>OX463848.1:34540300-35211962 GCA_949825065.1 Odontocerum albicorne
GTTGGTAGTCAAGTATTTGTCAAAAAGGCTACAGTTTTGGTTTTCATTCAAAGTTTGTATAACACCTGTCTGGTTAATTAGTTTGGTAGAAGGCGCCTGTCATGGTTACACACTGGCAGGTATTCAGGTATTCAGACAGTTGAGAAACTATTCCGTGCCGCTAAAGACATTTATATTTTCTCTAGAGTAATCGGCAATGTCTTAGGGATCGAACAGTCATATAGAGACGGTTTGGACATTATGAACATGTGGTTGACAAAATTATGTAATTTCTCTTATAAACCGTACACATAATGAATAAGAACCGTAAATAATGATAATAAAAAGAACAACTTATATAGCGCCATTTAGAGAGCAAAGTCTCCTCAAAGGATATTCTGAGTGATGTTATAAATTTTCAATTATCTTTTAGTTTGTTTTCCCTTGAAGAGTTTCTGCGATGTTCTTACCAAATATGTATATATTTTTAAATATACGCAGAAGCGAGGAAGTACCTGATTAAATGGCTGCAGTCACCACCACCTTTAAATTCTTATACTAAACTTATATACTCGTACATTTATAAAATGTCTATAAAATGGTTCGGATTCCGAGTTAAAGCGCCCTTGAGGAGAGTCTGCTCTCTAAACGACGATATGTAAATTGTCCTTTTATCACTAAAATTAATTATTTCACAGAATCTAATATCACATTTATGAGCGAATTGTTCCTCCTTGAAGTGTTTATGCTAGACTTATCTCAGATGTGAGTATTATAAAGCTGATAGCGAATGTATCTACATTCTTGCAAATTATTTTTCTTCTTGTTTTGATTTCACCCCATGTTGTGTAATTTGAAATGCCTTGGGGTGGTGGCGCGGGTTGTAATGGTTCCTTGTAAAGGGAGAGGCATTTATATTCATGAATCTCAACGAGAACCACGTAAATGGGTCTTGCTTACAGCGCTCATTCTCAGAATCTGTTCTACCATCTGCTTCGTCTTGTGCTGTCACTCGCAATCATGGCGTTGCTCTTTGTCTTCTTTTTCTAATGTTTTTAGCTTTAATTGATAATTTAAAGGCATTTTTTTTAAAGGTAAGTTTAGATATATAATATCACACCTTGTCCCTTTTAGAGTTGGAAGGAGGCCAGATCTCCAGACTTTTGTATTCATACACGAAGATCCGTCCACATCCATATATCTCGCCATACATACTCTTCAGTTTTTCATACTCTTACCTTTTATTAAGTCGAAATTTCTTCAAATATCTTCTTCCATTATTTTCTCGGTCTACTTGTTCCACGCTATTTCATTCATTTCAGACATGATTATTATTATTTGTTTCGTTATATATTTTGCAACTCATTATCTCAATGTTGACAAACCATTTCAAGTTATCTTTCTTAATTCTACATCTAACATATGTTTCTAATAAACAGTTATCCTTTATTAGATCACTCTTTTCTCTAAATATATATTATAATACAAGATATTCTACGCAAGGCGCACATTTCCATGCATCAAGGTTGGCACTTATACACCACTTTGCTCATTAAGTAATTTAGATGACATAGCTTTTAGTAGCCTCTGACACTTAAGCGTCATTTATGCGTTTTATTTATTCGATTTCTTTTCAACTATTTAATTCATTATGTAGCTTTTGATGTTGACTGATGTAATTCAACAAAACTACCACTGAAGGGCTTCAATGAATACTCGATAATAATGGATTATATGATCTGACATGGAGCCTTAGAAGTATAGTTGGTTTATACTCTTGATCCTCACATTTGGAGCATGTCCAGTTATTTACAAGTGATTATTGGCAGGACTAGGAATCACCCATAAAGCCTTATTTTTAAGTCTTATTTTGATAACTTACTAACCTCCTGTGATTGATTCTCTTGTGTTCATGGTTGAACTGATGATGCGGTTATTTTGAATGATATAGCCTGAAAATAAAATAATTTTCAGCCCCATTAAGCGAGTCATTGGTTTAAAGCTACTGAAGAAACTTCATTAGTTGAAATGTTCTGAAAAGAATTTAAATCAATAGCTTTAAATTGTGTAACGCCGCAATACTGGGAAACGTGCTGCACTGAGGAGCCACAGATTGTTGACCGTCTTGGCTACCTCGATCGGCCTTTTTGGGCAATCTAGCCCTATAGCATGGAATATACTTCCATAACAGTGATGACAGGCTGATGTATTTAAAGCAATCAAGACGATTTTTAAATTCGCAATAAGTTTTATTCAAATGTAGGAGTCTTTGCAATGATATTTCATATCTAGATGGCGTCAGAAAAATATATAAATATAAATGTTGATAAAGAAGGTGCGTAATTTGCGATTCATCTGTACAATACCACTACATACCTTGAAAATCTAACAAACTCTTTCCAACGAAGACAGACTTGCACCTATTTAAGAATCTACCAGATAACGATTCGAAGCCCCCTCGGGTCGACGACAATCGTTGTATTGTATCACACTTTCGTTTATACAGTACAACTCTTTAAACCAATCAGAACATTTTCATAGAGACCGTAAGTGAAAACCACACAGGAACCCTTTGTTAAAAAAACTGGAATTCATCGCGAATTGAACCTGCATTCTCCAAGTTAGAAAAGAGGCGTCTTACCAACTAGGCCACGGAGGTAACGTATAAATAAATTATTATGTTTATCAATAAATACGGTTTGCCTTAAGAATGATTAGAGGTTATTATTTTATTTTTATTATCCTTTGTCTTTCAAATACTTTGTAAACAGTTGACATTTCAATAAAAGCCATCGTTGAATATTAATAATTTTCTAAGTAATATAAAATACAAATGTCTATAAATTTTAATGAAAGACATCAATGATTTTTCCAGTAAAACTGATTAACTTTCAAATGAAGTACACATTCTTCACAAAATATAATTAATAAGTCTAAGAAAATATACTACATCAATATTAAGTTGAAGTATTGGGTGTTAACATAAGTTGTGTCCGTTTATTTTTTTCAATTTAAAAATGAGCACCAAAAGTACAACAAAATGGTAAATGTTATACGTCATTCGAAAGAAAATTTTCTGCTCTACAAGATATTGTGTTTGCTTTTACGTTACGTATATTATTTTATTTGATTACAAGCCTTCAAAATGGAATGGCAAGTAGACGAAAGTGAGCATTTTCGACACCTCCTTCTGTTCACGTTCAATCGAGGGAATGAAGCTGCCAAAGCTGCTTGCGATATTTGCGAAGTGTGCGGTGAAGATGCTATGAATGAAAGGACAGCTCGTCGATGGTTTTTGCGTTTCAAAGACGGTAATTTCAACCTTTAAAGACATGGAGCGTTCCGGACGACCAGTGGACTTCGATGAGAACCGCTTAAACCATATTATTCATGAAGATCCCCTTCAAACATGCGTAAAAGCAAACACAATATCTTGTAGAACAGAAAATTTTCTTTCGAATGACGTATACCATTTACCATTTTGTTTTACTTTTGGTGCTCATTTTTAAATTGGAAAAACAGACACCACTTATGTTAACACCTAATAGATATGTAGTTTAAGAAAAACGATAAATAAGATGCTGAGGAAAAAGGAAATCCTAAGAGATGCATACTTAGAGACTAAGGATGTATAAAATATATTTGTGATAATAATTATTAAGCGCAATCTATAGTAGAAGGTCGAAAAATTGGAGCAAATTGAGAAATTCTGTTAATTGGGTAGAATTTTCTCAAGTGATGAAAACTTTACGAGGGATATCGAATAGCGTGTAGCAGTTGGAAACAAAACCAATAGGGCACTAGAACATTTATATTTGAGCCGGATAATATAAGAAAATCTTAAAATGATGGTCCACAATAGTGTTTTGGTACCAACTTTGATGTATGGGAGTGAAAAGTCTGACTAAAGGCGTGCACTAAGAAGAATTCATGGAGTGACAATGAATGATAGAATACGTAATGAAGTGATAAGGAACGCATGTGAACTAAAAGTTGATGTGTTAAGTAAGATGAAGAAGAGCACGCTGAGATGGTTTGGGCGTGTAAAACGAATGAACGAATAAAAACTAACGAAGTAGACGTATAGTGCAAATGTGAGTAGAAGGCGAGGGAGAGCAAAACCAAGGAAAGTATAGTTAGATAAAGTGAATGATGTTCTCAAAGAAGGAATCATAAAAAGTCAGAGACATCATAGAAGTTGTATGGATGTAGAAGAGGCTAAGAATGTGTCGAGATAGGCATGTATGGAGCTCTGTCCTCTCCGCCTATTCCAACAAGGGAATGGCGTGATTGTTGATCTGTATGTGCGTATGTCATTATCATTATTATTACTATAAACAATAAAAAAAGAGAACTTATATAGCGGTGTTTAGAGAGCAAGCTCTCCTTAACCCTTGCCGATCTGTGAACGGACAAGAGTGACCAAGACGTATATTTTATTTAATTTCTCGAAATATACTGCTTGCAGGGTCTTCATACTTTATGTATTCTTCATCGAAGCCTCTATAATTTGAATGATGTCATTACGAAATAAAATCATTAACAAATATCAACAGAAATTAATGATAATAAATCGAGAATTGACGAAATGTCAAAACACTCCGTATGACTCATTCTTTTTTGACAGTTAATATTTTACGAGTACATTCGTTCCAGGGATTGGTTACCAGTTTTATCAAACACCTGTGCGTTTAGTACATAGAATAGAAACAAAAGTTATTTCGTGCCCCAATTGCGATAGACTTTCTCCACAGGATTAAATTTTGATTTTATGATATGTTTGTCCTATTTTCAAATTTTGACCTATTTTCAAAGTGTTTATATTTTCCAAATGGCATATTTTATTGATTTGAATTTTGTGTTTGTTGTTATATTATTATTTTTGAATTTATATATTCATTTTATATTTTGTTAATATGTTAATTGTTGTCTTAATTCGAATTATATTTTTATTGCCAAAAAATACACGCTATATTTTATTGTATAATTTTATGATTTTTTTTTTAAAAGGTTGGAGACCTCTTTTCAGTCATGCGCATTCTGAACGTTGCGCAGACCGAACGACGCAGTGGGAAAATTATATTCCTATAGAAATGTCACCTCTCTGTTTCAACTCTTATTTTATCATTTCTTACACTTATTTTATATTATTCGACATTTTATTACATAATAAAATAATGTTTATAGCTAATTACAAAAAAAAACTAATAGATTTTGCATAATTTTAATTTAAAACATACGTGTTTACTGTACCCTCAGTGTCCAACACCGTTACTGGTGTAATTTTTTAGCATAGTAAGGGAAGTGTTAAGGACGCTCTCACTGGAGACTCACTTTTATTGACAGATTAAAAATATTGCAAAATTAATATAAATACATTTGCTTGTGGCCTAGTTGATAAAATGCCTGTCTTTCAAATCGGGGATTACGGTTTCGAGCCCAATTCATTTTGAAATGAGTTCTAGAGTAGTGTTCATTTAAGACCTCTTCACCATTTTCCTGTTTTGTTTGAAGAGATTGCCACTTGAAAATACACCCGCCAGGTTGTTCTGTATACAATGAAAGTTAATACAATACAATAAAAAAATAAATCTATAATGATTCAATTTATAATCTGTGATTTGTTTTAGACCTTTTTACAAGTGTACGACCACAGATATCAGGTCATAAATGTAATAATAAAATTACTTTGGTTCTTTGACTTTATATGTATGTTTCTTTAATTTTTCTTGTAAATTCGTATAATAAATGTACCGTTATTGCATTGCACTAAGTGCAAGCCACTTAGTGCAATCAGTAAATAAAAATTGAATACGCAAAAAAATTCAACCCCAATTTTGAAATATCTTAAAGAACATAGCGATACGTTCTATGGATTTGTGTAAAGTTGAGTTCAACGTGATGAACTAGATTTCCATTGAATCCCGGTCCCGTGTTTTAACTTGATAAACTAGTTATGTGTTGAGTCCCTGTTCCGGATTTTCACGTGACAAACTAGATTTACGTTGAGTCCCGATCCCATATTTAAACGTGATAAACTAGATTTGCATTCAGTCTCGATTCCGTCTTTTCGTGTGATAAACTAGATTTGCGTTGAACTCCGGTACAGAGTTTTCACGCGATAAACTAGATTTGCGTTGAGTCCTGGTCCAGAGTTTTCACGTGATTGATACCACTTTTTAACAAGGAATATAACTGGCATCTAGCAAATATATTTGTATACATTTAAATTTTAGTTTCCTTGTTTGTAACATAGACAATACACTAGATAATGAAAATATACATTAATTGATTTATGAAGCAGATTCTGACATCGCGTCATCAATGTGCAGTGAAGTGTCAGATTTTGAAGATTTTGGCCTATAAATCTGGAGACCAAATCCAATCTCCGGACCCAAATAATATAAGAAATTTGAAAGATACTCCGAACAGGTAGCCAGACATATGCATTCCATCAAACATATGCATTCAACATGCCATCAAACATATGCATTCAACATGCCAACTATACCACGGAGGTATGCATACCAAACTAAGATTTTTAAACAAAAGTACAAAGTCTCACTACAATATTCTTAAAATTGACTAAAACATACCGGACACAGGGAAAAGTTGTCATGATTTTGATCGGGTCTTAAATCGTTTGTATTTTAGCTCAGAATAAGTAAACATATGATCATTGATACTTTTAATAAAAATATTTTTTATATACAAGATTTATCTCTCTTGTATTGAATAAACTCCACCATCGATTTTGATCGGGTCATAAAGTGCTAATATTTTAGCACAGAATGATTTAACTATTTTTTTAGATATTGATGCTTTTAAAGAAGGTCTTTTTTACATACAAGATTTAACTCTCTTGTATTGAATAAACTCCACCCATGATTTTGATCTGGTCATAATGTGTTAACATCATACATTATATTAGCACAGAATGGGTCAACGTATGCTTATTGATACTGTGGGAACCACGGTCGTCGCTGAATATTGTCAACACATACGGTCAACGACCGACGAAACGACCTTTGGATACCCCGACGAATTATATTTTACAGTCCGAAGGTCACATGCCAAAACATTGACGCGGCCGGACATCGCGCCGCATTCCATAGTAGAAAGAGAACGCATCACGCTGTCTCGCCGGTTCCGTAAATAAATTGTTTACCTACAATACTGTTTACGATATCTACAATACTTCAATTGACCATTTATGAACGCACAGAAGCGAGATAAAAATATATCGCGGGCGCACTCCCGCGCCCATTCTGAAATGTTATAAATACCCACATACTGATAAATAAAGTATTCATTCACTCTCTCCTTCCGCATTGCGATTTAACGTATTTTATTTATTTACCAACAACTACTATCATCATCTCTCCAATAAGAAGCATTCCGCTAAAATACTTTTAATAAAAATATTTTTTACATACAAGATTGGACTACCTTGTATTGAATAAACTCCACCCTTATTTTGGATCGGATCATAGAGTGCATATATTTTAGCATAGAATGGATCAATGTATGCTTATTGACACTTTTAATAAAAATCTTTTTTACATACAAGATTTCATTCTCTTGTATTGAATAAATTCCACCCTTAGCTTCAACCCAGTACAAGAATAAGAAAAGATAACAGACTCGAGGGATGGAATAAGTCTAACGATAGCAACAACACGTTACATGTAGAGTACAGCCTATATGTACAATATCATATTATATGAACATGTATCGCTGAGCACGTATTAAATATTAGAACATCAGTTGCTCTCAGCAAATCTGCTCAGTGCTCGAGATCATTAAACTTAATTGCTGCAACTAATCGCTAACAACAATTAGCTCTCCCCCGAGATGTAATCTGGATGATTATTATCGCATTTTGTCTTCTAATACTGTCTAATGTGAACTCTCAGAAACGCCTACATTTTGTTAGAGAACATCGTTACATTTAGGAGGGCAATTAAATACTCGCTTTTATTATGGTTATTAAATGAAATATTTAAATGTATTAACTACCAAAAAAATGCCTCTTATTATTAAATTTATTTTACAATATTTATTTGAAAACTTCAGTGTACAACTTGGAGAGTCAATTAAACTTAGAACTATCAGAAAAATCGTTAAACAATTTTGTTTTCAGTGTTCGCTGAAATTCTTATTTCACCTGTGAGTCATACGATCAATGTGACATTATAAAATATTTGATTAATAAGCGTATTCACCCATTTTCTTTTTTAAAGTTTCATCAGTATTTATTTCGTAACACTCTGTTATCAGTGTTGACAAAGGAAAAGGTTAATCATATTTTTAACCCTACAATGCATGACATCATGGATTTTGATGAAATTTATACTCAACATAGGAAAAGTGATATATAGTATACAACGGGAAAAATAATGAAAAAAAATCAAAAACAATTTTTAGTGTTTTTTTTTATTGAAAAAATGCACGATGATGCAAATTTGCTTTACATGAAATTTGCTTTGCTTGAAAAAATGCACGATGATGCAAATTTTGTTGATTTTTACCACGCAGATAAGTTTTTACATGAAAATATTGTGTAAATAAATAAAATAATAATGTAAATAAATGTTATTATTTTTTTAACTTCTAAAACACTTTTATTGTGGTTTAATTAATTCTTCAAATGCAGTAAAAAGTTGAATCCACCATTCCTCCAGCTGTCAGAATTAAAAATAATTTTTAATATACCTACAAACGCATTTTTAAAAAAAAAAATTGCAAATAGTCAACAAGAGAGATAGTTGTGCCATATAATTTTAGTGTATTTTATTCCCAAAGATGGTCTTGCATTTATCATATCTTGCATTTTTTAATTGTCGTGATGCAAATTAGCATCCCAATGCACTGTAGGGTCTGAGTCTGCTAAATAAACAAATTATTAGCGATATGGAATTGTAAAAGAATATTCCATACATAATATTATGTTTCTCAAATTTATACAATTTAAGACCTTAAAAATAACTCTACTCTAGAATAAATTCAAGTATTTGTAAGGGGGAGATGCGTATCAAAATGACAACCTCCGTGGTCTAGTAAATAAGACGTTTGTCTCCCGATCCGGAGGTTACAAGCTCAATTTCCGTTAGTGCTCAATTTTTCAAAAGAGTGTCAGTTTTGGTTTACACATAAAGCATCTTCAGATTAGTTAGAAGAGATTGCCATATGAAAATAAATCCACAAGATTGTAATATGTTCAATGAAATTGTAACAATATGGTATAATCACTGACCTTCAGAGTTTGCTACATGTTTGTAATAATAATTATAATAATAATAAAGGGACAATTTATATAGCGCCGTTTAGAGAGCAAACTCTCCTCAAGGGCGCTCTAACGCAGGACTCGAACCAACTTGTAAATACTAATACCTCTTATTTTTCAGTTATAAGAATCGCTGATAGTTATAAGAATCGCTGAAATATATATATATATATATATATATATATATATATATATATATATATATATATATATATATATATATATATATATATATATATATATATATATATATATATATATATATATATATATATATATATATATATATATATATATATATATATATATATATATATATATATATATATATATATATATATATATATATATATATATATATATATATATATATATATATATATATATATATATATATATATATATATATATATATATATATATATATATATATATATATATATATATATATATATAAATATATATATATATATATATATATATATATATATATATATATATATATATATATATATATATATATATATATATATATATATATATATATATATATATATATATATATATATATATATATATATATATATATATATATATATATATTTTTTTTTTTTTTGTTTGGTTTTAGCGAAGGGTTATATATGTTTATTTTAGGTTTTCAGTTACTTCGCGAACTGTAAATATTGGATTCTGACATCAGATCTACCTGGAGATCCCTCAGCAGCTTCCTTACAGCATTTTTTATTTTTTGGCGTGGATGACTCTTTAGTAACATAGTTCTCTGTTTTGGATGTACAGGAGACGGTATCTATTTTAATTGGTATTTTGTGGGCTTATGACCACCTTTGAAGGCTGAGTTAAGTGCTCACTTTATGCCTAGGCAACATTCCTCATTATACCATAGATTCATCTCTATACATCATTTAAATGTTTTTATTCTTAGTGCTTAGAATGTTGCAATGGTTGTAATGGTATATCAAGACATTAAATACTATTTTTGCGCCAGGAGTGCGTAGAAAACATACCTGTAGTCCATCGCAAGGATCAAATCAGTTTTATCATTAAAAATTCAGTCCTTGCTGATAGGATTTTAACCACAACTTGAAACATTTATTGCTCTCCGGTCAGATGGCCATAATTCAACGAGGGATTACACCGCACCAAACCTATGTATCATATTTTTAGGGTGACAAGTGTTTATTAATAAATAATGATACGCAGAAAAGTTTCTTTTCTAAAAATACGAGTACCTACAGGCCTACGAAAAGATAGATTTTTTGTATTTATATATTGTAATTTTATTTTATATTTAATACATGTTCAACACAATAACATACAAATGGGCATATTATAAGAAAATAATTATTCTATAAAAATCTAAATGACGTGCATGGCCGCGCAGTAATGCATTGCACTTCTGTGCGGAAAGTCGCTGGTTCGAACCCCATACTATGCTACTTACTCCCTTCGAATAACACAGGCTTTTTGCTGCTTAATTTTCAGGGCTATAAAGATATCTATGACTTTAGTCAAATGTATTCTTTAAAAAAATTAGAGTAATTGTAGGAGTGCATGAAAAGATGCATGGACGTAGAAGAGGCAAAGCATATGTGTCGAGATAGGAATGTCTGGTGCTCTCTTCTTTCTGCCTACACCGAAAGGTAAACGGCATGATGGTATGTATGCTGCATTCATTTTTTGAACTTGTATCATAGGTTTCATAGTTATTATTTTAAATCTCAACGTTTTTTTTGTGACAAGAGTAAAACATTTCCGATTTTCCGAAAAAATCGTACTGTACAGAAACAATGATACTTATGCTTCCCAGTTAAGTAACTCAGTTATACTTACAAAGGAGCACAATCCTCAATTAATTCACCGAGATATTGAAGATATCCATATAGGAAAAGTCATTCAACAAAGTTTTCGTTAAGTAACGC
Organism: Odontocerum albicorne; assembly: GCA_949825065.1. Classification (NCBI taxonomy): domain Eukaryota; kingdom Metazoa; phylum Arthropoda; class Insecta; order Trichoptera; family Odontoceridae; genus Odontocerum; species Odontocerum albicorne. Next base: position 34,551,506 of record OX463848.1, read on the forward strand.
TCTTAATAGCTCAGTATGTATAAGAAGTTAAAAAAAATATTTATTGAAATACTGAAACTTAAAAATAAATCTTAATGCTATCGCAATTTTTTTTTCGTTATTAACATTTTTTTTACCTGGTGATTTTATTGTCACGTAGCAATCTCTTCCAGCCAACCAGAAAGAAGTTTAATGGACCCTAAGTGAAAATCAGACTGGAATCAATTTTTTTTCAAATCTGGGTTCCAGCGGGGATCGAATTATTTATTCGCACTAGACATCACGTTATAACATGGTTCATATTTTTGACATGAATGGAATTTGTTGGTTGCATAAAAACTCATGAAAAAGGATTTCGCCGGTATCCTTGAAAGTTCCACATGACTTTTTTACTGTCTATAGAAGATTTACGGAATTTTAAAAGATAGAATTTTATGGAATCTAAATTTGACTAGAATAAGGAAGGTGTAATGGTAGGAATATTTTTTTTGTTAAAAAAGTAAAAACCAAAAAAAATCAAGATTTAATATCTTTCGCAAATTGACATAAAGAGTTTTACAATCGAAAAAGTGTTTCAATATATGACAGTGAAAAACATACTGATAAAAGAAGAAATTTGGCTAATGTTAAAATCTTTATTTACCTTTATCTTAATGAGATCGAAAATAGTTTTCTAATTAATTATTAATATGATTTCTCAGCTATCTTGCGTCCCGGATTCAAAGTCAGGAGGATTCCATTTTCTGAATAGTTTTATTTTTTATGTTATATCGTCTCAATTTATGATTTTTAAATTTAAAAGAACTATTATGTTCTAAAGTTATTTGAAAAAAAATTAAATGTTAAAAATAATAAATGCAAAAAGACGATAACTCTTTTGTAGCATAGTCACACAAAAAAACAACCCCTAAACGTTACAGGGATGATGGAATCTCGATTCCCCCGCGTGCAATGTGTTTTTATTTAGTTGAGCGTTTCGGGAACAGCGGCCACCCTCTTCAGGGGCAGTTAATATTATCATTGTTATTATTATTGGGTAAGGAGGAACCGATGGGGAGAGAAAGGGAAGTTTTATAGCAATTTTAAATTGTTCACTTTTGAGGTGGGCGAGCTGTTGTGCAATCATATTTTATTTCCTCACACTTGCACTGTTATCATTTCATTTTAATAAATCATATCATTGTTGAGATTTAGTAGAAAATTGTTTAGTTTAATGCAGGGAAAAAGGTTACACATTTTCAAAAAAGAGATCTGTCTTCCAACCCGTAGCCTTGTTGGAAGGGACACCTGTCTTTCAGCCCGGAGTTTGGAGGTAGATTTTATGTTAGGAAAACCAAGGAAATTATGGTTGGATCAAGTAAACGATGTTCTGAATAAAGAAATAATAGAAAATCAGAGAAATCGTAGAGGTTGTGTGAGAAGGTGTATAGATGTGCAAGAAGGTAAGGATGTTGGTCGAGTTAAAAAAGTATGGCGCTCTGTCCTCTATGCCTATCCCGACTGGGAAATGACGTGATGGTACGTATGTATGTATATGAAATTAAGTTAACCTTAATTATTATACGAGGCCAAACAGCGCTCTAAATCAGTGTTCCCCAACCAGCGGTCCGCGGCCCGGTGCCGGGCCGCAGAGACTTTCCGCCGGGCCGCAAACAGTATGCCAAATTTCAAGAAATTCGCCATGCAAAAATATTAAATATAGGATTTTCATCCATGTCCTCAATAAAATCGAAACAAATGAATAGAGTGGACGTGAATGCAGCACTTCGTCTGTCAGAGAGAGCACTGCAGCCAAGAATATCCAATATATTAGCAAAGATGCAACAGCAGGTTTCGCATTAGTTTGTTGAAAAAACCCCATTGATTTTGTTAAATTTTAATTGTATCAGACAATGTTACAATTAAAATTGTTTAACTGTTTATTTGTTAATTATAGTTACATACGAGCATGTCCATCTGTCACAATATAAGATTTAAAAAATATTACAATAAATAAAATAAAACATTTTTATTTCAGTATTAGTGGTCCGCGAAAAATTTTTCCTTTTTTTACCGGTCCACAGGTCTAAAAAGGTTGGGGAACACTGCTCTAAATCATCGATGCGTTGTTGTTTCTGTTCCATTGTGAGCAAACGCGGCACCCATTTCGAAAAAAACTTTTTCATGACCAAATTTTCATGCAAAATAGTGTACTCGTATAATACACAATATTTCTTGCCCAATTTTTCAAAAGAGATATCACACTGGTTTTCATGTCAGGCATCATTGCCATGGTTTTAAGAGGTTACCATATCAATATAGTATTGGGAATAAAAAAGTATTAAGAAATGAGTTATACTATTTCGCCACATGAATGAATGTCCATCAGCTGTGGCGAGTATAATAGGAAACATGATACAAAGTGGAGGATCAGGGTACTTGACGTTGAGGTCACCAGAGATGACTATGTAAATCAATTTTTGATAGGCATGTCGCAAAGAATGCTGCGCTCAATCTATTCTGAATCTCGTCGTCTAAATTTGCTTTTTCATTCACAATGCCACCCGAAGAATTAAAATAATGCATTGATTCTATGATCTGTCCATTAAAATTGAATTTTTCTTTGGATAGAATCTCGGTCTTTGAAACATTGTAAGTGTATAGAGATAAGAAATATTCAACCTCTTGTTTCAGCGGTATATATCTCATAATACGCGTCACCCTGTCATATAACAATCAAACAATAATCCCAACAAAATCAAATCAGCTTTGATTCTTCACACCAAACATAGTGCTTCACCCCTCAGCAATAGTATTCGGCAAAATAGTGGTGTACATTTATGTTAGGATTATGGGGTGGCGCGCCCTCTTCTATGGGATTAGTCGCAATGCCCTTTGAGGTGATATATTATCAGGGTTGACTTCTAGCCTGCATATGATTTTAAAGATTTTTGGAGTTTCACGTTTAATTTCTACAATATTACATAATCACACATCTTTATACTCAGCAATCTTCAACAATTCCTTGACATTATTTTTAACGTTAGTCTAAGGCCTTGGACACACAGGTAGGAGCCTCGCTTGGTGCTTAGAGTGACGCTGCGAGCTAGGTGACATATCCTAGCGAACCAACGCACCCCATACTATCGCAATGGTCACAGTACGTTTCGTGCCACGCTACGTGACTATTATAGTCACCTAGTCTATTAGTCACGTAGCACCTAGCTTAGCACTACGCGAATCACTTCGGTGTGGCCTTAGTCTGTGTTGTGCTAACGTAATTACGGATTTGATTTCCGTTGAATCCTAATGACATAAAAAAATAATTCCAGTCTAATTTTCCCTGAAGGTTTGTTTAGTACCATTTTGATTCGTTGTAAGAGGTTGTAACACATGACAATAAACCCAACAGGTTGTATTATATACAAGTGTTATACAACAGCATACATGTTTATGAATTTTAAAAAAATATCCAATTGATTTAAAATTACAGAATGTGTAAACCTATAAAAAAGCATAAATGTAATTTTATTATTATATAAAATAATGGGTTGGGCATGTAAAACGAATGGATAAAAAAAGACTAACAAAACATATATACAGTGCAGATGTCAGTGGAAGGCGTGTGAGAGGAAGACCAAGGAAAATATGGTTGGCTCATTTGAATAATATTCTGAATGGAGTAGTAGAAAGTCAGAGAAATCATAGGATTTGTTTGATAAGGTGTTAGGAGAGTATGGAGCTCTGTTCTCTCTGCCTATCCGAAAGGAAATTAGCGTGCTCAAGCAATCTAACAATCATCTGAGTTTAAAGGTGCTGTACAATATTATGTGACATAGTTTAAAAATAAGACATTTTGAGCAGTGGCGGCTGGCTCATAAGTGCTCTCGTGCGTCGAACTACTGAATTTATATAACAATAAACACCTAAAGAAGTATAGCGAAAATGTATATTATCATAACAATATTTATGAAAAATAATATATATTTATGTCGACATGGCTCATCACAGTATGCAACTGGATTTGTTAGAGCTATTTGTTGTATACATGTGTTTTGCATCTGGACGCAATCTGCGAGCATGTTCGATCTTTGAGTGCGTTATTCGACGAGCTCCAAAATAAGGCAAAATCATAGAAATATTTTGAAGTTAAAAGAGCACAGAACATCTTGAGACAGCTATATTTGTATAGGGAGTTCTAGGAATTTTTCGTGTTTTAGGTTCACGCACTAAATATACGAGTGATCCCGAAAATTTCCGAATGACAGTTCGCTGGGATAGTAATACATCAATTTAAAGTTTTTTTTTTTAAATATGACCACCGCAGAGAAGGGATGATTTGTTTGTAACGTTTAAACTGGGGCGTCTTTTTAGTACATATGTCTTTGCGAGTATATGTCTCCAAATTAACAAACGTTTTTGCTTAATTAGGTAGCGACTTTCTTTCTTTACTTTAAGTATAACATGAGTTGTGTTTTATTACATTTTTGTAGTTTCGTCGCGCACAACTTTTCTCTACCTATCTATATAATATTACGAGCCATTTGCAAGATAAACGTAACAATTTGGATTATTTATTGTGTTTGTTTGCGTAAATTAATAAACATGAATATTATAACTGTGGAAAAAGAAGATTTTTCTCAGACTGTAAAGTTAATTAAACTCGTATGCACTATTCCAATGACTTCTGTTGAGAGTGAAAGGTGTTTCTCTACGTTAAAAAGGATAAAATCATTTTTGAGAAATACAATGAGCCAGGACAGACTGAACGCTTTACTACGAGTAGTATCAATATTAAGCATCGAAAAAGAGCTAATTCAGTCTATACCTGATTTTAATAAGATTCATTGGGTCTTCGCTAAACAAAAAGAGCGGAGAATAGAACTTCTTTATAAATAGGTATGTAATATTTTTTTTCTTTATATTATTTGGTATTTGGATACCTACTCTGGTGAACCCCCAATTATTTGGTCCACCGGCCGCCACTGATTTTGAGTAATATTTTATCTGAGACCAGGAGTTTACAGTACATACTTACAGACCTAAAAGCAGTTAAGATGTGCGTTCCTTGTCTCTACAAAATTGGAACATCCGCAGCATAAGCACCAGTCGATAAACCTTGATCTGTCATATTCAAAGAGCTTAACAACGATCAAAGAATAATCAAAACATGTAGGAGTAGTAATAATAGAAATAATACCACTTAGTCGACAAAGGCATTAATTAACTTGTAAATAGTATGCTGATATATCTTCAGAACCTTAAGATTTGGAGACATAGGATTGTCGAATATGGATTGACATCACAATGGAGGGCGAAAATATAGAAGATAAGGTAAATATACTTTTTACTCAAAAGTTCTCTATTGATCATAATGCGAACTGCTTTCGACTTCGAACATTAATTCTGGTTTATTCTTCATTCAGACCAAACTCAAATTTAAAAAAAATATCAATCATTACCTAATTGGTATAACACTATCGTGGCATGTTTGGTTAGACTCCGTATTAGTAAGACGAGTTTGGAAATAATCTAATTAGTAAGAGTCAATCATGGCCTACTTGGTAACACTTCCGTGACCTAATTGGTAAGACACTATTGTGGCCTATTTGATTAGACTCTTGTATCCCAATTCGGGAGTTACCTAATTGGTAAGACGAATGGAAACGAATATCAATCATGGCCTACTTGATAATACATTATCCGTGACCTAATTGGTAAGACATCATTGTGGCCTGCTTAATAAGACTCTTATGTATCAATCCGGGAGTTACCTACTTGGTAAGACAAATTGAAAAAATATCAATCATGGTCCACTTGGTAACACTATCTCTGTGACTTCATTGGTAAGACAATATTGTGATTTGTTTGATAAGATTTTTGTGTCCCAATCCGAGAGTTACCTGATTGGCAAGACGAATTGAAATCAATATCAATAATGGCCTACTTAATAAAACCTCCGTGCCCTAGTTGGTAAGACGTCAATTATCTGATCCAGTGATTGTAGGATCGATTTTGTTAACCGACTATACCAGTTGTACTCTGTGGTACAGGAAATTCTCAACAGAAAGCGGTGTACTTCTAAAAAGTTGATAATTATACTAACAAAACTACAATACAAATAATAAATAACGTGTAACAATACAAAGAATTGGGTTTGATGTAAATATGCACAGCCTTTGGGTATTTCTATAAAATTGTGCCGATATATATTTTTTTTGGCTTAGATTTGTTCAATCTCATGAGCGACTGCAACTCGAACTTGTCGCATTGTTCATATAACATATGTTTAAATGTTAATCTTTTGAGTGTAAGTCAACTGTCTCAGAACAGGCATTAAAACCTTATGAGACAGCTGTTATATACTGTTTTTATTGTGTAGAGTGTAGAATTATGTAAACATTAAAAAATATTAGTCCGAGATCTGAAATAAGAGTGCCAGCGCCTTGCTTGCTGTTTCGGTTAGTTGAAAAGTCATCCAACCGCACGCGCACTACTTCGCCGACATACATTACAGTACCAACAAAATTAAAAGAGTTCCTCTTTGATCTTTTCTTAATGTCTTCTTAACTTGTTTTTTTATAGATTAACGTCATAGTGCAATAAAAGTGATAATGTAGTGGCAACCCTGACTGCCGCTCGCGAATCTGATGATGTGAGTCCTCCTTCATTTTTCTCCGAGGATTCCTGAAAATCATACGGGGATTTTTATTTCGTGAATTACTATGTTTTATTGGTGTACAATGATGATTGAGGGATGAAGTGCCAGATTGCCAACATGAATATATGTAATTTTGGAGGGATTTCGGCTGATTCCAAAAGAGGGGAGAATCCAAAAAATATATTTAAGAAAAAAAAATACTTCAAAAGGAATAATACTAAATGACGCAAATTTGATAAGGATACAATATCAAATGAAACATTGGAATTCTACTCTTGTAAGGATTTAAGGACTTAACAGTATCGATGAATTTGATCTCGTGAACAATAAAAATGGGATTGTCAAATATTGAACATCTCCTATATGTACAAAAAAAGCATTTAGGCAAACATTCTAAACGTCATGTTGGTATCGGCGGTCGTACTCTGATGGTATGAATTCACGATGAGCAAGCTGAGGTATAAATTATTTTATTAATTTTATCAAATTTATTTATTTATAATTTAAAGTAATTTATTCCAATCAAACAGCTTTTATTTCAAAATGATTATCACTATCCACTACCGTGTTTTATACTTAATAAATTAGCAAATTGTAATTTTATAGTAAGAGTTATAAAAATTAAAACGAAAGATTCTCAGTAGAAACATTTCAAACAACCTCCATGACCTTGTTAGTAAGTCCTGTCTTCCAGCCCGAGAATAGCGGGTTTATTCCAGTTGGTATCCAAAAAAATTATAAAAGGTTAAATAATATATTTCACTTAAAGACCCGTTCAAAATTAAAACAACCTTTCTCATTGCCAGGCTGGTTTTTGAGGGTTTTTTTTGTGAAGGGTTTACTAAAATTACTTTATGTAATTAAATATTAAGAATATAGTAATGATACTTAATATTTTAGTTAAGTATGTTAATTCTGTCAATATTATATTTTGTGGAGTCACAGTCCTTAGACATATACCGGGTCTCACTTCTCTTCTTGTGCTTAGCAACACACCTTGCAAGTTCTGCAGAGGTTTTTCTTTTTTTTTTCAGTTGATGGTATGCATATCAACACACGTTTAGACACGTTTTTTTGATAACCTACGAGTATGTGGAGGTTCTTGCAAATCTCTTATTATATTTGGGCCTGGAGATTGTAGTTGATCTCCAGCTTTATATGTCAAAATCTTTAAGATCTGACACTTCACTGCATACTGACGACGTGACATCAGAATCTCCATCATGAATCAATTCAGGTATGTTATCATTATTTAAGGTATTGTCCGTGTAAGACATCAGGATCAGGATATATGTCAGTAATATGTCCCATTTCGGAAGAGGTATCGATCGCGTGGAAACACGAAACCAGGACTCAATGCAAATCTAGTTTATCACGTTAAAGCATGGGATCGAGATGCGAAATTTTAAGATCATATTAACATATATTTAGTTGGATGGAATAAATAACCATGTGTTAGAAAAATCCTGTCAAATTGTACTGAATACGTTGCAACTATAGAACTTCTTTTTTAAAGTTCCTTTTCTCTTCAGAGGTTGGCGATAACCATGATCATCTTGACTCTTGAGGCAGCAGCTCTGAACAAATATATGAGCAATGGAACTACTCCGTGAGTTCTTCAACCAGGAGATGCATATTCTTCCCGCGCTTCTTCTTCCCTGAAATTTTCCTTCCAATATTAGTCAAACGATATGTGCAATTTTTTTTTCAATACAATAATTTTCTTTTCGCTTTATATGACGACCTCAATGGCCTAGTTGGTAAGACACCAGCCTCCCGAGCTGGTGGTTCAAGGTAAAATTCCCGCTGATACCCATTTTTTTAAAAAGGTTTCAATCTGGTTTTCACTAAAGGCCTCTTATGGATAGTTGAAAAAGATTGCCACATGACAATAAGCCCACTAGGTTCAACTGTATGCAAAGAAAGTGTAATACAATACAATATATCGAAAGTACTCGTACTATTTTTGATAGTGGATAGTACTTATGTATTTTTTTCATCCATTTCATGCTTACATACATACAAACATACCACTACGGCGTTTCTCTGTCGGGGTAGGCAGAGAGCGCCAGAGTTTCCTATCGTGACACATATACAAGCAGACATATTTCGCCTTTTTTACAACCATGCGCATTCTCATACAAAAACTCTGCTATCTCTGACTTTTTATACGTTTTTATTTCAAAATGTCATTCACCTGATCCTACCATACTTTCTTTGGTCTTCTTGTTCCATTCCATCCAGTTATAAATTTGCACTGTGAATTTGTTTTCTCAGCCTTTTCTCATTCATTCGTTCTAGATGTCCAAACCGTCCCTAAATTCTGTATTCTGTCATAAGTTATCATCTTATGTATTCTTATCAAAACACGCATTTCTACAGCATTTATTCAACTCCTTGCACTACTTATCTCCGTCCACGTTTCGTTTCCACACATCAAAGTTGGTACAAGGATACAGTTGTGGACAACTTAATCTGTTTCAAGATGTATTTACGGATTTTGTCAACCCCTAAAACTCAGCATTCTTTGATAGCATCATATTTCAAATAATATAACATATGTTTTAATTTTAATTTGAAAAAATCTATCTTTTATCTTGACACAATTATCAAATTTAATCCGTAGATCTTCATATGGAACGAATCATCCTATAGACCACAATTGTACCCTCGCCGTGTCAAATCTATTATGAATGCAACAGATTCCCTAACCGTTTCCAGAGTGGGGGACATACAAACCACAACACTGTTGACATGTGTTAAATGGACCGACCAAATCCCATTGTTCATTAAAATCGGATGACATATATGATTCAACAGCCACATGCCGTGTGCGGTTCATTAGTTATTTATCTAAATCTGTCACAATTCAATGGGGTCCGTATTACTGATAAACCTGCTGAATAATTTAAATCTAAGTGTAGGTGTTTCAATACAGTTTTGACGATTGCGATTAGGTTTTATTAAAAACTAACAATAACCCGTCAATAATGACGAAAGCAAATCAAAAACTTATTTATATATTGATTTTTTTTATTGTTATTTTATGTTTTATAATCATATCAAAAACTGACACCTGTCAAATAATGTTGGGATAATAAAGATGAGTGCCTATTGGTGGGACGAGTAGACGTTTTCATTAAAGATTTGAAGATTCTTTTTTCCTTCTTTTTATCCTCACTAGATGGTGTTATTGTTCAAGCAGGAAGAAGTCATTTAGTGCAATAGGCGAGGATTTTTTAGGTTGCCGTGGAGAGGTTATTTTTTCCGCACGTAGGGCTTTCCTCCATTCCCAAGAAAGAATTTAACTCCCCAATGATAGGAAAGTACGAACCTGGCAATAATGATTATATTTAAATGCCATAAATCTGTCCGTAAAATGTGTTCTGAAACATATTGTGTATGTAGAATTCCTAGTATTACTAATTGATTGTTAAAATAATTAACAACTGTATCAATAATGATCGTCAGATATTCAAAAACACATAATTCCAAAGTGCTTAACATTCTACGTACTTTAAAAACTATTTTCGAGGATCTTATTTTTCTAATATAACACAATGAACGACTTATAAAAGACAATAAGTATTGATGTTGATTATTTATAATAAAATTAGAATTTCAAGTAATAAAAACTTATTGAATAAAACTTGCATCAACTTAGAGAGATTATATTAAAGAGTTGTATATGGACGGACGCTATAAGAAGAAGTTCCGATCTCAATGACCTAGTTGATAGGACGCCTGTCTCGGGGGTTTCAGGTTCGGATAGGATAGGATACCCAAAAATAATAATAAAAAGGTATTAGTCTGGTACATAAGTTCATCTGGTAAAAATACTCGCATGCGCTGAGTTAGTATGCGAGTATTGTTGCCTCTTCATTGCAATGGTGTTGCTAGCACGTGAAATGACGAACCGCTAGTTATGTGCCTAGTCTAGCGGTTCTTAAAACGAAAGCTCCAGTATTGGGACCGAAGATAATTTTATCTACCGATCACGCACTTCAAAATGTTCAAATATGAATAATATAATATAAGAAATAGAATTATATAAGGAGTCTTGATATGGTTTGGTCACATTGAGAAATGAGTTGCGACAGACTAACAAAACAAATATGGATATCTGAAATAAATATACAATAACGAAAAGGTAGAAAGTGGAAAAAACGAGGGAACTGGAATTAATTAAGATAACAGGAAGAAGTATGATTAGCAAACGAGCGTACATGATAAGATGTACGTGTAACATATGGTTGTGGACTAGACGAGAGCTGTGTTCATGAATAGAAAGGAATTTGTATGTGCGAATAGTATCACATTTTCATAATTCGAGTATACAGTGCAAACTGGCATGTTTATTGCCAAGTGGCCATCTCTTATAACCAACCAGAAAGGCGTTAAAGAAACAATAAATGAAAATAATACTGGCACATTAAAAAATCTTTGTATCAACGATAATCAAAATTGTAACCCCCGAATTGAAAGACAAGCGTCTTACCAACAAGGCTGTGGAGGTCATCTACTGTCTTTGTATAAACTGTCAGTTGAAATATTAAATGTATAAACTGCCTGTTGAAATATTAAATGAAATTCGTAAGGCGTCCAAGAGTTATTTATAATTTGCATATAAATGATAAAAAATGTAACAGATGTTGCATTATAAAATATTTCCGACAGATAATTTGAGACAAAAAATTATCGCAGATCTACAATTGTAGAATAGGAACCAAATAAAAATGAAAGAGAAACGAGAACTTCAAGATCGCAATCAAGACCCGCACATGTTCCCTTTGGGGTCACCCTCTCAATGCTGACCCTTACGAATAGGTGTTGAAATCCCCCCCTTATAATTGAAATTTTTAATGTTAAAAATAATATTTAGTATCTCGTCAATATTACAAAATATTTTGTCAGAAGATCAATAGAAAAAAACAGGAGTCATATGTCTGTGTATTTTTTGTTTTAATTTTTATTTTTATTCTTATGATTGTGTGCGGTATATTGTGGGATGAATATTTTTGGTCTTTCTGGAGTGATGATGTGTGAGGAGTTAAATTTCGCAAGATGTTTCCAGTTGTAGTTGAGTGTCACTGTTTGTCAGATTGATGAGAGCGTGCAACGGGGTTTTGTTTTTGTGTAATAAAAAATCGGAAAGAAGTATCGATTTATTTTTTCATGCTAAATATTCCCAGTGAGATACAGGCAAACGCCTAGTTTACTGGGGATACGACAAATGAAAGGCAACAAACCCAGATCTATTAAAATTGTATGTCCAAATCAAATTACCTGTTGTTTTTTCGCAAATTGTGTATATTTCTTGTCATGTGTAATAATAAATAAATAAATAAAATATAAAATATAGAACACTACAGAATCTATTATGTTTTTTTTTTCATAAGCGTGTTTTTGAGACGGGTTTATTTATTTATTTAACACTTAATTTAAAATAGTTCTGGTGGGTTTTTCGTCAAGCAGCCATATTTTCTAGCTTCCCAAACAAAAGAAAATAAAGTAAGTTTCATGGCTGCAAAAAATATTCAAATGGTTATTCATCTTTATGAGATTCGTGAACATACACATAGTAAAAGTAAAAATGAGATATTATCTATCAAAGGAAAAGGAAGGAATGGTGGAGAGGAAAGAAAACACAGGAATGAAACACGTTATATTACTGACTTGAAATTAAGAGTTTTTCACTCGCTTCTTAAAACATGCCTAGGACGGAGCGAGTGGTTTAGTGGTTTGTTACTGGTTTCAGAGTCTCACTGAATGGACAGGTAGTAAAGGACGGTATAAAAAAAATTAAAATGAATACAATTTTAATTTGTGTTAACTACGATATTTACTTGCACAGGTTCGAAGAACATGTTGTTGGATTCTTTTTAACTTAATATAAGTAAATACATAAATAATGTTTCTATGTTTCAGGATCAGAATAAAAACAGCGACGAAAGATTTTTTTTTTTTAATAATTTGATATAGAATTGTTTACTGGCCATTAGGGTCACCTCTAGAGTGCTTCTTAACTAGCAACCTATTAACTTACAGAAGATGTACAGAAGACAAGGGATTTTTTAAATCCACCGAGAACATCGCCAATTTGGAGATGTGAGTTTTCTATCCTCAAGAAGGATAGAAAACTCACATAGAAGAGATCCCGCTACCTGAAACGTTCAATTGAAATATAGAGATTTGCCAACACCACTTTATTTGGAGTGCTCAATCTTAACCCTAAATAAAATTCGGAGATATCTTTCCGAATAAAACAATCCTGGAAAAAAATATTTATTTAATTAACGACACAACAGTGTCTTTATATACGAGTTCAATGAACATGTGAGAGGTTATACACGTACTTAAAATTATTGGCAAATAATACAACACTTTATCTTAAACTAACATGAAGATACAAAAAGCAGTAGTAATAATAAATTACAGTCATTGTTTTAAAATATCGAGAAACCTGATTATTGATCTCCCTAAACACCATAGCTCCAGCCATATTTCGAACACTCTCCTCTATCTTCAACCATCCAAGTCTTTTAAGTAATGGAATTATGTGACACTTATTCGTATCACCGAAAAATAGGCATGATATTATATCAAGGATTCCACGAGGATAAATGAGTTGAGAAACGCTTTTATATAGGAGTATAAATAACAATATAATAGATAAATAATCTTAATATATTTGTAATAGTAAATAAAAGATATTACTTGTAACTAAATAATAAATCTTCACATAGCTGTGTCATGTTTCGAACATAAAATAATATTTTCCCCACTTAATTTTTTTTTGCATCATGTTAGCAGGAAAAGATTTTTTTGTTAAGTAAAAATAAGGTGAAATAATAAGGAAATAAATAAAAATTTAGATATCTACGGGTGGAGAGCATCCTCATACATAATTCCATAGAAGCAGGAGCACCTATTGTGTGAAATAATTTATTCTTGAATATGGGATTAAACCAAAATAAATTCAGCGCACCCTCAAATAAAAAGCGGTTTGTAAAACATTGCGAAAATATAAATTTATAGCTATCAGGGCTGTCAACATCAAAAAATTTATGTTTATTAAATTTATTTATTTATTCGTCGTTCAACAATTGTGCCATAACTTGTAAAATATAATAAACGTTGAAGAATCCTAAATTAAACGAACTTGGCGGCATTGATAATATTATTTGCAGTATTTACATATCAATTTGGAGTTTACCTGCGAGTATTTCATTATTACGAGTAGTTTGGATATTTTTATTGACGATCTAGTGGTCTACCTGGTAAGATGCTTATATTTTATACAAAAGATTATGTTCAATTTCCAGTGATACTAAAAAATATATACCAGTCTAGTACATAAGGTTATTGTTAGAAATTGGCTTGGATATGTCTTATCAACACATTCAACGACTGATAGCGAGTAACGTGCGTACTATAGTTGGTTTATACACGAAGGATTGATACACGGGGTAAAAAAAATCTCCCTAAATGTTGTCTCCTGGCCATGTTCTTTAGCATGTTTGCATCATCAATGTGGAGGCATTTCGACATACAAATTGAATATTGATTTTAAGCTGTGGTGCAGGGAATTCTCAAAAGAAAGCCGGAAACATTAAAAAAATAGTATTATAATTGTAATTATTTTAAAAGTCCACGCACGCTCATCGCTCCGCAGGTACGCGTGTATTGCATGCATACATCACAATATTTATATGAAACTGTATTCAGCCATTTTGTCACCTCCTTTCTTCTTCATTGTGTGCTCTATTCTGAACGTCGCGGTCTTCTGATTAGTTCTGAAATTGGTGCACCATCTGTCTCCATCATTCTTGGCCCCAGGCAATGTTGAATGCAGCACTTTAATAGGATTCAGTTAACTCTTGACTTTATTTGATCCATCTAACCCTTGGGACATCTTCACCTTAATCGTTTTCCATCAACTGTCCTCGTGATGATCATCTCCTTAAGACTTGTTTTTTTTTCTGGCAACGTGCATCAAGTATTGTATATTAAAATCTTTTTCCTGCGTGATGTTGAATGCTTTTCGGTTATCTCTGTCTAATTTTTGGATGAAGAGACGTCCGTCTCCAGCACCACATATCGAAAGCATCTATCATGTTTCTCTCCTTCTTTCTCATTTTCTTTCCAAGTTTCCACTCCATACTCGTACTGTGCTATCGGGAATACTCGAGATTCAACAATATGGATTTTAGTTCTTATGTGTATAGACCGGTTAATCCTTTTATGTGTATAGATCGGTTAATCCTTTTAAAATCTTTTAATAAATAATACGAGTGCCAGTCCCCCTGCATATATCGAAATAAAGAGCGATGAACTTTTATCAAAATTTTCGCACATTTTTATATACGAGTATATTTAGCAACCCTACTCTGCACAAGGGGAAGGTATCCGAGCTCGGACAGTTACGCGTGTATACACGGTGTTTCCGCTTAATAAAAATTGAGTTTTATAAAGAAATATTGCCCCACCGGGATCTGGGCGAGGGAAGAGAGGAAGGAGTGTGGGGTGAGGTTAAAGCGGGTGTGTTAGACGCCGACACATCCCTACAATTCTTATTTATATATCTTTAAAAAAATAATACAAAGCAATAATAGCAGATTTTCACATAAACATACATACCCAGTACCCACATACAATCATACCGTCTCCCTGCTGGAGCAGTCAGGGAGTATATATTTCTCCTGTTCTACATCCGTACACTTTGTCATGCAGCTCCTACGATTCCTTTTACATCTTAATTTTCCATCTTTTAAAATATCATTAAATTGACCCAACCATACTTTCCTATGTCTTCTTCTACCACGCTTTCCACTCACATTTGCACTGTATATTCATTCGTTGTTCATGCTCAAACCATCTCAAAGTGCTCTTTTTCGACTTACTCAATTCATTTTCTTCCGTATTCTGTCATACATTGACATCGCATGTATTCTTCTAAGTAGACGCACTTATACATCATGTATTCGTCTCACTTCAGTATTTTTCTACACCCACATTTCACTCCCATACATCTAAATTGATAGTTAAATACTGTTGTAGACATCTTAGCAAATTGCGATACTGTCTGGTTCGAGCATATATATTTTAGTTCTCCATTGACTTTTTTCCTATCGTTGCACGCTGTTCGACATCCCTCGTTATTATTCCAGCATTTGAGAAAATACAACCTAAATAAAAGAATTCTTCACTTGGTTTAATATTTTAGTACTCATCCATATATCGCATTTACCATATTATTCCTTTCACATTTTTCTATCACCATAACTTGCGAATTTTGTAACATCCATTCACATATCTTTCACTTTACATATCACATACAATTTACTTATCAAACTTTGTAGTTCATCTTCATTTTCCGCTTACACTTCAACGTCATCAGCATGCAGCAATCAGCACACATTCCCATACAATATTCATATGCCTCCCATTGATCTCTGTAGTTCCTTCACACATGAATATATGTAAATATTAAACAACCAGGATGACATAGTGCATCCTTGCTTTACACCATTAGAAATATTAAACAACTCAGTCACGACACCGTTCATATGACATTGTTTTAATCCTATGAAACATATATTAACTAGAGATGTTCCCAAACATTTTCATGTTTTTGGCTATAAACCTTAAACATGGATTGACAGCCAGTTTCAACGTTTCAATAAAAATATAAAAATCCTATTTATCAGATTGGTTTAATATAAATCTAATTAGAATAAAAAATATATCAATCACTCCCAATTATTAAAATTTTCAAATATTCACGAACCGTACTGTGTATAAAAGTAACAGGAAACTTCTCAAACAAATCTAGAACGTGAGCAAATTACAAATAGTCAAGGAGCATCGCATCAGTCAGTATTTTTTCTCCGAATGGATACAGTGACATTTTTCGCACATTCCTTTAAATAAAAATCTAAGTTTGTAGCTAAAGATGACAAAATATGAGACATTTTAGAGAAACATGTCACAGCGTTCGACATCTTGACACCACTCGATAAATCTTCGGTTAGCATCCAAATTTATTCTGTCGTTTTCCTAACTCGAAGAATATTTGTGACTCTTTTGGATCAAATTTTTTGTGTTTCAAATATTCACAGGTATTTTATTTAGTTTTTCTTTATTCGAAAAACATGCTAAATTATGTAAATAAATTTTCAAAGCGTTACATAAATCCTGTTTCGCCGAGATAAATGCATTGATTTTAAATATATATATTACCTTCAGTCAAATTATAAATGTTGATTTATGAAAGGTCTCGACTTCAACTTAATAAAACATCATATCAGCATATATTTCATTAAAATGATTTTGTTTTTCCACTAAATTACGTTAATTGTCACGACGTATGTTTCTACCTCTTTTCTCCAAGCTCTCACCTGCCTGAAGAGAGGTGGAGACCCGCCTGATGAGAGCCTCAAATTCATGTGTTGCGGAGATTAATGTTATTATTGGAATGATTTTTTCATGAAGTATTCTTAAAAATATAACTTGACTTTATTTCCCTTGGCCATTGAGTTTTTGAAAAGTTAATTTAATTTAGCAAACTTTTGTGCGAAATAATTCACAATCAAGACAAACAGCTTCTTTCACACAATATATCACTTTCTCTTATATTAGAGCTTTCACTAGCTTGCATCAAACAGACTTAAAAATCATTGTATACTCTTCAATGACTGCGTGTTTTGTTTCTATTATTATATCATTTTTCCTATATTGTATTGTACTAGACTTTCAATGTACACAGTTCAACCTGGCAAGTATATTCCCTTATGATAATCTCTTTCAGCCAATTAAAAAAACTGTAAAAAGGGCCATGAATGAAAATCATGGTGGAACTCTTAATTAAAAAAAGGCTATCAGTCTGATTTTCCCTTCAGATATCTTAAGCAACTGAAAAAATAGTTACTAACGAGAATTGAACTCGCTATCCCCGGCTGGAAGACAGGTATCTTACCAACTAGGCCACAGAGGTATCTATACGATACCTTTCTGGTCAGACAAGATATAGTCTTCGTATTGTCGACGCGATTGGAATGGAATATAATATGTTCCTCTCTGTATTACTCGATCTCTGTTTAGCTTGCTTCAAACAGCGTCTTAAAAAAATTCGTATTTCTCCTTAATGACTTTTGTGTATTTTTCCGCATTCCCCATTATACTATCCTTCTCCTTTCCAAACCATTTATTATGTATTGATTTATCAAACGTTTTTATGCATCTTAATCAGGCAGGTATAATCTTATGCAGCCTTTTGTTAGATAACATTTTATATAGGTAACATTTTATATAGGTAGATAACATTTTATATACCTAGTATTATTTTTCGGTTATTTTATAAACAACTATAAAAATTTAAGACAAGCTGCATATAAGCTACAGAAAAACACAAAGTTCGATGTAAAATGATCTAAGAGTTGAACCAGACCAGAAGTGTATCTGCCAGGAATTGAACATATAGTATTCGCTTGTTTAGCGTGTGCGTATATTGACCTAATATATCTGCCAGAAATTGAACATATGGTATTCGCTTGTTTAGCGTGTGCGTATATTGAGCTAATATATCTGCCAGGAAATGAACATATGGTATTCGCTTGTTTAGCGTGTGCGTATATTGAGCTAATATATATGCCAGGTATTGAACATATGGTATTCGCTTGTTTAGCGTGTGCGTATATTGAGCTAATATATCGTTATATGTTATGTTAAAGAGAACAAAGTTTGCTTTTATTTTCTAGTTTTAATTTGTATTTAAGTTGAATCTGACTACTTTTTCTTTATCTGTGTAATCCAAAACACCTATTATCTCAGTCTGATTGGTTAAAAAAGATAACTGCAGGGCAATAAACTCACCGATTGCGCTATTGTGAAATAAAGTGCTAAGTTTAACAAAATAAATACAATCTCACTCTACTGTAAACATATGATCCTCTAAAAATGATGACCTCCGGTTACTAAGACACCTGTTCACCACATTACCCGTAGACAGCTTCCCTCCGAATACACATCCATGGGATATAGTCGTAGATGGAATCATTTACAGGTAATACTGCTTATAAGCCTGTTGATTGTATCAACGTAAGACAATAATGCTGACCCCCGTGTCTAAGTTGGTGAGACATATGTCTACCGAGTCAGGCAAAGTGTGTTCCATTTTTGTTGGTACAATTTTTTTTTAAAGGTTGTATGCATGATTTATACTTTAGACATCTTTAACATATTTCTGATTAGTTCAAAGAGATGGCCACATACACGAAAAAATGTTTAAATTTTGAGATATACTCGTATTGTATTACATTGAACGCCCATTACTCGTAACATATGGTATGTAGTATTGTAGAAAACACAAAATAAAGTTAAAACCAAGGTGATTGCCGTTGGTGCCACCGGAGATGAGTATGTAAGTCAATTTATGATAGACATGTAACATACACTTTCATGTATGGCAAAGAGTTTCAGTACTTGTAGCTTATTCGCGCCTTCTTTCTCTTTTGTGTCCCTGATAATTAGCAACAATTCTTCGTTATATGGCTCTATTTGTTGCTGTTTGATCCCTGTTGTGCTAAGCATTGATGTTTTAAGCATCTCATGTAGTACGTCCTTATATATTATATCTTGCGCTGCTCACAGCGCTTTCATCTACCTTCTGTTAGCTCACAAAGAGGATATTTCTTGGTAGTATGTTTGCAGGCACGAAAGCTATATATTCAGACCAACGCAAGCGAGAACAAGACAGCATAATCTCGAAGCTACAGCCGTTTGCTCTTTTCAAAACTTCATTGTTTGATTCTCTATGATCGAATCTTCATTATTTTCCTGAGGTGTTTCTGCAGATATTTTTCTAGTGCCCTAATGTATCTTCTGTGGGTAACCTCTATTATTATAAGATCCAAACAATATGTTTTATTACTGAGTAGAGAAACAAATCATCATCGTTAACATATTAGGTAGTAAAATACTTTTTTTATTTACCCTATCGTCCCTTCCACAGGGAGCTGATGTGTAATTCTAAAACTTTCTCAATAAACGTATACAATCACTTTTATACCCCGCATTGTAATACATTCTTCTATTCCATCAAGTGCAGGCCATTTTCACCCAAGCAAACGTGCAAAAAATCAAGCAGTAACGTAAACCAACATCCATCTGCATGCTGCGCACACAACAATTCCATCATCCCCCACCCCCGGGAGGCGCTGGGGTGTGCCCCACTACTTGGGTATTCAGGGAGCATTCGGACGATGGTTTTCACGGTTGTATGGGCCCCCATAAAAAAACGCTTTTGCCAACCCTTGCGGTTCCACCTTGAAGATTTCCATTTTGACACAAGTTTCCAAACTGGATTGACAAAATACTCCGTGCAAATATTGTATTACTGTTTCGTTGTACACAATACAACCTAGTGAGCTTATTGCCATGACGCAATATTTTCCAACCAATCTAAAAAAATATCAAAGAGACATTAAGGTAAAACCAGGCGGCAATCTTAGTTTAACAAAAATGGGTTCCAACGGAAATCGAACCCGCATCTCCCGGTTTGGAATATAGGCGTCTTTCAAAGTATGTCGTCGCCTCTCTGTCATCAAAGGTTTAGCTCAAAAATATTAAAAAGTAACAAAAACAAACGAATACATCAATACGACAAATTTTTTTTTTTAAAATGTAACTACCCAAAAAATCATTATGGCATATGAACGGAAATACCGTGGTAAGAAAACTTGTCAAAATCAATTTATATACGAGTATATATGGATTCAAGAAAGTTTCAATGGATCTATCATGTGTCCATTCTGATTCCCTATTCTGTGCAGCCTAACCTTTGACGAATAGTAGCGACAGTTTGTTGCTCGATGACTGCAACAGAACGATTCATGTGTGTCGTCTAAGCCTGAAGAGAATTCGCAAATAAATTGATTGAACAAGCTCAAGAAATTACAATAAGAATTGTCAATTTTATACAGTACTAATAAGCCCTTTAATTATCTTCTGTTAAACAATATCGTCAAGTTCAACAGCTTCATTAAATATTAATTGTTCGATTTCCTGTAGTTTATAAACCTACGAAATCAACGCTGCATTCCCTCTCATCCATTTTTGACATCGTAGTAGGATGACCACAAGGTGAAATTGTAGTAATCTATTATATAATGCACCTATACACGTTTACATACGGCTTATAATCATAATTTTGTAGATAGTTTATGCAGTGTAACGTTATATAGGATATTGTTTTACTAAACATACATATGTACCATACATATATCCCGCAATTTCCCTGTCGAGGTATGCATGGAGGGACAAAGTATCAGAGGTTTCTATCTCAACACAAATCCTTCGCCTCTTCTACATACTACCTTGATCAAAAAGTTTTAGGACTTTATTCATAAAATCGAAAATACAAGTTTATTCATCAAAATCGATATGGTCCCCTTCAAATTACTCCCCATCGACTGCAACGCACTTACACCAGCGCTTGATCCAATCCTCAAAACCCCGCTGGTACTCAATTTTCGGCATGTCCATCAGAGCCGTCTTTGATTTTTTCATGACATCCTCTCGGGTGTTGTACGTTACGTTCCGCGAAGCGGTTTTTAAAGTCGGTTGAACAAGAAAAAGTCGCAGGGAGCCAGATCAGGTGAATTCAAAGGCTGCTGGATAGTAGTCGTGTTGTTTTTGGTCAAAAACTCATGGAAGTCATGTCTTTCGCGATTTCAACGCGGTCCTTTTTTTGCATTAAATTGAGGTATTTCGGAACCAGTTTTGCAGCGACACGTCTGAGGCCCAAATCACTAACCAAAATGTCTTGAGCGGATCCATAAGCGATGTTCAAGTCCTCTGCCAGCTCTCTGATGGTCGATTTGCGGTTTTCGGCCAACATTTCTTTGATTTTATCGATGTTTTCATCGGTTTTCGACTGTCACTGCGTTCGTCATCCTCGACCGACTCACGACCATTTCTGAAGCGTTCGTGCCACCAAAAACCACTTCTTCAACATTTCCAAGGTCTGCGGACCGTTAAATCTGTTTTTCACACAAAATTTAATGCAAACTCGTTGATGCACAGTTGATGCCATTTTCAAACTTGTAAAAAATCGAAAACACGCATAAAGGTAGACGTACTCAGTACAGCGTAACTTTTACAAATGTCAAGCTATGACGCTGAAATTTAGAGGGAAGTGTCAATGATAGATGTGGTAACCTAACAAAAAAAAATCCAATTGGGTGACTGACAGCGCCACACGGTGGCCGGTCCTAAAACTTTGTGATCAAGGTAGTGTATACAACTCCTACGATTTCTCTGATTTTTTACATTTCTTTTTATCGAAATATAATTCTCTTGATCAAACCATACTTTCTTCGATCTTCCTCTACCATATTTTTCATTCACATTTGCACTGTATATTTATTTTGTAAATATTTCTTCGTTCTACATGCCCAAACCATCTCAGAGTGCTCTATATTACTCTATATTACACATCACATTAATTCCTAATCATTTCATTTCATATTCTGTCATACATTGTCAACGCATGTATTCTTCTCAGTACATGAAATTTTTACTGTATTTATTCGGCTTCTTTAAGTATTCCCCTGCGTCCACGCATCACTCTCATATACATATCAAAGTTGGTACTAGAACACTGTTGTCGACTATTATCTAAGCATATATTGATATTGTCCTATTAAAATAAATATTTTTAGTAATCATTTGGTTTTGTTTCCTATCACTACACGCCGTTCGATAAAAAATATATATAATGCATTGTAAAAAGTATCTGGAATCGCAAAAAAATTATTTCCTAGCTTACGAGTATAAACATTACACACCACTTTTCACACAACAAAAATGCTGAAAACTTTCATAATAAATCGTTTCATCATTCATATGTATCAAATACATTCAGAAATTCAGATAAATTCCTATATAAAGACCACAACACCTTCCTGTCCTTTCACATAGATAATCGATTTATCTCATCCCCAACAACGTTCATGGCGTAGTTGATAAGAAGCATGTCTTCCATCCCGAGCTGGATTCACTGCTCAATTCGCACTACGCAGATTTTTTTAAATTATCCCAGCCGAATTTTCACTTAAGGCATGTTACATACATTTCTTATTGGATAAAAGAGATTACTACATGACAATTAAACCACTAAATTGTACTGCTGTATTAAAATCACCGATTTGAATAAATTGAAGGGTAACACACAATTGAATAAAATAAAATTTAATAAACTTAAAGTGGATGATACATAGTTTGAGAATCCCTGCCCAATTACATCCACCCTTTTGAACGATCTTACTCGTGAAAACGTTTGACTTTGTATTGTCAGTGGAAACGTAAATAAAGAAAACGCTGACTTTGTTCTGTCGTTTCATCTATTTGTCATTCTTACTCACACGATCTCCAATGACAAACAACGATTATTTATTTGAATAAAAAAATAAAGGATTTCAGTTAGACATATGTTCTCGTATGTGAATTGAGAACTGAACTGAAAGTTTACAATAGACATATTCCTAATTGGTTCAAAGAGAATATTACCACATGATCCACGCAGTTTCTGGGGTTTGGTCGTTGTTGAAATGTTCGATATATCTGAGGACCAGATATTCTAGGCGAAACTAAACCGGCCAGTGCTGCCCACAGTTTAGTTCGATCACCACCATCCACGTTGTTATGAAAGACAAAATAAGTCCCCATCCAGCGTGATCTACACCAGAAGAACGTTTTTTTATAGCTCGACGCCACGTTGTGATAAAGATGGAAATGCCCAAAGGGGGTTGCCTCCGGTGACAACACGTCTGACTGAAAAGAATAGTCGTAACGATGAGCTTAAGGTCCGCTTAAGTATGCTTACTTTATCTGGAGATCAAGCGTCCCAACAAGTTGCCAGTACTTTCATAGAAAACTTAGAATGTAGCCTTATCCTGTGACGCCACTAGATCGGGTTAGTCAATCGGTCCAAAGATGTACCGACGAAGTGAATATTGAAACATTATGTTTTAACCCTTCTCTCCCTGTGATATGTAACTAGTACACATTGCTTCTAAAAACTTTAATATCTCTATAAATGTAATAAATACTGGCTTCAGAGTTTAGGTATTTCTCAGTAATAAATTTACGCATTGAATGAAAAAATAATATAAATAATAATTAGCACTTATCGGTCACATCAGAGATATTTTGTGAAAATCGGGAATAAATTCACCAATACAATCAAACGTGTGTCAATAGGAAAAAAAACAAGCCGGTGTGCTCGGATCGTCTCACTTGCTCGGTGGGCCATCGGATCCAGTCCAGCGGTGTGGCCGGTGAGTTGACAGCTTACTCACTTAAAAAAACTCTACGGCACAGCTTCGCTTTCTTACTGAATTGACATTGAAATTGCGAGGGGATCCTCGACTACGAGGCCAAACAACGACGACAACAATTTTTAAATCGTGTTCACCTTCTTCTCACTTATTTTAGCGCCAGCAGAAAAGGAGATCCTTGAGTCTTTCCGTTTCCTAAAATAAAAGGGTCATAAAAATATTAAGGTGTGATACACACTACATAATGACTCGATCAATTTACCATAAGTGAATGGTGAAAAAATTCTTCGAATGAACAAGAAATATGTTAAAAGGTATTAAAAATATGATATATTATGTAAAAAAATAAATTAGAATCATTTTTTCGGTAGGTACCATCGGGAATTGAATTCAAAATCAGACAATCGAAAATTGTAATTAAAAAAACAACGTTTTACCAACTAAACCACGAGGTCGGTTGACTTTGATTCAAACATGATAAATAAGAAAATAGAAAAACGCTTATCTTTAGACAAATGTTAAATATTTGATTGAAAAATAACCATTTGACTAAATTCACTTTCATATATTTTTTAATAAAAAAAATATTACGAATATACTGATATTGATAATATAATTAAAAAATATATATTTAATATGAAAAGATGAATCTTAAATATATATATTCCTCTTTTATTGAGGAATTATGCACAGGTTTCGTAATGAAACAAAATAACATTTTCATTCGCTGAGAGTTCGCCATAAATGAATTGGTACGAAACAATTCATCGCTCAATTTTTTTTAAATTTACTTTCACAAAAATCTCGATAAGTATCCAAATATACAAACGCTGCTTTCTCATTGCTTTTTGCGTTTAAATCACGTTGCTTTCTTGTTGCTTTTTGCGTTTAAATCAAATTGCTTTCTTGTTGCTTTTTGCGTTTAAATCACATTGCTTTCTTGTTGCTTTTTGCATTTAAATCACATTGCTTTCTCGTTGCTTTTTGCATTTAAATCATATTGCTTTTTGCGTTTAAATCACGTTGCTTTCTTGTTGATATACTCGTAGATAGAGAAGAAGTGCATTTTTTGTCTATTCCAACAACCCTTCTCATAGAGTTCCCCATATGTCCCTGTATTTTTATGTCCTTTTAAAATAGCATTGACTTAATCCAATTATATTTACCTTGGCGTTTTCTCTACTACATCTTCAGCTCACGTATATTTGTTTGTTTTGTTAGTCTTTCTTTACTTATTCGTCCTACATGCCCAAACCATCTCAGAATGCTATTCTTCGTCTTACTCAACACATCAGTCTTAAGTTCACATTCATCCCTTATCACTGCATTAGTATTGAAGTTCGTCAATGCTTTGATATTGATTTAGATATCATGCAAAAATAATTTATGCACGCTTTAATTTGCATTTTCGTGCTATATTTGCATTAATACATTAACGTAGAATAGATGGATTTGAAATGTAGTGCTGGAGAAAGATGTTACGAAATCCATGGACAGCAATGCATTCTAACGTATCCATTCTCGAAGAATTGAGTATTACCGACAGATTGTCGACAAGTCCTCCAATTTTTTGGGCACAATGCTCATAGTCAAGGAAGTATAATAGTTTGAAGAGGTTTGTAGTAACTGGAGGCGTAGAAGGGCGACGCACAAGAGAAAGAATCCCAACTCGTTGACCTGACCATGTGAGAGATGCAACTGGACTACCCTTAATAACTGCCCTTCAAGCCGCGGAGTGCAGGAATGGATGGATAAAAGTCGTTGGAGGGTATCTTGGGAGTCACGATGCTCAGTCATAAGCTACACGACAGGATGGATTTGTTCAAATGTATATGAAACTTTATGCACATATTTAAAATCGTGAAGCATGCTAAATTATCTCAAATGAATGGTTATCTAGGAAGAGGTAAACTGAGGTAAGAGTGAAAGATGAGAGTGAAAAAATCTATGTGTAAGTATATAAGAGGAGTATATCTGATGAGATGTATGGATGTAGACGAGATGAGAGCTTTGTACATTAATTGGACGAAGCTGATCTTCCAACAGCAAAAAGGGCACGGCTTGATGTTATGTGTACACATATCTACAAATATTTATGATGAAGCATGCGAAAACCATAAATTATCTCCATGTGACACGATCGGCTCTCAGCAGCCTTCCTACTTCTCAAGAGATACCGGGATCTATGGGCTGACTCATAAACCTATATTCCTGATTTATCTTTCCTCTCTACCATCCCTTCCTTTTCCTTTAATTGATATCTCAGTTTTATTTTTACTATGCAAATTGTTCGTAAATTTTGTAAAGGTGAATGAATAATCATTTAAATATTTTTTGATACCAGTATGTAACTACCTTTATTTATAGTTGTGGAGGTTTAAAGACATTGTAATTTGTTTTATCAAACACTGTTTATTCCACTTTTTTTGTAACGGTATAACCCTACCGGTTTCAAGGCTTTCACCTCGTCATCAGGGGAGCACAAACAAGACTGAATTATGTTCGAACTGGTGCCGAGATACACGCTTCTAACGGTAAACATTCGGGTTGGGGAGGCATGGGACAACCTCGGCGAGCAGCGAAGAGATTCTTATATACTATATGTATGTGTTTGCCAAATGTTCATCTCGATGCATTTTATACTGTTACAAAAAAAAAAGTGGAATAAACAATGTTTGATAAAACAAATAACGATTCCTTTATTTACTTTGTCGTGATGTTTGGAAGAGATTGCCACCTGACAATAATACCACAATATTATTTTACAATGAAGTGTTAGATAAATTAATTAATATATGTTAAGGTTAAAATCAGCCATTATTTTCGTAACATACTAAATCGTAATTATGAGAACACCTAATGTCACACACGGACAAAAGTACAGCCGATTTTATATCGTTTGACTTGTCGATTTTCCATCGATGAGTCGACGATGAGGCGAATAGTCTCGCATCCCATCTGATTGGACCTTTGATCGTGATTTGCGGCGCGGACAGGCGGTGAGATTTAATATGTTTTGAGAAATGAAAAAAATGATTTACTGCGTGCCGTTTATGACTCAATCTCAACTGTCAGTCATCAAATGATGTTCCTGCCCCGTTTTACGATCTTGGAAACCGCAAATAATTCTCTATAGATCTTCACGCGAGTCCTGCGCGTTTCGATGCGCAAAGATCATTATCATCATCAATCTTATTGCACCCAACGTTACAGACACTTATTGATCTTTATTTAATTGTCTATCTTCCGCAATCTAGCATATAATATTTCTTCTTCACACCACAATATGTTATAATACAAGAATAATTTTTAAAAGGATGAGTTCAGCTCAATCCCCCATCTCTACCCACGCTGTTGTGGGTGACAAATAAGTCCCCATCCAGCGCGATCTATACTAGAAGATCGATTTTTTTTTTAAATTTTACGAGCGTAACGTTAACATACATAGTGACGAAGAAGGAACTACCCAAGGAGCTTCTATTTATTTATTTATTTAACACTTTAATTGGAAATACAATCTGGCGGGTTTATTGCCAGATGGCAGACTCTTCCAACCAACCAGACAAAAGTAAATTAATCAAGTTACATGGTCGCATAAATCATTCAAATGACTACCCATCCCTACAAAATCCATAAACACATATTTCTCCGGTGGCGAGAAAAATAAGATAAAAAATATTGAGATGGTTGACCACATTGAGATAGTAAATGAGAACAAGGTTTTTTTTTTAATTCAAAGAACTTTTTATAACATTATTTAGAGAGAAAACTCTTCTCGAAGTAGTGAAGACGTGTGTTTGGATACAAAAATACGGAGATTTGTTATCTCTGCCTACTCAATAATCGACCCGGCGTGATGATATATATATATATGTAAATATGAATTCTGGTGTATGCTCTCATTGTAAAATAAATGTATTGAATGGCGGCAATCAAGCATTTTCTCCCAAAGTAAAATATGTTTTTGCCCTTCCCTAAATGCAGTACTCGACTTGTATCTTAGATTTGGTCTATCCACCTTCTTGGAGATTGTCATCTTGATCGTATCTCCTCATCATGTTCTATCATTATCAGTTTCTTCAGACTATCTTTATTTACTTTATGAAATAACTACGTACATGGCGTGTATAAGACATTTGACCAAAATCCATGTATTTAAATTCGAATGCAAAGGACAGTTTTATTTAGCGTCGTTTACAGAGCAAACTCTCTTAATGACGCTCCGACTCGGGACTCGAAGACAATATTACTAAACAGACCACGTCTGGCAGCTATAGCACGAACGATTCATGTGTAACACTTTTATTGTGTATAGTACATATAATTCACATGGCAATCTCTTCCAACCAATCAGAAAGATGTTTATGAGAACTTAAGTGTTAATCAGACTAAAAACGTTATTTTTAATCCGAGTTCCAGCGGGAACCGAATCACTAAACTAATGGACGAAAAGAAATGTAACGTATTCATGGATTTAATACAAATATAAAGAAAAATTCTAAAATGTCACAATTTACTCCGATCTATTTAATCTAAAGTATACTTATTTTTAAAACATTGTAAAAAAAATTTGAAAATTTAAATATCACAATTTTCTCTAGCGAAAATGAAACAAGATAATTGTACAAATTTTGTTGTATTACACTTTCGTTGTATACGGTACAGCCTGGCGGGCTTATTGCATCATGGCAATATCTTCCAACCAACCAGAAAAATGTTTAAGAGGCCTTAAGTGAAAACTAGGAATCCTTGTTAAAAATATCTGGGTTCCAGCGGGATTTGAACCCACAGCCTCCGGGTCGGGAGACAGGTGTCTTACCAACTAGGCCACGAAGGTCGTCGAAACGAGTATATTACCATTTCATGAGTGAACTCATATTAATTCATCTTAAATTTAACTATATCTTTGATCTTAAC
Source organism: Odontocerum albicorne (assembly GCA_949825065.1). Taxonomy (NCBI): domain Eukaryota; kingdom Metazoa; phylum Arthropoda; class Insecta; order Trichoptera; family Odontoceridae; genus Odontocerum; species Odontocerum albicorne. The sequence continues at coordinate 34,580,381 of OX463848.1, forward strand.
TATAGTTTTTTATAGTTTAACTATAGTTTTTGAATCGCTGTTAGAAACATGTCAATAACGGAGTGAGTCAAACATTATTGTTAGAAACATGTCAATAACGGGGTGAGTCAAACATTATTGTTAGAAAAATGTCAATAACGGCTTGAGTCAAACATTATTGTAAGAAACATGTCAATAATGGGGTGAGTCAAACATTATTGTTAGAAACATGTCAATAACGAGGTGAGTCAAACATTATTGTTAGAAACATTTCAATAACGGGGTGAGTCAAACATTATTGTTAGAAACATGACAATAACGAGGTGAGTTAAACATTATTGTTAGAAACATGTCACTAACGGGGTGAGTTAAACATTATTGTTAGAAACATGTCAATAATGGGGTGAGTCAAACATTATTGTTAGAAACATGTCAATAACGGGATGAGTTAAACATTATTGTTAGAAACATATCAATAACGGGGCGAGTTAAACATTATTGTTAGAAACATGTCAATAACGGGGTGAGTCAAACATTATTGTTAGAAAAATGTCAATAACGGCTTGAGTCAAACATTATTGTAAGAAACATGTCAATAATGGGGTGAGTCAAACATTATTGTTAGAAACATGTCAATAACGAGGTGAGTCAAACATTATTGTTAGAAACATTTCAATAACGGGGTGAGTCAAACATTATTGTTAGAAACATGACAATAACGAGGTGAGTTAAACATTATTGTTAGAAACATGTCACTAACGGGGTGAGTTAAACATTATTGTTAGAAACATGTCAATAATGGGGTGAGTCAAACATTATTGTTAGAAACATGTCAATAACGGGGTGAGTCAAACATTATTGTAAGAAACATGTCGATAATGGGGTGAGTAAAACATTATTGTTAGAAACATGTCAATAACGAGGTGAGTCAAACATTATTGTTAGAAATATTTCAATAACGGGGTGAGTCAAACATTATTGTTAGAAACATGACAATAACGAGGTGAGTTAAACATTATTGTAATAAACATGTCAATAACGGGGTGAGTTAAACATTATTGTTATAAACATGTCAATAACGGGGTGAGTCAAACATTATTGGTAAATAGTCCTAAAGTTTTATTGTATAGAAAGTAAAGAACGAAATGGAAAGTAAAGAATAAAAAGACTGGCAAAATACGTATGAGGAAATAAAATCGAAACATGTTTTCATGATTTTTGTCAATTTTAAAGGTTCACAACGACTATACGGAAGAAAAATAGCTCTACGAGTGTCGGACCTTTTTTTCACATCGCTAAAATTCTTTTTATACTGTACCATGCGGATGGGGCGCGGGTTTCAACTCAAATACACACACACAAACGAAGATACAGAAATACATATCTCTATGGATACATATATATGTATCCCTATTGATATAGATATACGTATCTCTACGGATACAGACAAACATATATACGGAGGTGGAGGGGAATGTTGATGTTTTTGATTTGATTTGATTTCATCGGATTCGCAGCTCTTTCTCAATTTATACTGAATTATATTACGAGTGTATACACACAACGTATGGGTTTACAGTGCACAGTCGAAGTAAAAAATATTTGTTACGAGCATCATTTTATTTTTTATAAAAATAGAGATCCAATATCCATTGTTAATTATATGTCAACACGGTGGCCTGGTGGTTAGCATGCGTGCTTGGCACAGGGTTGTGCTGCACTGGTTTTATTTTTACATCATATTTTTTTCTATTTTAACCCTTGCCTATCTGTGAACGGACAAGAGTGACCAAGACGTATATTTTATTTAATTTCTCGAAATATACTGCTTGCAGGGTCTTCATACTTTATGTATTCCTCATCGAAACCTCTATGATTTGAATGATGTCATTACGAAATAAAATCATTAATATATATCAACAGAAATGAATGATAATAAATTGAGAATTGACGAAATGTCAAAACACTCCGTATGACTCATTCTTTTTTGACAGTTAATATTTTACGAGTACATTCGTTCCAGGGATTGGTTACCAGTTTTATCAAACACCTGTGCGTTTAGTATGCGTTTAGTATAGAATAGAAACAAAAGTTATTTCGTGCCCCAATTGCGATAGACTTTCTCCACAGGATTAAATTTTGATTTTATATGTTTGTCCTATTTTCAAATTTTGACCTATTTTCAAAGTGTTTATATTTTCCAAATGGCATATTTTATTGATTTGAATTTCGTGTTTGTTTTTATATTATTATTTTTGAATTTATATATTCATTTTATATTTTGCTAATATGTTAATTATTGTCTTAATTCGAATTATATTTTTATTGCCAAAAAATACACGCTATATTTTATTGTATAATTTTATGATTTTTTTTTTAAAAGGTTGGAGACCTCTTTTCAGTCATGCGCATTCTGAACGTTGCGCAGACCGAACGACGCAGTGGGAAAATTATATTCCTATAGAAATGTCACCTCTCTGTTTCAACTCTTATTTTATCATTTCTTACACTTATTTTATATTATTCGACATTTTATTACATAATAAAATGATGTTTATAGCTAATTACAAAAAAAAACTAATAGATTTTGCATAATTTTAATTTAAAACATACATGTTTACTGTACCCTCAGTGTCCAGCACCGTTACTGGCGTAATTTTTTAGCACAGTAAGGGAAGTGTTAATCTTGATTTATTGTACATATTGACATTTTCAGGATATATCGTATAAATCATTGGATTGCTCTTGGAGTGACAAGTGCTATGAATACCTTGTTTATTTATAAAGTTAACAAAATTGTTAATTTATTATACAGTAGACTCATGATTATCTGTAAAAATAGGGAAAAAATGGACACTAATAAAAAAACGGATAATACAGTAGACTCTGGATCATCCAGGGTTGTAAAAAAAAGAACAAACCTTGTTTAATTATAAAGTTTAAAATCTTGTCCATTTATTATACTGTAGACTCTGGATTATCCAGTGTGATAGGGAAAAATCGAACCCGATTTAAAAAATTGATAAACGGGATTATACCTTGTTTGATTATGAAGTTAATAATCTTGTTCATTGAATATACTCGTACAGTGACTCTTGATTATCAGTGGTAGTATGAAAAAATTACCTCGATTAAAGAAACCGGATAGTAAAAAAACGGATAAACAAGATAATAGCTTGTTTTATTAGAAATTTGACAATCATTTCCATTTATCATACAGTTGACTCGATTATCCGTGGGGTAGAGAAAAATTATCTCCGATTTAAAAAAACAATTTGGCAAAAAATTCAAAAGTCAAATTATTCTACGGACAGAAAAGAAGTTTGTTTACTCAACTGTTGACTTTTCAGCAGTGTCAACATATTTCGCAAAATTAGATCGGTATGGACAGACATTAATTTAAAATGATGAGATTGACACCATGACTCGAAAATTCACCGGAAAATATTCAAGTGTCAAGAAAAAAACAAACGTAAAAATAGAGCTTTTGTGGCAAAAAAAGCAAAATCGAGGATATAAAATGCGAGTACAGACAATAAAAATAGTCAATAATAAATCAACCGCAATACACGTGTAATTTAAATGTACGATTTGACGTGATGCGCCCGCTCGCTTGCATAAAAAATAAACACTTAATCTACTTTCTTTCTGTTCGATGACTTGTTTGCCATTTTGCCAGTTATATTATTTACCATATTTACTAGTTTAAACTTGGCACCGTTTATCCCAGATATTCGAGCTGATGTTTTTCAATTCACGTCGTTAAAAAAATTGCATAAAATCAAAAGGGCAATTTTAAATAATATTTCTTCCCATATTCTTTTAAATTCTTAAGTTTCATATAAATATGCTCTAAGGAGCATTTATATTTCAATAAAAAAATGCATTACGGAAAATAAAATGTGATCACTGTACAGAGTAACATAGATTGCGATGATACTCTCCGTGCCATGCCTGAGCTAATAAACTCCATAAAGTTGAATTTTTCTGATAAAACCAAAAGTCCCAGATCTTCCTGTGAAAAAATGTCTGATTCCTGTGAATAAATAATAACAAACACTTCAAACATACAACCATACATATAACACGTTGTTCGAAGAAGATCGTACTTTAAAAATATTATTAACCTTTGTAATTTGTTTTATCAAACACTGTTTATTTCACTTTTTGTAACGGTATAACCCTACCGGTTTCAAGGCTTTCACCTCATCATCAGGGGAGCACAAACAAGACTGAATTCTGTTCGAACTGGTAGCGATATACGAGTACATGCTTCTAACGGTTGGGGACATTCGGGCTAGGGACTGAGGGAGGCATGAGACGATCTCGGCCAGCAGCGGAGACATTTTTGAGGTATATGTGTTTACCAGATGTTCGTCTCGATGTACGGCCTTAGAAATTTCTAGGGCCTCTAATCTGTCCAATTTATTTCCGTTCTATGTCAGTAGATCGAGGCGAACATTTGATAAACACATATATTCCAAAAATCTCTCCGCTGCTGGCCGAGATCGTCCCATGCCTCCCTCAGCCCTCAGTCCCCAACCCGAATGTTAACTATAAACAATATATTATTAATCTCCTAATTTTAATAAATTCGTTTTCACTACCAGTATTAACGGACAGTATTCAAATCTGCTAAGATTGGTTTTATGGGTGGTGTTGGGATCCAACTGTCGATAAATGAACAACACCAGACGACCCGACCCGTACCAGAGCGATTATTCCAGGTGATGATGGTATCGAAATATAACAGTTGAATTATTTTACTAAATTGGGATTTTTTAATTCATACGTCGCATTCTAAACATTTTTTTTTCGGATACTGCTATGCATAATATCCCAGCCTAGAGATTGCGGGCATGTACAGTATTTTTTTAAAAAGGCTCAAATCTGATTTTCACAGGAAATAAAATTGCTTGGTTTTTAGAAATTTCCTCATGCCTAAGCACTCCAGGTGTTAACATTCCTAAACACTTCAGGTAATCACATACCTTGACACTCCAGGTTTTCACATGTCTAAACACTCCACTTTTCACATGCCTAAATACTTCAGATTTTTACATACCTAAACACTCCACGTTTTCATATGCCTAAACACTCCAGGTTTTCACATACCTTGACACTCCAGGTTTTCACATGTCTAAACACTCCAGATTTTCACATGCCTAAAAACTCCACGTTTTTACATACCTTAACACTCCAGGTTTTCACATGCCTAAACACTCCAGGTGTTCACATGCCTAAACACTCCACGTTTTTACATGCCTAAACACTTCAGGTTTTTACATGTCTAAATATTCCAGGTTTTCGCTTGCTTAAACTCTCCAGGTTTTCACATGCCTAAGCAATCCAGATGTTCACATACCTAAACACTCCAGGTGTTCACATGCCTAAACACTCCAGGTTTTCATATGCCTACACACTCCAGGTTTTCACATGCATAAACACTCCACATGCATGCAATAAACACTCCAGATTGTACTGTATACAACGAAAATATAATATAATGCATTGGAAACCGAACCAAAACCCCCCGGATAGATGTCAAGCGTCCAAGGAACTACCAATTAGGGCACAGAGATGGTCCCTCCATCAATGGTTACATACATGAATGAGGAGCATGGCCGCGCGGTAATGCACTAAACTTCCGTGATGGAAGGTCGCCGATTCGAACCTCGCGCCCTTCGAATGATACAGGTATTTATTACTCTTGTATTCGGGGGTATAAGGATACCTACGGTCATATCTATTATTTAAAAAAATATTGTTGGTGTGCTCCGATCGTCTCACTTCGATGTGACATCGGATCTAGTACAACAGTGTGGCCGGTGAGTTCACTGTTGTACAAAATCTCGGTGTGCTTCGATCGTCTCACTTCGACGTGACATCGGATCTAGTACAACAGTGTGGCCGGTGAGTTCACTGTTGTACAAAATCTCGGTGTGCTCCGATCGTCTCACTTCGATGTGACATCGAATCTAGTACAACAGTGTGGCCGGTGAGTTCACGGTTGTGCAAAATCTCATTCATGCTCATATATACTCATAAATGTATTTAATCAAACATCTTTTTTTACTTTAGATTTAAATATGAATAGGAAATGAAACATCACAAATCCAAATTAAGTGATTAATCCCCAAACATGAATTATAAAGTTTTAATGGGATTCGTACACGTGTTGCTGTCGCCAGTGCCATTGTGAGGGAAATATTTCCAAATCCCATTACATCAAAATGCACGCCCACCTTAACACTCCATCATGTCAACACAGGAGATCAATGGTGCTAAGTGTTTGGTACTGTATTACATTGTTAACAAAAATGGATATTCTCATGAAATGTCAAACGACTTTGTGATGGTTTTACATAGTTGTAAAATGTTGGGGTGAAATAATGTCGAATTTGATAATAACATACAATAGTTGTATGTGACGTTTCATTGAAACTCGCGTTATAGATGATAAAGAAATAAATTGATTTGAATGTTGATACATTGTTTTTATTATATTACACCTTCATTGTATAAAGTATATAACCCATAACCCCCGATTCGGAAGACAGTTGTATTATTATCTAAACCACGGAGTTCATCATTTTAGTATAACATATTTAATAAGTTCACCATTCGAAAAAAATACGTCAATTTGAATCACGCAAAATAGGAAGAAAAGAGATCGTTAGATAAATTATAAATTAGGAAAAGCTAACATAAGATAAACACGAGAACATTTATGACGAGGTGTATTGATATGTACAAGGCGTAAACTGTAAGCATGCATAGAATCTACCCTCTCTACTTACTCCTAAATAGATAAGGCGTGATGTTACGTTAGTGTATGTAAAAAAACGTTCATTCAAATAATTTTTATATTTCAATTTAACCCACTTTAATAAATCCTCTAATTTATTCTGAAATGGCTAATCATTGTCACCGTGAAAACTATACATTTTCTATCGATGATGCCAAATTTTTACATATCAATAGTGATGAAAATAAATCGGCCAGATTAGAGGCCCTAAAAATTTCAAAGTCAGTGCATCGGGGTGAACATCTGGCAAACACATATATTCCAAGAATGTCGCCACTGCTCGCTGAGGTTGTCTCCTCCCTTCATCCACCCACAGTCCCCAGCCCGAATGTTTACTGTTAGAAGCGTGTATGTCGATACTAGTTCGAACAGAATTCAGTATTGTTTGTGCTCCCCTGATGACGAGGTGAAAGCCTTGAAACCGGTAGGATTATACCGTTACAAAAAGAGGAATAAACAATGTTTGATAAAAACAAATTACAATCAATTTAGCCCCTTAATGTCCATTCGTTTACTGTCTAATTTTCATTATTTTATGTGATACGTGAAAATAATTAATACATGTTTATTTATAGGTATTGAACATTCAAAATGTTATTTTTGTTTTCTTTATATATGGTTATATAATGCTGAAGAACAATGTCCATGAATAAACGGCAAAAAAAGTTAAATAAGATGCAAATTTTTCATGTTTTATTCAGTAACCTTAAGGAGGATCCGTTAGTACAGGGGTAACCCACTTTTCTGTTGTAGCGATTGACTTTTTACGTAAAAAAAATGTCGCAATCTACCTACAAAATTTATGCGATTTAACTTACTGTTATTTACAATAACACAGACTTACATTTTAAACAAACTCTAATTTTACTTCTTAAATCGACTGATGTTTACTATAGAGAGATACGAAATATATCTTTGATTGCCCTTAGTTATGGCTACAGAGGAATGACATATTAAGGGACAACATTTTTATTTTGCCATTAAAAAAGTAAGCGTGCTCCCCATTCTTCGTAAAAATTGTAAATCTTGATTTTTTACGAATTAATTGCAAGGGCCTTAAAATTAGCTATTCCTTTAATTGTAAGGGCCTTAAAATTCCCAAAAAAGTAATATACACTTTTTTAACCACAGCTTATAAACTGATTAGAAACTTGATAAGTTACTAGAGTTTATTCCTATCGATTGTGTGACACGCTGGGTTGTAGACTTAAATATTAAGTTGTATGATCACCTGGAGAAAGACAGGAAGGACGTGAACCAAACGACAATACACTCCGAGATTAGACAGGTGCCGACTGCATTGACATATGCATGCGCGCAATAAGGTTTGGTAACATCACACGCCATATACGACATATGCCATAGATACGACGACGGCGGCAATCAACCAAAAGATGCTTGACCGGTCGATCGCGATCGACCTGTTGGCAATCCCTGCTTTAGTCAATTCTATAAATCGAGCTTTGAAGTTGTATTAAGGTGTCAGAGTGCTGTACTGCGTGATTTGGCTTATAATGCCGACGTTTTGGAAATGTTGCAGGTTTCATTTTCGCGTACCGGGATGGACCCATTCGCTAACGTTAAGTTCGAGATTCCGTTATAGGCCAAGCGATATTCGGCGTTCATCTCCTTATCGCGAAGTTGATTACAAATAATCCATGCAGTTGAAAACTGCCTCATTTTCGAAACGTCGTCCTCATAAACCAAACCACGCGGTACTACACTCCGAAAGACTTTTAACAATTCATTCAAAGATCCGCGAAAGCCTCAATGCATATTTACTCAGAATATGTTTTACGTTAAGAAACAATGTTATGAAAACAATTTGTCTAGTCTTATTACTGTTAAAAACATCATTCCTATCAAATGTATAAAAAAGAACAATACTTTAAAACGAGCAGTCAATTCACGAAGGGAAGGATCCGAATTGCAGAAGATAAAGTTTATAAAAGAACAATAATACACAATGCATTACCTTGTAAAGGGGTTCCATGATTGGGGGTAGTTTGCATGAAAAGGGGTTGCGCAAGGCACGCCACACTTTTTGCTGTTGTTGGACTTTTGAATCTACTGGGAATCTTCCTCAAATAGGGTGGGATTTGTGACGCAGTTAGTGTTTGTTTATTATTGAAGGGATTCGTTTGTATTTGAAACTAAGTTACCATGTCAAATTATTAATTTAAAATGGATATTAAAATTTTCATTCATCCATATCGTGAACCTGTTCTTCCTATTTGTATTGTATTATATTACACTTTCGTTGTATATAGTACAGTCATCGTCGTTGCCGGGCTTCGCAGTCGAGGATCCCCTCGCCACTCCAACGTCAGTCTTGAACCGTTCTCCCACGTCGATCGTGTGATCTTCTGTGAGAGAACAGCCCGATCCTGGATGCGCACTCCCTCCCGCAAATGTCACAGATAACATGTATACAGTAACTCCCGGGTTAAAAGACAAATGTCTTACCGACTAGGCTACATAGATGTTCATGTATTTGTCATATTGTAGTGATCATTGTACTTAACCTAACCAGAACAGATCTCCAAACTTTTCTATCCTAGCACACAACTATCGCCTCCTTCACATTTATATATCTCGTTATACATAATATTTCATTACTCATCCTTCTTTCATAATCTTGTCCACTTGATCCAGTCGTGTTTTTACGGTATACCTCTTCCACGAACACCTTATACTTCTGACTTGTACACTCGCTATGTCATTCTTTCTCAGCGAAATTTTTTTTCAAAAATTTTTGCAACAACTCTGGTTTTATATTTGTTTAAAAAATCTACCACACAGGTATGTTACATATTATATTTAAGAAAGATATTCAATCTATTGGCTAAATCTTCTCAATGTTTACAATCCTCATAAAAAAAACTGTTGTACTCTCACGAGACTTGAGGGTGTAATGCGACATGTACTGGTGCATATCTGATGCTGGGAGGCGGTCCATATCTTTAGCGAAGGATCTGCTAATTCTGCTAATAGCGGGCTACTGATGGAGCATGGCACGGGGCCAACACGTGGCTGTAGCAGATCCCCTTACAGATCTTGGAGCTGTGATATCCTTTGACGGAGGAATACATAATGGATGGAATGTTGTGGTTAATTTAGTTCTATTTACTATGGTATTGTATATATCTAAAATTATACATGTACTTTCAATATTCTCTAATTAAGGGTTGAAAATTAATTCAGAAATAACATATACTCAAAGATTTCTTAATACATATACGAATTTCTTAGTAAATTTTTTCTGTGTATCCATCAAATGTTTCCTTTTTTTTAAATATTTTTTAACTATATGTTGTATTATATTATACTTCAATAGTATACAATACAGCCTAGTGGGCTTATTACAACATGACAACCTCTTCCAACCAACTAGAAAAGCGTTTCAACAAGCCTTACTAGAACCCATAAATCTTCCGTCAGAAGACATGTATTTTACCAATATATCTGTAAAAGGATAAAACCCACACATTGCCCTTTTCATATTATTTAATGAAACATAAAATCACGTTGTATGGGCAAGCATGACATATTTTTTTCAAACAATTTAACAATGAATCACATTTATCTGACCTGATGTATTTTCAGATTAAGGATTATAGTACACAAATTTTTGCTTAATTTAGCTTAATAACCCGAGTTTATTGATTAAAATACAACTCTAGTTTTTTATCTCCTTATTTTGAATATTTTTAAATTTACACATTTATTTTTAAAATAACATTTAATGATTTGTTTTAATAATAATGCATCAATAAAATATATATTTCATATACTATTCTAAAATTAATTAGCTATTCATTTGTTACATCGACTCGACTCGGCGATTGCGGCCATAGCATTGCTTTTTATTTATCAACTAGTTGCAGCCCGTGACATAAAACAAATTCGGAAGTAAAACAAATTCTACATTTATGAAAATATATATTCATAAATGTAGAATTTGTTTATATACTCGTATATATCATTTATTCCTTTGTAGGTGGCATATCGGAGGAAATAGCACGAAGGACAAAACTGGCGTGGAGCTCATTTGGACGTTTGAACAACATCTTCAAAAGTAATCTCCCAATATCATTGAAGCGAAGGGTCTACAACCAGTGCATTCTTCCAGTACTTACGTATGGCTGCGAGACATGGACGCTCACAGTAAAAAACACGCAAAAGCTCCAGACCGCACAAAGGGGCATGGAGAGATGCATGTTAGGATATACTAAAAGAGACCGTAAACGAAACACCTGGATTCGCAATATAACAAAGGTAAAAGACGTTATAAAGGTGTGCAAAAGAATGAAGTGGCAATGGGCCGGACATGTAGCCAGAATGCCAGACTCCCGATGGACATCCAATGGTATCCAAGAGGCATAAAGAGACCTAGAAGAAGACCGAAGGTACGCTGGATGGATGAAATCAGGAAGCATGGCAGCATTGGCATAGGCGAGCAAAGGACCGAACTGTTTGGAGTCAACTTGGGGAGACCTTCATCCAGCAGTGGATCGACCCTGGTTGACAATGATGATGATGATGATGATATATCATTTATACATCGTCCCCTTTTATACCGGTTCAAAAATTGTTAGCTAGGTATTTAAAATTCGTTCAGTATAGTTTCCATCTTTTCATTTATCACGGACCCACCGAGATTCAAATTTCGAATTACTTTCGGAGAGAATCCAAGTATTCCTCTCTCGCTCTCTTGTATTCAAAATTCAATCATCGTATTCTTTCTTTGGCGACGGCGACAGTCGTATGGATTTTGGCCTATTTATACTATGATAGAGCTCTACAGGCTTTAACTAGAGTTGCCATACTTAAAAAATTATTTTGCCTCACATTATTTCTTCATAACACGCATGATAATGTTTACTTATCTAGTATTTTTAAATATTTTGATTATAAGAGATAAAATTCTATCATGAAGCACCTACATAAATGATGATTTTCTCTTTTTTCGTTATTTTCGTGAAATATTTCATTATAAATAAATAAACATTACGACAGAACTTTTACAATTGCTGGTCCTGTGTTGTGGAAAGGTTTGCACATAAGCTCTAGAGTATAGCGAATGCAGCTTTAGGAAGCACTTGGAAACAACCCATTTTGAGAAGTATTATCAAAATATATTTATTTATTTAACACTTTTATTACAAATACAATCTGGCGGGATTATTGCCAGGCGGTAATCTCTTCCAACCAACCAGACAAAAGTAACTGAAGCAAGTTACGTGGTCGCATAAATCATTCAAATGACTATCTATCCCCACGAAATCCATAAACATATACGTGAGCACATGCCCACGAACCCCACAAAGACGGACAATCACCCGAACATTATTTTTCATATAAAGTGAGATATCGTCAATCAAAAGGAAAGGAAGGGATGGTGGAGAGGAATGGATAAGAAAAATCAGGAATGAAACATGTTATTTTACTGACTAGAAATTAAGAGGTTTTTCAGTCGCTTCTTAATATATGCTTTGATATGAACATTGCACTTATACGAGTACACTACACCCCAATTCGAATGTATTTCCATCTTCCGATGAAGATCTACAAAAGAGTCGTTGTGGTTTGTCTTCCCTTGGTAAGTGTTCTATAGTTTCCACACCAAATATGTTTTTCTTAACCTATGCAGATGCGGACAAGTATCCTATCTAATGACCGCAGCTACCACCTTCCAGCTTCCTTTCCTTATTCTCAATGCATTTTAATTTTTGTAATATTTTTAGTTTGTCAATAATATTGAATTCGATCCCTTAAAGCGACTTTAATGAGAGTCTGTTCTCTAATCGGTGTTATATTAATAAAAAAAAATATTACTATATTATTAATTCTAATAAAAAAATCGGTCAATCGTTTGGTGCGCAGTAATTTGATTCGCCTTTAATTCGTATTACTTATTTTTGATCCCACGTCCTGCGGGACGCGTGATGTCCTAATCCTGGTGAGATGGGAGCTCCCTTATCTGCGAAACAGATACAAAGGATTAGCAGCGGTTGCAGGATGCGCTTTTTGTCCTCCGCTTCAGGATTATGGTGCGCCTGGTGATGGAGAACATATTTCACCATGCTTTGTGGGAAGTGTGTCTGGTGTAATACTCGTGTGTCTGGGGAGGATAATTTGTATTATGGTAAAATCATTAGTAATGATAAATATAGCATGATGTAATAAAATAATTCCTTTATTCAAATTATTGTATTTTAATGGATACATGGAGAATTTATAGCGTAAATAACTTTTTTGTTATGTTCGAGGACAATCACTATTCTATTGTTTTAAAGAATTAGTTGTTGAAAGTTTCTTGACAGCTTGTTGACTGTTAGAATTGATTTATTAATCAATAAAATACTTTCGATGAAGTATATATCTGATCTATAGTTTAATTCTTCCAGAGTTATTACATCATTTAATAACTATACAGGGTGGTCCAAGGAAGTCTAGATAATTTGAGAAAAAATTTACTCACTTTTAAAGTGTAATTTATTATTATTTATAATGAACGAACCGGACAGTATAAAAATCTGCTAAAATGTTCACAATGGTATTTTATTACCAACTTTGATGTATGAGAGGGAAATGTGGACGTGAAAGAATACTATAACGTGTTCACTGAGAAGTATACTATACATGGGGTGGCAATGCATGACAGAATACGGAATGACGAGATTAGGAATGAATGTCAACTTATGTTAAGGCTGATGTATTAAATAAAATGAAGAAAAGCACTATGAGATGGTTTGAGTATGTAGAACGAATGAATGAAGAAATACTAAAACACAAATATATAGTGCAAATGCGAGTAGAAGGCGTGGTAGAGAAAGATCAAGGGAAGTATTGTTGGATCAAGTGAATAATATTTTTAAGGAGGAAATGTATAAGGTGAGAAAAATCGTACGAGCCGTATCAGGAGGTGTATGGATGTATGTATGTCGAGATAGGACGATCTGGCACTCTTTCCTCTCTGTCTACACCGATAGGGAAATGGCGTGATGGTATGCATTCATACTTCAGATGACCGTACAACTAATGAAGAGCTTTGGTCTTCAGAACGATGTTTCATCTAGGAATATTTCGAGTCACTTGCTGCCATTCTTCCTTGTTCCCTAGCAATTCCAGGTTAGCCAATATATTGTCTTTTCTGAGCCTACTCAAGAATTATGATCCAGTTAGTATTACCTCAAGTTCAATTCCGATGACTTGGTCACAGCCTGCTGGCAAACATAACCACGCTACGCTAGTCGACTGGATTTGATGGCCAACGGGATAAAACTCGAATCTACGAATTGCGTATGTGTCTTCAATTTTCTACTGCAAGGATCATTGAATCAGAACACTTTATTCCTTATCTTCAACAGTCTGCTTTTTGGACTTTTGTCCCAAAAATACAACAGTCTGCTTTTTGAACTATTGTCCAAAAGGACTATTGTCCATATGTGTATATAACTCTACCCAGTCAACTACAACTAGTTTGTTCATACGTTCATACCATCACGCCATTGTAGGCAGAGAAGACAGACCGTTAGACTTTCACACACATCCTTTACCTCTTCCAAATCCAAACACTTTCTCATACAACTTCGATTTCTCTGACTTTCTACATTTCCTTCTTTCAAAACACCATTCACATATCCAATCATTCTTCCCTTGGTCTTCCTCTGCCACGCCTTCCCCTCACTTTTGCATTACATATTTGGTCACTAGTTTGTTCAAAGTGTTGTATATCCACAGTTATGTCTTCCAAGATAGAATTTTATTTGTAAGTAACTTCTTCATCATGGCCACGGTTCTTTTGCCTTTCTATGTTAGGTTTTCAATTTAATTTCATTCTTTATTGATAATGGTACCCTGTTACATATTTTTTTAGCTTTGAATTGTATCACTATCAATTTATAATTCCCTGAACGATAATTAACTGAAGTATTTCTGCAGAACTTGATCGTGAGTAAGAAGCTTGTTTTCCATCTGGTGGTGTTGAGTTTGATTTCCGATGATACCTAAAAAATAATAAAAAAGATCCCAGTTTGATAAAGGAGTTTGTTTGGTAATATTGTCAACATGTACGGTGAGTCACATTTGCTATTGGATTTTTTACAACCACCTACACCAGTGAAAAAAAATCTAAAAGAAACAAAGTTTTCTGTCAATAGTTGTAAGTTCGATTGGCGACTTGGAGTGCCCTAGAGGAAAGTTCATTTTCTAAACTGCGCTATATAATTATTATGTTTTTATTAATATTATAAAAACGGCAAGTAGTTCTAACAATTATTACAAACAATCATAAAACGCACCACTACCCTAATACTACATTATTCATCATAAAAAGCCTGACTTTCACAAATCCAACAATGCACTCCATACCCTAAACGAGTGCATTTAAATATCATTGGATTTATAATATTATAATATAGTGTTCTGCATTCCTCCCTGCAGGGAATCGCCGAAGGGGGCTGGCTAATCCTCCAACGAAAGCAACCCCCGTTATTCTAGGGGTTGCAATTTCACACTTTATTGATAATGGTATCAAGTTTTATTTAGCGCCTTACGCCAGTCACGTGTGTTTGCACTTTTAGGGAATAGACAATATTTAAGAATAAAAGGGGCTGTAATAAAATATATCCGTCAATGATCCTTTATAGGAGAGCTGGGTTTGTTTATGGGATGTAAAGCTGGTTTCTTTTTTTATTGTAACAATAATTTTGTTTGAGGTATTCTGAAGAACAAGATCTCCGTGGCCTAGTTTTTAAAACATTTGCCTTCCAAATTGGGAGATGTGGGTTCATTGGAACCTAATTTACTTAAAAAAATGCAGTCTGGTTTTCAGTTAACATATGTATGTGGACTATATTATTGTTGGTTTGGAAAAGATTACAACTTTTGTTGTATGCATTATAACCCGCCAGGTTATAATGCATACAACAAAAGTGTAATACAATACAATACTTAATGAGAAATATTTATCAAAGGCTTCGGCATTGAATTTGTGATACTCTATCTGGATATGTATTGCCATGTGGTATCTCTTAAAATAAACCACAAAAAAATACTGGGGCCTTAAGTAAAAATTGGACTTGAATTATTTTTAGTAAAATTAAGTGCTTACAGGAATCAAACCCGCAACCACCGGATCGGAAGACGGGCGTCTTATCAATGAGATCTCGGAGGTCGTCTAACTGTTTTCATGTCAATAGGACTACACACACTTCCGACGAAAAAACTTTTGTAACAAACTGAGATAATCTCATCTGAAGAGAGCTTCGGGAGTAAAAGTAGAATGACGTTGTTGGTAATGAAGTAAAATTTGTGTAACAATCAAACTAATTATTGTTGTATTATATTTTTGTTTCTTAAAGTTAATTAATTCTTCCAAACAACCAACAATATGTTAAAAATCCCTTAAATGAAAATCAGATTTTCACCCTTAAAAAATATCGGGAACCAACGAAAATCAAACCAGCCCCCCCATGCTGGAAGATAAGAATCTTAACAACTAGCTCATGGAAGTTGTCTTGTTAAATATTTTAAGATTTTTTAACTACCTACACAAATTAAGCTTCATCAACTGACGTGGGCTGAAGAGGAATAACTCTCTAAAAGGACGTCTGTGGAAACCCAGATATACGAAGAAGCATTGAGAATGCCTAACTACGTTGTGATGATGAAGCCAGGAAGGATGCAAGACAAAGTTTCGCAAGGTGATTAGGCTTATACAGACTTAAATTAATTAAAGGGTAGAAAATATTGTCTTGGGTCCCAGTTATCAAGCCTTCGGAATTTGGAACCACTGGAATAGACACAGAGATTCACCATTGCGTGTTGGCAACACTAACGCACGTGAAAATCCAACAACACTCCCCACACGGACTCGGAGACCCACGGAGACGAGTTTTTCCAGGCTGCGACTCTTTTTTTAAATACCATCGGGAATGAAATCGAAAAATCTCGGGGAGAAGTCGAGTGTCTTGCCAACTAGATCACAGAAATTATCACAGGATTTGGTCCTTACATTCATACATACCATCACGCAATTGTCATGTCGGGGTAGGAATAAAAGGCAGAATTCCAGTCTTCCCTATTTCAACACACATCTTCTTTTCATACAACTCCTACGAGTTTTTTGACATTTCGTTTTTTTTTTAAATACAACTTAATCGAAACATAATTTTCTCGGTGTTCCGTTACCACGAAATACACTAACATTTTCACTCTATACACCGAATTCAATAAAGGTAAAGGAAGGAAAACCATTTAGACAGTCGATCGATGGTTGTTATTGCGACAGGAGTTTGAGTACTTGGGCTTTCAGGATGAATGACGTGTGAAAAAGATTTGTGTGGGCTTTTGAGTGTGGGTTTCTTTTTGTTGTTTTAATTTTGTTGTTTTATATTTGTATTTCTGTATATTTTTGTTTTCATTTTTATGATTGTGTGCGGTATATTATGGGATGAACATTTTTGGTCTTTCTGGAGTGATGATGTGTGAGGGGTTTAATTTCGCATGATGTTTCCAGTTGTAATTGAGTGTCACTGTTTGCCAGGTTGATGAGAATGTGCAACGGGGTTTTGTTTTTGTGTAATCGAAAATCGGAAAGAAGTATCGATTTATTTTTTCATGCTAAATATCCTCAGTGAGATACAGGCAAAAGCCTAGTTTACTGAGGACATGACAAATGAAAGGCAACAAACCCAGATCCATTAAAATTGTATGTCCAAATTAAATTACCTGTAGTTTTTTCGCCAATTATGTATATTTCTTGTCATGTGTAATAAATAAATAAAAAAATAAATAAATTTATTTTCTTCGATTCGTTTTTTATGTACCCAAACCTTGTCTCATGTGCTCTTTCTTATCTTACTCAACACATCTACTTTAAGTTTACATTAATCCTTAATCCCTTCATTCCGTAATATGTTTTACATTGTCATCTCCTATACTCAGTCAACGCATTTCTACGGCTCGTTTCAGTTAATTTCAAATTTGGGTTAATATCACTTATATTAGGTGTTAACATAAGTTGTGTCCGTTTTTTTCAAATTTAAAAATGAGCACCAAAAGTAAAACAAAATGGTAAAGATTATACGTCATTCGAAAGAAAATTTTCTGCTCTACAAGATATTGTGTTTGCTTTTACGTTACATATACTATTTTATTTTATTACAAGCCTTCAAAATGGAATGTCAAGTAGACGAAAGTGAACATTTTCGACAACTTCTTTTCGCGTTCAATCGAGAGAATAAAGTTGACAAAGCTGCTCGCGATATTTGCGAAGTATACAATAAAGATGCTATGAATAAAAGGACAGCTCGTCGATGGTTTTTGCATTTCAAAGACGGTAATTTCGACCTGAAAGACATGTAGCGTTCCGGACGACCAGTGGACTTCTATGAGGACCGCTTAAACCATATTATTCATGAAGATCCCCTTCAAACCACCGTAGAATTGGCTGAGCAGATGAATTGTAGTCACATGACTGTATACCGCCATCTACCATCTGTCCTTTCATTCATAGCATCTTCACCGTACAATTCGCAAATATCGCGAGCAGCTTTAGCAGCCTTATTCCCTCGAATGAACACGAACAGAAGGTGTCGAAAATGCTCACTTTCGTCTACTTGACATTCCATTTTGAAGGCTTGTAATCAAATAAAATAATATATGTAACGTAAAAGCAAACACAATAACTTGTAGAGCAGAAAATTATCTTTCGAATGACGTATTACATCTACCATTTTGTTTTACTTTTGGTGCTCATTTTTAAATTGGAAAAAAACGGACACAACTTATGTTAACACCCAATAGAATTTAATATTTTAAGATTATTAACAGCTTCATTTATTAACAGATTTGTTTCTTCAAGACTTCAAACTACGAGTATTATACGAGTATAATATATGTTTGCATCACAGAATAAGTTTTCAAAATGTCTAGAAGTCACGTTTAATAATATTTGTTATATCATATATTATTTATAGTTAAGGCATTAACACTGTGGAGGTTTAAAAATATTGTAATTTGTTTAGTCAAACAATATTTATTCCACTTTATGTAACAGTATAACCCTACCGGTTTCAAGTTTTTTTACCTCAATATCAGGGGGGTTCAATCAATCTCAAACATAAACCTTTAGTTGTATATCATACATTAGAACTTCTCGGGCTTATTTTCATATAGCAGTCTCTTCCAATCAACCAGCAAGATGTTAAAAAGGCCTGAAGTAAAAAAAGACTGATTTCCTTTTTTTTTAATTAAAGGCTCTAACGGTAATCGAGCCCGTAACCCCCAAGCTAAAAAACAGGCGTCTTTCCAAATCAACCTTGTTTGTCTTTCTTTGATGATGAGGTAAAAACCTTGAAACGGGTATGGTTATACCGTTATATCAAGTGGAATAAATAGTATTTGACTAAATAAATTACAAATTTGCTATATCAGTTATGTTTATAGTCAATGAATTGCGGAATAACATTTCGCCATATAATCCACTTAGATGGTAGAGCCCCTTAACATAATCCCATAATACCACAATAACCAGAAACCATATCCCAGAAACAGGGCTAATTTCTCAAATCAAGGGGTGCACTATTATTGCATGGCGTTAGAATAAAAAGGTTCCATATTTTATTGGCTTTCATATTTCATAGAACTTTGCAATTAAAAAGTCTTGATTTGTTATGGCTAGGTTTAAGGAATGGTCCTGGATTAAAGATTTTTTTATATGAGTTATAAGGGGTTAAAGTGCAATTTATTGAGGTTTATACTAACAAGGGGGGAAAATTGGAACATTGTATCTTAAAACTTTGAACTTTTTGACGACCTCCGTGGCCTGGTGGTAAGACGCATGTCTGCCGATCCGGAGATTGTGGGTTCGATCCCCGCTGGAACTCAGTTTAAAAAAAAGAGATTTTAGTCTGGTTTTCACTTAGGGCCCATCAAAACATCTCTCTTGTTGGCTGGAAGATATAACCCCATTGCAATAAGCTCAGCAGGTTAAAAAACTTATACCTTCCATTGTATATATTAGAACTTGTTGGGCTTTTTTCAAAAAACCTAGAGATTTTTTAAAGGCCTGAAATGAAAAAAAAGACTGGATTCCTTTTTTTTTTGCAAAAAACTCCCGGACTGGAAAAACAGGCATCGTTCCAACTGGGTAACCGATGTCATCTTTTAATTTTATCTACTTTAATTAATAATGACTCTATTTTATTGATGACTTAGGTGTCTTAGTTGATGACAAAGATGTCTTCCGACTCGGAAGTTGCAGATTCAATTCACGTTGGAACCTACATATATACATATCATCACGCTGTCTCTTGTGAGGTAGGCAGAGTGAGAATCTCTAAGTCGTTTGAAAACAAATTGGTGCTCAAAACGTTGTTTAATTCATTGATCCGTAGCAAACTAGAAAGCAATGCTTGCATTTGGAGCCCGGTGGGGGCGGAGAACTCGCTCATCGTGGAGAAAGCACAAAAAAATATCTACGATATCTCTATATGAGAGAGTTCGGTGTCTATCCATGGCTTTATCCTACTCAGTTTCGGCTGGGCATGCTTGGGTATAACTCCTTGAGCGTAAGAAGAGATCTGCGTCTCCTGGTATACGTTGTCAGACTCGTTCGAGGAGATGTGAGCTGTCCAGTATTTCTATAAAGATTAGCGTTAAATGTTCCTAACAATTACACTAGACTGCGCCGGTAAGAACTATTCTCAATAATATACGCAAGAATGGGTCTTCCAGCCGCTATACTTGTTGGAAGGGCCTTAACTTTTCTGAACGGGACTGCTTCGGATATTGACATATTTCATATCACATTACCAAAAGCAAAAGGGAATTTTCTTCTTAGATTGAGCGCGTTAGAAAGCACTCATCAACATACTTAAGTGACTGTGAATATATACGAGTATGTGTATCATATGTTTGTGTGTATATACTCGTTTGTATGCATTTGCATTATTTTTTATTTTATACAATATATTTTTTTTTTCTATGTAATTTTTCTTTTTTTTTAATGTCTTGTATTTTTCAAAGTAATTGGACTAAGCCTGTTTTGAAAAAATAAATAAAAATAAATCTCAACACTTTTCTATCCAAGCGCACAACTTTTGCCTCCTTCACATTCATACTTTTCATCATGCATAATATTCTATTATTCATACTTCTGTACTTTCTTTGAGGCGTGTGTGGAAAAGGTAGACCGAGGAAAACGTGACTGGACCAAACGGGCCAGATTTTGAAAAAAAAACTAAATTGAGAAGTACGAGTAATAGAAGATTTTGCATGGCGAGATGTATGAATGTAGAGGAGACGAAAGTGGTGTACTTGGATGGAAAAGTTTGGAGAACTCTTCTCTCTGACTACACCGCAAGAGACCCGACGTGATGAAATGTATATATGTGCAGCTTTAGGAAGCACTTGAAGATAACCTTTAATTAGGAGTTCTTATCAAAATGTATGATTATACAATATATGAACATTATAGAAATACACTACGCTCCACCTAAAGCCAAATGCGTTACTTTCACATTTGTACAAAGGTTTCTTTGTAGTTCGTTTTCCCTTGCGGTTTCTTTACAAAATATATTTTTTTAAACATATGCAGGGTAAAATCTAATGGCCGAAGCCACCATTGAATCTGTCAATATTATTGGGTTCAGCCACCGAGTTAGAGCGCCCTTTAAACAGTATTATATAAAATTTATTTTTATTACTATTATTGTAGAGTTTAATTAGTTATTTTAATTATATACTATTATTATTATTTTAATTATATATTATTATTATTATTGCAGAGAACGAACATTTATTGTTAAGTTACATTATTTTTAAATATGGTCGAGTTGTGGTAACTACCTGAATGTCTTCAATTTAAGTCCCTATCACACATTAGTCCCTGCTACCAAATCAAATCGAAGGAATGAAAATGTATTATAAAAATAAACATCCATCAGCAGTGGCTTATTTAAATGAAAATAAGAATAGATTGCGCAGATAGAATTCCTGCGGTTCTCCAAGCTTTCCACTCCTCCGTCCATTGTGAAGCTGTGATGAGAGGACATTCCTCATCGGTCGTGCTCTGCGGGGAGTGAAGGCCGAAGAATTGTTAGATGAAAGGAACGTAAAATATTGATAAAGAAGTTTGGAATTCCTGTTTGGATAAATTATTTCATGTGTTAAGTCAAATTATTTGGTATGCTGCGATGATTATGATATAACTTTATTTATTTTTGTGAAGCTTTTAACAACGTACATTTTTTGCATAAGTTTTATGTACACACATGTTTATAATCAAGCTATTGTCGTCACTTTTACGCCATAGTTTCTAAATGTTCCCCAAAAATACATAAATTTTCGGTAGGATTTATTATTTTCGTATTGTTAACTATGAATTATTAACATATATATACGAGTACAATATGTATTATCAATACATATTGTATACAATATGTATTATCAATACATGTACAATATGTGAATATGTATTATCACGGCGTATCCTTTGCAGGATAGACATAGAAAACTGATCTATAAACTTTTTCTATCTGAGTACACAACTTTCTCCTCCTCCCCATTCATACATCTCGTACTTAAGAATCTTCGTACTTCTCACTTTTCCTTCTTTCAAAATCTGAACCCTTTGACCCAGTCATGTTTTCCTCGGTTTACCTCTTACGCGCGCACATGGCACTTCTGAGTTGTTTACTCGCTTAATAATTATTTCGTTATTCACTGTCTCCACATGTCCAAACCATTATATAACTTTCATTATATAACTTAAATCAGCCATTTTATCCGTACATTCATTTCTGACAATGACGTTCCATTCCTCTGAAACATCTTTCTGTTTGTTTGGAAGGGATTTTCAAAAAGCAATAACCACACCAGGTTGAACTGTATACTACCAAAGTGTCATACAATACAATATTTCAATATATATATATACACCATCGTGCTATTTTCCTGTTGTAGGCAGAGAAGATAGTGTGCCAAAATTTCTTACAACGACATACCTCCTTCGCCTTCTCTACACCAATACATCTTCTCATACAACTCATTTCCTTCATTCAAAATTTCATTCACTTGGTTCAACCATACTTTTTTCTGTAGTTCTTTAACACAACGACTACTTACGCTTGCATTATCAATTCGTTTTGTCAGTATTTCATACATATACAAACAGTTACAAACCAATATAAGACTCGCTCCGTCGTTGGCATGCTTTAAGAAGCGACTGAAAAAACTCTTAATTTCTAGTCAGTAAAATAACGTGTTTCATTCCTGATGTTTTCTTTTCCTTTCCTCTCCACCATCCCTTCCTTTCCTTTTGATTGATGATATCCCACTTTATATGAAAAAGAATGTTCGATTGATTGTCCGTCTTTATGTGGTTTGTGGGTATATGCTCACGTATGTGTTTATGGATTTCGTGGGGGGGGGGGAGGGGATAGTCATTTGAATGATATATGCGACCATGTAACTTGCTTCATTTACTTTAATCTGGTTGGCTGGAAGAGACTGCCGCCTGGCAATGAGCCCGCCAGATTGTATTTGCAATAAAAGTTTTAAATAAGTAAATATACGTTCAATATGTCCCAACCATTTTAACATACTCTTTTTCTATTTATCATTTATAGTTAAAGCATTAACGTTGTGGAGGTTTAAAGACATTCTAATTTATTTTATCAAACACTGTTTATTCCACTTTCTTTTTTTAAAGTGGAATAAACAGTGTTTGATAATATAAATTACAAATACTCTTTTTCACTTATTTAACACATCAGGTATAAGAGCACATCCAACATTTTATTTCAATTGTTTTATTTATTTACAATAAATCATGATTTGTTTTCAAAAGATGACACTTTTTTTTTGAATCTCATTTATCAGAATAATTTCTATTTCAAATTTATTTCAATTTTCCATGTAATATTTTTTGGAGAGCACCCAATAATTTTTATTAATTTTATACACGGTTGATGCTGACATCAAAATAAAATCCTACAGTTTTTTATTGTAATCAATTGGCAAAAATATTTATTTTTGTGGAATGTACCGTAGTTACATAAGAATAAAATGATAATTTATCAAGTATCGTTTAAAGAGCGACTTATTCTCAAGGGATCGGTCTAACTCAGGATTTATAGCCCACTATTATTAACAAATAATACAAATTATTGAAAGGATTGGAAATTATGGCTACTGCCATTAAATTCGGTACTTTCCTACATCTGCATATGTTTATGAATAGTATAAAGTCTAACGAGCGTAATTGTTATACTCGTAAAGCATGTGTATCTTTAAATTTCTGAAAATTTAGTCAATACTATTTTTCTGCGTTTGGTACTCACACGCTGTGTCGTCTTCAATCAGATCACAGCGTCCGACATTAGGTTGTATAGCTCCTGCACGCCTCCAGAAAACGCATACATTAGACAGCTGTGAACAATGTGGCCCATGGTCTCTATTTCCATACTCAGAGAAAGATGACTCCATTAGACTCCGCTTATGTACAGTACCCGGCGGTAAGTAATACACATCGGGCTTAAGAAAGAGACTGTCGGCCATAATCGGCTAACTTCGGTTTTGTAGAGCGTCGTCTCTGTTCGCCTAGAACGCTTGACAACGACTGACAAATCGCGACTGAATATGTGTATGAATGACGGAGACGACGCTCTACAAAGCCAAAATTAGCCGATTATGGCCGACAGTCTCTTTCTTAATCCCGATGTGTATCAAACTTACGCCGGGTATTGTATATTATATGCAATGCGGCCTCCTCCGGCCCTGACCCTATTTAGATTATATCACTTCTTCCGATGTAGATGGAGGAGAGGCGATTGAGATGGTGTGGTCACGTTGGACGCAGAGCACCCTATCACATTGTGAACCAGGTAATCTCCATGGATCTTCCACGAATAACAACCAGAGGAAGACCAAAGAATTCGTGGGTGGTCCAAAAAGATAATCTGATGCACGGCATGTGGGACGTAGTCCGGGACAGAAAAGCATACAACCTGAGGACGAGGAGAGCTGACCCCAACAGTCTTCGCAGACAGTGAGTTGGGATGGAGCCAGGGAGAAGAAGAAGAAGAAGGCTTCTTCCGATGTAGGTAAAATCAAAACACCCCCACCGTCAGGTCGCTCACAAAATGCCTATTTTTTACGTAACACTCAGTTCAATAGGACTGATATTTACCTATTAGCAATTGGCCTATTGGTTATGTTTTATTCGAACTGTAATCATTGAATTTCTATATTAATTTTAAAATATTAACTGTTTTTTTTTTCTTATTCAATTTTGAAACTTTGAGAACCACTTTTAGTTGAGACAAATTAATAACATTTATAATCAAACACGAAATTTTACACGGTCAAAAAATGTGCATAATTTACAGTTTACATGTTTTTCACATAAAGGCTTTATTTGAAAACAAATATATACATATTATTTACGAAACCAAACAGCCATAATTTTTATAGAATTAAAATTCCTTTTCTTCTCGGATGATATATGGCACCTGCCCGGGAACAATGTGAACGCTCCATTATATTTTCGACGGCAAGTTCTTTATTTGAAAAGTTTTGTATTCTAATTTCAAATTGCTTTTTCCCGCCAACAAAACAATTCCGAAGAAAAGACGGCAAATCGAAAATGTTCGATAGAAAAATAATATGAATTTCTATGATAGATATTTCTACAGGAGAACCGCTTTTTTACTTTTTCTTTTTATTATTACATTACTAAACAATGATTTTTTTAATGAAACAAAAGAAGCCATTCGAATATATTTTTTGGATGCTGAATTTAACTTTTGAGGACTGGTTGTTATTTTCATGTAATAGAAGGAAACAGTAAATGTTATACCATCTTCTATCGTGTTGTCTTGTCCAGATATATATAGGGTCTTTCGAATTGAGCGGTTTTTTTAATTAATTTTTTTTAATTCTTGAATAAAACGTTATATTGTATACGACTCCATTTTATAAATGCCATACATTACACTTCTCAAATGTCACAAGACCCAGGCAAGTTCGCGACGCCATCTGTGTTTTATCCAAGAATTTAAAAAACCACTCGATTGGAAAGACCCTATACCATTCATGTCCTCAGTAAGACACAGGCAAAAACCTAGTTTACTGGGGACAGAATAAATGAAAGGCAACAAACCCAGATCCATATAAATGGTGTGTCCACATCAAACTCCCTGTTATTTTTTCATGAGTTATGTATTTATAAAATTTATTGTCATGTATAAATAAATATAATAAAAAATATAAATGATACCCTTCAATGGATACGATTTCGTGATTCAGATATACTGAAAAGTGTGCCCGGGAGACAATATTTTCATCGGCCCCAAGACTCGTGTATTTGGGTTAAGAGCCATTGGATTACGCCCGTCGCTTACAGTTCATCATTGCACATGTTGGCATCACTACTTTACTAGTGGCAACAAAACTTTCACACGTACTTCACTTTTTTAATTTTTTAGTTTGTTATCATCAGAAATCAAACCCGAAAACCCTGAGTGGAAATCAATCGTCTTACCATGGTCATGGAGGTCACCTTTGTTATTCTTGCTCATCGGACCCAGCATTTTTTTATTCGTAGAATAATTGACACTTGCAGAACCTGAAATCTCTCAACTGATTCTTAACAGGAATTGAGAGAATCAAAGACAGCTTGTCAAAATGGGGATTGTGACGTGGTGGATCAACTCTATGTCTGCGGTGAGGAGGAGTCCATGGAACACTTGCTGCAGTACCCGAGGAGTCTTGCACCAAAAACGACTTCGTGGAATGCCCAGTCATATTCAGGTTCTGGATGGAAGTGGTATAGTGCCTTTAAAATGAAATATGAAAGAAATAGTAGCACAAACTAAGAGAAACATGAGTTGGTCTAGATGCAGGTACACCGAATACTGTTGCTTTATATGCGCGTGGGATAGCCGCGCTAGAGTGTCAATTACTAGCAAAAGAAATAGCACCTCTTGTACCTGGTACGAAAAATATTTTATGTGAACCGCTAGTGAATCCCAGTAAAATTTTTGCTGCTACCATTTCGCATAAAGCACAGCTTCATGAAAGCATTTGTAAAATCAATGAATAGACGACCTCCGTGACCTAGTTGGTAAGTCGCCTGTCTTTTTTTTTTAACCTGGCGAGTTTATTGCCGTGTGGCAATTTCTTACAACCAACCAGAAATATGTTTTTATAGACCTAAGTGAAAACCAGACTGGAATCCCATTTTTTTTTAATCTGGGTTCCAGCGGGGATCGAACCCGCAACCTTCGGATCGGCAGACAAGCGTCTTACCACCAGGCCACGGAAGTAGTCTATTAATTTATTTTACAAATGTCTTTCAACCAGGAGATTACAGGTTTAATTCCCGTTAGAACCTAGATTTTTTTAAAGTAGGAGTCCAGTGTGGTTTTCCCTAAAGACATCTTTAACATCTTTCTGGTTAGAAAAAATACTACATGATAATAAGCCCGCTAGTAGGTGCTGTAAACAATGAAATTGTGAGAAAAATACTACATGGTAATAAACCCGCTAGGAGGTGCTGTAAACATGAAAGTGTAAGAAAAATACTACATGGTAATAAGCCCGCTAGGAGGTGCTGTAAACATGAAAGTGTAAGAAAAATACTACATGGTAATAAGCCCGCTAGGAGGTGCTGTAAACAATGAAATTGTGAGAAAAATACTACATGGTAATAAGCCCGCTAGGAGGTGCTGTAAACATGAAAGTGTAAGAAAAATACTACATGGTAATAAGCCCGCTAGTAGGTGCTGTAAACAATGAAATTGTGAGAAAAATACTACATGGTAATAAGCCCGCTAGTAGGTGCTGTAAACAATGAAATTGTGAGAAAAATACTACATGGTAATAAACCCGCTAGGAGGTGCTGTAAACATGAAAGTGTAAGAAAAATACTACATGGTAATAAGCCCGCTAGGAGGTGCTGTAAACATGAAAGTGTAAGAAAAATACTACATGGTAATAAGCCCGCTAGGAGGTGCTGTAAACAATGAAATTGTGAGAAAAATACTACATGGTAATAAACCCGCTAGGAGGTGCTGTAAACATGAAAGTGTAAGAAAAATACTACATGGTAATAAGCCCGCTAGGAGGTGCTGTAAACATGAAAGTGTAAGAAAAATACTACATGGTAATAAGCCCGCTAGGAGGTGCTGTAAACAATGAAATTGTGAGAAAAATACTACATGGTAATAAGCCCGCTAGGAGGTGCTGTAAACATGAAAGTGTAAGAAAAATACTACATGGTAATAAGCCCGCTAGTAGGTGCTGTAAACAATGAAATTGTGAGAAAAATACTACATGGTAATAAGCCCGCTAGGAGGTGCTGTAAACATGAAAGTGTAAGAAAAATACTACATGGTAATAAGCCCGCTAGTAGGTGCTGTAAACAATGAAATTGTGAGAAAAATACTACATGGTAATAAGCCCGCTAGGAGGTGCTGTAAACATGAAAGTGTAAGAAAAATACTACATGGTAATAAGCCCGCTAGTAGGTGCTGTAAACAATGAAATTGTGAGAAAAATACTACATGGTAATAAGCCCGCTAGGAGGTGCTGTAAACAATGAAATTGTGAGAAAAATACTACATGGTAATAAGCCCGCTAGTAGGTGCTGTAAACAATGAAATTGTGAGAAAAATACTACATGGTAATAAGCCCGCTAGGAGGTGCTGTAAACATGAAAGTGTAAGAAAAATACTACATGGTAATAAGCCCGCTAGGAGGTGCTGTAAACATGAAAGTGTAAGAAAAATACTACATGGTAATAAGCCCGCTAGGAGGTGCTGTAAACAATGAAATTGTGAGAAAAATACTACATGGTAATAAGCCCGCTAGGAGGTGCTGTAAACATGAAAGTGTAAGAAAAATACTACATGGTAATAAGCCCGCTAGTAGGTGCTGTAAACAATGAAATTGTGAGAAAAATACTACATGGTAATAAGCCCGCTAGGAGGTGCTGTAAACAATGAAAGTGTAAGAAAAAAGGTTAATTTATATTGTACGATATATTCGTGATCGAGAATAATTGTCAGTCATCTTATGGGTGGAACACGCCTGTGTATATTGGTGTACATTATGCAAGCTGTTGCACTTCATCAAGTACACACATTTGAAAGATCAAACCTAAAGTTCCGATCGTAAGGATATCCATGTTGCAAGACGGTCGGCAGGTTTAATCTACTGCAGTCTTTCATTAGACAGGGGGTTAACATATAGCGCTATTTTTGTGTTATTTTATAAAAACGGTTTAAAAATTTCGGGTTCAAATATATTATAAGCTACAGAAAAATATAAAATCAGATGAAAAACGGTCTAAGAGTTGAACCAATCCAAAAATTGAATCCGAAAAGAATTTAACCTGGGGCGCCCGCTAGCTTAGGGTGAATATGAATCGTTAGACCATGGCCACCGACAATTTATCTTGTAAACCGATGATAATCCACAGTTTTTACTGTTATTTTCATATTCAGCGCAAGACCAAGGAAAGTATGGTTGGATCAAGCGAATAATTTTTTTTAAATCGTAGGTGCTGTATGAGAAGGTGTATGGATGTGGAAGATGTGAAATATGTTTTTCGAAATAGGAAAGTCTGGCGCGTTGTCCTAACTCCCTACCCCGACATAGAAACGGCGTGAAGGTATACATATACATTAAATTTATGATTTTACTTTTGAGGAGTACTCGTAGAAGGCAAAATCCTCTGGGATGAACATACTCGTATATAAGAAATCGGGAACGCTAAGAAAATTTCCGAGTAGATGTAACTTGTATATATTTATCAGAAAACCACTCACTAGACTCCTGAATATTATTGTTCTTATAAAAAAACATTTCAAAAGCAGTTGAACTATTTCATCACATGAATGAGTCAACATCCATTATTCGTGAAACGGTGTGATGGTATATACAGGATGATTTTTATGTTCCAGGCTGATTTTGTTTGGCTGGCCAATTTTTATTATTCTATAGCTATTTTTTGGCCTATTATAACCAAATTCGTATTATTCTGTAGCTATTTTATGGCCTATTATAACCAAATTTGTAATATTCTATAGCTATTTTTTGGCCTATTTTAACCAATTTTGATTATTCCATAGCTATTTTTTGGCATATTATAACCAAATTTGTATTATTCTATAGCTATTTTTTGGCCTATTATAACTAAATTTTTATTATTATATAGCTATTTTTTGGCCTATTATAACCTATTTTTTATTATACTATAGCTATTTTTTGGGCTATTATAACCAAATTTGTATTATTCTATAGCTATTTTATGGCCTATTATAACCAAATTTGTATTATTCTATAGCTATTTTTTGGCCCATTATAACTAAATATGTATTATTGTATAGCTATTTTTTGACCTATTATAACCTATTTTTATTATACTATAGCTATTTTTTGGCCTATTATAACCAAATTTTTATTATTCTATAGCTATTTTATGGCCTATTATAACCGAATTTGTATTATTCTATAGCTATTTTTTGGCCTATTATAACCAAATTTGTATTATTCTATAGCTATTTTTTGGCCTATTATAACTAAATATGTATTATTGTATAGCTATTTTTTGACCTATTATAACCTATTTTTATTATACTATAGCTATTTTTTGGCCTATTATAACCAAATTTTTATTATTCTATAGCTATTTTATGGCCTATTATAACCGAATTTGTATTATTCTATAGCTATTTTTTGGCCTATTATAACCAAATTTGTATTATTCTATAGCTATTTTTTGGCCTATTATAACTAAATATGTATTATTGTATAGCTATTTTTTGACCTATTATAACCTATTTTTATTATACTATAGCTATTTTTTGGCCTATTATAACCAAATTTTTATTATTCTATAGCTATTTTATGGCCTATTATAACCGAATTTGTATTATTCTATAGCTATTTTTTGGCCTATTATAACCAAATTTGTATTATTCTATAGCTATTTTTTGGCCTATTATAACTAAATATGTATTATTGTATAGCTATTTTTTGACCTATTATAACATATTTTTATTATACTATAGCTATTTTTTGGCCTATTATAACCAAATTTTTATTATTCTATAGCTATTTTATGGCCTATTATAACCAAATTTGTATTATTCTATAGCTATTTTTTGGCCTATTATAACCAAATTTGTATTATTATATAGTTATTTTTTGGCATATTATAACCAAATATATATTATTCTATAGCTATTTTTGGCCTATTATATATCTTACATATTTAAAAATTATAAATCTTTACTTTTCATAGATTACCACACCATCAAATTATTCTAAAATAAAATATTTTGCAACAAATATGAAAGTACAGTTAAAATATATGAACAATGCTTTGTAATTATCAGCAAATGACAGAAAGTTAATTTCCTTTTACAGAAAGTAAGTTTCCTCATTTCCTAAATAGCCCAAGTGACAAACAAACGAGATATACTATATATTATTTTCTCCCATTCAATGTAGGCTAGCTTTGATTCTGCCGACACAATACAAATAAATGCTAATAAATAATGTCCCGGACTAATACAAACAAATTGATATTAAACACTCAAAACCGCAACCCGACTCGAACGAACGTCATATTAATTTTAATTGGTCCGACGCATCTGAGGTAGATACTAAAATAATTGCTAAACCCTTCATTCCACTCAAATATTTATCTTCAGTTATTATATTTTTGAAATTAATCTGGCATCACTTTGGGGAGTTCCATAATTAATTTAAAATTAAAACACGGTTATTTTGTTTTCTTCGACTTTATTTATTGCAAATCACAATGCATTTCAACACTTGCTGTGTCATGATCAAGGGAGTTGTTAAGACCTGAAGTACATATTAATTACATCATTATGTGTGTTCTTTATGATAAAATAATGTCTATACTACTTGTGTTTATGGTACTAAGGGGGAATAGGGCTACAAGCGGATGAATTTAATTTATTGTTTATTCTGCCATCATAAGCAAAAACACAGCTAACGGGAAAAAAACAGAAATTTAACTAAGTATGAGACAATATTCCATATCAAATTCTCAACCGTAATCCATAAGAAAAATACAGAAAACCATTTATTTCAATACAAAAATCGACATAATGTATTTTTTAATTTTACAAAATGCTAGATATATCTAAGTAAAAAAGCAGAAAAATGTAATTCATATGAAAAAAAAAACAGCAAGTGCCTATGCGTTTGCTGCGTTTTTTTGCTTATAAATCACATTTTACTGCTTTTATGTTTATGAATCACGACATTTTTAAGCAGCAATGAAAAACATAAAAGTACAGTTTTCTCAAAACTTAACTTTTGCCATTAGCTGCGTTTTTTTTTGCTTATGAGGGCAGAATACATTTCAACACTTGCTGTGGCATCATCAAGGGAGTTGTTAAGAACTGAAGTATGCATTAATTACATCATTATGTGTGTTGTTTATGATAAAATAGAGTAAAAGAGTCTATAATATTTGTTTTTATGGTACTAATGGGGAATAGGGCTAAAAGTGAATAAATTTAATTGATTATTTATTATAAATAATCTATAAAATGTATCCTCTTCTCAACTGCTAACCCTACTACACCTTATTACCATAAACAATGAATAGTTAAAACACTTTTGCTATATTTTATCATAAACAATACACATAAACATCATCATTGTCAACCAGGGTCGATCCACTGCTGGATGACGGTCTCCCCAAGTTGACTCCAAATAGTTCGTATTTTTGCTCGTTGGTGCCCATGTGATGCTGCCTTGCTTCCTGATTTCATCTATCCAGCATACCTTCTGTCTTCTTCTGGGACTTTCAATGTCTCTGGGTACCATTGGATTATTTCGAATGTCCATCGGGAATCTGACATTCTGGCTACGTGTCCTGATTATTGCCACTTAATTTTCTTGCACACCTTTATTACGTCTTCTATCTTTGTTTTGTTGTGAATCCAGGTATTTTGTTTACGGTCTGTTTAGTATATCCCAACATACATCTCTCCATGCTCCTTTGTGCGGTGTGAAGCTTTTGTGGGTTCTTTGCTGTGAGCGTCCATTTCTCACAGGCATATGTACTATAAGTACTGGCAGAATACACTGGTTGTAGACCTTTCGCTTTTAAGATATTGGGAGATTATTTTTGAAGATGTTGTTCAAACGTCCAAATGAGCTCCATGCTAGTTTTGTCCTTCGTGCTGTATTTGAGCGTATTTGAGCCATTATTTGTCTGTTTCGCTCGTTCACTTACACGGCATAGCCTGTAAATGAGCAATGTACGTGATCAATTCCAACGCAATCACGATATAATTTGAATTCAAATGAAAATCATTGAAAAATAAGGAAAAACTGTTAAAAAACGAAATGAAAGAATCCGAAACGTCGAAAATGCTATGTCACACACACCTGTCAATGAGAAATGTTTAGTTGGCGTGTGTTTCTGCAGAGGGCACTCCCATTATATCGTCTGTTTTATATATATTTTTTATATGCAACTATATATAAAAAAGTCTATATAAACAGGCACGTATTAGAATGCAACCTTCTGTCAAATTTTCAAAGCTATGAAAAATTAAAAAAAACAGTCAAAAAACGAAATGAAAGAATCCGAAACGTCTAAAATGCAATGTGACATACATAACTGTCAATGAAAATTGTTTAGTTTGTGTGTGTCGCTGCAACGGGCGCTCCCATTATTTTTCTATTTTATATACTTTTTTATAAACAACTGTATATAAATATATATATTTATATATATATATATATATATATATATATATATATATATATATATATATATATATATATATATATATATATATATATATATATATATATATATATATATATATATATATATATATATATATATATATATATATATATATATAAACATGCTTGTATATGAATGCAACCTTTTGTCAAAATTTCAAAGCAATCAGTGAAGTTTCGGAGATTAGAGATTTTCTTTTAACGAACATTTACATTTTTATTTATATAGATAAATATTTTTTTAAATTATTCATTTATTTAATTTCTTTTCATTCGTGCTTTTGAAACGAGAGTGTTAACTCTCTCTCTTCTTCTTCATTTGAAGCCGACAGAAAATTTAACAAACCAATTTCATTAATTTTAAATCTCCGAAACACTTAAACCCCCGACCGCAACGCCATCTGTGGTTTCACTTTTAATACTCCGCTGACATTCAATTGTTAATTCTCTTCGGTTAATTTTCGCTGATGATCATTGGCAGCCCCGCGTCTTCTTGTGATATTTTCATGCAACAAACCACAGACAACAATCTCTCTTGTTTATGGTATAATTGCGCAATGACATCACTCACTCAATTGATATTATCTACCTTTTTTATATTTTGCAAATATCATCGTTTTTACCTTCCTTAGCTAATCTAAAAATGTAGTCGTGGTCATCATAATTTCAGTCTGTATTCGTCCACGGTAGTACAGAGGTCTTTTTTCATTTTTTTTTCAGAGCAGACAAGAATGGGAATCGAACCCATAGCCTACGTATTGTATAAAAAAACATCATGCTTTGCTATCTAGACCATGAAACATTAGTGATAGAGCATAATTTATGTAAACCTATGATAATTTTAAATTTCTCGAGATTAAAACCATCATTATATTCTGTAATTTTTTTAATCATCATCAAACAACGTTAATTCGACTGCACTTATTTATGTATATACACTTCATTCCAAAAACTATCTGGCGGGTTTATTGCCATTCGGCCACCTCTTCCAACCAACAACACAAGAAAATAAAACAAGTTACATGGTCACAAAAAACATTCAAATGTGACCCATTACTACGAAATTCATGAACATATACGAGAGCATACGTTCATAAATACTCAAAGACGAACAATCAAAGTGAGATATTCGTATCGTCAATCAAAGGAAAAGGAAGTGATGGTGGAAAAGATAGAAAAATCAGGAATAAAACACGTTACATTACCGACCAGAAATTAAGAGTTTTTTTCAGTGGCTTCTTAAAGCATGCCAAGGACGATGCGAGTCTAACATTGGTTTGTAACTGGTTCCAGAGTCTCGCTCGCTGGACAGTAAAGACAGACGTAAAAAAGGGCTGTGGTACGTTTCTGTTTCTAATGGTTTTGTGGCAAGTTTCTGTTTCTAATGACACCAAATGAGGTTAAAAGGTCTCTTATTTGCTTTTTTTTTTCTCTTTTTCTTTCTTTTCTCTCTTTTCGCTGGTGGTGAATCGGGGATTGTTCGTACGTGTTTGTGCGTTATCCATTCATTCTTTTAAAACTTCTTAACTATTTCAATGTATTACTGCCTAACTATTTCAATGTTGTTTCAACTATTTCATTTCCCATTTATCATTTTATAAAATTTGGACTCCTTTGAGGCCTTTCTTTTTTTCGTTCTTGCTGACAGTTAACCTAAGGTGATATATGTGGGTTTACTTTTTTTGTTTTCTGCCATAGGCACGTTTTTTGTTTTTTTATTTATTCTTTAATCTAGATATGCGGGGGTGTGGGATGGAAGCACCCCGATGTCCTTGCGGTCAGGCTCGCCCTACATTGGTGGGGTGTATCTCGGCCGGGGGAATGTTTGTGGGATGAGCCCGGACCTTTTAATGTCTTCTCTCTCGAATTTATTTTTTGTCATCTTTTTATTTTCTATGTTTTTTTATCTTCTTGTTCTACGTGTTCAAGGGTGTGGGCTGAAAAAAATCTGGTGTCCCCGTGGCTGGGCTCGCCCTATATTGTGGTGGGATGTATCTTGACCGGGGGGATGCTATTAGATAAGCCCAAACCTTTTGATAGCTTCTGTTTTTTAATGTATTATTTTTTTAATGTGTTCTTGAAATGTGTCTAAATGTATTATATACATACTGTGTTGCTATCAATAAACCTGTATTTATTTATTAATTTATTTATTTATAGGTGTATGATAATGTTTTAGCGACTTTAAATGTTTTGGCCATGCTTCCTGATTCCATCTATCCAGCATACCTTCGGTCTTCTTCTGGGACTTTTGATGTCTCTGGGTACCATTGGATTATTTCGAATGTCCATCGGGAATCTGACATTCGGGCTACGTGTCCTGCCTATTGCCACTTAATTTTCTTGCACACCTTTATTACGTCTTCTATCTTTGTTTTGTTGCGAATCCAGGTATTTTGTTTACGGTCTGTTTTAGTATATCCCAACATACATCTCTCCATGCTCCTTTGCGCGGTCTGAAGCTTTTGTGTGTTCTTTGCTGTGAGCGTCCATGTCTCACAGCCATATGTAAGTACTGGCAGAATACACTGGTTGTAGACCTTTCGCTTTTAAGATATTGGGAGATTACTTTGAAGATGTTGTTCAAATGTCCAAATGAGCTCCATGCTAGTTTTGTCCTTCGTGCTAATTCCTCCAACATGCCACCTACAAAGAAAATATTTCACACTGAATATTTTATATTATATACTAGCTGTACCCAGCCACGCGTTGCTGTGGCTCAGTCTGGTTAAATGGAAAAGAAAGAAAAGAGAAAGCACACGTTTCTAATATGGTTAATTTCACAACGCTTGTGGGTATACAATATTTTTGACGTATTTCAGCCACTCTCAGCCTGTCGCGTTCATTCTGTTGAGAACGAAGCAGTTCTATAGCTGTTTCTCTTTTTGATGTGTTCTTGAAATGTGTCTAAATGTATTATATACATACTATGTTGCTATCAATAAACCTGTATTTATTTATAGGTGTATGATAATGTTTTAGCGACTTTAAATGTTTTGGGCGCCATCTATCCAAACTATAGATAGTTAATACGATATAATGTTGCATTTAGTTTAAAAAATAATCTCATAAGCGAGAATATATTTTTAAAACCTTAGAATTAATTCAAGTCTAAAGAGGTTTATATCTACATTATAAAATAGTTCCAGTTTCATAACCTTCAAATATAAAGAGGTTTATTTCTACATTATTAAATATTTCCAGTTTCATAACCTTCAAATATAAAGAGGTTTATTTCTACATTATTAAATATTTCAAGTCTAAAGAGGTTTATTTCTACATTGTTAAAAATTTCCAGATTCATAACCTTCAAATATAAAGAGGTTTATTTCTACATTATTAAATATTTCCAGTTTCATAACCTTCAAATATAAAGAGGTTTATTTCTACATTATTAAATATTTCCAGTTTCATAACCTTCAAATATAAAGAGGTTTATTTCTACATTATTAAATATTTCAAGTCTAAAGAGGTTTATTTCTACATTGTTAAAAATTTCCAGATTCATAACCTTCAAATATAAAGAGGTTTATTTCTACATTATTAAATATTTCCAGTTTCATAACCTTCAAATATATTATTGTTTCTGTAAAACCAAATTGTAAAACAAAATACAAAGTATTGAAGACTTATGGCTCAAAATAAAAAGATAGCTACTGCAGATGTTAAAAGGAAGAGACGATCGTGTCAATTGCAACGAACAAGCAATAATCTGGATAAGCAGAATCGCGACAAAATCAACCTCAAAGTTTTACTTATGTCCTAAGGAACATCTCTAATACACAGACTCGATAGACACAATGGAAATATCCCGTTAAGGAACTTGAATAGAAAGAAATTTTGGTTGGTTCGACGAAATTTCTTATGTGACAATAAGCCTTCTAGACTTTTTTTGTATACAAAGCTATATATTATTTATATTTAAGGCATTAACATTGTGAAGGTATTAAGACATTGTAATTTGTTTTATCAAACACTGTCCTCACTGATGTCCTCACTGATGTCCTCAGTGAGATACAGGCAAAAGCCTAGTTTACTGGGGACACGGCAAATGAAAGGCAACAAACCCAGTTCCATTAAAATTTCGTGTCCAAATTAAATTACCTGTTGTTTTTTCGCAAATTATGTATACTTTTTGTCATGTGTAAAATAAATAAAACAAAATAAGTAATAAAAAAACTTTTCATTTCACTTTTTGTAACGGCATAACCCTACCGATTTCAAGGCTTTCACCTCATCATCAGGGGAAGTGAACACCGTTGAAACCGGTAGGGCTACCCCGTTACATAAAGTGAAATAAGCTGTGTTTAATAAAACAAATTTCAATATACAAAGTTATATAATAAACACAGCAGTTTAAGATTATGACAAAGATTATTGAAAAAAAGTGATTGAATTAAACACTGCACTTTATTCCTGCGATGAGGTGCATGGGCGCGCGGTAACGCACTGGACTTCCGTGCGGAAGGTCGTCGGTTCGAACCCCGCGCTGTGCTACTCCCCTCGAACGACACAGGCACTTTTTCCGTCTAGCGTTCGAAAGTATAAGGATACCTATAACTTCGGTCATATCTATTATTTAAATTTTAAAAAATGAGGCGTGATGATAATGTCGATAAGGTTTTTTAATGTACTATAACCTATTTACTGTTGGACCTACATTAATATGGACATCTATATGCAAGTGTAATAAAAACAATGAAGGAAATGTCATATTTGCCTTATTACACTTTGTGAAGAGCTTGCTCTTTAAACAGTGCTATATAAATTATCCTTCTATTCTTATTATACACCCACACGCATAATAGTGCTATATAAATTATCCTTGTATTCTTATTATACACTCACACGCATAATAAGTTTAAACATATACACACATTGGTATTTTATTGTATTTTATTGTAACACTTTCACGAAATGTTGTTCAACTTAGCGAGCTCATTGCCAAGTGGAAATATCTTCCAACCAACTAGAAAGTGTCAAAAAGGCATTAAGTAAATTATAAACAAGACTGGAACTTATGAAAAAAATGGGTACCAACTGGTATCAAGCCCACAATCTCAGAGCTGGAAGACAAATGTCTTACCAACTAAGACAAATAGGTCGTATAATATGTATGGTAAATCCCATGGAACAATATTAGCTGTAACTGCCTGGAGTTGATAAATATAAATTGATAATCTTCCTCAATCGAAAAAGGTATTCAAACAATTATTTTTTTCCCCAATTTACATATTCAATAAATAATATCCTTCTCAAGCGACCAAAAGACACAAAGTCTACAAGTACCCATACAAAAGGTATCGATCCCACTAATTTAAGTCTTGTTATTGGGGTTCCGTACGCCCCCAGGGGGGCTCCGAGGGAATCCAGGTGTCCAGTTTGCTCCCCACTGTGCGGTGCCCCAAAAAGGGAATAATTCCAATAAATTAAAAGGACTCAACACGTCTTTTGTAAAGCATAGTTTACCGTTGCCTGTGGATTTGATATTTTAACGCACCAGACAGGATGACAAGGCATAAAACAAATGCCTTACATGTTACGTCATGCAGCGCTCTTGATGGAACGCATTGAGGAGCCACGCAGTCTGGGCTTGCTACATAAGACTTATTGCATGTCTTTATTGGAATGATCTAGTGGATTAATCTATATTTCGATATATTCCCCTGTTATTCCAAAGAAATGCTAATTAAATTGGTAGGGTTTAGTTTTACTTATTAATTTATATAGCCCAGGCTTAGATTTATTGCAACATAAAAAATTGAACAGTTTAGAAGAGCTATAAATTAGAAGGCATGTATTAAAGGAATAAACGAGTCAAGTATGTTACTTTGTAGTTTTTTAGGTACAAAAGTGTTAAAATGTGACTAAAGTTAAGAGGCACAAACTAGTAAAATATGTCACTTTGTGATATTTTAGGTACAATAGTGTCAAAAATACCACTATGTTGTCTTCAAGGCATAAACGAGTCAAATATATCATTTTGTCGACTTTTAGGTACAAAAGTGTAAAAAATGCTACTCTGAAGGCACAAACGAGTCAAATATGTTACATTATAGTATTTAAGTTACAAGTGTCTTAGTTAAAAGTTTACCTGATTTATTGGAAAAGTATCGACATCATCATGGAGGTTAAAAGTCTTAAAAACTTTTGAGCAACCGGAATTACGTAATGCCTCTTTATTCGGGTTCGACCCTGTTGCTTCCCAATTTAATTAAAATAGTTCTAACCTAGTTTTCACTCAAGTCTTCTTTTAAATCTTCTACTCGATTGGTAGATAGATATATATAATATCAGGGTTTTACTATATACGATAAAAATGTAAGAAAATAAAAGAAAAATACACATTTTTAGGTTTTTTTGTTCAGGTTTATTTTGTTAATTACTGTACTGTATTAAACTTTCGTTGTATTCAGTACAACCTGGTAAGGGTATGTAACAATCTCTTTCAACCACCCAGAATGATGTTAAAGAGGCCTTAAGTGAAAACATGACTGGAATATTTTTTTAATACAAAGTCTGGATTCCAGCAGGATTTGAACCCCCAAACTCCGATAGAGACAGGCTTCTTACTAACTAGACCATGCAGGCTCTTTCTGTTAAATATTTAAAAAATGTATGTAACAAACATGAACACTACTCACATGAACACTACTCACATGTTACACTCCACCAAATGTGTTACAAACGCATATCAGTTCTACTGAGACTTTCTTTTTTGTTCGTTTCCCCTTTATATGTTTTCTGTGGTTTTCTCGCGAAATATATTTTAAACATTCAAATCCGTGTAAGTCCATAATCTTATGGTTGTCGCTATGCACTTACAATTATTATAAACTTTCTTTTAAAATACTGTTTTTCCTCAGCATTGGATTAAATTTCGCCTACTTAATTTTACTTACTCTCCGGGAAGCCAACATTATAAAACATTATTTATTGTTGTTAAGCCTCGTAGTCGAAGACCCCCTCACAATTTCCAACATCAATTCAGTTGGAAAGCGAAACTGCGTCATGGAGTTTTTTTAAGTGTGTGTGTGCCATTGCACACCAGCAAATTCACCAGCCACACAGCTGTACTGGATCCGATGGCATACCGAAGTGAGACGATCGGAGTACACCTGCATTTTTTTTATAAAACTAGTAGATATGACCAAATACATAGGTATCCTTATACCCCCAAAAGCGGGAAAATGTCTATGTTTTTGGAAGGAAGTAACACAACGCGGGGTTCGAACCGGCGAACCGACACAGAAGTCCAGTGCATTAGCGTTCGACCATGTACCTCATAGGAACATTACTAAGTTTTGTGCTAACTTACGCGTCGGAGACCTTTGACTGTTGTGAAACGGGATGAAAGAAGAAATCAATCACTTTGAGAGAAAGATTGTTCGCAGAATATATGATCCAATTTATGACAATTGCTCACGGAGAAAGAGGTATAATGAAGAAGTATGCACCCTGTATGGTAAAGCCAGCGTAATAACGGTTTTTAATATAACAAGACTGCGCTGAATTAGATTCTTATACCGCATGCAGGACACTGGCCCGGCAAAAGGCTCTGTTCTGTCTGAAAAGGCATGTGAGAGTGGGGAGACAAAAATTGAGAAGACTAGTAGAAGTTAGTAGAAGAGAGAATTGTATTTCCAATTGGAGGAGA
This sequence comes from Odontocerum albicorne, assembly GCA_949825065.1. Classification (NCBI taxonomy): domain Eukaryota; kingdom Metazoa; phylum Arthropoda; class Insecta; order Trichoptera; family Odontoceridae; genus Odontocerum; species Odontocerum albicorne. The sequence goes on from OX463848.1 coordinate 34,621,645, forward strand.
GATGCTGCAAAAATAGATAAGTGGCTGAGAATTCAGCAAACAGCCAAGGCCCATCCTCGGTTATGATATTAATTTAAAAAACAAATATGTCGATTACATTATTTTAATAATAGTGGTATCAAAGTACAATCGTCAAACTTCAAGAATTCATTAACTGACTGTTGCATTGTAAACACGTAGATAGGAAGAAAGTAATCCCTAATTAAAGCCTAATTAACCCTTGAATTTAGTCAGTATAAAATAAAGTTATTAAGAACATTTATTTGCAATCGATAAGTAAGCGCTTTGATGTGCATTAATTAAAAATCTCGACAAACGAAATGACAGTTAATACATACATACATACATCCCATCATGCCACCTCTCTATAGGGGTAAGCAGAGTGGACATTGCATCATTTTTGTACGAAAATGAATGTTTGGTTGGTAAAAAGTAGTAGAATTAATTCAAACTGCAAGATATTGACCCAATGATTGAAACATCACAAAATTACAGGTCTGGGATCAAAAACACGTTGAAAAAATAATAATTCAGTCTTGATTTTGTATATATGTACAAAATCACGACAGAATGTATATTCGTAAAGTGTGAAATGTCTCTCTATTATTAACAAATGTTCCTACATATACAGAAGGTTTTGACGTTTTATAACAAAATTATCGCAAATTCGTTTCTATCACACATTTGTCGTGATTTAATGATAATCTTTCCATTTTTGTACGAAAATGTGTGTTTTGTCGGTAAAAAGCACTAAAATTCATTCAAACTGAAAAATATTCATGCAAAAGATTGTAATATCTCAAAATTTGAGGTCTGTAACGAAAAACACGAAAACATGTAAAACAAATCATACTTCTGTCGTGATTTTGTACATACATTCGTAATCTTGGTGGTTAATTGCAGATTTTCGAGTGAAAAGTATGAAATTTCCTTCTATTATTAAAAAATGTTCCTACATATACTATACAGGTTTTGACGTTTTATAACAAAACTATCGCAAATACGTTTCTATCACACATTTGTCATGATTTAATGATAGTCCTTGCATTTTAGTACGAAAATGGGTGTTTCATTGGTAAAAAGTAGTAAAATTCATTGAAACTGAAAAATATTCATGCAAAAGATAAAAATATCTCAAAATTAGAGGTTTGGAATGAAAAACACGAAAACATGTAGAACAAATAATAATTCTGTCATGATTTTGTATATATATTCGTAATCTTGGTGGTCAATGGCAAATTTTCTAGTGAAAAGTATGAAATTTCCGTCTATTATTAACAAATGTTCCTACATATACTGAAGGTTTTGAAGATTTATAACATTCTTATCGCAAAAACGTTTCTATCACACACTTGTCATGATTAAATGATAACCCTTGCATTTTAGTACGAAAATAGTTGTTTTGTTGGTAAAAAGTAGTAAAATGCATTCAAACTGAAAAATATATGAATATTGCATGAGCAAAAGATTAAAATATCTCAAAATTATAGGTTTGGAATGAAAAACACGAAAACACGTAGAACAAATAATAATTCTGTCATGATTTTGTAAATATATTCGTAATCTTGGTGGTCATAGGCAAATTTTCGAGTGAAAAATATGAAATTTCTGTCTATTATTGACAAATGTTCCTACATATACAGAAGGTGTTGACGATTTATAACATTGTTATCGCAAATGCGTTTCTATCACACACTTGTCGTGATTTAATGATAACCCTTGCATTTTAGTACGAAAATGGGTGTTTTGTTGGTAAAAAGTAGTAAAATGCATTCGAACTGAAAAATATTAATGCAAAAGATTGAAATAGGTCAAAATTAGAGGTTTAAACGTAAAACACGTAGAACATATACCAATTCTGTCATGATTTTGTACATAAATTCGTTATCTTGGTGGTCAATGACAATTTTTTGAGTGAAAAGTATGAAATTTCCGTATATTATTAACAAATGTTCCTGCATATACGGAAGGTTTTGACGATTTATAACATTATAATCGCAAATACGTTTCTATCACACATTTGTCATGATTAAATGATAATCCTTCCATTTTTATACGAAAATGGGTATTTTGTCGGTAAAAAGTAGTAAAATTCATTCAAACTGAAAAATATTCATGCAAAAGATTGTAATATCTCAAAATTTGAGGTCTGTAACGAAAAACACGAAAACATGTAGAAAAAATCATACTTCTGTCGTGATTTTGTACAAACATTCGTAATCTTGGCGGATAATGGCAGATTTTCGAGTGAAAAGTATGAAATTTCCTTCTATTATTAAGAAATGTTCCTAAATATACTATACAGGTTTTGACGTTTTATAACAAAACTATCGCACATACGTTTCTATCACAAATTTGTCATGATTTAATGATAGTCCTTGCATTTTAGTACGAAAATGGGTGTTTCATTGGTAAAAAGTAGTAAAATTCATTCAAACTGAAAAATATTCATGCAAAAGATAAAATATCTCAAAATTAGAGGTTTGGAATGAAAAACACGAAAACATGTAGAACAAATAATAATTCTGTCATGATTTTGTAAATATATTCGTAATCTTGGTGGTCATAGGCAGATTTTCGAGTGAAAAGTATGAAAATTTCTGTCTATTATTGACAAATGTTCCTACATACACAGAAGGTGTTGACGATTCGTAGCATTATTATCGCAAATACGCTTCTATCACACATTTGTCATGATATAATGATAATCCTTGCATTTTAGTACAAAAATGGGTGTTTTGTTGGTAAAATGTAGTAAAATTCATACAAACTGAAAAATATTCATGCAAAAGATTAAAATATCTCAAAATAAGAGGTTTGGAATGAAAAACACGTAAACATGTAGAATAAATAATAATTCTGTCATGATTTTGTACATATATTTGTAATCTTGAAGGTCAATGGCAGTTTTTCGAGTGAAAAGTGTGAAATTTCCGTATATTATTAACAAATATTCCTACATATTCAGACGGTTTTGGCGATTTGTTTTACTATCGCAAATACGTTTCTATCACACATTTGTCATGATTAAATGATAACCCTTGCATTTTAGTACGAAAATAGTTGTTTTGTTGGTAAAAAGTAGTAAAATGCATTCAAACTGAAAAATATATGAATATTGCATGAGCAAAAGATTAAAAAATCTCAAAATTATAGGTTTGGAATGAAAAACACGAAAACACGTAGAACAAATAATAATTCTGTCATGATTTTGTAAATATATTCGTAATCTTGGTGGTCATAGGCAGATTTTCGAGTGAAAAGTATGAAAATTTCTGTCTATTATTGACAAATGTTCCTACATACACAGAAGGTGTTGACGATTCGTAGCATTATTATCACAAATACGCTTCTATCACACATTTGTCATGATATAATGATAATCCTTGCATTTTAGTACAAAAATGGGTGTTTTGTTGGTAAAATGTAGTAAAATTCATACAAACTGAAAAATATTCATGCAAAAGATTAAAATATCTCAAAATAAGAGGTTTGGAATGAAAAACACGTAAACATGTAGAATAAATAATAATTCTGTCATGATTTTGTACATATATTTGTAATCTTGAAGGTCAATGGCAGTTTTTCGAGTGAAAAGTGTGAAATTTCCGTATATTATTAACAAATATTCCTACATATTCAGACGGTTTTGGCGATTTGTTTTACTATCGCAAATACGTTTCTATCACACATTTGTCATGATTAAATGACAATCCTTGCATTTTAGTACGAAAATGGGTGTTTTGTTGGTAAAAAGTAGTAAAATGCATTCAAACTGAAAAATATTCATGCAAAAGATTAAAGTATCTCAAAATACGAGGTTTGGAATGAAAAACACGAAAACATGTAGAGCAAATAATAATTCTGTCATGATTTTGAACACATATTCGTAATCTTGGTGGTCAATTAAAGTTTTTCGACTGAAAAGTGTGAAATTTCCGTCTATTATTAACAAATGTTCCTACATTTACAGAGTTTTAACGTTTTATAACTTAATTATCGCAAATGCGTTTCTATCACACGTTTGTTATGATTAAATGATTATCCTTACATTTTAGTATGAAAATGGGTGTGCTATTGGTAAAATGTAGTAAAATTCATTCAAACTGAAAAATTTTAAGCCAAAAGATTGAAATATCTCAAAATAAGAGGTTTAAACGAAAAACACGAAAACATGTAGAACAAATAACAATTCTGTCGTGATATTGTACATATATTCGTAATCTTGGTGGTAATTGGTAGTTTTTCGAGTGAAAAGTGTGAAATTTCCGTATATTAACTAACAAATGCTCCTATATATAATATACCAGAAGGTTTTGACGATTTATAACATTATTATCGCAATTCGTTTCTATCACACATTTGTCATGATTTAATGAGAACCCTAGCATTTTAGTATGAAAATTGGTGTTTTGTTGGTAAAAAAAAAGTAGTAAAATTTATTCAAACTTAAAAATATTCATTCAAAAGATTAAAATATCTCAAAATTAGATGTTCGGAATGAAAAACACGAAATCATGTTGAAGAAATAATTATTTTGTCATTATTTCGTACATTTATTCGTTATCTTGGTGGTAATTGGCAGTTTTTCAAGTGAAAAGTGTGAAATTTCCGTATATTATTAACAAATGCTCATATATATACCAGAAGGTTTTGACGATTTACATTAGTATCGCAAATTCGTTTCTATCACACATTTGTCATGATTTAATGAGAATCCTTGCGTTTTAGTACGAAAATGGGTGTTTTGTTGGTAAAAAGTAGTAAAATTCATTCAAACTTAAAAATATTCATGCAAAAGATTATGGTTAAATGATAACCCGTGCATTTTAGTACGAAAATGGGTGTTTTGTTGGTAAAAAGTAGAAAATGCATTCGAACTGAAAAATATTAATGCAAAAGATTGAAATATGTCAAAATTAGAGGTTTAAACGTAAAACACGAAAACATGTAGAACAAATACCAATTCTGTCATGATTTTGTACATAAATTCGTAATCTTGGTGGTCAATGACAATTTTTTGAGTGAAAAGTATGAAATTTCCGTATATTATTAACAAATGTTCCTACATATACAGAAGGTTTTGACGATTTATAACATTATTATCGCAAATACGTTTCTAACACACATTTGTCATGATTAAATGATAATCCTTCCATTTTAGTACGAAAATGGGTGTTTTGTCGGTAAAAAGTAGTAAAATTCATTCAAACTGAAAAATATTCATGCAAAAGATTGTAATATCTCAAAATTTGAGGTCTGTAACGAAAAACACGAAAACATGTATTATAGAACAAATCATACTTCTGTCGTGATTTTGTACATACATTCGTAATCTTGGTGGATAATGGCAGATTTTCGAGTGAAAAGTATGAAATTTCCTTCTATTATTAAGAAATGTTTCTACATATAATATACAGGTGTTGACGTTTTATAACAAAACTATCGCAAATACGTTTCTATCACACATTTGTCATGATTTAATGATAGTCCTTGCATTTTAGTACGAAAATGGGTGTTTCATTGGTAAAAAGTAGTAAAATTCATCAAATTGAAAAATATTCATGCAAAAGATAAAAATATCTCAAAATTAGAGGTTCGGAATGAAAAAAACACGAAAACATGTAAAACAAATAATATTTCTGTCATGATTTTGTACATATATTCGTAATCTTGGTAGTCAATGGCAAATTTTCGAGTGAAAAGTATGAAATTTCCGTCTATTATTAACAAATGTTCCTACATGTACTGAAGGTTTTGAAGATTTATAATATTATTATCGCAAAAACGTTTCTATCACACACTTGTCATGATTAAATGATAACCCTTGCATTTTAGTACGAAAATAGTTGTTTTGTTGGTAAAAAGTAGTAAAATGCATTCAAACTGAAAAATATTCATGCAAAAGATTGTAATATCTCAAAATTAGAGGTTTGGAATGAAAAACACGAAAACACGTAGAACAAATAATAGTTCTGTCATGATTTTGTACATATATTCGTAATCTTGGTGGTCAATGGCAGATTTTCGAGTGAAAAGTATGAAATTTCTGTCTATTATTAACAAATGTTCCTACATATACAGAAGGTGTTGACGATTGGTAACATTTTTATCGCAAATACATTTCTATCACTTGTCACTTATCACTAACACTTGTCATGATTAAATGATAACCCTTGCATTTTAGAACGAAAATAGTTGTTTTGTTGGTAAAAAGTAGTAAAATGCATTCAAACTGAAAAATATTCATGCAAAAGATTAAAATATCTCAAAATTAGAGGTTTGGAACGAAAAACACGAAAACACGTAGAACAAATAATAATTCTGTCATGATTTTGTACATATATTCGTAATCTTGGTGGTCAATGGCAGATTTTCGAGTGAAAAGTATGAAATATCTGTCTATTATTAACAAATGTTCCTACATATACAGAAGGTGTTGACGATTGGTAACATTATTATCGCAAATACGTTTCTATCACACACTTGTCATGATTAAATGATAACCCTTGCATTTTAGTATGAAAATAGTTGTTTTGTTGGTAAAAAGTAGTAAAATGCATTCAAACTGAAAAATATTCATGCAAAAGATTAAAATATCTTAAAATTAGAGGTTTGGAATGAAAAACACGGAAACATGTAGAACAAATAATAATTCCGTCATGAGTTTGCACATACTCCTATATTCGTAATCTTGGTGGTCAATGACAGATTTTCAAGTGAAAAGTATGAGATTTCTGTCTATTATTAACAAATGTTCCTACATGTACTGAAGGTTTTGACGATTTATAACATTGTTATCGCAAATACGTTTCTATCACACACTTGTCGTGATTTAATGATAACCCTTGCATTTTAGTACGAAAATGGTTGTTTTGTTGGTAAAAAGTAGAAAATGCATTCGAACTGAAAAATATTAATGCAAAAGATTGAAATATGTCAAAATTAGAGGTTTAAACGTAAAACACGAAAACATGTAGAACAAATACCAACTCTGTCATGATTTTGTACATAAATTCGTAATCTTGGTGGTCAATGACAATTTTTTGAGTGAAAAGTATGAAATTTCCGTATATTATTAACAAATGTTTCTACATATACAGAAGGTTTTGACTTTTTATAACAAAACTATCGCAAATACGTTCCTATCACACATTTGTCATGATTTAATAATAATCCTTGCAATTAGTACGAAAATGGGTGTTTTGTTGGTAAAAAGTAGTTGTAAAATTAATTCAAACTGAAAAATATTCATGCAAAAGATTAAAATATCTCAAAATTAGAGGTTTGGAATGAAAAACACGGAAACATGTAGAACAAATTATAATTCTGTCATGATTTTGTACAATTATTCGTAATCTTGATGGTCAATGGCAGTTTTTCGAGTGAAAAGTGTGAAATTTCCGTATATTATTAACAAATATTCCTACATATTCAGACGGTTTTGGCTATTTGTATTATTTTATCGCAAATACGTTTCTATCACACATTTGTCATGATTTAATGATAATCCTTGCATTTTAGTACGAAAATGGGTGTTTTGTTGGTAAAATGTAGTAAAATGCATTCAAACTGAAAAATATTCATGCAAAAGATTAAAGTATCTCCAAATACGAGGTATGGAATGAAAAACACGAAAACATGTAGAACAAATAATAATTCTGTCATGATTTTGAACACATATTCGTAATCTTGGTGGTCAATTAAAGTTTTTCGACTGAAAAGTGTGAAATTTCCGTCTATTATTAACAAATGTTCCTACATACACAGATGGTTTTAACGTTTTATAACTTAATTAACGCAAATGCGTTTCTTTCACACGTTTGTTATGATTTAATAATTATCCTTACATTTTAGTATGAAAATGGGTGTGCTATTGGTAAAATGTAGTAAAATTCATTCAAACTGAAAAATATTAAGCCAAAAGATTGAAATATCTCAAAATAAGAGGTTTAAACGAAAAACACGAAAACATGTAGAACAAATAACAATTCTGTCGTGATATTGTACATATATTCGTAATCTTGGTGGTAATTTGTAGTTTTTCGAGTGAAAAGTGTGAAATTTCCGTATATTAACTAACAAATGCTCCTATATATAATATACCAGAAGGTTTTGACGATTTATAACATTATTATCGCAAATTCGTTTCTATCACACATCTGTCATGATTTAATGAGAACCCTAGCATTTTAGTATGAAAATTGGTGTTTTGTTGGTAAAAAGTAAAAAAATTTATTCAAACTTAAAAATATTCATTCAAAAGATTAAAATATCTCAAAATTAGATGTTCGGAATGAAAAACACGAAATCATGTTGAAGAAATAATTATTTTGTCATTATTTTGTACATTTATTCGTTATCTTGGTGGTAATTGACAGTTTTTCAAGTGAAAAGTGTGAAATTTCCGTATATTATTAACAAATGCTCATATATATACCAGAAGGTTTTGACGATTTACAACATTAGTATCGCAAATTCGTTTCTATCACACATTTGTCATGATTTAATGAGAATCCTTGCGTTTTAGTACGAAAATGGGTGTTTTGTTGGTAAAAAGTAGTAAAATTCATTCAAACTTAAAAATATTCATGCAAAAGATTATGGTTAAATGATAACCCGTGCATTTTAGTACGAAAATGGGTGCTTTGTTAGTAAAAAGTAGTAAAATTCATTCAAACTTAAAAATATTCATGCAAAAGATTATGGTTAAATGATAACCCGTGCATTTTAGTACGAAAATGGGTGCTTTGTTAGTAAAAAGTAGTAAAATTCATTCAAACTGAAAAATATTTATGCAAAAGATTGAAATATCTCAAAATTCAAGTCTGGAACGAAAAACATGAAAACATGTTGAACAAATAATAATTATGTCGTGATTTTGTTCATATATTCGTAAACTTGGTGGTCAATTGCAGTTTTTCGAGTGAAAAGTATGAAATTGCAGTATAATACTTATTGATTTCAGTATATCATATTCAGTGTATTTCTTATATTACTTAACATATAAATGAATTGAGAAGACTAGATAGTGTGAGAGACAACTGTATTTCCAATCGGAGGAGGGATGCTGCTGAAACTGATAAGTGGCTGAGAATTCTGCTGGCTGCCACGGCCCATCCTGGGTTGTAGGGCAGATCATGTTAATTAGAAATTCGAATATATCGATTACATTTTTTTGAAATAGTGGTTTCAATATGCAATTGTCAAACTTCATGAATTTATTTACTAATGATTGCATGGTAAACACGCAGATAGGAAGAAAGTAATCTCTAATTTACACCTTGAATTTAATCAATACAAAATTAAGTTATTAAGAACATATATTTGCAATCGATAAGTAAGCACTCTGATGTGTATTACTTAAAAATGTCGACAAACGAAATGGCAGTTGATACATACATGCATACCATCACGCCATATCTCTTTAGGAGTAGGCAGAGAGGACAGAGCTCCACTTTTTTCATCTCTTCCACATTAATACAACTTCTAAGATTTTTCTGACTGATTACTTTTTTTATCCAACCATACTTTCCTTGGTATTCCACTAACACGCCTTCCACTCACATCTGCATAAAATATCTGTATATTTCTTCATTCATTCATTTCACTTGCCGAAACCATCTCAACGTACTCTTCTTCATCTTACTTACCACATTGACTTAGGTGCATATATTCATCTCTTATTATTTCATTCCGTATTCTGTCATACAGTGCCACTCCATATATTGTTCTCAATGCACGTATTTCTACAGCATTTATTTCTTTTCTCTCAGTATTTTCTTCGTTCACGTTTTTCTCCTATACATCAAATTGGGCCCCAAAATACTATTATCTTAGCAGATTTTGATACTGTCCGGTTCGATTATACCTATGTATTTTAATGCCTTATTGACATTGTTTGCTATCTCTACATGCAGTTCGACATCCCTCTTAACTCTTTCATCATTTGAAAAAATACTACCGATATAGCAGAATTCAACTAATCTTTCATTATTAATTATCTTATAATGTTCCCGTTTAAGTTATATATATGCGTCCCCAAGAAAACTTCCTACAAAAGACGCAGTTTATTTCCTTTTAAAAATGTTTTTCATTATGGTTTCCCTTTTATGAAGTTCTAAAAATTTTGACCCTAGGTTAGTATTACGGTTTTAGTATGACAGTCGATGATCACTAGAATATCAACGCATACATGTTAGTAAGATCTGACCATGTCATCTTTATTACTATCAGGTTTCAGCCAACCTCGTGTTATATGTGAATTCGTTCTAAGAGCCCCTCAAAACATGGAAGATCCATTATTCGGCACGCTCCAAACGTAAAGATATGCACGTATTAAGTACACAAAGATTACAACAAACCATTGTCATCAATTAAGATTTCAATATTGCTTCATTGATAAGCTTCCGATAGCAAGTTAACTATTTTTGTTCATTCTTATACCTTTATAGCGAGTTGCTTATGTCTAATTGTCGTGATGATCTTGATTTATATTCAATAAATATAGACTCAGGAATGCGGATATAAAAAAACGAAAGTGACAACGGGCGATAAATAATACGTCTTGACAGCTGAGTGAATGACAATAAAAAATGTATGTTTATTTCTCAGAGTGCGGGCAATTTATACCAATGAATGAACCAGTTCGCGATACATATTCTATCTCGCTCTGGCGCATGGACTGGCGGTAGGTTAATTATTTATATTTGGAGATGACTGGACAAATCGCGGGTACTATAAAAATAGTAAACATTGTCGCCGTTCTTGACGTGTAGCTATCTATGAATACTTGATCGGTCAATGACCCTGTATGTTTATTATTAACAATAATTAATTTAATTTATTTGTGTTTTAACAATTCACTTATTCATTTTGACAATTATTTATTTATTTATTTATCTGGGTAGGTATTCCTACACCTTTGTCATTCCACTAAGTATGTTATATTTATCCCCGCAACACGTACTTCTACCTCCTACCTCGAGATTATTTTCAGACTGAATGACAGGTTTGATAAGAGAGCATTTCTTAGATCCAACTGGTACCATGTTTAATTGGAAGTGTATACGGTTTATTGACCCAAAAGGATTTTTTCAAAACATAATTTCAAAGAAGCATAGATAAAATTAACCAAGGTTATACGAAACAATGAATTTAGAAAGAGAGATACATAAGCAAAAATAAAACAGTGAAAATTTCATAAAATTCACCCTTCATTAAAAAAACTCAATATTCCGGAACTAACTCAGCTTACTACGCTACACATTCCTTGTAGGCCCACTAGGCAAAATGTTTTGTTCCATAGTGAAATAGTTGCAACTAATTATTGGTACAACTCTTGCATTACAAAACTGCACAGATTGGGTAATCAATATGGGCATTGTATGGATTTTCATATGGCTTCGGCTACTTACAGGAGACAAATGAAAAATGTGTTATTGTCGAGAGGAGTTAACAAAAAGTAAAAACGTATAAACCGCAGGGATTTGTGTCATTATTTTGAATGAAAAAGTTATTTATTATTAAAAATATAATTTTTTTTCAAATTTTATCAGTTGAAGCTTTAAATAGTTAGTTTTTTACATACATTTTATATTAACTGTATTAAAATTACATTTTTGTGTTTAACAGTGATGGTACATGTGATCATATTGTGTGTGAAGTGCCTATATAAGTGTTACTAAAACTTTATCGTGGGTTTAACCTGTATGTCACCTAAATACCGGCTTAATTGTTTAAAGATAGGGTGGTTATTAAAAACGGTTTACTCATATAAATTTATTGAATTCAAAGAAATACAATAAATAGGTTGTCTCAAAGGAATATACACACATTTCAAATTATTAAATACTCAGTATTTATTAATCTATATCTAACATAATATTAAAACTTCAAAATTAAAGAAGATAAACGTATTTGTTTTTTTCATTAGTCACAAATGCTCTAATTATGGTTTTTCTGGCATGCACTGCTTATAACGTGGAATCACAAACTTCACGAACCATTATTTTTGTTATTTGGCAGCATTCTCTTTCAATGGTTGCTCTCAATTAATTAACTGTTATAGGTTTTCTGCCATTTACTTTATTCTTGATTAAAAAAATGGTCATTGGCGTGAGGTTTGGGGAGCGCGATGGATATTCAATGCTACCTCTACATTAACTTCATCTGTTTAGCAATTTTCCATCAAGATAGGCTCTCACATCACGACGGTAGTGGGGAGGTATATAATCTTACTGAAAATAAGAGTCCTCATCCCTAACCCCTTCACAAATGTGCAGTATGACAAGTTTCTACATCAAGTTCAGGTAAACGGCACTGCATGAATGTGTGTATACATCATTTTGAGACACTCCATGTATTAGGTGTTAACATAAGTTTTGTCCGTTTTTTTTCCAATTTAAAAATGAGCACCAAAAGTAAAACAAAATGGTAAAAGTTATACGTAATTTGAAAGAAAATTTTCTGTTCTACAAGATATTGTATTTGTTTTTCCGTTACATATATTATTTTATTTGATTACAAGCCTTCAAAATGGAATGTCAATTAGATGAAAGTGAGCATTTTCGACACCTCCTTCTGTTCGCGTTCAATCAAGGGAATAAAGCTGCTAAAGCTGCTCGCGATATTTGCGAAGCGTACGGTGAATATGCTATGAATGAAAGGACAGCTCGTCGATGGTTTTTGCGTTTCAAAGACGGTAATTTCCACCTGAAAGACATGGAGCGTTCCGGACGACCAGTGGACTTCGATGAGGACCGTTTAAACCATATTATTCATGAAGATTCCCTTCAAACTACCGTAGAATTGGCTGAGCAGATGAATTGTAAAAGACGATGATTTGCATCTGTTGGGATTGGCAAGGCGTCATCCACTACGAGATACTTGAACGCAATCAGACAGTCAACGCGGAGCTATACATTCTGCAAATGCAGCGGCTCAACACTGCAATTCAACAAAAAAGGCCGGATCGGCAATATGGCGTTATTCTGCAACACGATAACGCCCGCCCTCATATAGCCAACATTACGAAAAATGCCATTAAAACGCTTGGTTGGGAAGTCCTGCCGCACCCTCCATATTTTCCAGACCTCGTGCCGTCGGTTTCCATCTTTTCCGGTCGCTTTCGAACAATTTGCGCGGCATTTCCTTCAATAATGACGTCGAATTGCGGACATGGTTGGACGAATTCCTTGAGTCAAGACCGGATGATTTTTATCGCACAGGCATTGAAAAACTTGTAGAACGTTGGCAAGAAGTTGTAAATAATGAAGGAGAATACATAATTGACTAATTTGTAGTAATTTTTTTTGTTGTATCCTCTTGTTCTCTTCATTTGGAAAAAACGGACACAACTTATGTTAACACCTAATATATAAATACATAGACCTTCTGGTCTACAGCTACCACCGTATATCATTTTTAATATATAAGAAAATATATGAAATGTTTCTTTAGTGAGCCTAATTGCACCTTATAATAGCATTTTGACTTTAACATTGAATGGACAAATCATTGCAATATGGGTGGATTGCCCATAAAAAAGAGAGACTTAATTATCCGTCAGAATTATTGGTTTTTCTTTAGTGTCCAAATAGTTTCGATTTATATTTATTTCCGACACCACTCGGAGTGACAACAATAAAAAGTAAAAATTTATTCTAAAAACGTGAACATTTAATTTCATTATTTTTCAACGAGATTATCTTTGAAAGTCATTGATTTTTTTCTAAACTGAAATTTTGAGTTGAAGGCTTTGTATTACAGCGTCACTTCTACTTAAGATTCGTGAAAGCCTTACGGCTCTAATTCTGTCCTATTATTATTTGTCTGAAATCAGGGCTGGTTCAAGGAAGCATTTTAAGGAATAATTACCACGAGCGCAATCATTTTAGAAATCACTTTATAGTTTTCATTATATACGCCCATGGAAATTTTAAATTAATAACAAAATATATACGATTATCTCTATTAGGCGTAGTTTTTTTGAAAAAGTAATGGATTAAATAGTGTCATGAGATATATTTTAACCTATAAGAATAAAAGTACTTAGTTAAACGAAAATTGAAAAAAACTGTTTTTTTACTCTATATGATTATCAAGTCCTCTGTATTGTAATATTAATAATGGATTTTGGACTAATGTTTTTCGATTTTATTGAATTCCGTTTTTTTTATAGTTTAGTATTTTAACCGTAGTAAAAAAATATTATATCATACATTATTTGAAGTAGCAAAGACAACTGCAAAGTAGCAAAAAGTAGTTTGAAGTAGCAAAAACAAATAAACGACTGTGTAATTATACATAATTATTCAATAAAATCTCCTCAAGACGACCTCCGTGGTCTGGTGGTAAGACGCTTGTCTGCCGATGCGGAGGTTGCGGGTTCGATCCCCGCTAGAATCCAGATTTTTTAAAATGGAATTCCAGTCTGGTTTTCACTTAGGGTCCATTTAAACATCTTTCTGGTTGATTGGAAGAGATTGCCATATGGCAATAAACTCGCCAGGTGAAATAAAAAAAAATAAATAATAAATCTGACTATATTTTTTTATGTTAATACGAAGGTATTAAAAGCTTGAATGAGAAAAAATAGACAGAGTTGCAATTGCAATCACTATACACATAAGTTAACTTACGAGAATCATCATTATACAAGCATTTGCAAAAAAAAATCTGCTTACCCTGATAGGAAAACGACGTGATACTTGACATATATGCGAGTATTTTTCAAAAAATGCTTAAAAGAAAAAGGGAAAGAATTAGAAACAGAAAAAAAAACATGTTTTATTTAACCTTTTTCATGAGTTTGAGTGACAACCTAATACTATTTTGAGTATCACCAAGTGTTAAAATTAAGTTTTTTATTTATCATGTTTACTTTTCTATGACATTTTGCTTTATAGCACCGTCCCTGGTCAATTGAAACACAATTCCTGAAAATCGATTGCCCGTACCTGTGATCAATGATGCAAATCCTCTCTGCTTGTCAATCCCTGACACGGATTGTCCAGCCCTCTTCGGTTAACACTTCTTCGGATGGACCTCTTTCACCGCACACAGCTGGACATTGCTACTCAAGATGGATCTTTTCTGGATTCACAATGGTTTAATGAATTAAAAAGGATGCAACTGTAAAACGCGTTGTCAACTACACAGTGATCAGTAAATTGATTTTCTTTTCATTTCGTACATTTATAATATTAATTAATCAAATGTATCGGATTTAATGTACTTTTTTATTCCAATGTTTTGGTTTTCTATTACCGGTAGTGAACACCCATATATTTAATACCTCATGAAAGTGTTTAAGATTGCCAGCTTGTATAGCAAACTCATTATTGTGCTACACGTTACTTATAGGGCAACTCGTCCAAATGTTTCGTTACATAGTAAAGTGATTGCAATTTATTATTCGTACAACTCTTACATAACAAGACTGAAAAGATTGAATAATCAATGTGTGCATTGTATGGATTTTCATGTGACTTTGACTACTTACAGAAGTAACGTGAAGAAGTTGTTTTTACCGGGGTGAATTTATTGAATTGTACAGATTTAGTTTGTTATGTTATTCGACTTGTACCGTTTTTATCATGTTGTATAACATCGCTCACATGTTAACGTAAAATTTAATATGTTGTTATTTTTTTATCTAGTATGTGTCAAAAAGGTCATTTGACCGTTGAAATAAATAAATATATAAAATAAATTTTTAAAAATTTAAGCTCGTCGAATTTCATGTCATGCAATGAAAATTATATAAAATAAGTTTATTATATTTATTAAATTTAAGTTTAAGATTCAAGTTATCATTGTAGAAAAAAAAATATCGGATCATAAAAAAATCCTGCACGTGGCATTTCAGTTCGGCATCTAGCTTATATATCTAGAGCAACATCACGAATTACAAGACTTCTTGATATTTGAAACTGTCGACTTGCTTTACAGGTTTGCTCGGTCAGCTTCATAGATTCAACACCATGAGACTGTCAGGTCATAACTTATTCAAGTCGTGACGGTATAGTGTGGGATGAATATTTTTGGTCTTTCTGGAGTGATGATGTGTGAGGAGTTGAATTTCGCAAGATGTTTCCAGTTGTAGTTGAGTGTCACTGTCAGGTTAATGAGAGCGTGCAACGGGGTTTTTGTTTTTGTGTAATCAAAAATCGGTAAGAAGTATCGATTTATTTTTCTCATGCTAAATATCCTCAGTGAGATACAGGCAAAAGCCTAGTTTACTGGGGATACGACAAATGAAAGGCAACAAACCCAGACCCATTAAAATTGTATGTCCAAATCAAATTATCTGTTGTTTTTCTCAAATTGTGTATATTTCTTGTCATGTGTAATAATAAATAAATAAATAAATAAATATCAGTCCTAAAAATATCCCCAACGCCCCTTATGCCAGTCCAATCACGTGTCAAGTATAACTTATTCAAGAACAACTTCTTATCTTCACTTTCAGTTAGAAGTCAAAATCATATGGAAGTTCATACAATGGCCATACTGATTATCCAATTTGTGTAATATTGTTAGGTGTGTTACAAGGAACGAATACGATCAGCTTGACAAGCTACATAAGCTATATAATGTTATACGGATCATTTTTCTTCTATCTGTTAGTGTTGTGAGACTCATCACATCACATCAATAACATACCGTAGTTAAACTCAGCACTTGAGATCATAGGACTTATATAAAAAGGTGGATTGATATCAACATAAGAAAGTCTGGCGCTCTACATCTTTCTATGCCTACCCCGACAAGGAAATGACTTGATGGTTGTTCATCGTGGATATTGTAATACGATACGACAAATTATAGTTTGATTATCTAAAAGCTTCAATAAATAATAAATATCAGGACGTGTATTTTAGATATTTATCCGCATTTTTCTAACAGAACAAATTTTAATAAATTTTTTAATAAAAAATCCCGTAATGTGACATCATTAGATTTATGAAGTCCTCGTATTAAATATATTCATTATATATTAAAAAAATATGCAAAAAAAATGTGTTTTAATTTCTCTCTCCCTCAGATACTGGAATCCGACTTAAACTTTTATAAAAAATCAGTAGAAATTTCATATTAAAAAATTGCAAAAATAAGCATCATTAAAATAATTAAAACTAAAACGAAACTACGAGTATATCAGATGCATATTTTTTTATTTCATATTTGGAACTGCTTTTTTATGTTGCAATTTTTTTTTCTTTACAAATGTGCATCTTTTTCGCGTTGAAGTAATTTTTATACACGCATACAATCAAACCTTTTCCCTGTTGAGGTACGCAGAGAGGATATAACGTCAAGATTTCCTATCATGACACACTTCCTTCGCCACTTATGTGCAGCAGTAAAACGGTTAAATACATTAAAAAAAACAACACTCGTTTATCTCAAAATAAATAGCAGAAAATACATTTAAGAGAGAAACTATCAAAAGGTCTGGGATCTTCTCTTAATATCCCACCCGGCCGAGATACACCCCACCACTATAGGGCTAGCCCAGCCGCGTAGATACCTGATGTTTTTCAGCCCCCAGCCTACCCATTTCAATTTGTTTCCCTTAATCAAAATATATAAAATAACTCGAAACTTATACTTTTTATTACAAAATATTGAAATAATATTAAATAATTGCTTACCTAGGTGTAGAGATCTCCAGCAAACAGTGACGTATATAGTGAAGTACGAGCACAAACTAATAAAGCGACAGCTTTGGCTGGCCGAAAGTAAGGTCAGGATATATAAGACATGCGTCCACCCCATCATGACATACGGGATAGAAGTGAGAGCCGATACCAACAGGACAAAAAAACCTTCTCAGAGAGGCAGCAATGAAAGCCCTACGCTCCATCGCAGGCAGAACTCTTAGAGATCGGATCAGAAATGAGACGATAATGTCTGTCTATGGTTTTGAAGACATAGTAAGGTGGGGAAGAAGCAGAATGCGCTTCTGGGTGGATCATGTGGACTGCATGGAGGATATAAGACTGGCAAGAATCACTAACACTGAAAACCCTGACACCAGGAGATTACCAGGAAGGCCGCCGAAAAGGTGGAAGGACAGCTGGACGTCAACATCCCAAGACAGCCCACCGTCACAAACAGGTCATACGACCTAAACCAAGAAGAAGAAGAAATAATATTGGCTTTGATGAAAACAAAATTCAATCGAAATAATTGTTTAAATATTGAAAAAACTTATTTCTATTCACCCTATAGTTTCATTCATCGCTCCAAACGAATTTGTATCCCGCCGCTATTTTGGATGAAAAATGTTTATTAAAGATATCCTGGCAAAGGACGAGGGATAATATAACACAAAATATAACAAGGATTCCAAGGAAGGATACAATGACAATCTAGTTTCTACGAGTCTTCGATTTGAAATGAAATCGATACAAAATCCATCCATCTACTTGTTAATTCATATAATTCAAAGAAGACCCGAAAATAGAACCGATGGAATTGCATCGAATCGGTTTTAATTGAACTTTTGGGTTTATTTCTATTTTTATAATCAATCCTTGGGTAAATTAATGATCTTGAATTCCAGAAGCAATGTATTTTTTTTTCCGATATTAATTTATTTTTGTAAAAGAAAAAGTCATTACCTAGTTTAGATATTGAATTATCCATTTCCAAAAGTCTTGTGACTAGATTATTATACGAGTATCATATATGGTAACATACTCGTATAAGATATAACGGCGTTTTAAGATCAACTTTGATGTGAGGGAAAAAACTAGTCGTCTAATAATTTAGGCAAATATCTAATATGTGCGAAATATTTATACTGACACAATTATAATTTTTTTTTTTTTCATATGCACTTAACATACTATACATACATACCAACACGCCTTTCCCTATCGGGGTAGGTAGAGAGAACAGAGCGCCAAACTTTCCTATCTCGATATACATCATTCGCCTCTTCTACATGCATAATTCTTTTCGTACAACTCCTATAATTTCTCCTCCAACTTTTTAACATTCCTTCTTTCAAAATATAATTTATTTGATCCAACTACGCATTCCTTAGTATTCCTCTCTCACGTCTTCCGCTCACATTTGCAATATATATCTGTTTTGTTAGTTTTTCTTCATTCATTCATTCTATATACCCAAATCTTCTCAGATTGTCTTATTCGTATTATTTAATACATCAATCAGCCTTACGTTCACATTTATCCCTAATCAATTCATTCCATATTCTGTTTTACATTGTCAACCTATGTATTTTTCTCATCACACGCATTTCTACAGAATTTATTCAGCTTATATTAGTATTTTTCCGTATAACTGATTCTTCTGCATAACAATACCCTATATCACATTTGTAACTGGTGATACAAGTAGTTTAAAGTGTCTTGTAAATTCTAAGCTGAGTGAGATACGAGGTTTTTTTTTAACATGAGTAATATTTAAAAATCAATTTGTTTAACACGAAAAATTACAAAAATAATAATAGCAAAAAGTAATTGACAAATTTTGTGATTTTACAATAAATAAAAACAAATCAAATTGTTTGATTTAACAGCTATTTGAAAATGTCAATAGGAAAATCAAAATAAAAAACACTTCTTTATCATTGGTTGCACGTATAAATTAATATTACAAAACACATTTTTTTGTGCCTTTAATTATAATTATATAATTCTCAATCACATAACACATTGTAAATATTTTTAACATAAATCGACGTTTGTGAAAAAATTATTTTGTATACAGAAAAGGTTGCACCAAATGCGTACTTTTGAAAAAAGCAATACAATTAATATAAATTCCTACAGGTGATAAAAAAACCCATGACTTTCTTATATCACCATTCAGAGACAGGAGAGTGTTTCTCCTGGTTTTCTATCATCGTTTTCTCCCATCTCCATTGCCATTAATTAAACTGTTAGATGTTTTTTTAAACTTTCTTTTGTTTTTCCGACCTTAGTATTTTTTGTTTTAAATCGATTAAAAAAAAGGGTTTTTCCCCTTACACTAAGAACAAATTTGTTGAAAATGGCGTCGGATGATGGAAGAGATTACTTAATGAATCCGTAATATTTTGCACTGTTACATGATGTATTTAAATAACTAAGTATAGAATCTGTCGGGCTAAGTACTAGTATATACACGGCGGTAAGTAATACACATCGTTTGTAGAGCGTCGTCTCTGTCGCACGATGCGCTGAGAGTTCGGTATCGCAGTCACGATGCAGTTAGCGCATCGTGCGACAGAGACGACGCTCTACAAACGATGTGTATTATTTACCGCCGGGTACTTGAAGATTAGTTTAGTTATTTATTTTGACCAAAAGACCTTTAATTAAGAAAAATAAAATGTTTATGTTTATATATGTAATTTACACTATACTTCACCTAAATCCGAATGTGTAACTTTGACATATTGGAAGATCTACAAAAGTTTCTTTATAGACCATCTTCCCTTGGTTAGTTTTACGCGGTTTTCTTACCAAATATGGTTTACTTAACTCTTGCATATGCAGAGAAGTTTCTAATCTAATGACCGTAGCCATTCCTACATATCCTCAAACTAAACTTGTAATTTTTTTTAATACTGTTAATCTAGCAATTACAGTGGGTTAGAATCCCTGCCTAGAGCGCCTTTTACGAGAGTCTGCTCTTGAAACTGCGCTGCATAAATTTTCATTGTATTACTATTATTATTCTAAAATTAAAATCAAGTCTCAGAATAACTCTCTAGACTATAACCATTTGTATTTGTGTAAAATATTAAGGGTTTATACAAATGCTCAGATTAAAAAATATATTATGCAATATGGGTGTATTACATTTCTGTTCAAACATTAATACTTAAAATAAAATACGAATTTATATAAAAGACTAAATACTAAGTTCTCTTCGATTTTTTTTTCAAATTTATTTTAACTATAAAATAGAAAAAATATATTACTGACCTAGAAAAAAACAACGATATCAAACCATAAAAATACTAAGAGGAGAAAAAATATCCCCAGCGACAAAAAAAAGATTGAAAGAAAAGATGATAAAAATATCCCCAGCGACAAGAAAGAAGATTGAAAGAAAAGATGATAAAAATATCCCCAGCGACAAGAAAGAAGATTGAAAGAAAAGATGATAAAAATATCCCCAGCGACAAGACAGAAGATTGAAAGAAAAGATGATAAAAATATCCCCAGCTACAAGAAAGAAGATTGAAAGAAAAGATGATAAAAATATCCCCAGCGACAAGAGAGAAGATTGAAAGAAAAGATGATAAAAATATCCCCAGCGACAAGAAAGAAGATTGAAAGAAAAGATGATAAAAATATCCCCAGTGACAAGAAAGAAGATTGAAAGAAAAGATGATAAAAATATCCCCAGCTACAAGAAAGAAGATTGAAAGACAAGATGATAAAAATATCCCCAACGACAAGAAAGAAGATTGAAAGAAAAGATTATAAAAAATCAGGAAAAACATGCTACGTTTTTAAATATAAAGCTTAAGAATTTCCATCAAATTTATAGATTACGTTTATATGACTAAGATGTATTGTTTTATAGTGGGTAGACTGCTTGTTCTAGGTCTAGGATATCGAAACCCAAAATATAATTAGAACCATTCGACATTTTTCATGTTCAGTCCCTTTCATAAATTACTAACAATATATGATTTATTTACGATTCAATATGACATTTCAATTCCTCCCGAAGATAAATACCTTAACACCTAAAATGGACGGTAAAAAATGTAACTTCCTTCGTGAAGCAATGCCGTGCAGATCAAAGGTGAAACAAGAAATTAAGCGGTTTAGACAATCAAAATTAATCTCTGCTGACCTGTGAACTCGACTTAAATATTGTATATTCAATCGTTCCCACTGAAGTATAAATTTGATTTGAAGTTTTGACTAGGCATATAAAGTAAATGAATGCATGGATAAAATATATGTTTTAAGTAAGATAAAAAAAAATGAATGTTAAGATGGTTCAGATATTTATTTATTTAAGACAGTGTACGATCTTTTATCGACCATTAAAAATTATTACAATAATAAAATTCAAATTTGAATTTAGAGGGCACGTGAATAACGTATTACAAAAAATATAAACATTAACATGACTCCAACACAAAAAAATCAAAATAGACTGCGTACTACCTACTATACATGTAATACAAGCACACGACACGCCAGGGCTCAGGAGACCCAAGGCAAACGTAAAAAACTTACTTGTTTAGAAAATATAAAAAATATATATTCGTATAATACATTCACTAAACACATATAAAAAAGCACATTTCGACTTATCAACATAGTATTTTAGAGATCTTGGAAAGTTTGAGAGAGAAAAAAATCAACGAGAAGAATGAAAAAAATCAACAAACTTCACACCATGGCGACGGATGTATAGTTCAAATACACATAAACGATTCTTGAGAGTTTTTAAAGACATTAAGATTGTCTCCAAATATGTCCGAGACTGCAGCAGGTCCGAGGGGGTGGGGGAGTTAAGGATATTAACCAATAGAGATGGTAATATATGTAAATTTAGCGTCTATTTCTCATGTTATAAAGTGATATGTTCGTACTTTCTCAGATAAATATAAATCTTCGACATTTTGATGACACTGTAATTTGTTCAGCTGTTCCTCCGTAATATCCAAATGAGAAACGTCCACATAGTCCAAAATCGAGATGAACAGAGATTGCACTAGTAAAATTTAACTTTTGTAGGCTGGAATCTTTGCAACACTTTAAGGGAATGAAGGCTTAAGAAGATGCTTTGGCTCACCTCATTTATTTGGTCTCGCCATGAGAGAGTGTTATCCATTAGCACTCCTAGATTTTTAATAGTTTAATGTAATGGCATGATAGAACAACCGGGTAATATAAGATAGAGTAAGTCAGTGTTGAATTTACTGAGAAGCTGAGGACTGCCAATGTGGATCGCTTGAAGATTCGTAAGATTAATGAGTAAGCCTCCTTAGTCCATTCGGAAATCGATTGAAGGTCCGCATTTAGATCGTTGTTTCGTATATACGAGTAGTAGGAAGGTATGATTCCTAAAATGTAATTTGAAAGTGGAGGTGATAAATATGTATATATGTGAGGTTTTTGATAATTGCAAAATTTGGTAAATGGACGATTTTTAAATACTATATAAATTTGAAATTTGTTTTTGGCAAAAATATTTATTTAAGGTATATTTATACAACTTGGCAGTTTCCAAGGTATGTAAATTTTCATTTATTATAAATGTGAGAAAGTTCAAAATGAAACCAAATTTTTTTTGTAATATTTAATCTAATCAAAAGATATTCTGTTTTTTGATAAATATTTTATATCTTCATTTTGTCGTATGCGTCAGTGTTATTAGATCTCCAATTTGATAGATATCATATTTTACTACATTTCCAAAATCTATATTTATATTTCAGCTGTACGCAAATATGACCTGGAGAATGAGGACTTGATTATTTCAACTGTTGGCAAATATGACCTGAAGAAGGAGGACTTGATTATTTCAGCTGTATGCAAATATGACCTGGATAAGACGACTTGATTATTTTTTCGACTGCAGTCCTCGTGACTATTTTCCAAATTTTTACTTTTGATTTTGATATGCCACTGCCAATTAATATTTCGGCTCTTTTAGCAGGTTTAAATATTCTCATCTGTAAACGACTAATTTGTTTAAAAAAAATTTAATCTATAGCAATATTTTTACGCAAGCGCTCTAAGTTCCAAAAATATATTGCCAACTCTTCAAATATGATTGTGCACAGTAGCTCAATAAAATGTTTAGAAGTGAAGCTTGGGCATGGAAAAAATATTTTAAAAATCATTTTAAATACATAGAATTAAAGTAGAAAAATCGTTTATTGGATTATGCAAATCATCCATTCAATTCACCCTATAAAAATACAATTAATTTATAAGTGGCGCAGTTATTCGTAGGAAGGAAAACGGACATAAATATAATATTTTTATACTTATGGATTCTAACATTGCGATATTGTTTAAAGATTTTTTACGTTTAAAAAAAGCAATCTCTGAATTGATTATCTGCGAGCGGGCATACGCGTTACGCAGTTATTTATTCTTAATTCATATTTTCAGTTTTCTTTATTACCTTGTTAGCGACGCGAGCTTTTTACCGATTCTAATTTCATACGGACACATATTTTGAAAGAAAATTAATGTATTCATTTTTATTATTTCGTATTTTACACATCTCTACCAAACAATCGAATGAATAAATATTTTGTCATGACTTTATATTATATTAAAAAATATATTTTGACACTAAAAATACTTTATTGTCTATACAAATTAGCAATTTAAATTATTTCTTTGTATTTATTTTAGAAATATTATTATACTACAAATTTGTTATATACAGTAAAACCCGATGGGTTTATTGCCATGTGGCAATCTCTTCTAATCAACCATACACATGTTCATATTTTATATTTGTTTTATGTTTAACCCAATTACATAATATAAAATGAAGAGTGCAAACAATTTAAATAGATCTTAAAATAATAACTTTAAGAACAATGATTTTTTTCTTTTTAAATAATTTGTAGTGTTTCTTGATCATAGCGATCACTTCCTGAGCGCTTCCTAACTAGCTCAATCTATTTTTTTTGTTGTTTATAGTTAAGGCATTAATGTTGTGGAGGTTTAAAGACATTGTATTTTATTTTTATCAAACACTGTTTAACAGTTAGTTCGAACAGCATTTAGTCTTGTTTGCGCTCCTCTGAAGATGCGGTGAAAGCCTTGAAACCGGTAGGGTTATACCGTCACAAAAAAGTGGAATAAATAGTGTTTGATAAAAATAAATTACGATATTTTTTTTGTATTTATCTATTTATTTTATGTTGTTTTTTTATTTAATTTTATTTCAACAATGTTTTCGATACAAATGACCTTTTCGATCATCATCCTGTCGTGTAGTTCATGACCGAGCACCGTGACTCCCGTGATAGCCTCTGATGACTCATCTCAATCCATTCACGCGCTCCGCGGCTCGAAGGGCAGTTGTTAAGGGTTGTCCAGTTGCATATCTCACTTGGTCAGTCCAATTCATTTGGATTCTTCCTGTTGTACGTCGACCTTCTTTTCGATACAAAAGATTAAAAAAACGACAACATATCAAACACATTGACATGTAAGTGGTGTAGAAAAAAAAACTAATATGAGACAAACAACTCAACAAAGCAAACCTAAACAATTCAATCAATTCATTCCGGTAATAACAACTTCTTCATTTCACTCCTGAAAGTAGTAAAAGTCGTATGAAAATCCATACAATGCCCATATTAGCCTTGTTACGCAAGAGTTTTACAAATATTTAGTTGCAACCTATGGAAGTATGGAACACTATGGAATGAAACATTTGTTCTAGTGGGCCTACAAAGAACGTGTACCATCACAGCTGAGTTAGGCACTTACTCTTGAAATACGATGACTAAAAGTAATAAGGGAGGTTGAAAGAATATCGCTAACAAGAACGCCATCTGGATTCTTAAAATAAAAAATAATATGCTTCCCTATGAAGTGGCTTAGTTTTACCTACCATACAAAGTTTATTAAAGAGTTCAATCCTCAACTTATCCACCGTAATATGGAAGATATCGATTTAAGAAAATTCGTCCAACAAAGTAATTCCGTGTGCGAATGGTGACGCTCTCAATAGTTCAGTTCGTGAACATGGCACCAAAAAAATATTAATTCATAATGTTGAAAATAATTGTCGTTGAATTCTTGTGTGAGTGATGTTAGCTCTTTACCTGTGGTAGTATTGCCAATACATGTAATGATAGCCCGTGAGTTCCGTGCCTTCTCCAATGGTTCTCAAACAGAAAATAATGCTCTCTCTCGACACACTTCAATATATTCGAATTCCCAATAAAAGAAGAAGTACTTTGTGTATTCTGGACCTTCGAAGCCATAAATAAAGTCTTTCAATATCCCCATATTAATACCCAACGCACACGAGGGTATCCGAGTGTTCTAATGTATTTTGGCATCTCAACGTCTTCTACGTACATCTTAATTGTTCTCAAGTCTTCGCATACTTCTATTACATTTAAATCTTTTTTGAGTTAAATAAATCCACATTATGAAAGTCACTTAGCCCAAAACTGACTACAGGAGAGTGGAAACTGAGAAGCAGGAACATCTATATAATATGCAACAAATAGACTGGGAGTGGAGGAAAACTGGAATAAGACGGCTGGTGACTGATCGGCTTGAAGAAAAAATATCGCCCAGGAAGCTCTACATGAGTAACATGGTAAGGTGTTTATTATAAAATCGTCTACAAAAGGTTTTGAAGAATTTCAGCTTCTGCTTATCCCACAATTCTCCTTATATACTAATATTTACTTTCGATAGCCGTACAAAACCTGCAGATCTCAAGCCCCATATTCATGCGTTTCTCTCTCAAACTATATTTGATCTCCTATTCCCATGGTTCCGTCTTCCGCGGGCCTTCTAGATAGGCTAGCATATTGTCCATGCTGAAATCAAAACTTTTCTGCTTTCTTTACTTGGTCACTGCATTTGATGGTTGTCGGTCTGGTTTATACTCCTTATGTCATTCATATTTCCAATCAGAATCGATAGCTCAAACTTAACATATACTCGTAGTCATCTCTTCGTAGTATATGTCCTAAGAATCTTATTTTAATCTTCGATACAGCACAGATAAAGATACCTATCTCAATTCAGAGCTCTTTAATAAATAACCAAACAGTTCTTCAGATTATTCAAACATCAGTCACTAATACCACATCTGAAATACATCAGTTTTAAGTATTTCGCATATCTTACTGTCAAGGTACATCTTCACGATAGAAAATTAAAAAAACGAGGATTTGAACCAATCAAATAATGGTTTTATTTGAATACCTCAATCTATACTTCTCACATTTCCTTTTATTTGAATACCTCAATCTATGCTTATAATATTTCCACAAAAGAATAATGAGACCTGTCTCAATTCAGAGCTATTTCATAATTAACCAATCAGTTCTTCAGATTATTCAAACATCAGTCACTCATACCACATCTGAAATACATCAATTTTAAGTATTTCGCAAACCTTAGTGTCAAGGTACATCTTCACAATAGAAAATTGAAAAAACGAGGATTTGAACCAATCAAATAATGGTTTTATTTGAATACCTCAATCTATACTTCTCACATTTCCTTTTATTTGAATACCTCAATCTATGCTTATCATATTTCCACAAAAGAATAAGGAGACCAGTCTCAATTCAGAGCTTTTTCATAATTAACCAATCAGTTCTTTAGATTATTCAAACATCAGTCACTCATACCACATCTGAAATACATCAATTTTAAGTATCTCGCAAACCTTAGTGTCAAGGTACATCTTCACAATAGAAAATTGAAAAAACGAGGATTTGAACCAATCAAATAATGGTTTTATTTGAATACCTCAATCTATACTTCTCACATTTCCTTTTATTTGAATACCTCAATCTATGCTTATCATATTTCCACAAAAGAATAAGGAGACCAGTCTCAATTCAGAGCTTTTTCATAATTAACCAATCAGTTCTTTAGATTATTCAAACATCAGTCACTCATACCACATCTGAAATACATCAATTTTAAGTATCTCGCAAACCTTAGTGTCAAGGTACATCTTCACAATAGAAAATTGAAAAAACGAGGATTTGAACCAATCAAATAATGGTTTTATTTGAATACCTCAATCTATACTTCTCACATTTCCTTTTATTTGAATACCTCAATCTATGCTTATCACATTTCCACAAAAGAATAATGAGACCTGTCTCAATTCAGAGCTATTTCATAATTAACCAATCATTTCTTCAGATTATTCAAACATCAGTCATTCATACCACATCTGAAATACATCAGTTTTAAGTATTTCGCATACCTTAATGTCCAGGTACATCATCACGATAGAAAATTGAAAAAGCGAGGATTTGAACCAATCAAATAATGGTTTTATTTGAATACCTCAATCTATACTTATCACATTCCCTTTTATTTGAATACCTCAATCTATATTTATCACATTCCCTTTTATTTGAATACGTCAATCTATACTTATCACATTTCCTTTATTTGAATACCTCAATCTATACTTATTACATTTCCACAAAAGAATAATGAAAGTTTTTCCCAGCCAAAAGATATTTGATTTATTAACAAAAGAACTAAGTACCACAAGCCTACGATTATCATCATCATTTAAATATTAATTTCCTTAATAACACCAGATCATGCACATCGCCTGCGGCCCTTCTCGGTTATACACACAAAGGGTGACCTTTGAGAACATCCAACGGAATACAAATTTCTTTGCAATTATACTTGCATTTCATTTATCAGATGGTTTCTATGTGTGAAAGAAGTATAAAAATTACATTCATTTTTAATGGTCGTCATTAATGATTTCTGTAATTAATCATGCAATTTATGTTTTTTAATTACTTTGTCTTTTAAGGATTCTTTTACTTTTATGCTAATTGCTATATTACTCAAAGAATTATGTTAAGAAAATGAAAATACAGTGAAATCTCGATCAGTCGTTTCTTCCATAATAATTTTCCGGTATATGTCGTTTATTTATCCAGTCTCGTATTGAGATCATACGAAACGCGCTAAAATACAATAGATCGCATCGATCGTTCCTCTAAGCATCGTTTTACCACAATATTTGTTTAGAGTATCGCCACTTTTTGTAGTTTTTCACTTTATCGTTTTTTTTTTTTCAAATATTTAAATCATATTTCGTAGCAAAATGATGAAGAAGACAGTCAGTCTTTGAAACCAGCAGTGAACTCAAAACGGTGGTAAATACAAAATAAAAAAATGTGTTTTATTTATTTTACTAAAAAAACAATAATTTGTCTCACTATTTTTTTTCTTATATTTCTTTATTTGTCGATTTCCCGCATTTATCGTTTAGTTCAGTGGTAGTCAACCTTTTTATAACGCGTGCCGAAACTAGCATTGAGTGAGGCACGCGGGCCGCACGTGCATTTGTTTTTAAAATTAATAGGTATATCAAAAGTTGAATGTTGAAAAACAAGGTAATGTGCACCAAATACCAGCGCTTTACTATCTTCGCTACCACCACCTCTTTATTGCAATAAATAATCATTATTATTTCTCGAATTGACTGCATAAATATGAAATAAAATGTCTATTATTAAAAACATTAATAAAATTCTTTGATCGATTAAAAAATGTACAATATTTTTTAAAAATATATATAATAATATTATTATTAGTTATACTGTTTGTCCTTGATACTGTTTCTCATTCACAGGACTCGCCAGTTGGCATTTATTAATAATTGTTATTTTTTTATTATTTGTAAAAAAAAACAGCTCGTGGGCCGCACTATACATCCTGGCGAGCCACATTCAGCCCGCGGGCCGCAGGTTGACATTGCTTGGTTTAATTTAACAAGTCTTTGCAAAAACGATAAGTAGAGGTTTCACTGTAATTGTATGTCAGATAATCGTAACAAAATAATTTGCTGTCTAATTCTTTTTTGGAGTATAATATCAGCGGTCGTGGTCTAATCATTAGCTTTCACGCTAAGCAAGCGGCCGCCTAAGGTTCGATTTACGGTAGTTTACTTACGAAATTGTTTTATACCTAAATCGTTTTCATCTGAATTTATACTTTTCTATTGCTTATATGATATACTGTTTATCATAAATAACACTATAAAGTAACACCCAAATTGTATTGTACTATATAAAAAAACTTTGTTAAACGAAAGTCTGCAGCAGATTAAATCTACCGATGGCGATGGAACGTTAATTTTCATGTCATCGGAACTTTGGGTTTAATCTATTTGCTGAAGTGAAATTGTGTATTTTCTGAAGTGCAACAGCTTGCATACAATAAACCATTATATCTACTGGCGGTTTCACGTACAAGATGATTGTCAATCATACTCGATCACGATAACCTATCGTAAAATTCAACCTAACGAAAGGATGCGGTGGATTTAAACTACCGATCGTCTTGGAACTTAATATAGATCTTCTGGCTATCTGAACTTTGAATTTGATATATCAATGCTTGCTAAAGTGCAACAGCTTTCACACTATAAACTAACAGACATCTTCCAACCACTCGATTACTGACAGTCATGCTCAATCACAAGGAATAACCAATCATACAAAATAAATTTGATATGTACTCGTATGTATAGAAATGCTTATCCATCCTTGTTTCTTGATTTAACGAATGCTTTCATGTGTCTGAACTTTAAGTGTAATGGGGAAAGCATCACTTTTACTGGAATTCACTCGCGGTTCACGAGGTAAATGCATCAATGAGTAGTCCACTCTTTTTTTTTTTATTAAACAAAGTAATATATTGTACAAATATTTGCCCAGGCTATACCTATATACACATTTATTACTTAACTAATCTTATTTATATATTATAATTTATGAACTTACTTAATCTTGTTTTCCTACATATCATTTTATTTATATTTTTTACAATCTTAATTTTTTTAGAAATAATTAACACCTACATACTACTTATAACTAGATAACAGTTCTTACACTAATTATTTAGCAAAAACAAGTCCCCCCGTTCAGGCTACTTGTATTCCATCACATTCACTCAGACCTTGGTCGTCCCAGCTAATACTGTAGGTGCACTAGTCAGGCAACATATAATGCTCCATTCAAATTGTTATCTATGCCGAAAATAGTTTTTAGCAAGATTTGCACAAGACGGGTTTTGGGAGTATGTGATGAGCGCGTAAGTCTGACGCATGGGTGCGTATAACATGCCCGGTTCACCGCAATTTCGCCTTTACAACCATATCTTCTATAAGTTTACAGTGGAGTGTTGCAGGACCGAAACATTTGTGACATGATCACTCCAGTGAATCCGAAGAATTCGGCGAAGGAAACGCTGGTGGAACATTTCAAGGTTTTGAGTGGAACGCTGGTGGAACATTTCAAGGTTTTGAGTGGAACGCTGGTGGAACATTTCAAGGAACATTTCACGCTGGTGGAACATTTCAAGGAAACGCTGGTGGAACATTTCAAGGTTTTGAGTGGAACGCTGGTGGAACATTTCAAGGAACATTTCACGATGGTGGAACATTTCAAGGAAACGCTGGTGGAACATTTCAAGGTTTTGAGTGGAACGCTGGTGGAACATTTCAAGGAAACGCTGGTGGAACATTTCAAGGAACATTTCAAGGTTCTATCGATTCTATATAGTACACCAATAGCCGTTTCAATACTACAACATCGAAATATCCAATGCCCTAAAAGGTTAAAGAAACAATTAATAACAAACATTTTACAACCCCCTATTGCAAACGCGATCAAAAATCGATACACCACCTATTTTTTACAGTGCACACATATCCAACGCATCACCTTCATTACAGTAGCTAACAAAAATGAAGACAGACCTTAATCATACAGAAAACACCTTCAATCTACAGATTGAAAACTTTAATATAATAAATTACAAAAGCTTCGACAAAAATGCAACGTTTTTTATTTCCCCACCATGCGGTGAACCGACTGGGCGTTGATGTGTTAATTACAATATGATAAATGTGCTACCCGCTGTTCAAAATTAATATCCCGACTTATTTTGCCGGCAGATGACCGGCTCGACGTAAGGAAATAATAAAAAAAAAACACAAAAAGGTGCGAACCGAACGTGGTTGTGCATTTTTTTATTCGGGCCTGGATACGTTAAGGGTTATGTAGAATTTATTTTTGAGTCTGAGTCACGAATGTTTTCCAGTTTATCCTTAAAATGATTAAAGATTTAATTTACATGGATAATATTTAAATTTTTAAACGTTTTTATGGAGATTCAACAGTTTTAACAATTGAACAAGGGTTTAATTAAAAAGTAAAAAACCCAAAAGCTGAAAATTGTAACAAATATTTGGTAAATTAAATACGGTTTTTGGATTATGTCCAAGTCTCAAAAATCAATACACGCATAGTGTCATGCATTGTATAATATAATAACATATTTTATTGCACTTTCGTTGTATAAAGTACAACCTGGCGGACTTATTTATATGCGACATTTTTATGTCCAAGTCTCAAAAATCAATACACGCATAGTGTCATGCATTGTATAATATAATAACATATTTTATTGCACTTTCGTTGTATAAAGTACAACCTGGCGGACTTATTTATATGCGACAATATTATGTCCAAGACTCAAAAATCAATACACGCATAGTGTCATGCATTGTATAATATAATAACATATTTTATTGCACTTTCGTTGTATAAAGTACAACCTGGCGGACTTATTTCTATGCGAAAATATTTTGCAGCCAACCAGAAGGTTGTTAAGGACGTGTTCATTGAAAATCAAACGGGAATCCTTTTTCAAAAAATCTGTAGTCTAGCGGAAACCGAAGCTGCAGCCCTTGGAAAGATGGAAAACAGGCATCTTACCAATTGACTCATATTTGGGTACTAACAGGAACTGAACCCAAAGCCACAAGAACGAAGATCGTCCTGCCAACTAGGCAACACGAGCAGCACGTGGGTATTTCCTGCCCTCCTCCGAGTCAGCTTTGATCCCGACGACCTTTCTGGATCGAGGGACAGCGGTTAGCTGAGAGGAATTTAACCTAACCAGGTACATTGATCGAAGATCTTCACCTTGTCAGTAGTCCTTACGTGCGCCTCTAAGGATTTGACCTGCCAAGTAATGACAGGACTTTAGCCGTTGCTGGTCCTATGCCGTAGAATTCCTCTTAGTGTTAAAGATATGGTTGGCATGTGCAGCTTTAGGAAGCACTTGAAGACAATCCTTTTTGTTTGGAGATCTACTCAAAATTTATGATTATTGACGAACACTTCACTAATAGTGATTGTGTTACTATCATGTATCGGAATATCTAAAAAGGTTTACTTGTCTTCTCTTGGTAAGTTTTCTGTGAGTTTCTTTCAAAATATATGTTTCTGATGCGGGAAAGTCACTTACCTAATGGCCGCAGCTATTACCTTTTTATCGTTATACTCAACTCTGAGTTTAGCTCGAGTCGGAGCACACTTGAAGAGAGTTTCCTGTATAAACGACGCTATATAAATCGACATTTTATTAGCTATTATAATTAAATATATGATCATAGTTGCAAATGTGCATAGGTGTATAGGTACATGTTGCATAGGTGGGGCTTTATTGATTTTTTATTCAGCTCACATGGATTGGTCATGATTATCGGTTTCATCGTGGAAAAGTGTCTACTATATGTTGTTTATAGTTAAGGTATTAATGTTGTGGCGGTTTAAAGACATGTAATTTATTTTTAATTAAACACTGTTCATTCCACTTTTTTGTGACGGTATAACCCTACATGTTTCAAGGCTTTCACCTCATCTTCAGGGGAGCACAAACAATTGTGCTCCCCTGTAGATGAGGTGAAAGCTTTGAAACCGGTAGGGTTATACCGTCGCAAAAAAGTGGAATAAACAGTGTTTGATAAAAATAAATTACAATGTCTACTATATTCATTCACGTAAGAACTGAAAATAATCCATCGAGCTACTCCTGAAGCGGTACAAATGAGAAACATAAACCAGGGAAAGATAAACCTTACAAATGAGAAACATAAACCAGTGAAAGATAAACCTTACGAAAGAAAATGAAGAAGAACATAGGTCATATTAAGTATTATTAGAAACATTGTTTAACAGTCATTAATAAAAGATTAAGTCAAAACTTATTTTGATTTGGATTGGATTTAATTTAATGAGCAATTAAAATAATTAGCGGTATAATAAATTGTTTTAACACTTTAGGCTCGAACCTCTGCCCGTCTCGCTGCACAACACAATAACATAACACATTATGGACGGGTGTAGTGGCCGTGCCCCGAGGTGAGGAGAGAAATTTGTGTATGGACATTGCCTGTAGTTCAGTGACGTAGTCAATAGTATTTTTATTTCATAATTTCAAAGATAGCCAAGACCATCAGTGTTGGGAGGTCTGATCAAAATTTATGTTATTTTAACACTACACATATTCACTATACTACACCGAAAACCGAATGTGTTAATATTATATATGAGAAGATTTACAAAGGTTTCTTAATAGCTCGTCTTCCCTTGATAACTTTTTGCGGTTTTCTAACAAAATAAGTTTTTCTGAACATATTCAGATACGGGAAAAAAACTTTGTTTAATGACCGTAGCCACTATAGATCGTTCAGCCTAAAGAGTCATTTTGTAATAGTGTGAGTAACAGTACGTTTACAAAAACTTGTCACTTTATTTTTTTAATGAAGTGAAAAAGCAAAAAAATATAAAAATAATATTTTATATTCAAACATTGAAATGAACACACACGTTTTGTAAATTGGAAATGCTGTCAGCTTAAATTGTAATAATCATAAAAATAAAATGAAAGTAAATTTATTTAACATGTCAGATTCTAGGAAACATTAAAGAACAATAATGGAATTTTTCAAGATTAAAAATAAATATAAGTACAAGTATTATAAAGTCAAAATGTTCGTCAGCTTTAATTAGATTGTACATAAAAATTAAATGATTATTTAACATATTAATGCATCATAATTACAATAAAGTTTTAAAATAATAGTGGATGGAGGGATACTAAATTCTAGGAAACTTTAAGTTATAACAGAGTACAGTGCGCTCTTTAAATGACGCTATATAAACTTACTATTCTGCTAAAAAATTAGAGTTCGCTCTTTAAATGACGCTATATAAACTTACTATCCTGCTAAAAAAATTAGAGTTCGCTCTTTAAATGACTTTATATAAACTTACTATCCTGCTAAAAAAAATAGAGTTCGCTCTTTAAATGACGCTATATAATCATACTATCCTGCTAAAAAAATTTAAGTTCGCTCTTTCAATGACGCTATATAAACTTAACATACTATCCTGCTAAAAAAAAATAAAGTTAGCTCTTTAAATGACGCTATATAAACTTACTATGCTACGTAACTAGAATCTGAGTAACGGTTCTTAAGTGATATTATATTTTACTAAATATTTCTGTAAAAAATGTGCATTTTTAGCACTTTTAAATAATAATGCGAAAATATGTAATTTCGCAAGTATTTATAATTTATTTGAATAATATGAAACCTATCAATAATGTTTTATTTAAAGAATTAGTAATAATTTAATGTATAGTTTTAACTACGCCATTCCACGCGCCACCATTGCAAAGTATCCCACTGCGCCGCCGTATTTCAAGTATCTCATTCACACATTCAAATATCGTTACATTTTTATTTATCCCTTTCCATTAGACATTTTAATACGGCAGACGCCCAACCGAGGAGTTCGTTAGATTTATATCTTAACTAATATGTTTTGAAAAAAATAATGTGTCGGCGCACACTCCACCACCATACTGTGAGACGACAGGGCGTTATGTGTTCATTATAATTATTATTTTTAATATATACGAATAAGCCATATTTTAACTGACGATGGGTCAGATAGATTGGTTTTGATTGAATTAAAAAAAAATGCTTTGTGTTAATTAGAAACGATATCCGCCAAATTTATTGATTATAAGTAATTGACAAATCTGGAACTCAGTTTTACAGTTATGGAAGACAATAGAAAGACTTGGACTGAAAAATCAATTGATAAAAATTCAAGGAGACGCCCGCACACTGGCTTTATATGAATACTAAGACACTGAATATTATTGCTATAAGTAATTTTTTTACGGTTTTGCTATCAAATAATAACAATAAAAGTACATTTTTTATGACGCCCTTTACACTCACATTAAGGGCGCTATAACTCGGAATGCAAACGTACTATTATTGACAAAAACACTTTAATTATGAAAAATATGGTGAGCTCCGTAGCGTACTTAGCAAGACACTTGTATTCCATCCAGGCATTCGAATTGATTGTGTATGTATATCATATAATATACATACGACGACGAACTGCAAGTAACTGGCCTACTACAGTAGTTCTAAACTCGTACACTTAATTATTGAAGAAAAATGTCCGTGCCGTGCTTTTCGATATATTTGAATCATCAATGCAGACATGTTGATAAGTTTTTTTATCCTGGCAAGTTTATTGCCATGTGGCAATCTCTTCCAACCCACCAGAAATATGTTTTTAAATGGCCCTAAGTAAAAACCAGACTGGAATCCATAGGAATAAAAAAGTCCCTCATAATAAATGTTCCAAGTAATATTACATACACGTATACCAATGGGTACATTAATTAATCATATTCTTGTTTGTTTCTCATACAGGTCTTTTAACATATTTCTAGGATTTACGTTAGGCTCATCTTTTCCTGTTTAAAAAGTTTTTCTATCCCAATCAACGAAAACCATCGAAAATTCTCAGAAACCTGTACCCCACATAGCAAGAGATTGGCCGAATTAGGAAGAGAGAATTTAAGGCCTCCGCATGCTGTAAGTGTGAGTGGTAGTAGTGGTACAAAAATCAACATTTAGGATTGCACACTCATGTTTGTAAAAAAGTAGAGCAAATATTCGATTTAAACTTTCGCTATTCCATTCTTAATAATATCTATGGTGAGATTGCGCAAAATATTATAAACTCTCAACGCTATTTCTAATATGCCAACTTTTATTGTTTATGGCTCATATAGGTATATAAAAAACCGCCTTAAGTAGAGATATAACAGCCAATTATTGAGTAGTTTAACATCGTTAAATTCGAAGGTGTTAAGTAGGCCTTATATAATAATTACTTTAATTTCGTAATTCTCAAATTGGCTACATAAGTTAAATTTAAATATGATGTTTTCTCAACCACTAGAAAATGAACTGTAAGTCAAGGTGTAAGAAGTATCACGTAACAGAGAGGGATGAGATTTTTTTTAATTAAAAAAAAAGTTTTTTTCGAACGTGGGTTAAGATGGAGAGTCATACAGGTACACCTGACAAATATTTTTTTCGAACGTGGGTTAAGATGGAGAGTCATACAGGTACACCTGACAAATATTTTTTTCGAACGTGGGTTAAGATGGAGAGTCATACAGGTACACCTGACAAATAATTTTTTCGAACGTGGGTTAAGATGGAGAGTCATACAGGTACACCTGACAAACAATTTATACGAAATTGTATGTTGTACGAATACTGTCGGAAAAATAGTGCAACAACTGCAACTAAAAACATTTACGACACGTCATTTGGAGAATGTTTAACTGTTCGGCAATGCCACCGTCGTCGTTGCTGGGCCTCGTAGTCGAGGATCCCCTCGCCACTCCAACGTCAATCTTGAACCGTTCTTCCACGTCGATCATGTGATATTCTGTGAGAAAACAACCCGATTCAAGATGCACACTCCCTCCGTAAATGTCACAAACATGTGGACCCTGCTGAACCGCCTGGTCATGCTGACGCATGTTCGCAGCGCGCTGACTGTTTCTCACACGTCTAGCTGCTGAGACGCCATCAGGATACGGATCTCCACCCCTCACAAAGTAAGCGACTCTCGCAGAATGTCCTTATAGCGCTTCCTCTGCCCACCAAATCATCGCTCGGTAATACCAAAAGTGGTTTAAATAATTTAAAAGTGGGGATTTTAATCTAAAAAACAATCCTCGAAGTGAAAACGTAGTGAAAGTGGATTATGACGTATTGCGTACAGAAATCGAATCAAATCCAACACTGACTGTACGACAATAGCTGGCAAGCTTGGATACTCAAAATTTAGTGTGCAAGAACATCTGAAAAAAATCGGCAAGATTGTGAAGCAAGGCGTATGGATACCACACGATCTAACGGATGAGATCAAAGCGGTACGCAAGCGCATATGTGAATATTTAATCTAAAAAGAGACAAATACTCTCTTTATACACCATTTATTGACCGGAGATGAAAAGTGGGTGCTATATTCGAACCAACGACGTAAACTCCAATGGCGTTCAAAGGGGCAGGTAGCAAAACCGAACCCTCGACCGGGTCTAACTGTAAAAAAGTGCTTTTGAGTGTATGGTGGGATGCAAAAGGCATAATTTATCACGAAGTCCTTCCTTACGGTTAAACAATTACGAGTGAAGCATACTGTGTCCAGCTCGAAAATTTGAATGAAGCAATAAGGCTTTTTTCAATCGACATTCAATTATATTGCAACACGACAACGCCCAACCCCGTACATCAAAGATGACTGAAAATCAAACAAAGGTGCTTGGATGGAAAACTATTCTTCACCCACCATATAGTCCTGATTTGACTCCGGATTATTATTTATTTAGATATATGCAGCACTATTTAGCTGAAATTTTTTTTCGTACTTTAGAAGAAGTGAAAAAAAGGCATCGAGGAATATTTTGCCTCCAAATCTACTACATTTTATTCTGACGGTATTTAAAATTTCTTAAATAGATGGAAGAATATGTTGTATCGATATAATAAGAAAATATTTTTTTTAAAATCGATATCTTTAATTTAAAAAACGATATATTCGTCCAGACAACCTAGTCATATAAGGGCATTGGCTACCTCCGTTTTCTGTCTGCCATCCAGCTTTGGAAGACACCTAGTGATTTAGTCTCAGCATAGAATGCTTCGATTTTAACCATATAACATATGATATCATAGGTACACTTGGTGTAGTATTAAAATGCTGGAAAGAAAGAATTATGAATACACGTGAAAACTGCCTCAGTAGTTGAGAGTATACACTATATCTTAATTTTGAATGAAATAGCAATATTCATTTAAGGGTTCACGAATAGGTCGGGTTTAGGTTTTGGTTTACAAGTTAGTCGCTTTATTTTATTGTGATCTTCATTGGTATATTTCTTGATTTACTCACTGCTGGGTAAAGGCGATTTTAAAGTGTCGTTGATGCTCGGGTATATTGGTTAAACATTACTTTGGTTTTAGTGAGGTTCATTTTTAAGCCGGCTCGGTTACTGGCCAAGTTAAGCTCCTGAATCTTCCTCTTTAGTTCCTCTCTTGTTTCTTATATTCATATGAAAAAAACAATTACTACCAACTAAGCCAACGAAGTCGTTATATTTTTCCTACTGAAACCATATTTAATTTTAAAAAATATATCGTGCAAGGAAATGGTGTGGTGATATATATCTCCTCCTCAGATGACAAACAATTCATGTAAACTTCCGTACGATTTTTTTCAAACTGATTGTAAATGTTATGATTTACAAAAGACATCGAGTGTGTCGTAGATATCTGTTAATACAAAGATAGTGGTTAATGTAATAAAAATGTATGTTTTTAAATATGAGTTCGTCCCTGTGGAAGATATTTTTTCTAATATTGATAAGCAATTTTCACACTTTTACACATAATTAGCAGCACGCTTGCTTGAAGGTTGTATCTTGCGAATAGATTTTGAATCTATTGCTTCTAAGGCTGCAGGCGCTTTATTGCTACAGTGCAAATTATAAACACATAAAACAGAAACACCTCCTTTTAAGTGCGATCTAATTTTACGATATGACTATTTGGCGCACTAGTTTGAATAGAAATTTAAGCATGAAACAAAAGATCTAGTATTCAATGTACATATATACATGCATAACATCGCAAAATTAGTGCGATAATATCAGGAGGCTGGGAGTGGGGGAAGACTGGGAGGAAATAGCGAGTGACCGACCGCTAAGAAGAAAAATCTTCCAAGAGGCTAAAGCTCTAAATAAGCTGTATGGTCATTTGAGAAATACAACCTGACAGGCTTATGGCCATGTTGCAATGTCTTCCAACCAATCAGACATATTTTAAAGAGGTATTATTAAATGAAAACTGTATTAGAACACGATATAAAAAATTTGATTCTAATAAGACCGGGAATCTAACCCCCGATTGGAACACATGCATCTTACCAACTAAACCACGGAGTCCATAGGTACAATTCTAATGATGAAATCATACAATAGAATATTTGATAGTAAATTTCATTGTTATTCCACTAATTACATTAATAACCGCGACACGCGTTTCTACCTCCTATTTCAAGACTCTCTTCAGAAGTAATGATCCCGTTATGTTAAGTTTCAACGGTGTCTTATTTCATAAATTTTTGTGGTCTTTTGCCCCAAAGGTGTTTATAATTAGGAGTATTTTTTTCGCATTCTAAGAGGATTAGTGGAATAACAAAATAATGTATTATTCAATAATCTAAGATAAAATTCCGCAAAATTAAAGCTAACACTTTGGCTAAATGATAACATCATATTTGAATACAAAGTTCATTGTGTTTTTTTCATAAAAGTATTACAACTTTACCGTTTAACACCTTAACGCCCACGAGCGTTTTCGGATGGGATCATAATAAATATTTTTTTACACAATCCGAATCCGACAATTGAACCGATTATTTTTATTTATACAATATTATCGAGAGGTTTATCATATGTTTATTATCGGGCTCGCACGTTGTATCCATAATACGATCAATAAAATGATAATAACTTAACTAACGCGTGAAAATGCTGTTCATCTAATTGAAGGTAAATTTATGGAGGTGTTATGGTTATATCAGGGGCGAAATAGAATTTATTTTATATTTGATTGTCATTTCATATGGTTATTTTCTTATTTTATTTTGTTTCAATTTAGATTTATTTTTATCTTACAAAAGATTTAAAAACTCATTGTATAATACAACAAAACAAATTAGTCCATTGTATATATGCAAAAAATACCTTACCAATAAAGAACTCAGTTATTGTATGTGGTTAGAGAATTGGTCATATAATAATTAATTTTATTATATCTACTTATTTATTTATTAATTCATTCATTTATTCATTTTACACATGACAAGAAATATGCATAATTAGCGAAAAAACAACAGTTATTGTATTTTAATTTGGACACACAAATTTAATTTAAATTTAAACAACAGGTATTTTAATTTGGACACTCCAGTAAACTAGGTTTATGCCTGCATCTCACTCAGGACATATAGCATGAAAAAATAAATCAATACTTCTTTCCGATTTTTTATTATTTGAAACCCCGCTGAACATTTTCATCAACCTGACAAACAGTGACACTCAATTACACATGTATACATCACGCGAAATCAAACTCCTCACACTTCATCACTCCAGACAGACCAAAACATTCATCCCACAATATACCGCACATAATCATAAATATATATATATATATATATATATATATATATATATATATATATATATATATATATATATATATATATATATATATATATATATATACATATATATATATATATATATATATATATATATATATATATATATATATATATATATATATATATATATATATATATATATATATATATATATATATATATATATATATATATATATATATATATATATATATATATATATATATAAATATAAATATAAAACAAGAAATAAAAAAACTTATGACCAGCAACATTTTACATTAATAACTAATAACTTACATACGAGTATATCATTATATTTTAAGTTTTATTGCATTTATTATTAAACTTACTAACATATTCAATATACTATAACTGTAAAGCAGACGCTTTGTAAACACTCATTATATTTAAAAAAATAAAATATATCTGTAATTAAAATTATTACATGTATTCTATCTCATATCTTGAAACTTTTTCCAACACCAACTGAATGATCTCGTGTTGTTACGAGAGGAATATTTAGGTCCAACTGGTGTCATGTTTCACCGCAAGTTTATCTGGTCTGGACCAAAACTTTTAATTCAATACTAGAGATCCAAGTAGACCATGTGCTGCAGTTTTAAATTATATGTCAGTGGAATATCCAAGTAATCTGTTTTACATTGTTGTTCTAATTAAATATTCTAATATTGAGTTCCACAAAGTTAAAGTCAGCATCTCCGATAAAACCTAACACAAAGTTACAGTCGACATCCTTGATGACTTATTTTATTAATTCATGGAGAGCGGCATGTTGAAGAGTGTGATTGGGACACAGAATTGTCCTCCGTCTCAATGAGAACCACTGGAGCAGACACGTTAATCGCAGTTTGTTATTATACATGTTGGAAATACTTTCGCTGGTGAAGAAGCAACAACATTCGCATACGTCCAATACACGTGTGTATTGTTACCAGATGAACCTTTAAACCAGACAGAGTAGAGTAGACTCTCCTCAAAGGCGCTGAAAATGCTCCATTTGCATGGTTTTCATTTACGCGCTGTTTTCCTAGAACCGATTACCCGCGTAAATGGAGGGATTGCTTTAGACATTTCAATTTAAAAAATAATAAAAGTTCTTAGTGCGACCCTGTCAGTAAGGTTCACAAGACAAGTCAAATAGTCCATAGAACAGTACGGTCAACACAGGTACACAATAGACCAACATACCACGCGCTCCATCAAATCAACATGTAAAGTGCCCCATAACTCCGTGATAGGAGCCCATTCGTTTTATTCTCATAGGGAATAATAATGTGAATTATTTATGTAGTAAATGCGTGAAATCCACTCCCCCGTTTATGATGATTGGAAATGCATTCAGAGAAAAGGGAAACGGTAGGCCCGTGGTCTCGTCTCATTCTTGAATCATTTTTCATATGGTCCTCACGTAGAGTAACTGTGTGAGACTGCTTGTCGAGTATTAGGATTTGTGATACGAGTCTGTTAGTCATTTATGCAGGGAGATGTTTTCACATCCCTCTACAATGCGCTAGTACGTAGTAAATTAGAATGTGGAACTTTGGGGAAGAGTCCACCGGAGATTTGGTAATCTCAAATGGTGGAGAAAATTTAAAAGAATTTTTTGAGATATCCCTACTTACGTGAGTGAGTGAGTGCGATTTATATCCGTGCCTCTATCCTATAAGGTATCTTCTAGGTATGTCAGAATACTACCTTCTAATCGTGAGGAGGGATGTGATGGTCTCATGTTATATATTTAAGTTGCTGACGGAAACAACACCTAATCCAACTATGCTATGTTAGAAAATTTACGATTTTATGTTCCTGACAACTATAAGAGGTACAAAAATATTGATCAATTTCGACTGGCAATAAATATAAACAACTTGCGAAGTGCTCTTCACTTGTTACGCTATTATTTTTAATAGGGCCTGTTATTTTTAATAGGGCCTGTTATTTTTAATAGGGCCTGTTGTTTTAAATGAGGCCTCGAATATTGATATCTTAAAAATTTTAGAAAATCATTTATAAAGAAAGCATTTTGAGATTTCTTAGTAATGGGAGTAAGTTGTTTCGACTTAAAAGTAGTTTCTCATTTATTATTTTGTATTTCTTATTACCGTATATATTTCTCTTTTAACTTTATATGTTATTGGGTTTGCTGTAAGTTTTATAAAATAAATAAATAAACTGCTCTGTTGGCCTATGGATTCATATGAATCTGAATATAACGCGAAGCTTCAAGAACAGTTTTTTCGTTTTATGTTAAGGACTTGTGTTGTATTCGATGACTAATTACAGTATGGAGACAATAAACGGGATCCCGTAGAAACTCTCGCGTGGTGCTCATATTTGATACATTTCTGGAGCACCTCACACCAGATGTCAAGTAAAAATAATGATATTGAATACTGATTTAGTAATAATACCAAATTGAATGGCATCCCGGTTGCAAATATAAGATGCTGTTAACAATATATTCAAGAACAAAAGCATGAGATACCTTGTTAAATACTATGAACCAACCACAAAGGTGTTAAATAAGTTTTAACAGAAAACCAGACTAGAACCCTTTATAAAAAATCTGGACAATAACGGAAATCAAACCCACGATTATCGGTTTACGAGATAGACGTCTTATCAAATAGGTCACGGAGGTCACTCTTTTCGTTTTAAGTGTTGTGTTTGATTTATGCATAAAAGCAATGATTTTATTCTTAAATTAGGACAGATATACAGTCACTTTTTATACTTATAAGGGCAGTTTATCAGTCTCCAAACCTTAATTAATATTGTGACCTTTGTTGGCCTAGTTGATAAGATGCTTGACTTCCAATCTTGACATTTAACTCAGTTCCCAATGGTAACCGAAAAAATCACAAATAAAGAATTTTAGTATGGTCAGTACTTTTTTTATTTGATATATAATTTCTCAAATGTATAATTGGCGGATTTATTGCAATCTCTTGTAACTGACTATCTAGGATTTACACAAGTTGTGCCATTGGCTGATTGAAATGTTACATGCAAACAGAAAAAAGATAATTATGAAGTCAGAACACAACTTTAAAAAAGAGGGTAATTAGATTACAAATAAAAAGTGAAGAATAACTAAATTAAAAGAAAGCACAAGAAACATTACTTTCTAATATCACCAATGAGTGGGAGAGAGGAGAAATATAAGAGACGAAAAAATAGAATGGGATGTAAGAAAATACATGCTAAATCATTGAAGAGAGATATTGTGACTAAACCATTTTTTATGGAAGGCAATGACGATGATGGTGGCTGGTTGTTGTATTGTATTACACCTTCGGTGTATACAGTACAATCATACTGAATTTTTTTAATTCATAGTTCCAACGGGAATCGAATTTGCAACCACCGCACTGTAAAACAAACGTCTTACCAACTTGACAACGGAGGTCGTTTTACGACATGGATAGTAAAGAACAATGAACTAGAAATGCTAAGAGTCAATCTATGCTTGAGCGGGGCGTGATTCCATGATCATAGATACGCTAAACATTATCAACATACAAGTATGTTGTGTTTATCAGGTAACAATGATCACATATACTCGTACTGGACGTGTGGGGGTGTTGTTTCTTATTCACGTGCTGTAGTATTACAATGGCAAAATGCGAGTTCATTATAATTAAGTTATT
Source organism: Odontocerum albicorne (assembly GCA_949825065.1). NCBI lineage: Eukaryota > Metazoa > Arthropoda > Insecta > Trichoptera > Odontoceridae > Odontocerum > Odontocerum albicorne. Next base: position 34,666,483 of record OX463848.1, read on the forward strand.
CTAAGTCCGATGATTCGATTGATGGGTCTGAGGAAAAAATTTATCTCCCGGCCACGCTCTTCGTTTTTTTCTTTATCATCAATCCGCATATGTTGAAGGGTATCATATGAATGAATGAATAAATATGGGGATTCATAGCAAGATGTAGAAAAAAATTACGTAAGTAAATTGGGTCTAAAAAAACAGTAATTCATCTTTTTTTATTGTATCTTATTTATAAATATCAAAAAGACAGGGAAATAAAATATAATACTGGTATGTTTTGATTAATTAGATTTGTTTGTTGAAAATTCAATCAATGTACAGGCACTAATGCGATAGTGGTCACTGATTTTGACCTGACATACATACATCTCGTCAGATAAACTTGTCTCAATGAATCTGCTATGGCAAATTCATGTAATAATAGCTCGAGTATTTGAAATAAAATATAAAGAATCAAAAGTTTGAAGGGAACTAAAAAATCCTGCTAGTATTTAACTATTATAATTTTGTCGGTGGACTATTTAACGAATAAAATATGGAAAACCAAGTTTTCTGAGACATTATCAGAAGACCTTTAAATTGATAATGGAGTTCCACAGGGTTCAGTTTTAGCACCTTCATTGTTTATTTATTAAATGATGTCATCATCATCATTGTCAACCAGGGTCGATCCAATACCGGATGAAGGTCTCCCCAAGTTGACTCCAAATTGTTCGGTTTTTTGCTCGTTGATGCCATGTGATGCTGCAATGCTTCCTGATTTCATCTATTCGGCGTACCTTCGGTCTTCTTCTGGGCCTCTTTATGCCTCTTGGGTACAATTGGATTATTTCGGATGTCCATCGGGAGTCTGACATTCAATTGCCTCTTTAAATGATGTAGTGCTATGCAATAATAAAATTTTGATATATTTATATGATCAAAATGTATTCGAAGGCATGCAAGATATGTAACAAGCATTGCAAAAAATATTAAAGATTGTGTTAAAATACAATAGATCAAATTAAATATTTCGATAAGCTCATTTGTGATTGTAAGAAGGTTGACATCGACATGAACGAAACCGGGAGGATAATAGCAGAATGCTTAAAAACAACTGTGGAAAAATTATGCCAAACGGTCAGTATCGCACCACCTGAGATCCGTAGAATTGTTGCAGTTGATATAGAAAAAACAAAAGAAGCCCGGGACGCAAGACACCCCTTACATGGTCACTAACCAGTAATAGCGAGATTGAAATCTAGGAATAGTTTCATGAAGAGTGCGCGTTAGAGTTCTCGGGAATTATATAATCTGTATACCAACTGCCTTGTCCTAGCTACACAATTTTTGCAGTTCGTTAACACTTAAATAAAACCGCTGCAGTCTCCGGCAGCCTAAAATATGAGAATAGATAGAAATATTTAAAAAATACAAACTATATCTGAGTCTAATGAGGACTTTTGAAATAGAGAGTAGAACAGATACAATGAAAACAAAAAGTATACAATGAAAATAAAAACCATTGCAGGCAAAACAGAAATTGAGTCAAAAACAAGATACTGAGAGAGAGAAAAACATGTTAAGTACAAAACATCGTAAGATGGAGTCGAAATCGCAGAAAATATTGATGAGGGCACTTGGAAAGGATATATAACACAAAAATTACCCACATGGCAGTACATGAAATACCCGTCGATAGTCGTTCCCAATACCTCCTAAAAGATGGACAGAGAGCTGGAAGTTAAAATCTCAAGATAAAGGCGGCTGGTGATAATAAACCACATGTCTAAATCAAGATAAAGAAGAAGCTAATGATCTACTGGAAATATAAATTGTACTAAAATTATGTATGCAAACCCAGCACCTTGCTTACCACGCTTGTATTCCATTACTCATAATAATATTTGTATTCCATTACTCATAATAATAAATGAAAACGATGTCCTAGAATACGTCTTCATATCGCTTTTATGATATAATTAAATGCTACAGCTCTCAGTTGATTGAATGTAACATTTCGATAAGAATCTTTTGTGCGTTCCTCTTGTTGTGTCGATCTCTGAATGAAGTCCCGCCAAAGAAGAAGAAGAAGTGAAGATAATGAATGAAGAATGGTGCTACAAATGAAACTAACAATGATAACCCTGCTTCCGCTCTGACCCCGGAACGTCACTTCATTAAATTAATAGAAACGAGAGATAAGTATTGTATCCAGACCAATAACTACTTTATTAAGAGTAGATGCGCACCATTTAAATCTCCCAAGTTGTGAAGTACTTTGTGTTTAGCATTTTCGTTTAGTTACTAAATACAAATAACGCAATTCGTTAAGTTACTAACTACAAATAACGCAATTCATCCAAAGAATAACTATGAAGTAGGGCCGTTGTTATATTTATTTGGATGTCTGTGTAACATACTAGATTGAAAAGTAGCTGTATTTGGATGTTTGTGTAACATGGAAGATTGAAAAGGAGCTGTATTTTGATGACTGTGTAGCATAGATTGAAAAGTAACTGTATTTGGATGTCTGTGTAGCATACTAGATTGAAAAGTAGCTGTATTTGGATGTCTGTGTAGCATACTAGATTGAAAAGTAGCTGTATTTGGATGTCTGTGTAGCATACTAGATTGAAAAGTAGCTGTATTTGGATGTCTGTGTAGCATACTAGATTAAAAAGTAGCTGTATTTGGATGTTTGTGTAGCATGGAAGATTGAAAAGTAGCTGTATTTTGATGTCTGTGTAGCATACTAGATTGAAAAGTAGCTGTACAAATACTATATTTTCAAAGAATCTTTAACATATTTTATATACACCATGCCCAGTAGTTTTATTTTATTTTAAGAGGAAGTTGAATTAAAAATTGTTAACTGTGAATAGTTTTTTCAGTCAAAGAAAGGTTGGTTTATTATTTTCTGAATTAATGTACAATACCTACATACTATGGAACACATCACTCGTCAGTAGGTATGCATAATGAACCCTTAAAAATATAAAAAGGATTATCTGCAAACAATTTTTTGTAGTTCGTCTTCCTTCGGTATTTTTTGCGATTTTCTTTTATCAAATATATTTTTATACACTTTTTATACCAAATATGGTTTACATTGTTTTATAATATCGTTACCTAACAGTATATTGCTTTGTAGAATTCTTTATCGTTGAGAGATCCACATATTTTTAGGCCAATTTTGTTGATTTGGTGGCTGATGGAGTTACAGGTTGCCTGATAATGTGGTTATCATCTCTTCTCGTCATGGTGCTCATAATACAGATGTGTAATAATCTTCTCATCATGGTGCTCATAACACAGATGTGTAATAATCTTCTCATTATGGTGCTCATAATACAAATGTGTAATAATCTTTTCATCATGGTGCTCATAACACAGATGTGTAATAATCTTCTCATCATGGTGCTCATAATACAGATGTGTAATAATCTTTTCATTATGGTGTTCATAATATAGATGTGCAATAATCTTCTTATCATGGGGCTAATAACACAGATGTGTAATAATCTTCTCATCATGGTGCTCATAATACAGATGTGTAATAATTGAGATTATTGTTTTAATGCATAAAAATGTAAAAACAAAAATCATAGAAAACTTCCTTAAGAACGATATAGCACAGCAAATACATCCAGTAGTCAGTTAAGTTATCGAGTAGCTGATAAGCAACTTATGAGAAGAGGATTGTCTGTAAATCAATTGTTTTTTCACTTTCAGAATCAGTTCTAAAAAATCCATGGGATAAGCCCATTAGTGTAACACAGCTCAGTTAATATGGTGGTAGATTAAGGAATCTCTCTAAGGTCATCATCTGACTGATACGAAACATATAAATAATGATCACTATTTGTGATTCTAATATTCGTCCACTTTCAGAATCTAATATTCGTCCACTTTCAACATATAAATAATGATCACTATTTGTGATTCTAATATTCGTCCACTTTCAGTCAGTAAATAGACCCCGACGTCACTGAGGTTACTTGACTAATAAGTAGCTTATGTATAAAGAGATTATTTATAATTTAAATATTTGTGCACTTTTAGAATCTGTCGAAAAAAAACCATGGGATAGGCCCATCACAGCAATATAGCTCGGCAAATAGAACCAAGCGTCTCTAAGGTCATCAGCTGGTTGATAAGAAACTTATGAATAATGAGGATTGCCTGTAATTTATTTCAATTAATAGTATTATAATTCTGTTGAAAAGATTATTTACTAAAAATCTCATTAATTAATTAATAATATCATTCATTGTTTACATATCCATGAATTGATTTACGAGGCCATATTCATTAAACTCTATAATCATGTTAACGAAGTGACATTTTTTTATAACTCATGTTATGAGCCACTTAATGAACAAAAATCTCACTGAAAGCGTATCATAAATGATAGCAAAATAATACTTTTGAGATTAACTGCTAACATAAGAGTAGCGACACGAAGTGAGATCTGAGAATCCCTTTTTTTATAATCAGCGTAATTGTACGGTTTGTTATTCAAGAATCCCTTTTCTGAGGACTCCTATCAGGAATATTCAGATGCACTGCGTCATCTTTCACGTTATCCTTTAATCTTATTTAAAGACAACATCGAAGCCTTATTTTCGCTAGTATAGCCTCGAAAATTCATCAATTCTTATAATGTACCCGACGCTTTTGGCTAGCTTTTGGTTTTCGTATAAATGTATGCTTATCAGGATTCTCCGATAGTTAAACGAGTCTAAGAGATATTTTGTGCGACATATTTGTTGCAAAGAATATCATTTTTTTTATTTATTATTTAAGATTAGAGTGTGGCTCAATCATTTGGAACCCGAGACGAATCCAGAATTCCCTAATAGTTGAGTGAGTCTTATTATTGCTTAGTGTATAATTTTTTTACTAAAGCCTCCATCCCACATTATTTTATTAAGTATGGATATTACTTCTAAAGCGTTTGACGAGATCTGCGCACCTGTTTACAAATAAATAAATTACACACTAGAGAAAAAGCACTTATTAACTCTTAATCTAGGCAACTAGAAACTGCTGAAAGGCGCATACTAAGATGGTCAGCTGGTGTGTCCCTAAGAGACAAAATAAAAAGCTCACGCATTCGTGGAAGCCTAGGTGTTACAGACATCAACATCAAGATGGAGGAGAGGCGATTGAGATGGTATAGGCACGTTGGACGCAGAGTACCCGATCACATTGTGAACCAGGTAATCTCCATGGATCTTCCTCGAATAACGACCAGAGGAAGACTAAAGAATTCATGGGTGGTGCAAAAAGATAACCTGATGCAGAGGCACGGCCTGAGGGACGTAGTCCGGGACAGAAGAGCATACAACCTGAGGACGAGGAGAGCTGACCCCAACAGTCTTCGCAGACAATGAGTTGGGATGGAGCCAGGGAGAAGAAGACACTAGAGAAAAAGCAACCCCTTTATTTTTTGACAAACTTTTGTTTAATGTATCGAACAATTATTTACGCCATCGTGAATTGAGATTGTTTTCGAGACCGTATTCACCAACTGAGCTATTAATAAAATCACTACTCGCATACGAAATGACCGTGTTGAATGAATTTTCGGATATCGATAACTTATATATCTCTATGGTTAAACTGAGAATTGAACTCCTTAGTAAAGTTTGTAGATAACATATAACAGTCATTTCACAAGAAAGTATGAGCAACATTGTTCCTGTTATCATTATGTTTTTTTTTACACATGGTAATTTAATGTCATATCATCACTGTCAACCATGGTCGATCCACTGCTGGATGAAGGTCTCCCCAAGTTGACTCCAAGTAGTTCGGTTTTTTGCTCGTTGATGCCATGTGATGCTGCCATGCTTCGGTCTTCTTCTGGGCCTCTTTATGCCTCTTGGGTACCATTGGAGTCTTGGACTATTTCGGATGTCCATCGGGAGTCTGACATTCTGGCTACGTGTCCGGCCCATTGCCACTTCATTCTTTTGCACACCTTTATAACGTCTTCTACCTTTGTTATATTAACGAACTATACGCATAAAGACAGTATCCTTAACTCTTCCGGCAAGTAAAGTAAGTAACACACTTGACGACTTCCATGACCTAGTTGGTAAGACGTACGCCTTATGACCCGGAAGTTGCTAGTTCAACTCCCGCTGAAATTCATTTTTTTTTAATAAAAAAGATTTTCAGTATGGTTTTCACTTAAGGCGTCATAAACATCTTTCTAGTCAGTGAGGGAAGATTGCTACATGATAATAATCCCACAAAGTTGTACTATGTACTAAGAAAGTGTTGTACATGATTCGCTCGGGCGCTGCTATAGCTGTCAGATTCTGTTTGTTTAGTATTAATGGGTTCGAGTTCTGAGGAGAATTTGCTCTGTTAACGACGCTATATAAAATTTTATTTTGAATTTAAACATACGGATTTTGGTCAAATGTCTTATACATTTAGTGTTCATATTTATTTCATCAATTAGAAAGAGAGACTCTGGAGCAGTACTTTGTACATGTACATTATTCATATTTATTTTATCAATTAGATAAAGAGACTCTGAAGCAGTACTTTGTACATGTACATTATTCATATTTATTTCATCAATTAGATAAAGAGACTCTGAAGCAGTACTTTGTACATGTACATTATTTATATTTATTTCATCAATTAGATAAAGAGACTCTGAAGCAGTACTTTGTACATGTACATTATTTATATTTATTTCATCAATTAGATAAAGAGACTCTGAAGCAGTACTTTGTACATGAACATGTACATTATTCATATTTATTTCATCAATTAGATAAAGAGACTCTGAAGCAGTACTTTGTACATGTACATTATTTATATTTATTTCATCAATTAGATAAAGAGACTCTGAAGCAGTACTTTGTAGATGTACATTATTTATATTTATTTCATCAATTAGATAAAGAGACTCTGAAGCAGTACTTTGTACATGAACATGTACATTATTCATATTTATTTCATCAATTAGATAAAGAGACTCTGAAGCAGTACTTTGTACATGAACATGTACATTATTCATATTTATTTCATCAATTAGATAAAGAGACTCTGAAGCAGTACTTTGTACATGTACATTATTCATATTTATTTCATCAATTAGATAAAGATACTCGGAAGCAGTACTTTGTACATGTCTTAAGAAGAGAGACAGTCTGGAGAAATTGATAGTGATAGAAGATGACAAAGAACGAAGAGAAAGAGAACGGTCTCCAGGAAGGTGAATAGACCAAATCTAAGAGACGCAAGTTTAGTACAGCACTCAGGAAAGAGTAAAAATATATTTTACGTTGTGAAAAAAAAGTTGGATTTCCGCCATTCAATATATTTATTTTACAATAAGAACATGTACCAGAATTCATACATACATATTATCACGCTGTTTCCCTTGCGAGATGGGTAAAGAGTGCAAATCTCCAAACACACAATATTCTCCTCCGCAACATTCATATATCTCGTCATGCACAATCTCTTATTATTCAAAATTCTCACTTTATTTTGTATAAAATCTTACTCATTTCATCCTGTCATCTTTTTCTCGGTCTTCTACTTCCATGCATACCTTGCATTTCTTACTCGCTTAGTCATTCATTCTCTCTACATGTCCAAACCATCTTAAAGCTCCTTTCTTCATCTTACTTAAAACATTATTCCTCTTTTTTTCATATAATACATTAACACTCCAAATTTGTTTTAGTGCATGCATCTAAATTTGTTTTAGTGCATGCATGTAGCATCACTATCATTTTACTTTTACCCTCCTTCTGCCAAATCCAATTTTCACTTGTATACGTCAAGATGGGTACATAAATATTATTATGTTTTATCATTTCTATTGCTTTTGATATAATGTGGTTATTTTATATCACTTTCAACTCGCCCATCACACGTCAACATACTGACTAGATTACAAAACACATCACAATACATCTCTGTTAAAAAAAAACAATAATGTTATCCCGCATTTCATTCAAGCATGTGTTCATTACCAATCTCATTCAGAGATAAATTTGATGTATTCCAGTGAATTAAATTAATTTAAAAATGTCTCACATCAATTACTGCCGTCTTTGTCCCGAGATAACCCCACGAGACCTCTGGATAAGAGCTCGCATTAATTTCGTGTTCTATTAAATATAATATACAATAATTATCACCATTCATAAAACACAGATCGACTCATAACCATCTGTTGTTTTGTCAAAGAGCGAAAAAATAAAAAATGCCGACTATGTCGAGTGCGATAATGACTATATTTTATAGCTTTGTAGTTTGTCTTGTTTTGTTTTGTTATCTTTTATAATGATATAAAATTAGCAACGCGACAATAATAAACATCTTCAAAACAATTATTTATTTTTAAACGCCTTTAAATAATGAAATATGGAGACGGACCGAGATCCCGACGACGGGAATTCTTTCTCTGAAAGGAATAATAGCAGGGTTGATTTTTATTTCCAGTATACGGCACAATATGCTTTTTAATACTCCATCAAAAGTACTTATGGACCAGCGATTCTTAACCGAGGGTAGCATAAGGTTTTTTTGGGGAATAAAATCAGAAATAAAGAACCAGACCCAAGAAATGCTACATCTATAATAATAATAATGAAAGGACAATTTAAAATGGGGCATTTAGAGAGTAATCTTCACCAAAGGTGGTCTAACTCGGACTCGAAAATCGGTTAAAAATATTAAAAAATAAATATATTTAAGTAGAATATAAGGATAGGAAGGTAGTGGCTGCGACTATTAGATTAGGTACTTCTGCATGCTTAGTAAGAAAATCACAGAAAATTTACCGAGATAAGACTAACTTCAAGGAAACCTTTGTGAATCTTCCGACATGTGATAATAATACGAGTGCATTCAACAAAAAGATTCAAAATTTAGTGTTGTTCATCGTGCCAAATTAAATGTCCTATATATTACATATGTCAGAATTTAATGTGGTTATATCTCACTATACCCTTAGTCTAATTTAAAAACACATGCAGAAAGACATCTTGCCATTCGGCCTAGATACTCTGAATTGGATGGAGCAAGTAAAAAACCGAAACCTGTGGAGAGCTACTCACATTGTTTGAAAAATATGGCTTGTTAATAATAAAAGATTGCATTAAATGTATCTGCCAATAAATCTATCCATCACTTTTCTATATCCGAATGTTAGAGATATATAGGTACGGCTTTAGGAAGCACTTAAAGACTATCATTTTAAGGAGATCTCATCAAAATTTATGATGTTTCATAAACCCTACAATACATCTAAATATGTTACCATTACGTATCGAAAGATCTACTAAAACTACTTTATATTTCGTCTTCCCTTGAAAGGTTTTTGCGGTTTGCTTACAAAATATGTTTTACTAAAAATATATAGATGCGATGAAGAAGACTTTATCTAATGACCGCAGCCACTAGCTTCATTTTATTACACACTAATTATATTTTTTATTTATTTTGTAATATTTTTAATTAGTCAATAATAGTGGGTTCGTATCCCGAGTTAGAGCGCCCTTGACGATAGTTTGCTCTCCATTGTATTATTATTCTCACCATAGAGTGTTTTTTTTTAAATCCCACATTGTTTTTGTACCTAATTTTATTGTATTCTTGTTAGTACACCTATTCTTCCTCATAACACTAACAATTAATACTCAATTAAGTTGTTAGATTTAATAAAAGTTATATTTATGCATTTAGGCTTTATACAGTACTTGGAGTGCATTCTTTTGATAAAAACAATTAAAAACGGACGAACAACGCTAAAATTCTTGAAGCTGTGTGACAGTAGAATATAGCCGTTATAGTACTGCTATACAAAATCATTCACTCAGTAATCGATGCACCTGACTTACTCGCAAGTATTTAATTTCGTATTCCCACTAGATCCACAAGACAGCTCAATCCCTTTTATACGGAAAATTGCTACACTAATTATAAGATTAACTCCTCTATAATTCGTATGCAAAGACTTGGAAACGAGTTTTGCAACAATTTAGATATTTTTAATATAAGTACATATGTAGTATTTGCCAGAATATCACAATATTTAGAAATAGCTACTAACTTTGTGCTCTCCTTTATTAATATAAATAAACTGAACATTAAGGACAATACTTGGCCTCTGGAGTTGAGTAACCCTGCATTAATATGTGGAAGGTTTCGATTCTGCAAAGTAACTTGCATCTCGTTCTAATAGTGAGCCCATGTGTTTTCTATATCTCAATATCTATCCGTACAATTCTCGAAAAATCCAATTCTTCTTGTTCTATTTAAGCGTTGTTCCACTAAAAACAAATCTAAGTTATTTACCACTATAAAACAAGTCTTCGACAATTACGTTAGTCTACTTGGTAAAATTTGGTAATATTTGGCAATATCCATACATATATTGAACTTAAATATACATATTAATATTAAAAAAATTTAAACAATGAGTTTGTAATTTGTTATTACTACTGCTTTTTGTATCTCCATGTTAGTTTAAGACAAAGTTTTTTTTTTTATTAAACAAGTTAAATTATTGTACAAACATTTGTCAAGGCTATACCTTTATACAAATTTATTACTTAACTAATCTTAATTATATGATATAATTTATGAACTTACTTAATCTTATTTTCCTACATATCATTTTATTTTATTTATTCAATCTTAATATATGAGATCTTAGAAATAATTAACACCTACATACTACTTGTAACTAGATAACAATTCTTACACTAATTATTTAGCAAAAACAAGTCCACTCGTTCAGGCTACTTGTATTCCATCACATTCACTCAGACCTTGGTCGTTTAAGACAAAGTTTTATAATTTTTGTCATTAATTTTAAGTACTTGTATAACTTGTCATATGTTCATTTGTATATAAAAGACACTGTTGTGTCGTTAATTAAATAAATAAATAAGTACAATAATACTGTTAACGCTAACCTGTATATACGAAATCACATGCGGTTGTATAATATAAATAAATACGGCTGTCAAATTTCGTCGAGAGTTGTTACGTCAGCAGCAAAAGCGCGCGGAATCGAATGTTTCAATTGAGTATTTGAACTTGGATCATTCATATAGATTTTCCAAAGTTATTACGGGAAAAAATACTGCCATATTTCTGGCTATATTGTATTGCAAAAACGTGCTGTTGGTTTGATTGAAAAAAATATTTCATTCAATTTTTCTCATAGCATTCCATTATTTTTATATTTTAAATTCTGTACCATATGTGTAGTATATTGCACTTTTATTGTACACACTACAGCTAAGCGGGCTTATGGCTATATAGAAATCTCTTCCAACAAACCGGAAAGCTTTTGAAAGATGCCTTAAAAGAAAATTATATTAGAACCCTTTTTAAAAAATCAGTTACCTGCTTGAATCAAAACAGCAACCCTCAGGTTGAAAAATAATTGTCTAACCAATTTAACCATATAGCCCAACACTATCTGATAATGGATCATAAAAAAAATGTCATTTGTAAATTATTTGAATGTTTTTACCTATAACGATTTCAATACATCAATCATTTACACTATTCATGTTTGAAGTTTTCCATTGTATGAGTGAAATTGCATTTTCAATAATGCATAATAATTGTCAAAATACCTCAGGCTGAATAGATTATGTCGGTAGCTCTTGCCATAAATGCATTCAACAATAAAGGAACGAATCGCGACAAAGGAATTCCAATATCCAGGGGCGATCATCAAGTGCAGTGGCAGAAATCCTAGTTAATGATTATGCAATCATTTGCATTGTTTTGCACATGGAATTTATTTAATTTCATATTTCTATTTTGGATTAATACTAAAATAAATTAAATTAATAGAGTTTACATGTTTTAAAGGTCACGCACTTAAATAAAGTTTTGTATTTATATACTTTTTTATTCTTTATTAATTCAATTTTGTAATTGTTGGGTTAGGTTAGATAAAGTTAGGTTAGGTTAGGTAAGGTAAGGTTAAGTTATTTCGTTTTTCTATTTTGGGTTAGTACTAAATAAATTATATTAATACAGTTTACATATTTTGAAGGTTAAAATAAAGTTTTGTGTTAATATTATTTTTTTATTCTTTATCAAATCAACTTTGTATTTGTTGGGTTAGGTTAGGTTATTTCGTTTTTCCTTTTTGGGTTAGCACTAAAATGAATTATATTAATCTGGGTCTTGTCTTGTTTGTGCTCCCCTGATGATGAGGGGAAAGTCTTGAAACCGGTAGGGTTATACCATTACAAAAAGTTGAATAAACAGTGTTTAATGAAACAAATTACAATATCTCCATTTATGTGTGCTACTTTCCCAAACCATCTCAGAGTGATCATCTTACTCAACATATCACCCTTAAGTTCACATTCATCCCTAATCCCTTCATTACATATTCTGATATATATTGTTACTCCGTGTATGTTTCACATTGCTACTATATACGCCACTTGATATCCCTCGTAACTTCCATCACCTAAGAAAAGTCTACCTAAATTGAGAATTCTTCTCACTCACTCTAATCTTTCATTACTCGCCTATACATCACGTTTACTTTTCTTTTCACACTTTTCTGTCACAATGACTTTGGATTTCAGAAAATTAATTCTCATTTTCAAGAAAATACTTAGAAATATCACCAAAAGCTGAGAATTGATAAGAATAAAGGAGCTTCGTAGAATCACATTTTGCGTTTGAAGAGGGATGTATTATTTTTAAGTCGCTGTTTGACGTAAACTGACGATGGTGAGAGACTTTATATATGTTCTCAATACAGACTTAGCCCAATTACATTAAAACATACAAAAATTGAAAACATTAAAAAAAATTATACATATGCATACATATATACACACATACATACACATACATAATTATGCATACATATAAACATACACACACACACATACTACATATACACATACATACACATATATTCAAAGTCACTTGAATACGTTGATGATTGCTTTTTAACGCGCCCTATCTTAGAAGAAAATTTTATTTTTCTTTTGGTAATGTGATATGAAATATGTCAATATCCGAAGCAGTCCCGTTCAATAGAATTAAGGCCCTTGCAACAGGCATAGCAGCTGGAAGACCCGTTTTTGCGTATGTGATTGAGAACAGTTCTTGCCGGCGCAGTCTAGTATAATTGTTAGAAATATTTAACGCTAATCTTTGTAGTTATGCTGGACAGCTCTTTATACAATAAAGCTCATAGGAAAATAAATACAGTTGATCGAAATCCAGCTACTCGTATTTATCTCAGTCTGGAAAAGAGCCACAAACCTCGAACGTCTGGGTGTTAAGCAATATACCAAATAGACATGGGAACGTACTTCTAGAAATATTTCATGGTTACCAAGTCGATTTGCTAAAAATGATGCAACAAAGACAGACAAACAATAATAATTACAAATTGCATTTATCTTAACGCTCTAACATCAGCACGTCTATAACAATTTGGTCGATCTTGCCGTGGACTATCCGCAAGTCCCTCAGGCTACTGTTGGATTGGATTTTGAATTTTTCCAGATGTTTCCGTCAGCAAGACTAACATCATCCATCACCATGCTGGCGTGGTCCGCATTAGCGCTTCCAATTTAGTCCATCATCAGAGCTCATTCATCATCCGAGGCCGAAAGATGTCGTCACGTAATCATGTCGGCAGGTCACTTTATTACTCTTGTACTATACATCCAACAGCATTCTTCGTTATTTTTTCCAATCAAATACTTGAAAAATAACATTACATTTTGAAGAAGATGAACATAAAGATTCTATCGTATAACTGTGAGGAATTGACCAATTTAAGACCAAATAACCTCCGTGACTTCGTCGGTAAGACTCGAGTGACAAAAGTTATTTTTCTGTTGTTTATAGTTAAGGCATTAACGTTGTGGAGGTTTAAAGACATTGTAATTTATTTTTAACAAACACTGTTTATTTCACTTTTTTAATTTATTCTGAAATGGCTAATCATTGTCACCGTGAGAATCATACTTTTTCTATCGATGATGCCAAATTCTTACATATTAGCGGCAACGGAAATAAATTGGGCAGATTAGAGGCTCTAGAAATTTCTAAGTCAATATACCGATCGGAGCATCTGTTGAACAGATATTTCCCCAAAATCTCCCCGCTCTTGGCCGAAATTATCCCTAGCCTTCCTCACCCCCCAGCCTCCAACCGTTGAAGTGTCTATATCGGTACCAGCATTTAGTCTTGTTTGCGCTCCCCTGAAGATGAGGTGAAAGCCTTGAAACCGGTAGGGTTATACCGTCACAAAAAAGTGGAATAAACAGTGTTTGTTAAAAATACATTACAAAGTTATTTTTCTGTTGAATCCCAACTTATTTTAAAAAAGGTTCCAGTTTGCTTTCTCACAAAAAAAAAACAATATGCAATGGAATAGATTTCTACATAGCAATAAACCCGTCAGGTTGTATTGTATAACATAAAAGCGTAATGTAACACGATAATTATACATGATGTAGGTATTATACTTAAAGAAAGGCATAAGAGAAGACAAAACATAAAAAGAAACCGTTAATACGAACATACAGAGCAAATGTGATGCGAAGGTGTATGAATGTAGAGAAGCGAAATATGCGTGAAAGTATAAGGCTTTTCACCCTCTCTATATATCCAGCAGAGAAACGGCGTGATGATATTTATGTAAGTATGTAAAACAAATATTACATGAGATGATTTGGTCACGTAGAAAAAATGAATAGTGAAAGATTTACAAAATTAATCTATACAACTAGTATAGAAGATACAACAAGACATAGAGAACGGCAGGACTTCTCGTAAATTGATTGTGAAACCTTACGGTCTTATTTTTTATGTCATTTCGCATGGTCCTGAAGTACGAACACATAAAACAAGCTAAAACGTACATATAGACTAACCATCACGGAACTTCCTTGCTGGGGTAGGTAGATAGGACAGGGCGTAAGACTTTCCTATAACGATACACAATTTCCCCTCTTCCACATCCATACATCTTCCATAGTCCTACGGTTTATCTTGTTACTTTCTATCTTTCAAAATATTATTCAGTTGATCCAACCACACATTACATAATCTTCCTCTACCACGCCTTTTACTATTTTAGCACTGTGTATTAATTTTGTTAATATTTCTTCATTTGTTTGTTTCACATGACCGGAGTTTGCGGGTTTAAGCTTTCCTTCCCTGTGTTGTGTATCTTCTACACGTTGCTTCTAATAACCTTCAATATCTCTATAAATATAATAAAAACAAGGTTAAGATTTTAGGTATTCCTCCATAATATATTTACGCATTGATTTAAAAAATAATATTAATAATAATCAGAATTTATCGACTACATCGAGGTGTTTTGTAAAGATCGAAAACAAATTCGCATTTAAACGCGGCGAGTGCCTCGTCTTGACGATAGGTGAATAGTATGCGGGAAGCGCGACACTATATTCGCATCTCACTCTTGCATACTAGACTGAATTGCGAGGAGCTGAATTTTCTCAACGTCGCAAGCAAAGGCGTATGCGCCGGGGTATGCGACTGACGTTCCGCGCCACTAGTTGCCTCTAGGCTTGCGAATAGGTTAGACGTACGCCCGTTCCGTGAGCGTTTTTTAATGTTTTCAGATGGTTTTTTAATGTTTTCAGCAAATAAATCTCAATTATTATAATTTTTAACTTCAATTATAATTAATTAAGGGGATTATCTATGAATGTTCTTATTTTTCCGATTTAAAATCGCTAATTATTTATTGCGTACTCACTACCCAACACCGTAACACGCGTATTATTTTTAACACCGTAAGGGAAGGGTTAAAACCCGCTGGATCTCAGATTTAAAAAAAAAAGGATTCCAGTCTACTTTTCACTTAAGACCTCTTTGACATAGATTGCCACGTGGTAATAAGCCCGCCAGGTTGTACTGTATACAGCGAAAGTGTAATACAATACAATACAAAGTTCTAACGGAAGTTGAACCCGCAACCTCCGAGTTGGAAGACAGATATCTTACCAATTAGGCCGCGCAACTTTTTATTTAGTGCAATGTATTGTATTTTATTCTTTCTCAGATTCCTCATTTTTAAGATCGAATTAATTTTTCGTTTATTTCCTTTAAATAAATCTTTAAAATATTAATTTATCGAATGGTCGATCTCTCTTTATGCATAAAACTTATTCCAATTTCATACAATAGAAATACGGTACGAATAAATTCTACAACATATGGGCATCTATCTATATAGGCGCATATTTTATTGCTCTATAAATCCTACATACAATGTCATTAAATAACGACTACCAACGTAACGATACATTTTTAAATATTTTTCATAGCTCTGAATAACATTTCAACTTGCAGATAAAATCGTTTTATTTAATATAACAAACGAAACGTGCCCATTTTTCCACTAAAACAACCACCGAATCGCGATAATTTCCGCTCGTAAATAACCTCAAATAATGCAACTGTCAATTTTGCCGCCAAAAAGAGCACTCAAAATGGCGGACACGCTAACAAAAGCGTTCGGCGACAAAAGCAGAGAAACTCAGTCGGACCCTAAAAGAAATACACTACTTGCTCTTTTTATTTAAAAAAATTACATGTGATTTATTTTTTAATCAATTTACCATAAACATGACATTAACAATGGAGTTTTCAGAGAAAAAATAAACAGTAGAACTTATAGCTAAGAAAGGCTGTATAAATATTGTACATATTTCTTTTTTTTAAACCCGAGGTCACAGGCTCGATTTCCGTTCGAACCCAAATTTTTAAAATATAATACTTGTAGGATTTTCACTTAAAGCCTCTTTTACAGCTTTCTGGTTGGTTAGAAGAGGTCTGATTGCCACATGACAATAAGACCGCCAGGTGGTATTCCATATAACAAAACTTTATTACAATATAATCGCACTGCGTTACAGTAGCACCAGGGAGCGACCAGTGAAGAGGCAATAGAGCTTAAAGGGTGTCACTTTCTGACAATAAAAACGTAAAATAGCTCCCAGCACCGAGCCGCCAGATGACGCCTAGAAAAGTATGTTCACAGTGCATGGATCCAGGATTGAATTCTGAAATCACCTTAGAATGTGCAGGATAGAGTTACAACCATATTCATACGCAACGAATAGCTTAAGTGAAGTGTGAATAGATATTAAATCCCCTAAAAAATTCTAAGTCAGTGCATCAAAGTGAACATCTGACAAACACATTTATTCCCAGAATCTCGCCGCTGCTCGCTGAAGTTGTTCCCTGCCTCCCTCCACCCATAATACCTGACTCGAATATTAACCATTAGAAGTTTGTATGTCAGTACTAGTTTGAACAGAATTCAGTCTTGTTTGTGCTCCCCTGATGAAGAGATGAAAACCTTGAAATCGGTAAGGTTATACCGTTACATAAAGTGGAATAAACAGTATTTGATAAAACAAATTACAATAAATATATACAATTAAAGTAGTCAACACATGCGTTTAACAATTAACTTTGAGACTAACTGACGACCTCCATGACCTAGTTTGTAAGACACCTTTATTACAATCCGGTGGTTACACATTTACAAATGGCTTCTAATCTAGCTATGACTTGAGGTTTCTTCCATTGGTTGGTAAATATTACTACTTGGCAATAAATTCACCAGGTTGTACTATAAATAACGAAAGTCATAAAATACAATACAATTGACAATGATTTATATAATATTACGAACACGATCATCTACTGACTTAACAAAGTATTCTAATAAACTTATTTCTAATATTTGCAAAGACAGTGTTTTGTTTCAGCAAAGAACATTTATAAAAATATTTCCTCTTTCGATTTGATTTAAGTTGGGTTTGTCCTCCGCCATATATAAACCCGTACACACTCGCGCCGTTACGTTAGTAGATATTTACTTCCGAGTTTTGCCGTGGGACGTCGCACCATAAATCATTTGTGATTTACTTTTATTCAGTTGGCAATGCCTTCGGGTGGGGCGCAATGGCAACACTGACGTGAAAAATTGCCAATTTTCCCGCTAAAAAAAGGGAGGGCTTAGTACCTATAGAGATAATAATAGTCATCTTATATCTCTAATCAAATTGAAACTTATATCAAATTTATGGTTTTCATTACGAGTCTTAATCATTTTAAAAATATACTTTGCTTATTTTTACAAACGTGATGTTTTGCTCGCCCTCCTATTGGTGGGATTGTATTTCGATTGGAAAAAATATTATTATTTAAAACCAGACATTTTGAGAGTTTATCTCTATCAAATATATTTTCTCCGTTGCATTAACATATATGTATATTTACATGATAATATATATTTTCATTTTATTTATTTTTCAACGTTTTTATTGCAAATACAATCTAGCGGACTTATTTCCAGGCGGCAATCTCTTCCAACCAACCATTCTGTTGTCTACTATCAGATATTTATGCTGACTCTATTTTAAAACATTATGCCCATGTTTTAGAATATATAAACCATGTTTTAGAACAACTATTCATATCAGATATTATGTAGAGAAGGTGTCAATTAAAGTTGACTAACTTTCTCGGTCGTCAAACCGGGAAACTAGATTTCAATAGCAGCTTTAGATATACCAACCGATGCGTCCATATATCCACGTGCTGTAGTATTTACAACACGAACGAAGATGAGCTTTGATTTATTGGCCAACTCCAGTGGTTCTTTACCTAAATGCTCTATTATTGGGGCCGAGGACAATATTGCATTTTCAACATGTAAGCCTCATCAATTAGAATATGTTGAGGGAGACAATGCGAATAAATTAATGGGGTACTGTATGAATCGATAGAATAAGGGAACTTTAAATAATAAATGTCTTTGAATAAGATTTGTAAGACAAAAATCTGTTTGAATTCTCTACTACGAAAAAATGGTAAGTCTCAATTTGCTACTTAATTGAACTAGCTTGACTCATATAAGCAATTTAAGATATGCAGTGATTAAAATACATTAAAATTTACTATGAGTTTATTGCACATGAGAAACATCTTATACATAAACATTAGATAACGTTTTATTAAAAGTTAACACAATATATATATTTTCCAAAAATATTTAACAAAATATATTTATTTTCCAATATCTGTCATCTCTTCCTTCGTAAGACGACCTCCGTGGCCTAATTATAAAGATGTCTGTGTTCTGATCCGGGATATGCAGGTTCGAATCCCGTAGATACCTAGATTCATTTAAAAATTATTCCTGTCTTATTTTCACTTAAGGCGTATTAACATATTTTTGGATGATAAGAAGAAATTGCCACTTAAAAATAAGTCCGCCAAATTATTCTATAAACAATGAAAGTTTTATATATTACAGTTTTTAATACATATTATTACTTATATGGAAATAAATGGAAAATTTTTTTTTTTTTCAAACGCTAAATAAACTAAACAGTGATTGACATTGTGTCCACGACAAACTTGCAACGTATAATCGGAAATAAAAATTTTATTTGTTTTTGTTTTAAATCAAATTAGAAAGAGAATTGCATTTCACACGACGCCACTGAGAATGATCACAAATCACGGGAACGGAGCGACAAATGTAATTTAAAAATGTTCCCTCCTCCATTCTCGTGCTACGGCAGGCTACCGTAGCGCACGGGCCGTATCGTAGAGGACGTAGAGATCTCCCGTCCTCCCATCGAAGCGTGAAACGTACTCTGCCCATAGCCGTACAGTCCGATAGAGCCCTTCTGTGTGTAACCTGGATGCCTATGATTGGATATTGTAACGAAGTTATATATCAAATATCATAATTGATATTATGTCATTGGAAATTAAATGACGTTTGAATCAAATGATGAAAGATAATTTCGACAATGCCATTCCACATTTTATAACATTTTTGATGGTTTTTATTTACGTTAACGCTATTCTTCGAATGTCGTCAATGTTAAAAGTTTCCAAGTTTTAGTGAACAGTTATAGAATCATGTCTCTTTGATTTGTTAATGTTCCTTTTAACTACTTGATGTCCGAAAACCTTTCAAATAAAATGAAAAACCGTTTTCAATACTTATTATTTGATTTAAAATATGAAAACTTGTATTTTATTTTAAAATACTTATACTTTTCTAAAAAAAGTGTTTTTCAGAACATAATAGATATGTTATTTAAACAAAAACTCAACAATTAGAATCCCCTTAAAGCCACATATTACTCGTATATATACGAGTACGAGTATATACGATACAAATTGCCACCAAACGTAACACAAATAGTATATACGATACTAATTGCCACCAAACGTAACACAAATAAGGAAGCTGACTTGTTGATAGATAAATTACATATATAAAACACATTACTTATAAATTAGATATGTTATGTGTTCATTGAGTAATCCTTGTGGGTTTGAGATAAAATTCAACCTTTATCTAACGGTGTTTAATTAATGTACAAATTAACTAGTTAGTTTACACATTATTCAGTTAAAGTGCAGAATGCATTTTAATAAATAGGCCAAAACCCGTACGGTTGTCGCCAAAAAAAGAATAGGAGAATTGAATTTTGAATACAAGAGAGCAAGAGAGGAATACTTCGAAACAGATTGAAATTATACTGAACGAACCGGTGTAAAAGGGGACGATGCCAATTTATTTTGAATTGTAATTCATTAAATAATTCATTTATTTCCTATTATATTGAACCTTATAATTACTTGTGTTTATTTATCTTATGCTATTTTTTTTAATGCAGACAATTATATGTGAATTTTTCAAGATGTCGGAAACGCGAAAACATTACAGTCAATATATCTGAAACAAGTCTTCAAGGAAAACTTTATCAACGATTTAAATTGAACAACAGTAATGTTTAAACACAAAACATCGTGTATAAAGAGATTTTTGAGAATTAAATAATTCATCAATCAAGATGTACCTTTTTTATTTTAAACTTTAAATATTAATGAACCCAAAAAACTTTAAGCTGATCTTGCTCCATTCGGTATTTCAAAAATGTATTATTTGTTTTACTTCCGTGAATATTTCACGGGTTGCAACTAGTGCATTTTAATTTTTCAACTTTAAAGGTACAGGTGAAGTTCATACTCGTATTAACAAGATAATCTACAGATTAACGGAAATTCGCACATTAACGTTAACATTATACATCATAAGTTACAATGTCTACACATATCTCCAACATTCCATCAAACTTAGGTCCTGACTAGAATTTTTTTTGATTATATCTTAAATGTTTTTTTAATAATTTGATGAATTTTATATTTTCATCGATTGATCGTGTTATTATTTTCTTTTAATATGTTTTACTATACATTAGTGATTTCACACTCCGTATAAGTTCGAGACTTGTAGATTTTTAAAAGTGTATATGTTATTTAATATTAGGTAAATGTTACCATGATTTGTAAACGACACTTAAGTGGTTGGTTGGGAATTATATAAAGCAATAAGTCCTTCTCATGAATCATATCTACGCAAACAATTTACGCAAAATGTGTAATAATTTATAAAACATATGTCATATTATTCGCAACAGTATTTTTGTACTAACTTCGATGTATGATAATGAAACGAGGACTTGGATAAAGACAGAAAGAGCTAAATAAATTATTTAAAAATGCATGCACTTAGACGAATACATTGAGTGACAATGTATGATGTAATACGGAAAAAAATTATTGGGGATGAACGTGAATTGGTGTGTTAATTAAAATGAAGAACAACACTCTAAGATGATTTGGACACGTGGAACTATTGAATGATAAAACACTAATATACAAATATACAGGGCAAATGTGAGTGGAAGGCGTGGTTGGCAAAGACCAAGGAAACGTAATGGAATCAAATAAATTATATTATGATAAAACGAAATATAAAAAGGAAGATATTCGCAGGACCTCTATGAGGTGTATTTATGTGAAATATGTGTGCCTACCCCAACAGAGAAACGGTGTGACGGTATGCACATATAAATATGTATATTTTTAATAAATAAATAGGTACTAGATCTAACGAGCTGATTTTTATACTCAAACAAATACAATACAAATTATTCAATACATTTATTTATCAAAATAAATGTTTCTGCTTTAATTTAGGTATTCTGTATTTGGCATTTCAATAGCTACAGTTAGGCATAAAGATATAAACGATTCCTGTTTCTCCGAATCCTAAAATTTCATTTAAACAAAACCTTGTTTTCCACTTAAATTTAGATTATATTTATACACTATTTTTTTAATATTGTAAATACTCATTGATTATCTAATTTCCATTTTAAAATCGTATAGTTAATTTTAGGATCATAATTTTAACAAGCACATTCAGATAAATGAATTACAAAATAATAAAAGGCTTTGAAGCAAATAATTTTTTGCAATCATTTGATATATCATCAGGGGCACCACAGTTATCGGAACACTCCGGTAGATTTCCGCTTATTTATCGGCGCTAATCGGCGCGGCGCCGGCGGGCTCCCGGGGGGGCTGTAAATATTGCGGGGCGGGGGCCATTATAGTGCGCTGGTCCGCCCCTGGTCATGTGACGCTGCGCCGTGTCATACGCCGTAATTCTGGACGATATTTGGACAAATATGTGCAAAACAGACTCAACCCACATTTAACCACTTTTCTAATATTAGGTGATATGTTATAATATGTTATATTATATAACATTGATTATTATGAACCAATAAGTCCGAATTCAAGCATTATATTCTTACATGAATATATTTCAAATCTGTTGATAATTTGGATTTTGATAATGGATATTTTTTGCATATATACATTAATTTGTACTCTATATCTAGAAAAACAGTGGCGGACCCAGAAACAATACTTTATAATATAGATTTATTATGAAGAAAAAAAATGTGTCTAAAACGAAGTCAGCCTGAAAACAGTTTGCATTACTCGTGCGATGTAGTACGTCTGATTGAGTCAGATGGGTCGTTTTCAAGTCGAACCGAGTGAATTGTAAAAAATACGTGTGAACTAAACTTAAGTCGAACCAACAATAAAAAAATCAACGTGCGATACTCAGTTAGGTAGGGAAAGTTTTGAAATATAGTTTTTGATTGTTTGTTCGCTAATTTAGTTTAAAAATAATTATGAACTAATTAAGTAAAAAAATAAATATAGATTTATTGATAGCAACATACCATATTGGCCCAACTATAGGGCGACCCTGATTATAAGGCGACCCTATTTTTTTATCTGCTTTTTGGAGAAAAAAAACATTTCCCTCACCATTATAATATTATGAAAAATAAAACTCGAATATAAGGTTGCTTTTTTAAATAAAAACCTCGCCTTATAGTCGGGCTAATACGATAGTACATATGTATGTACCTATATCCTGAAATTGCATATATATTTCAGGAAAATGAAAAAGAAAACATATTTAAGAGAAAAGCTATCAAAAGGCCTGGAATCATCTCATAACACCCGCCAATTGATATACACCCCCACCAATAGAGGACGAGCCGGCCCGAGGACTCAGGTGTTTTTCAGTACACACCCTTGTACATGTAAATTGAAAAAAATAAAAAAAACAAATGATAGTAAATAAGCAGTCAATATAATCAATTAAAATAATAAGTTCAAAGAAAAAAATAGTATACAAATGTACAATATATCCCGCAATCACCCACACACACATGCTAAAACAAAAAAAATATAACACATTCAAGAGAGAAGCCACACAAAGGTTTGGGCTCATTCCACAATACCCTCCCAGCCGAGACACATCCCCACCATTAGGATGACGAACTCGGATGCAAAGACACCAGATATTATTCTGCCTGTACTCTTGAATACATAAAGTTTAATATAAAAAATTACAATAAATTAGCAGTAATATATGTTTTTACCTAATTAACTCACATCTATTATTTTATAATGAATCCTAAAATTTATATTTACATTATTTTTTCAATGTAACAATTCTTAAACTTGCCCTTTAAATGTAAAACACATAGGTAAAGAAAAATCTTGATGTCGTTGATACTTTTTGACATTTTGTTAAAAAATTGTAATCTTAGTAGTATACAGTACCCGGCGATAAGTAATACACATATTTTTAGAGCGTCGTCTCTGTCGCACGATGCGCTAACTGCATCGTGACTACGATACTGGACTGTTAACTTAGTTCTAAGTTATTTTAGTTTTTGGTCATTTATAGTCATTGCTACTTTTTCTGAGGTTATTTTGTTATTTGGTACAAATTTTAAAAATCTTGTTCCACCACTGCCCAGAACTAACATCACCTACAAATATCGCCGAACATTGGTCCAGTGATGTATTGAGGTCTGGTGGGACTCACAACTTCGAGAAACTAATAATGGCTTAGCTGCAAATGCTCTGTTTAGTGTTGCGTACTAATAAATTCACTAAATTTACTGTATTCAACTTGACGGGTTTAGTGCATTCCCACGAAATAATGTCACTACTCAACGATAGCTTTTCTGTCATTCAGTTGTCAGTGGGATATCACACATTCATCTTCTTAGTAGAGAAGGGTTTCTCAACATGCGATACATGTAAAGTTAAATCAAGTAAAAATAAAAAAAACCTCTTGAATTACTATGAAACGATCGCTCTTCAATATAAGTGTAGAAATACAAAAGAACACAAGAAACCCAAAATAATAAAACACTAGAATTACAAAAAAAAAACTTCAAAAAAAATTCATGCAATTTCAAACAGTGTATGCAATAGCATGTAGCGAGAGGAAACAATGTCGATAGGGCACAAATGTATACTGATATGGACAGTAAAATCTACTACGAGAAAAGTTTGACTGAACACAATCACTCAAATTGAGTGTTTGAGTGACATCTTTGATATATGCGAGTGAAACATGGACGTGAAAAATGATTGAAAAGAACCAAAAGATAATGCGTGTACTAAGAAGAATACATGGGGAGGCAATGTATGACATAATACGGAATTAACTGATTAGGAATGAATGTGAACTTACGGCAGATGAGTTAAGTAAGATGTGAAAGAAATATCTGAGATGATTACTGCGGGCTTATTGCCAGGCGGCAATCTCTTCAAACCAACCAGACAAAAGTAAATGAAGCAAGTTACGTAGTCGCATAAATCATTCAAATGACTATCCATCCCCACGAAATCCATAAACACATACGTGAGCATATACTCGTACCCACAAACCTCACAAAGCCGGACAATCACCCGAACATTATTTTTCATATACAGTGAGATATCATCAATCAAAATGAAAGGAAGGGATGGTGAAGAGGAAATGAAAAGAAAAATCAGGAATGAAACACGTTATTTTACTGACTATAAATTAAGAGTTTTTTCAGTCGCTTCTTAAAGCATGCCAAAGACGGAGCGAGTCGTATATTGGTTTGTAACTGATTCCAGAGTCTTACTGCATGGACAGTAAAGGACGACGTAAAAAAGAAGAGCGGTGAACTGGAAAGGTCAATAGACAATCTCTGTTTGAGCGTAATGCTAATCCATAATTGGAAAAGAACTGAAAATTTTCGGCGAGATAAGAGGGGGTGGCGGGACAGTTAAATATACGTGAATTTGGTGTATATTTCTAACATTCAACCAGTTCAATGCCAATCTATGGACTCTAGTTTACATACTCGTATAAGTGAGAGCAGATGTATCAAATTTTAACTGTGATATCGTCTGACCGGTGACAGTGAATCTTTTGGACCTTAATGGTACATTGATCTTATTTCTCCTGAAGAAAGCCTCGAAATAGGGGATAAAAACACTTGTCGCAACGATAAATGTGCGATAATAATGCTTAGGTTCAACTGGTGTCATGTTTCAACGAAGAAAAATAGTGCGTGGTGATTTTTGTAATCTTTAGGGATTAATAAAACATAATAAGTGGAAAAACTAAGTAATTCATTATCAAATAGTGTATGTGCAATATGTTTAATATACTAAGAATATTGTTAGTTTTCAAATAAACCATATAATTATAAATAATAGAAAAAAGAAAAAGGTTAGCCATATTTTTTTTCCAGCATCAACATCATAACCCAACTAAGTTGTACAAAATTGTCTGTTTATAAATTCCACACCACGCCAAAGTGGGACTATTAATATCCATCAGATTTGATTTTTTCAAGTGACAATTCCTAGGCAGAGAAATCCATTAGAAATGAGAGGGGCGAGGGTGGCAGCCGGGAACTCCAGTCTGGAGTCCGCAGTCAGCATCATTGCTCAGGATCAAGCAGACATCCCATCTCGGAGTAATTTCCTGTTTAGCCTAGTCTTGTATACTCTCTTCTGTGATCGTTTCTTGGTTGTGTTTTTTTTAAACAATAACAAATATATGACTTATATGTGATATTTTGACATTAAGTATTACTTTAAGGGTGGTATATACAATATTTTAAATCGTTTGAAGGATATATGCAACGCTAAAAGATTCCACGGCATCAACGTTACAAAGATATATACCAATGAGTCATCACCTGTTTTGAGACAACTGACTCACGAAATTCACATATAAATACCCATAAATGGTCTTGTTTGTGCTCCCCTGATGATGAGGCAAAAACCTTGAAACCGGTAGTGTTATACCGTTACAAAAAAGTTAAATAAATAGTGTTTGATAAAACAAATTACAAAACCCATAAATGGTTCAACAGCAGATAATATGACGACAGCCAAAGCTTCCCTTCAATAATAATTTCATAATCATCAACATCATTGTCAACCAGGGTCGATCCACTGCTGGATGAAGGTCTCCCCAAGTTGACTCCAAATAGTTCGGTTTTTTTGCTCGTTGATGCCATGTAATTCTGCTGCCATGTTTCCTGATTTCATCTATCCAGCGTACCTTCGGTCTTCTTCTGGGACTGTTTATGCCTCTTGGGTACCATTTGATTATTTTGGATGTCCATCGGGAGTCTGACATTCTAGCTACGTGTCCTGCCCATTGCCACTTCATTATTTTGCACACCTTTATAACTAATAATTTATATGTATTTATTTATTTAATTTATAACACCACGGTGTACCTTATATAGTCAGTCACTTAATACACATCGTATTTCAAAAGCAATGGAAGCGATTGTACGAGAAGCTGTTAATTTATATATAACAGTAAGCTAAGGGTTGCCTAATGTGGTACTTACTCATAACAAGTTCTTAACAACTTATCAAG
Source organism: Odontocerum albicorne (assembly GCA_949825065.1). Lineage (NCBI taxonomy): Eukaryota > Metazoa > Arthropoda > Insecta > Trichoptera > Odontoceridae > Odontocerum > Odontocerum albicorne. The sequence continues at coordinate 34,693,622 of OX463848.1, forward strand.
TTGATGAAATTTTTCACAAAGGAATTAAATAATTCTCAATAACCAGTAAAAAATATCCATATATTAATTCATGTCAACACATATTACACTTGTCTTCCAACTGAAAAATAGGCATCTTACCAACTTGGTTATAGATATTGTCAAATGGGCAAGAATTCTGTTACTGTGATCATGCCCGCTTAGCCTCAAAATGTGTTATAGGCAAAAGCCTACTTTACTGGGCATACGACAAATAATATACTCGTACAATAAACATACATATAATTTGAGAATGTCCACAAGAAATTATAATACATAGCTCTAATTTTTTTTATATATTAATTTATACATATTATAAATATTTATCATGTAAAATAAATTAAAGAAATATATAATAATAAAAGTTATAAAAGGCAGCTTATAAGTGTCATTAAATAAATTTAGATGGAATCATATATATTTATTCATTTTGCATGACAAGTATATTAAATATATGAAAAAGCAAGACAGAAAATGCAAGTGATTTCAATTGGACGCTAATTATTGGATCTGGGTTTGTTGCCTTTCATTTGCCGTGACCCAAGGAAACTAAACTTTTACATGTACTGAAGACATGTGAACATGGAAAAGTAGGTTGACAATTTTTAACGGATTGTTGATTATTATTTTATTTCTTCGTCAAAAATTCTAGCTAACCTGAAAGGAAGAAAGTTGTATGAACGTAAATTCAAAACCGGAATGCCAATTATGAATAGTTGTAAGTCTATATTATTCACCATACTATAAGCATAAATAATGTGGCCTCAGATATTTGGGCAGATATCTAAATAATATGACATGACATATTAATAAAAAAATTAGATCATTTTTCTTAACTTGTCATTTTCTTTCTCTGCTTAAAGTTCTCTGCCTATGGTTAATGGCCATGCGTTTGAAAAAGAACGTTGATCGAAAAAAATATGAAGAAAGGGACATTGAAATAATTTTGCTAGATAAAAAAAGCTAATAATAAAATATTTACGAAGATAATGTAATTTTCTAGAAATATACCATAGTGGGTACAGGATATTGGAATAACCTTGTCAATCGTTGCATGACCAAATTAATCAAATTCTGAAAGATGGAAGAATGATACGTATGTTTTAAAAATGTAGGGTATGTATTTTAAGGAATATGAACGTAGCAGCATAGAATAAAGCTAAGATATATTAAGACAACCGAGCTTTTGCTCAAAGTTAGAAGAATTTGCCAGGAAACAAGGTCGTGGGCTAGAATTCCTTCTTTTCCATCGTCTTTTTGAGACGAAGCACCAAGTTTTTTCGGTCGTTAATAATGGTTCCTTAAAAGCACGGGTGTATATATTATATTTGTAATAAATATAATTTTATTTAATCTCTTCTCATTAAACGAACGGAGTACAGTAAGAGGGTAGGCAGAAAGTGCGAAGTTAATTCAATGTCTTTCAATCCAATACAATTCCAGAGCTGGAGTGACGTTCTGACAGGCGGCCAAATTAAATAATGCGAATTTTGATTTATGACCAACCCTTTGCAGGGGCGGGAGCGCACACGCCCATTTCATGACAGTATCGTTTCTTAGTTCATTATGTACGTTGAGTTGTTTTAATAAATATGTTGTATCGAGCACTTCTGGGCAAAACATCACAACCATTATTCAATATTTATATGAGAGTAAAGAATTCATATAAACATATTTATTTTAATAAAAAATATTTTTTTCGATATGGCATTTTATGCATTAAAATGTATTCCAAAAAAATTACAGTAAGTATCTAAAAAAATTAATAGATTATTATTAACTTTCTTTTCGGTAAAAATATAAGGAATGGTACGTATTTTTGTGGATTTGTTTATTTTTCGGCCATGTATTTATTTTCTGTTTTTTTTTCTCTTCTTCTTATTCTATATGTGCAATGGTGTGGGCTGAAAAACATCTGGTGTCCCCGTGGCTGGGCTTGCCCTATATTGGTGGGGTGTATCTTGGCCGGGGGGATGTTATTAGATAAGCCCAGACCTTTTGATAGCTTCTGTTTTTAATATATTCTCTGCAATTTATGTGTTCTTGGAGTATATTTAAATGTATTATGTACATACTATGTTGCTATCAATAAACCTATATTTATTTATTTTAATATATTTAAAAAAATATTGCGTATTCTTTCCTTATTAACATAATTATTATTTCCTTATCAACATATGATCATATTTGATATAATGCTCCTCGAAATCGTTAATAAACCTGATATATTGGCTCAAATCGGTTTTCACACTCCAGCTAGAAACACTCGAACCCTTTTACCAAGCAAATAAAAATATTAAAAAAACAGTTCTGCATTATTACTATCAATTGTGAGAATATAAATTTGAATAGCACTTTGTCTGGATTGATGGATACTTTTAATGTTGATATTAGTAAGTTTATGGGATTCTTGTTTTCTTCAATCTTAGATTTTAACTGAGAGTTTTCGATTTTCTTTCTTCTTTTTTAACTATCATTAAAATTATTGAGTTATAACTATTCCTGATTCAAATTCATATTAAGTATTTATTTGTTATTAAGTATTTTATTGTTATTAAGTATTAATTTTCAGTTTGAAGGGGACTTTGTTTTATTCTAATCCAATCTTGTACAGTTGATTTCATTTAATTGTCTTTTTTCTTTCCATGTTATGATGTATTGGGTGTTAACATAAGTTGCGTCCGTTTTTTTCCAATTTAAAAATGAGCACCAAAAGTAAAACAAAATAGTATTACGTCATTCGAAAGAAAATTTTCTGCTCTACAAGATGTTGTGTTTGCTTTTACATGGGAACACATGACTGTATACCACCATCTTAAATCAATGGGAAAAGTCCAGAAGTTCGGCGCTTGGGTTCCACACGTTTTGAGTGAAAACAACAAAAATCAACGTTCGACAATTTCTGCTGGTTTGCTCGCGCGTCGTCGAGCTACGCATAGCCACAAGCAAAGGTTCCTTTACCGCATCATTACTGGTGATGAAAAATGGTTTATAAATGGTGATGAAAAATGTTTGAAGAGGATCTTCATGAATAATATGGTTTAAGCGGTCTTCATCGAAGTCCACTGGTCGTCCGGAACGCTCCGTGTCTTCAGGTCGAAATTACCGTCTTTGAAACGCAAAAACCATCGACGAGCTGTCCTTTCATTCATAGCATCTTCACCGTACACTTCGCAAATATCGCGAGCAGCTTTGGCAGCTTTATTCCCTCGATTGAACGCGAACAGAAGGAGGTGTCAAAAATGTTCACTTTCGTCTACTTGATATTCCATTTTAAAGGCTTGTAATCAAATAAAATAATATATGTAACGTAAAAGCAAATACAATATCTTGTAGAGCAGAAAATTTTCTTTCGAATGACATATGACATGTACTATTTTGTTTTACTTTTGGTGCTCATTTTTTAATTGAAAAAAAAACGGACACAACTTATGTTAACACCTAATATTTTCTTGAAGTACTCGTATTTAAAATACTCGTAGTATTTTTTTGTTAAGAGATATCTTTTGTTTTACCTATTTATGTTTGTATTGTTTGCTCTTCATTTTTATAAAATTTTATAATCAAGTATATTGTGATTTGATTCAACAAACAGTTATAAAGAACAAGCAGGTTTCGTTAATTTTTTATTTCGTAAATATTAGAAAAAAAACAACATATTACAAGTTCTAATCTCAGATTATGTTACGAGAGAGATAATTAATTAAGCTATTTTTATAAAAAATTTCTACGATATTTTCCGGTTAAAACAGAAATTCTAACTATGCCAAATATATTAAAAAAAAATAATGCAAAATTGTCAAATATTGGGTTCATGTTAGTTACTGTAGAACTTATGGCACTTCAATAAATATACATATTTTTATGACAATTGTTTAAACCACTACTGTAAAATTGTAACTTATCATTGTTTGATCTATAGTATACGTGACGGTATAGAGATGGGTCTGATATAAGTTCAATTAAAATTCCTTGAAATGTTCAACTAAGTGCACGCAAAACATTTTTAAGTCACACACAGCAGCAATCTATATAAATAAAACATAAACGTTTGTGGGTTTATTCGCTTGGATCTTAACCAAGCCACACTTAGAATTATCTCAATACCCGAGACACGACATAAAGAATTCGGATATATCATATTAAGTGTTACAGAGTATTACTGATGACAAAAGCGTTCAAAGAGTCTAGAAAACAGTATGATATATTCAAAGAAATCGATTATTCTACCGATTCCGTGTCGATCTTCAATTTTGCCCATCAATATAAATTTTTGGAAGATTGTCGGTGACCGTGGTTAGACTTCACGATAAACAAGCGGACACCAAGTTCGATTCCTGATGGATTCCCTTTAGGACTGGTTTTACTCTTAGGCTATTTTAGATCTTAATTTATGTTTTTCTATTGCTTATATGTTATGCTGTTTATCATAATTTCTTAAAGCACTATAAAACAATACAAAAGTAACGATATACGGAACTTTTCCAAACTATAGGTTGCATCAAATATAACCTACCGATCGTTTTAAACTCATTGGAACTATGGATTTGATATGTAAAGATTGTGTGTTTCTGAAGTGCAACAGCTTGCACATAATAAAGAAATGCACGCGCACAGTTGTTTTCTATCCACAGGATGGCTGGTAATCATACTCGACCACGAGGGATAGCATCATAATATCATATAGGAAGGTTATCCATACGAGAATGCAATAATTTTTCTTTTCCTTTCCTTTTCACCATCCCTTTCTTTCCTTTTGATTGATGATATCTCACTTTGTATGAAAAAGAATGTTCGGGTGACTGTCCGTCTTTGTGGGGTTCGTGGGCATGTGCTCACGTAAATGTTTATGGATTTCGTGGGGATGGATAGTCATTTGAATGATTTATGTGACCACGTAACTTGCTTCATTTACTTTTGTCTGGTTGGTTGGAAGAGATTGCCGCCTGGAAATAAGCCCGCCAGATTGTATTTGCAATAAAAGTGTTAAATAAATAATAATCATTTCTGATAAAATATTAATTTCTCATTCATTAATATATTTCTTCGATTGGATTGTGCGTTTGAAAAACAATTCGCTTAAAGGCTGACAATTATAGCTGGGTATCCCTACTAGTAATAAATGATAATTGACCAATTTAAAATAATTATTTACCGCGAGTGTTAACTTTTTAACTGGGCACCGCACTTAGCTTTGTCGTGCTGAGCGCATCGTTAAAAAATTTTCAATTTATTAAATTTGCCTCAAATTACGAGTGGGAATATTCGACTGAACCATTTTTAAAAACAATATTTCATACGAAGATTTTTAAGAAAAGTAAACCTTATTTTTATCACATAGACGATTGATTTTGGCATATCAGATAAACTGAAAAAGAGTTTGTTTTTTTTAATTTTTCTGTAGAAATATGAACGTGAGTCTTTCATGCTGATAATCGTTATGTTTCACACAAGATTTTCAACAGCTTGTTAATCAGGGAATATATTTATTGTATTTTTTTCACACCTTTTTAATTTGTATTGCCGGTCACACCCGGCTTCACCGAGGTATATATCGGGGTAGGTTAACTATTATACCGTATTTTATTTTCAATTACAGGAGAAATGGTAAATTAAACATGATGTGTGACAAATTAAAGAGACAAAAAAACATAACATATTGTAACAAATTAATTTTATTTACCCATGACAAGAAATAGACACGATTTGCGTGAAAAAAAAACAAGTAATTTAATTTGGACACAGAATTTTAATGAATCTGGGTTTGTTACCTTTCATTTGTCGTGCCCCCAGTAAACTGGAATTTTGTCTATATCTCACTGAGGACATTAATATTCCGATTACAGTTAATTTGTTAATTGATTTGGTATTTTTATTGTGGAACTCCGTTTCATTACATAATTATTTGACAGTTAAATGGGATAAAAGTCTACACAATAACACAAATTAGTTGTGAGAATTGTTATCTAGTTATAAGTTTGTATTTAGATGTTAAATTAAATATTAATATTATCTATATAAATAAAAATGTAAATGTTCGTTAATAGAAAATCTCTAATCTCCGAAAGTTCTTCACGAATTGCTTTGAAATTTTGATAAAAGGTTGCATTCGTATACAAGCATGTTTATATTTTTTTTATATACAGTTGTATATAAAAAGTATATTATATGAGTCAATATAATAAATCTAATTTTTTTAAATGACAGTTCTATACAATTTAAATTTTAAGCTTCAAAAATTTAACAATCGATCTATGATATCATATAAATGGAAAAGAAGAAACGCAACATTCATTGGACGCGGTAAAGATATGACTTTTAGTCAATCAAATCTGTCTCGCAAAGGACAACTGAAAAGTACATGGTTTATAGTTTCATCATCCAAAACACACTCGCAACTGGAGCTCTTCACAATACCCATTCTGTAAAAGTGATTATTCACCACGCAGTGGCTTGTCCGCAAACGACGCAAGACCGACACTTCAATCTTGTTCATTATTATTGTAATTTAATTTTTTTTAAATAGACACCCACCCAAACTAGGATGATTTGTACCATCAAATTAAAATAATTATGCATTATAGGAGCCAATACAATAAAACTTATGTAAATAAATCACAATTCTAGATTATTAATTTAAAGTATTGTGTAGATTTTTTTCACATTTAAGTTTTAAATCATTATGTTATTCCAATTCCAATTACGAGTAAACTGTGTGAATATTGTTTTTCTCTTATCCTTCATTTCTTTTTTTTTTTTGCTATTGAACTAAGCCATAAATGCTTTATTTGTGTTATTATTTTCGTATGGAATGTTTTGTACTTTCAGTGTACATATCTGGTGTATGTACATGTTTTGTAGGTGTGCGTATATGTGGGTATGAATGGGCGTCCATATATTTTGTGTTTATGTCTATGAATGAATATGTTTTTGTATTTGATTGGTTGATAACGTAGGCAGTCAGTTCAAATTATTTTTAAAGATATTTTTTTTGTTATATTTTTCTCTGAGCTTTTTTACATAATTTGAAGGTGTGGGCTGAAAAACACATATCTTTCAGACATTTTGATATCTGATTTACCTTGTTTAGAATACTCGTATGTATCACATAAAACCTATATTTAATGAATATTCGTTTTTTTGTATCGCTTTTATTTGCTCTCAATAAACGTAATACTAATTATTATTTTATAAAATATAATATTCACTATTCAGTCATTTGACAATTTAATAACAGAATATAAATCTCAATTCACAATTTTAAACAAATATTTATAATCAATTTTATTTCCTTTTTTTTCGTGTCATAAATAACTTCGTAAAATCAATTAAAATAATCCAATTTTAAAATTCCATCAAAAAGCTCATTTGCGCGCTTAAGCTTATGACGTAACAACTCCCGATAAAATTGGGCTGCCGCATTTATTCATACAACCACATACGTTTTAAACATGCAAATTCGGGTTATCGCGAACTTGTGTGTACTACCTATAGTATGTATCATATACAGCCTACCTGCATGGCCGCGCGGTAATTCGCTAGACTTCCGTGTGGAAGGTCGCCGGTTCGAACACCACGCTGTGCTACTCACCTGGAATATAGAATTATGTTCACGTAGTATTCGGGTTTATAAGGATATTTATTTATTTATTTCTGGTGGTTATAAGGATATTTATTTACAAATACAATCTAGTGGGCTTATTACCAGGCGGCAATCTCTTCCAACCAACCAAACAAAAGTAAATGAAACAAGTTACATGGTTTCATAAATCATTCAAATGACTATCTATCCCCCTGAAATGCATAAACACATACGTGAGTATATGCCCACAAGCCCCACAAAGACGGATAATCACCCGAACATTCCTTTTCATGTAAAGTGAGATATAATCAATCAAAAGAAAAGGAAGGGATGGTGGAGAGGAAAGGAAAAATCGGGAATGAAACACGTTATTTTACTGACTTGAAATTAAGAGTTTTTTCAGTCGCTTCTTGAAGCATGCCAAGGACGGACCGAGTCGTATATTGGTTTGTAACTGATTCCAGAGTCTCACTGCATGGACAGTAAAGGACGTCGTAAAAAAGGAGGAGCGGTGAACTGGAAAGGTCAATAAACAATATCTGATTGAGCGTAGCGCTAATCCATGATTGGAAAGACGCTGAAATTTTTTTAACCTATGACCTCGGTCAAATCTATTCTTAAAAAAAAAAGGTGGATAAAACATGGCAGTTCACTCTAGCCGTCTCACTTCAGGTGTGCTATCGAGCCCAGAACATCGGTGTGGCGGTGAGCTTGCTGGTATGAAACGGTTCACTACGGTAAGTGAGTGTCACGTAAAGAGGAGAAAATAGTGAGTAACGTAAACTCCGCGGCTCGGCTTTTCTTTACAACTAAATTAACATTAGAATGGTCAGGAGATACCCAACAACGAGGTCCAGCAACGATGATACAACCTACGGATAAAAGTATTTCAAAACAAAACGATATGAACATGCTTTGAATATAAAACATTTCATTGAATGAATTAATTTTAACGTTCTATAAACCAAAAGTATTAAAAACAGGTCGTGATTGACTCACGAGAGTTGACGATACTCGTATAACACCCGTTAAATAATTCAATCGGTGGCACACAGTATAGTATTCTTTGTTGGACGTTTTGTCAATAATATTTCCGATGAATTTGTTGCGATAATAATGATAAAAGTACAATTTATATAGCGCCGCTTAAAGAGACCTCTCTCCTCAAGAGGATCCTTACTCGAGCCCTACTATTATTGATAGATTAAAAACGTTACAAAATAAATATTTATAAGCTGAGTATAATGATATAAAGATGGAAGCTTAATATCAATAAAATCATTAATTTATGAGTTGATAAATCTATTCATCATGAGATATAGTGTGATTTTAAGTTCCATTATTTTTGGGTACATATTTACATTGTATTTTCCTCACAAAACTGTCGTTTGGTACACAAATAAGTGGCCTGTTTCATATAGTAAAGTTTATATTAAAGCCCTTGGGGTACTTTAAAGTAATTGTAATGCATTATATAAAGTTCAAAAATTAAAAATTGACGAAAAATGTAATTTGTATTACTTGCAATATAAGCTTGTATGTACTCGTATTTAAAAAATCGGTTGCGTTCACATGAATAAATATGTCCGTCAAATTTCATTTGAAATTTGATTATTCATATAGATTTTGGATAGTTATTACTGGTAGGAAAAATAACTTAAAAATCCTACCATGTTCCTAAACTTTTAATTTTATGTTTTGGCAAAAAAATTTTAAAAAAACGTGGTATAATACTATTTGAAATTTTAAATAAATACTGAAAAACTACACTTACTAACTTTTTTTCTGTTTTTTTTGGCACGTCCAAGTTTCGCTGGTATATTTTTATTTATTTATTTAACACTTTTATTGAAAATACAATCTGTAGGGATTATTACCAGGCGGCAATCTCTTCCAACCAACCAGACAAAAGTAAATGAAGCAAGTTACGTGGTCGCATAAATCATTCAAATGACTATCCATTGCCACGATATCCATAAACATATACGTGAGCAGATGTCCACGAACCCCACAAAGACGGACAATCACCCGAACATTATTTTTCATATAAAGTGTGATATCATCAATCAAAAGGAAAGGAAGGGATGGTGGAGAGGAAAAGAAAAGAAAAATCAGGAATGAAACACGTTATTTTACTGACTAGAAATTAAGAGGTTTTTTAGTCGCTTCTTAAAGCATGCCAAGGACGGAGCGAGTCTTATATTGGTTTGTAACTGATTCCTGAGTCTCACTGCATGGACAGTAAAGGACGATGTAAAGAAAGAGGAGCGGTGAACTGAAAAGGCCAATAAACAATCTCTGTTTGAGCGTAGCGCTAATCCATGATTGGAAAGACGCTGAAAATTCTCCTAATGCTAGAAAAATATTTAATTACTAGGCCAGCTTGAAATGCTCCTATTGGCAAACATATTCTAAAACCCACCGTTCACTCTATTCCATATACTCGTAGCTGCTCTTGTTTCAGTGTCACACTTCACGCGACCGTTCATGTATTCTTATTAAGAAATCATATTATAATTTGAAATTTAAAACTAATGCAGGCTTAAAGATATACAAAAAGCTTATTTATTTATTCGTCTAAATTTCAAGTTCACAACAATAATCAATAAATATTTTAACCTTCTTCAATCCGCCATATATCTTGAAGATTAATAGTTCACTACTCCTTATTTCTCAATAGTTTAATAGCCATATTTACAAAACATTGTTATCCCGGCAATGTTCCAGGGCACGAAGGATCCTTATATTTACGTCTAAAACAATAATGATGAAGGTAACAATTTACCGCCCTAGACATTTGCAGTTTGACCTTATCTGATCCGACCATCGGCTGGTCTAATAGTGTTTTCATATTTTTATTAACCCGTGGTATCTAAAGGGTTAGCTCAGTACAGGGAGAGAAAGACTGAAAAAGCAAGCTGATTCAAACAAAATGTGTGTAGTTAAAACAGACTTCCCTGCAACCAATCCACTTAATACTAAAATAGCGGCTTAAGACCTAGATTTGTATTGTATATAGTACTCGTACATCCTGCTATATGGCGATATCTTTCAGTTCAATTTGGTCTCACCACCATCCACGCAGTTATGGTAGACAAAATACAATAAATTCCATCCAACGTGATCTACACCAGAAGATCGAAATCTTCTTAATTTTTAAGGAGCGCGACGTCACGTAGTGGCGACAAAGAACTGTACAAATGGACTTCTATGGACAGTACATTCTTCATAGAGACGACAGACTTAAGATCCGACGTCATGGGAGATGGAAAATGATTTGCAAATCCGTTAACATACTTATTAAACGGTTTAAGGCCTGGATTTCAAACTGTCGAGCAAGTTGCTAGTGCTTTCGCAGAAAACTTCGAATGTAGCAAAACTATTGATTGACAACACTAGATAAGAGTAGCCAATCGATCTAAAGATGGTCAGATGAAAGATTGAATAGAAATCTCTTTGGAAATTATTGACAAGGTTTTTATAGCAGTACCAGAAAATGTGATTCGTGCATTGATCCAGATGACCATAAAAATTCCATCAGGGTGAAGAAACAAGATAGGAGTTAAAATATTTACCTACTAGAAACAAGATAGGAGTTAAAATATTTACAATACTGTCAAATCATGTAGTCCGGCAAATTGGGTACATTTATCGCAATGCGAGATGTTCGATGATGCAAGGAAGGAAAAAATCTCTCCAACGCCCTTATTTGGCGTCATATCTGGACGACCTCCGTCGCCTAGTTAATAATACGGTCGATTTACAACCATGTTTTTCGGGTTCAATTCCCGATAGTACCCAAGAAAAAATAATAAGTCGACCAGAAATCATACGATGACTTCGTAAATTAAAATTTTGGCGCGCTTAGATTCAATATTTAATTTTGATGCAAAATAGAGGTTGATCGAGGAAAACGTGGCTGGACCAAATTGACCAGATTTTTAAAGAAGGTAAAGTGAGAAGTATGACTTATAGACAGAAATATTTGCGGCATTCATACATAACGAGATGTATGAATGCCGCAAAGATTGATGCCTACTTAAACCAAAATTTTCTTCGTGCACTTTCCGATTTTGGACTATGCGGACGTCTATTAATCGGTTAGGTATTACGGAAGAACAGCTGGACAAATTACAACGTCTTCAAAATGTTTGTCTAAGATTTATTTTTTTTCCTAAGAAAGTACAATCACACAACATATCAGAAGGAGCTGAACTTTTGGACACCTGTCTATGATCGGAAAGACGCTGAAAAAATATTCTGCGTCTTTCTTATCATGGACTGGCGCTACGCTCAAACAGATTGTTTGTTGGCTTTCCAAGTTCCCCGCTCTTCTTTTTAACGTTGTCATTGACTCTGGAACCAATTACAAACAAATGTTAGACTCGCTCCATCATGGCATGTTTTAAAAAGCGACTGAAAAAACTCTGAAGTTAAATCAGTAATACAATGTGTTTCATTCCTAATTTTTTTTTACTCCACACCATCCCTTTCTCTTCTATTGATTGATGATATCTCACTTTTATTTTTACTATGTATATTGTTCATGAATTTTGTAAAGGGGAATATTCACTTGAATATTTTTATCGACCGTTTAACTCCCTTTGTTTACTTTTGTCTGGTTGGTTAAAAGAGATTGCCACATGGCAAGAAGCCTGCCAGATTGTTTTACAATGAAGTGTTGAATAAATAAATGTGGCGAAGACAAAAATGTAATGTTGTAAAGAAAAGTTTAGGGATCTGTTTTTTGACACGGCGTGGAGATATGTACGAGTATGTCATTGAAAATATTTTGTTACCAGCTTAAGGAGAGATTGATGCCAGCTGAATCCATCCTCCCATCTCGGTCCAGCGTCTTCAGTCCTTCTTCAGGCAGATATAATGACTCAATTATCTGTTTAGATTTGATGCCGGCATCGCGCACATCGGCCCCGCCGCCGCCACCTATACTCCTCCTCTGGTATACTCCCTCTGCACCATGCCTCATGCTTCGCTCGGGATAATATAATAATTCATATCTTGCTAGCCGATCCGAGGGAGCGCTAGGCGATGGCCAACCCAGACAGAGCATCAGATGCTTCCAAAGACCTCATTTTTGAAATGTGCATGGTATCCAATGTTTCATGATAATTCGGCGGAAGGCTGCCCTGTGATCTTAGGGTTTCGTATTTAATTCCTCATATTTATTTATTTATTTACAGTCGATTTAAATCACATTGTAACTTTAACAAAAGTATCTTCCGATCGCTAGTAAATACAGAAACACAAGATGAAACAATATAGAATTAAGGTTGTTTTAGATGCCGGTTTTACTCGCACACGGAATGATCTTGTTGAACTAATTTTCTGATATGGACATCTTCCACATTTTGGTGGATAAATTGAGGATTAAACTCCTTAACAAACTTTGCATGTATAAATGAATCACTTTACAGGAAAGCATGAATAACGTTGTTCCTGTTCCCATTATGCTATATTTAGATTTTGAATATTATTTTTTTTCTTTTTTTTATGTAATTGTGTTAAATATTTATCAAATGCAAAATAAAAAATACATACGAGTATATCAAAACACTAACGTAATTTGTTCAATTTGCAATCACAAGGATGTACAATCGTATTATTGCACACAACAGGTCAGTATTCAGAAGGCCCATAGCCATGTACCACATTAGAAAAAACAACTTTATTTACTTCATTGACACTTTTTAATAGACACGCTTACATACCTCAACGTATATTCTTCCTTCTTCTTTACAGATTAAATTACTATTTTATTCTTATTACCTTATATACATAATATTTGTGTATGCAGTTGTATACTTAAGAATTTTGTGTTTATGTATTGCGATTAATTAATAAAATATAGTATTTGCGAATAAAAAAAATCCAGTTTCGTTATAACGATTTTTTAGTATAACGAAACGATTTAATAAATCCCTAGAAATTCGTTATAACGAGATTTGAGTGTATATGGTATACCCTAGTCATGCCAGGAGATCGTTGGTCTAACTCTTTTTTTTCCAATTCGAATCTCAAAAAAGATCCAATCTGCCCCTGTTTTGAAATAAATGAAAAAACATGAGAACGATTTGTATGGAATTTAACTTTTTAAGACATAGTTCTATTGTGATAGACGCATTTTACTACGAGTAGCTTGATATTTTCACACATCTTGTTTTTTTTTATTTTTCTCATAAAACTAATCAAAGTGGGTTGAGTCCTTTGAGATATTTACATCCAAATAGGAAAATATTCTTATTTTTAATAGTTATGAGCAAACAAGGAAAAGCGTTCCTGAATATATTTAGTTATTATTTAATTAATATAAAATACGGTGGTGGGACAGTTTCTTTGTCTTTATCATAATTTTTTTTTTAAGTTTAGTGCAATAAATCATATCTTATTTTCTACAATTCTATTCATTCTTTTTATTACCGGTATCAAAAACCGGCGTCTTCTTCGTCAGTTTCTTATCATCTAAATGAATTATGAATGGTGAGTTTCTTATCACCGGAATGAATTAATTATCAGTAGTCTCATGAAAACAAAGTAAGATTGGAGATAGTATGAAGTTACTTCTTCTCAACGCAGTGTCACCTCATTAACAAGAATTTCCATCTCAATTTACATATGTGCATTTTACATTTGCTATATATTTTCCGTGATGGAATTTTTTCTATGGTGCTTAAGCATGGAAACATGATCTCTTGTTATCTTAAAACATAAATAAAGGTAGAGAAATATTATCGACCATCAAAATACGAAAGTAAGTGAACTTTAGATATATGAGATACTACTACTGATATTGCAGGGAAAAATTCAGGCCAGAAGAAGTACGGGAAGAAGACGAATCTCCTTGTTGAAGAACTTACATGAGTGGTTTCATGGTGGTATCATATATTTATTCAGAACTACTGCATTAAATGTCAAAATAGTCATGGTGATCGCTGACATCTAAAGAGAAGAGAAATTTTTAAAATGAAGAAAAAATCAATCAACACAACACAATAAAACAAACAAATTAATTTTTGAGATTCAAAGATAGTAAAAAATTGCTTGGATATATGATAACGTCACTTGACTACCTCTGGTTTACTCTTTCTGCCTACAGGAAATTAAAAAGAAACGATTTTATAGAGAAGAGATGGAAAATAAAGACGTTATATCTTTATCGGGCACAGGGATGCTCATAAATTATTCAACCTTTTGGTATCGGCACAGAAAATTGATAATAACACGTGTGCTCCGTACCGTCCCGCGACCCTTACCGCGCCCCGTCCACGTATTACAACGGCCGCAACACACATTTTGTTTTGAAAGCTTTTGCACATTATGATGTGTAATAATCGTTTCATTTAAGCTGTTAGAAATAGGATAGTCCATAGAAAAAAATACCATGAAGGTACAAAAGTTTCCAGCTTAACAAATTTGAGCGTGTATAGACAGATATTACACCAGTCACGCTCAGTGCATGGTCAGACGATATTACAGTAAAAAATTTATAACTCTTCCTTGAGTAGTATGTCAACAATAACCGATAGAAGACATGTGGTTTCGTTATATTCTGAAATATCAAAAATGTAACATCGTATGGGTATCAAGTTTCTTTCAAAATTAAATGGCATGAGTATCTATCTAAACGTCATTATATCTCTGCCGGGCTTTTCGGTAATTTTTTTGTTTAATTGATAACTGAGCCATACTCATTTTTTTTAAATATAACGAAACGACACGTCTTCTATTGACTTTAATAGGCATTCAACTGAAGACAGAGGTATCAAATTTTATTTGTAACATCGCATGTTATTACGTTGGGTATTGCACCTATGATAAGTGGTGATTTACTATCAAATAAAAGCTTTTTTGCATATGTTAACTTAAAAAACTTATTTCCAAATGATTATTTTTTCAAAAAAATTTACGTTTGAGAAGAAATATTTCATATGTAATGAAAATTGTTCAACTGATTAACAAAAACGTTTAAGCTCATAAAATGATTGATAACATTTATAAAATTAGGAACAATAGTAGAAGGAATACCATATACTTAGTATTAAAAAGACTTGCATTTATTTTGGTCAAAGGTAAATCATATGTGTTTAACTCCTAGGGTGCAAGCAGAGTGGAAATAATTTACTATTCCAAAGCTCTAATATATACAGAAGCGATGACTCCTTTCTAAGGGTACGAGTAATGCTGAAACTGATAGTATTTTTGTGCGTTAGGAAATATTTGTGGAGATCTTACTGTGATGTTTACGTTGAAAAACAGAATTCTTTCTATATTTATGAATCATATACTTACATTGAGTGTGTTTGTTTGTTTTTCAATGTTATTTTTAGTGACTAGAGTATTTAATTAATGCATGTAATAAGCTAGTTGAATTAAAACCATAATTCTTAATTATTCGGCCAGCAGACATACGATATCCGAGCATAAAAATGACACAAGATGGGGGAAAAAATATGTTATATTATATGATTATTAAAGTGGATGTTGTTTTTGTAAAAAAATGATAAATACATTCATTCATTTGTATGGTGCCTCTAGACATATCTGAATTAGCGAAGCGGACATATTAAAAAACCTGAGGCAACATTGTTTTCGGCTCTATTAATTTAGTTTTTGGGTTTAAAACGACTGGAGTAGACCCAGAATTCACAGCTCGTCATTGCACATGTTAAAAATACTACTAGACGTAAATATGTAAAAACACTTGCACAAGTCTAACGCGCGCAAGACACAAGACGAACTTATTATTGTCTAAAAGTAGGACAGTGATATCGTGATTGTTTTTGTTATGACTGCCTGTTTTTGTTATGACTACCTGTTTTGAAATGTTGACTCCCATGTATTTCTCTATTTTGTTGTTCTTCAATGTAGATAAAAGTTACATGTCTAGTCAGTGGTTATACCATCTGGATATACTGGACACCATTTTCACGTGACCTCAGCAATGTTTTCTTTGATCTGTTTCACATCTAACATTATACGTATATTGTGTATCGTGAGCTACATGGCCGCGTGATAACGCATTGGACAGGCATTTTTTGCCCCTAGTATTTGCAGGTATAATGACACATATAGCTTCGATCGTATCTATTCTTAAAAAAAAAACACTACGGTGTGCTCCGATCCTTTCACTTCAGGTGTGCCATGGGATTCAATGCAGCGGTGTAGTTTGATGGTGTGCAACGGCTCACTGACTTAAAAAAAGAGAAAAAAGAAGAAAAAGACGAAAGCTTTACGCCGCTGCTTCGCTTTCCAACAATGATGATGGGATCTTTGACTACGAAGCCCAGCAACAACGATCGTGTGTCTTATATTTTTATTCTTCTTTCCCTTCTTTTAGGCATGTTGGCCTGTTACGGTCCTGCATCATCGTTTCCCTCTTGTGACGTCGACTGCCAGCTGTCTTTCCATCTTTTGGGAGGTCCTAGAGGTCTGCTTGCTTGGGGGATTCTGTCCCTGGCCATTCGTACGGCTCTTGGTTCCGCCATTCTGGATACATGTTCGTTCCAGAACCTTCTTCTCTTATATTTTTCGATGCAGAAAATCTGCCTTAAAACTTTTTAGGGTTTTTCCTAAATAGTTGTAATCTCATATGTCACTAGCATGTTATACCTGCTCTGTGTAACTTGTATGTGCGGGGTCGGCAAAGAAGGAACAGATCCCTGAACTTTCTATTCGAACACATAACTTATACAATACATACAGGATGTGTATGTATGTATTGTTGACAGATTCAAAATATTAAAAAAAAAATTAAAAAAGCAAGCTGAAAGTAAGGGTAGGAACGTTGTGTAGTATTCATATAACTTCCACTCGAGCAAATCTCAAAGATAGACTCAAGGGACCAAAAATTATTCAGAATCAAAGGTTTTGAGAAAACTATGTTTTAGCTTAATCAGTAAAGGAATAAGATTATACCGGAGATATATCCGTTTTGAACACCCTGTAGATCACGTATATCTTGGCATCGACTGACACGTCGATTACACTGATTGGCAGGCGTGTCTACTTGTGCTTTATCGCCTCGTGCACTACACATATATACTTGCACGTGCATACACGGGTACGTATACACTTGCATACACACGCCAACGCAAACTTGAACACGCGCCAACGCCAATGTGAACATTTGAAACTACCCTGAACATCAACTAAAGATTAGTTTATATCAATTTGACACAAAAATGTGAAAGCTTTCTTTTAACAATATACAGTTCTTGAAAAGATTATTGTTACGCTGTTTTTTTCGAAAAAGTGTGCAATAAATGGTATAGATATGTTTACATTTAGAAGAATATATGGAGTGATAATGTATAACAGGATACGGAATGAAGTTATATGAGATGAATTTGAACTTAAGGCTGATGTGTTGAGTCAGATGAAGAAGGACACTCGGAGATGGTTTGGGCATGTGGAACTAATGAATGAAGAAAACTAATACGACTAATAGATATACTAAAGTGCAAATGTGAATAAAAGGCATAGTAGAGAAAGTTTAGTTATATTAAGTTGATAATACTTTGAAAGAAAGATAAGAAAAAAGTAAGAGAAATCGTGTGAGCTGTATGAGATGGTGCATGGATATGGAAGGGGCGAAATTTGTGTTGAGATAGAAAAGCCTGACGCTTTGTCCTCTTTGCCTAGCCCAGCAGGACAACGGCGCGATAGTATGTATATTAAGTATCATTTCATATCTTTAAATATATCCTCATATACTTCATATGTTGTTCTACGTGTTCAAGGGTGTGGGCTGAAAAACATCTGGTGTCCCCGTGGCTGGGTTCGCCCTATATTGGTGGGGTGTATCTTGGCCGAGGGGATGCTATTAGATGAGCCCAGACCTTTTGATAGCTTCTGTATTTAATGTATTATCTGCAATTTATGTGTTTTAGAAGTGTTATTTAAATATAATCTGTACATACTATGTTGCTATCAATAAACCTATTATTTATTTATTTATTTATTTATATAGTTAGTTCTTTATTTATTAATTATTTTGTCTACAAGATTAATAATCTGGCGGGATTATTGCTATACATTAATTTTCTTTCACCAACCAGCTTATCTTGGATATGCAAAATATTTTTATGCATCTAGCAAAAAATATATAAATTTGAATTTAAATCAAAACTAACTAATATCTAAACAATAATGGGACTAGAGTAAAGGAAATTCGTGGAAGCCTGGGTGTTACAGACATCAACAGCAAGATGGAGGAGAGGCGATTGAGATGGTATGGGCACGTTGGACGCAGAGCACCCGATCACATTGTGAACCAGGCAATCTCCATGGATCTTCCTCGAATAACAACCAGAGGAAGACCAAAGAATTCATGGGTGGGGCTAAAAGATAACCTGATGCAGAGGCACGGCCTGGGGGACGTAGTCTGGGACAGAAGAGCATACAACCTGAGGATGAGGAGAGCTGACCCCAACAATCTTCGCAGACAGTGAGTTGGGATGGAGCCAGGGAGAGAGTAAAGGAAATTGATAAAAAATAAGGAAGAAAATAGGATGAAACGATATTCTGAGTAATATTACAATATATTTTTCATATTCTCTTTTGAACGTGGTTAAGAACGATGTACATCTGATAATTCTTGGAAGTTCGTTATGCCGCGTGGAGCGCAAATGAAGATGTGTAAATTGTGTATTAGTATACAAAGTAGTCTCTTATCGCCAGATCAAGGACAACGTCAATGAGATATGAAAGAAAATTGGGATTATTAAGCACTCAAAATAATTTCGACGAAACTTGAAGGTTCCTTCGCTCCACATTATGTTAAGTCGTTGAAGTCTATTTTGAAACTCTGACACGTGGTTGTCTTTTTAAGGCTTATTTTGCATCGAATGCAAACATTTTGCAGTCTCTTGCTTCTACAGACTGCTCATGCACAATGGAGGATCGATTCTATACCCGTATCTCCCAAGGGGTTGATAGTTTTCATCAACTTGTAAGCCGCAATCATCCATGGAACAGGCAGTATACGTTGCTAGCATATCATAAAGGCATCAATCGGGTTCTGAGAATAAAATACCAAATTCTTTTCTTTCATTCGTGAATTGAAACCTAAACTGGAACAAAGATCAATAACATATCTCTAATTCAACAGAAAACATACAAAACTGTTTTTATGATTTGTTCTTCGTTTTGGCTTCAATGCTGTGGAACGTCATTCACAAATTATTGAGCATATATGTGTTTCATTGGGAAAAATAGTGCGGTGGTTTCTCATTGCCTTCCAATGGTTGTTATAGGAATTGTATGCATGTTGTATATATTGTGAGCCATGCTCTCAAAACACAAATTTTGGGGTGTAGCACTAGGCGTCAGATGAAATAAGTACTTATGAATATTAAGCAGGAGTGTTGTAAACCGGGGGTTAAGTACTTTCTAGATGACCCTAGAATGACCAGTACTGTTCACAAGGTACTTCCACTTAATATCATGCTTCAACACATCTGAGTTGGTAAGTCTATCTTATTCAATAGAATTATTATTGATAGATTCAATAGAATAACGTGCCCGGGAGATGATATTGTATTTAGCCTCAATCACCGTGCCTTTGTGATTAAAACTACTTAAGGAAGCACGGAATCGCAGTTCGTCATATGTGAAGCGATCGAGATGGCAGCAGAACTGGGTATAAGTACATTTTAAGCGACCCTAGACTAGTTAGTACTGTCCACTAGGTACCACCGCTTACCACTTCGCTGCATCCTTATATGCATATATTATAAATAAATATATTAAAAATAAATTATCAAAAAATAATCAATCATATTAAAGATCTTAGATTAACTATCTGCAAACACTTGTTGGAATTCAAAAACACTTGTTAGAATTCAAAAACACTTGTTAGGAGCTTTACATCAAATTACGGCAATCTGATAAAAAGAAACTAACAAGAGACTGAGTACAGGTTTCTTCTACATTCCTGTTCAGCTGTTTCGGTGTTATCTTAATTGAAATTGATTATCGCCAATATAATACTGAATTTTATTAAATTCTAACCGTGAGTTTAATGCTTATAAAATTAAAATGAAGTGAAAGTAACGCGTGATTATTTTTCGAAAAACGCCCCAAGTTAAACAAGTTTCGGGCCATTCTGTGTGCCCTCTGCTATCTCGGATCTTGGTAACGTCGTTGAGATACTTGCGTTAATTTTTATAAACTAATTCTGAATCCAGGACCGGGCTTAGTGAGGCTCCAGGAATCAAGGAAATCAAAACAAACTCAATGAATCATGTGAGGTTGTTAGTAACAAGTTTCACTTAATCTCTATTATGGGTTTTGTTTGAGATCTCCAATAAACTATTGTAAATATTGAGATAAACATATCTATTTAAAAAACTGCAAGTAAGTATGATGAGGAGTTAATTGATAGACATGATTTTGACGTGGTATTGAAAATATGAGTATTTTAGTGCCAACTTTGATGTACGGAAATCACACGTGAACGTGAAAAAACTGAAAAGAGCTGAATAAATGCTGTAGAAATGCATACACTGAAAATAGTGTAAGGGTTCGCTATATGTGACAGAATACGTAATGCAGTAATTAGGAATGAATTTGAACTTAAAACTGATGTGTCGATTAAGATGAAATACAGCACTGAAAGATGGTTTGAGCACATGGAACGAATGAATGTAAAAAGACTAACAAAATAAATATACGAGTATAGTGTAAATGTGAATGGAAGGCGTGGTAGAGGAAGGTATAATTGGAAGAAGTGAATGATATTTTGAAAGAAGGAATAGTAAGATGTCAGAGAAATTGTATGAACTGTGTGAAAAGATTTATGAATATAGAAGAGACGAAACATGAGTATCGAGATATAAAAATCTGGTGATCTATCCTCTCTGCCTACCCCAGTATATATTAATTACTTACATAAACGTGTTTTTCGGAAACCAAACAAGGTAATCCTTAAAACTTGTTCCGAAGTCCTAGAAGACATCAATCATGATAGAAACTCGACAAATAATCTCGTTAAAAAATCGATGGTTAAAGCTGATTTTATTTCATAAGTAAAGGGTCTTTCAAATTGAGCGGTTTTTTTTAATTCTTGGATAAAACACAGATGGCGTCGCGAGCTTGCCTAGGTCTTGGACATTTGAGAAGTGTAATGTATGACATTTATAAAAATGGAGTCGTATACAATACAACAACGCGTTCAAATTGTTGAATTATTTTATGTATTGTAATCTCCGGAAACGGTGATGTTAATTGGCTACCAAGATCATGTGATCTGACACCGTTGGACTATTATCTCTGAGGTTACGTGAAAAATCAGGTCTATAAGAATGACCCCCAATCAATTCCTGAGCTGAAGAACGATATTACGAACTCTGTGGCCTGGTGGGTTCGATCCCCGCTGAAAACCAGAATTTTTAAATGGGATTCCAGTCTGGTTTTCACTTAGAGCCTATTAAAACACATTTCTGGTTGATTGGAAGATATTGTCATATGGCAATAAACTCGCCAGGTTAAAAAGAAATATTCGCGTTATTGATGAGTTAGAACCGCAATTATGTCAAAATATCATCGAAAATTTTGACAAAAAAGTGGACATCTGTGGAGCGGCAAGAGGTGGACATTTAGCGGATATAGTTGTCATACATTGTACTTCAATGACCAATAAAAAGTTTTTTGAAATCAAAGCAAATTGTGTGTTTCAACCGCTCAATTTGAAAGACCCTTCATTTCAGAGTTTCTAAAACGCATGTTTGCATAAAGATTGATACACAATAGAGATGTGTCAAAATATTTGGTATATAATAATATTACAAATATTTCTGATAATGTTTTTACTCTTATTAAAGAAATAGCTAACAGAATCTCATAGATCTGACCCTGTCCAGATTTTATCTCGCCATATACATCTATTGATCACGCGTGAAAATCTTGTATAACTATCATTAGACCCCATAAGGCCGCAATAATGGCTTTTATTATAATATTTTTATTTATTTTTTACAAAACTATTATGTGTTGGTAAAACTTGTAATCGGCTTTAATGTTAAATATTACAAATTATATGTATTTAGAGAATAAAAAATTGTTTTGCGAATGGAAGCTATTTAAAGGTTATTGATTTATTAACAACTATTTTACTTAACTTGAGACATGACGACTTCTGTGGCCTAGTTGGTAAGGTGCTAGTTTCCTCCTTGAGGGTTTTGAGTTCGATTACCGATGGTCACAAAAAAAGATCCCAGTGTAGTTTAGTTCGTCGTCAATTTTAAACTTAACTTCTCGTGTTCCAACACGTACGACAATCAGTTACTTGTTTACTCGATAAGCTCTGAATTCGAAGGCTCTATTATTGAAGAGTTGAACAATAAATTGATTATTCTAAATCGAGGTTTTATGATAAACCTTTAACCATTGCTGGACTTGTGGTGGGGAATGGTATGCAAATAAATGATAGAAATATAGGTGACGTATGCAGCTTTAGGAAACACTTAAATTCAAACCTTTTCTAGGAGGTCTTATTAAAATGTATGTTTGTATATGAACATTACACTAAACCTAAAACCGAATGTGTTACTTTCACACATCGAAAGATCTACAAAGGTTTCTTAATTGTTCCTTTTCCCTTGGTAATTTGCCTGCGGTTTTCTTACAAAATACATTTTTTCTAAACATATGAAGATGCGGAAAAGTACAAAATCTAATGGCCGCAGCTACTATGATCCTATCCTTACTCTCAACTTATATGTATTTATTATGTAATATTTTTAATTTGTCAATAATAGCAGGTTCGAATCCTGATGAGAGTCTTTTTTCTAAATGGTAATATGTCAATTGTCAATTTTTAATTATTATTAGGGTCCTCGTTAATTTTTTTCTCCCGGATAATCTCTCGAACATCATTGGTGATTCCGATATGCTGAGGAGTAACATGCATTAATGAATGGCAGACCTGAACATCTAGATATGCTGATGACGGTAAGCAAAATTACTCAATTGCAGATCCCAGAGATGAGTACCCACAACACGAAATTATCTCATAAAGGATTCTACTATCAATTCCATGCAGAACGCTTCGAGAATGTCTCAATTTGTAAAAAATCTCAGAAAGATCACCATTGTCAGACATAAGGTGTGGGCGAGAAAGAAATATTTATTTTGTATTTAATATATCGTAACACAAATTGATGAAAATAAATAAATAAATTATAAATTCTAGGATCGTTCTCCGGAAAAGTCCAGGATCATTCTCCGCTCACAATTCTTCACCCAATGTTTCCCGTACATGATATGTACAGTACCCGGTGGTAAGTAATACACATCGGGCTTAAGAAAGAGACTGTCGGCCATAATCGGCTAACTTCGGCTTTGTAGAGCGCCGTCTCTGTCATTCATACACGTGTTCCGTCACGATTTGTCAGTCGTTGTCAAGCATTCTAGGGACAGAGGTTCTACAAAGCCGAAGTTAGCCGATTATGATTGACAGTCTCTTTCTTAAGCCCAATGTGTATTACTTACCGCCGGGTACTGTACTTACGAGTAGATTTGATTTCTTAACTTGGAAAATTCTTAACCGTACATATTCAAAAAAAATTATGATTAATGTTAGTTTTTATTTAAAATGTAATTCATGTAGATATTTTACTTTCCTCCAAACCAGTATCGTGTACATTTTAACTACTCCTTCTTATGTGATGTTGTTACATAGATATTTTACTTTCCTCTAAACCAGTATCGGGTACATTTTAACTACTCCTTCTTATGTGATGTTGTTACATAGATATTTTACTTTCCTCTAAACCAGTATCGGGTACATTTTAACTACTCCTTCTTATGTGATGTTGTTACATAGATATTTTACTTTCCTCCAAACCAGTATCGTGTACATTTTAACTACTCCTTCTTATGTGATGTTGTTACATAGATATTTTACTTTCCTCTAAACCAGTATCGGGTACATTTTAACTACTCCTTCTTATGTGATGTTGTTACATAGATATTTTACTTTCCTCTAAACCAGTATCGGGTACATTTTAACTACTCCTTCTTATGTGATGTTGTTACATAGATATTTTACTTTCCTCTAAACCAGTATCGGGTACATTTTAACTACTCCTTCTTATGTGATGTTGTTACATAGATATTTTACTTTCCTCCAAACCAGTATCGTGTACATTTTAACTACTCCTTCTTATGTGATGTTGTTACATAGATATTTTACTTTCCTCTAAACCAGTATCGTGTACATTTTAACTACTCCTTCTTATGTGATGTTGTTACATAGATATTTTACTTTCCTCTAAACCAGTATCGGGTACATTTTAACTACTCCTTCTTATGTGATGTTGTTACATAGATATTTTACTTTCCTCCAAACCAGTATCGTTTACATTTTAACTACTCCTTCTTATGTGATGTTGTTACATAGATATTTTACTTTCCTCTAAACCAGTATCGTGTACATTTTAACTACTCCTTCTTATGTGATGTTGTTACATAGATATTTTACTTTCCTCTAAACCAGTATCGGGTACATTTTAACTACTCCTTCTTATGTGATGTTGTTACATAGATATTTTACTTTCCTCTAAACCAGTATCGGGTACATTTTAACTCCTCCTTCTTATGTGATGTTGTTACATAGATATTTTACTTTCCTCTAAACCAGTATCGTGTACATTTTAACTACTCCTTCTTATGTGATGTTGTTACATAGATATTTTACTTTCCTCTAAACCAGTATCGGGTACATTTTAACTACTCCTTCTTATGTGATGTTGTTACATAGATATTTTACTTTCCTCTAAACCAGTATCGTGTACATTTTAACTACTCCTTCTTATGTGATGTTGTTACATAGATATTTTACTTTCCTCTAAACCAGTATCGGGTACATTTTAACTACTCCTTCTTATGTGATGTTGTTACATAGATATTTTACTTTCCTCTAAACCAGTATCGGGTACATTTTAACTACTCCTTCTTATGTGATGTTGTTACATAGATATTTTACTTTCCTCTAAACCAGTATCGTGTACATTTTAACTACTCCTTCTTATGTGATGTTGTTACATAGATATTTTACTTTCCTCTAAACCAGTATCGGGTACATTTTAACTACTCCTTCTTATGTGATGTTGTTACATAGATATTTTACTTTCCTCTAAACCAGTATCGTGTACATTTTAACTACTCCTTCTTATGTGATGTTGTTACATAGATATTTTACTTTCCTCTAAACCAGTATCGGGTACATTTTAACTACTCCTTCTTATGTGATGTTGTTACATAGATATTTTACTTTCCTCTAAACCAGTATCGTGTACATTTTAACTACTCCTTCTTATGTGATGTTGTTACATAGATATTTTACTTTCCTCTAAACCAGTATCGGGTACATTTTAACTACTCCTTCTTATGTGATGTTGTTACATAGATATTTTACTTTCCTCTAAACCAGTATCGGGTACATTTTAACTACTCCTTCTTATGTGATGTTGTTACATAGATATTTTACTTTCCTCTAAACCAGTATCGGGTACATTTTAACTACTCCTTCTTATGTGATGTTGTTACATAGATATTTTACTTTCCTCTAAACCAGTATCGGGTACATTTTAACTACTCCTTCTTATGTGATGTTGTTACATAGATATTTTACTTTCCTCCAAACTAGTATCGTGTACATTTTAACTAGTCCTTCTTATGTGATGTTGTTACATAAATATTTTGTTTTATGATCCTTAATTCTGTTTTAATATGTAACTGTGTATCTTATCTAATGAAAAATAAAAAAAATATATAAATAAAAATATATATTTTTAGTAATTACCATCAAATGGCAAAATTCGGAAAAATCTGATTTTTTATTAAAATATAATAAAAAAATTGGATTTTATATTTTAAC
Source organism: Odontocerum albicorne (assembly GCA_949825065.1). Taxonomy (NCBI): domain Eukaryota; kingdom Metazoa; phylum Arthropoda; class Insecta; order Trichoptera; family Odontoceridae; genus Odontocerum; species Odontocerum albicorne. The sequence goes on from OX463848.1 coordinate 34,720,120, forward strand.
TGGAAATGCTTTTTCCACATAATCGAGAAATATGTAAGGGCCAAGATAAATTAGATACGAATATATCGGAAATAGTTTCATCTTTTAAATTGAATATCTCGGAAACAGAAAAATGTAAATAACCAATAGTTGCCAACAACATGACGACACGTATAAGGAAGATTATCACCCTCATTCTCCAACGTCACTACAGTCCAAATCAGACCCTATACCCCTTCAGTCACGTCAATCCTGCACATCTGCTCACCCTTTATTCACATCATTGACATCCTTCTTCCCTTCATCAACCTTGTGCAGTCGGAGTCTTCCGATACTTGTTCGTCTGCCTGAATATTCATTGAGGGTGCTTTTCTAAGTTATTTTAACATAATCTATAATTCAAATCTCTATATAATCATACAAAAAGAGAGCTTAATATCTCCATAGACAAGATATACTGCTTTGTGTTGTCTTGTTTTCCAAATTACACCTTCAATGACTCTCCTATAGATCTTTCTTGTAGCGAGGAGGTGTAGCGAGATGTTGATCTCGTGGACAGTACTGACCAGTCTCAGGTCACCTTGAAAATACTCATCCCTGGTCTCTGACATCTCGAACTATTCAACTTTGGCTCCGAGTTGCTGTCAGTGCAAAGACAGCGGCTCCACCCCGAAAACTGCGTGGACCCACAAGCTAAACTTTGTTGGGAAAACAAAGGTTGGTAACTTCTGCTTTTGTGTTTCCCTATCCTCTTTCCTAGTGCTTCCAATTCCTATCCACATTAGTATATCCCAAAACTTTTATTTAACACTACTGTTCCCGATTAACAAGTGTACATTTCCTCTGGGATCAAGTAGCACACTAAAAAATACTATGTGTTAGCAGCAAAACTCACAATATATTCAACATGTATACAATTCCTATAACATCTACTAAAGTGCGGAAGGCAATGGAAAACCACCGCAATTTTTCTTCTAAAAAAAATCACATGAATATGCTCAACAATTTGTGGGTCATCTTCCTCAACATTGAGGTCATGACGAAAAATAAGATTTTTTTAAGTTTACTTTTAAATTAAACATGTACTATTTAAAATATAATTTGATTGTAATGTTTCCATTGTTCATGATTATTGCTCCAACAGAATTATTTTTTGACCTAAGTAGAGCACTTTCGGAACACACCCCAAGTATTCAATTATGTATAAAGTGATCGGCAATCACTTAAAACTGGAAATGGCGTGATGGTGAGCCGATGATCTAATATCTAAAGCCTTATTCTCGGAATAGGTAATTTACGAACAGTCTTGTTACAAATATTGAGTTATTTAGAGATTCTCAATCCTATTTCTTTTTCAATATAAAAAATGATATTTGTATATCTTATTATCCAATATTTAGATTAATCCACAATCAATATAACATATAACACAGACAGAAGTATTCAATCGAGTAATTGAATTTAAGGATTTGGGGGTAACTTCTGAATCATGTCTAATATTTGCTAACCATGTTTCGCAGCTAGTATCAAACTTCTAAATTTTGTAATTGGAATATCTCAAGATTTTAATGGTATGGACATTCTGCGAAATTTGTATAATTATGTAATGCGCTCTAAATTAGAAATACGAGTATGTTTCAGAAGTTTGGGATCTTCATTAACTGTTTCTTATTCTTTCTCCATTCATTCCTTCTGCCCAAACTATCTTTGATTGTTCTTCTTCATCCTATTTTATATGTCAGTCACATTCATCCTTATTTTTTTAATTCTGAATTCATGCGTATATGTTATTGTCACATTAAGATATTTCATTATGAACTATAAGAACAGGATATCTAAAAAAATGTTTAAACGATTCATATGGTTTTTTTTATTTATTTTACATATGACATGAAATATACATCATGGTAATTTAATTTTCGAAAAAACAACTGGTAATTTAATTTGGACACACAATTTTAATGGATCTGGGTTTGTTGCCCTTCATTTGTCGTGTCCCTATTAACCTAGGATTTCGCCTATATCTCAATGAAGACATATCATATATCATTAAAAAATAAATCGATACTTCTTTCCGAGTTTATTTTTCAAAACCCCGTTGCACATTCTCATCTATCTGACAAACAGTGACAATCAATTACATATGTATACATCACGCGAAATCAAACTCCTCACACTTCATCACTCCAGACAGACTAAAACATTCATCACACAATATACCGCACATAATCATAAAAATAAAAACAAAAATATTAATATAAAAAAACACCACACTCAAGAGCTCACACAAACCATGACGATTATGATTATAAGTTAAGTATTAATTAAGGCATATCTAAGATTAAAACTCCAAATTGAAATCCGTTCTGGTCTCTACACTGTTGATAACGTAAAATCACAAACATCACGAATCATTTGTTTTGGTATTTGGGCGCATTGTCTTTCAATAGCTGTTCTCAATTCATTAAGTGTTGCCGGTTTCATGCCATAAACTTTATCTTTGGTGAATTCTCATAAAAAAAGTATACTGTCTGAGGAGCGTTGAAGATATTTAATGCTACGTCCAATTCATCTGCTCGACAATATTCACAACGGTAGCCCTTCACATCACGATAATAGTGCTAGAAATAAAAGTCCTCTTCATTAAACTACGAGTATATAACAATGTAACGTATGGTATGACAAATTCCTGTATCAAGTGCAAGTAAACGGCACGGTGTAAAAGTATGCATACATTTTTTTAGGATGCATATAACTCAAATTGAAGTGAAAACCAATTTCACAAAAATTTTACTTTCTAGTATATTTCATCACAGGAAAAATATTCTCATAGATTTAAATTATGTAATATTAACACTTTTAATTACTCATGTTTTCGAATTCAGCACCCCAAAATCAATAAAGAACCCCAAAGACAATTAAGAATATGTTTATGAAATATAAAAAAAATCATAATTTCGCAATGTTATTATTTATCAAATGAAAAAAAGATTGAGAGCCATTTGTTTACAAAAAAAATAATCTGACCGCAACCCCAAACAGATCGTTAAGCGTTCAATAAATCTGAGCAGACCGGTCAGCCGGTAATTTGATTAGAATTAAAAGATCAAAGCGATTGTTTGGTTATTAAATTGATATTTGATAACACGTATTAGAGTGGACGTGGTTCCAAATGGAATATTGAAAATTGCGGTCGAGAGCAGCCGATCTATGAATAATCACGGCTTCCATTCCAAAAACTGGACTTTCAAAGTGGTGGAATGGTTATTATAATATTTTACCTGACGCCTTTGGATCAAACAAAAAAACTTTTCCTATAATTAATTTTACTTACTTCATTATTTTTATTTTATATACGGACATAAGGATTTTTTCACAATAGTGTATTAGTATCAATATTCATGTATTGAAATGAAACGAGGACAGGGAAAATTAATGAAAGGTGTCGGGATAAGGCAGTGTTAATAAGTGAACTGAGAAGAATATGTAGTGTATCGATGTATGACAAAATAAGAAATATAAATATTAAGGGGGAATGTGAGCTGAAAACTGATTCGTTACGTTGGGTGAAAATGAGCACATTGAGGTGATTTGGACATATTGAACAGATGAATAACGATAGACTGACTAAAAAAATTACAATGTAGACATTAGCGGAAATTTTGGAACATGACGACCAAGAAAAGTATGGTTGGACCAAGTGAATGGAATTTTAAAAGAATGGAAAATAAGCAGTAAGAGAAACACAACGAACTGTATGAAAAAACGTATGGATATGAAGGGGATGAAGTAAGGTTATCGTGATAGGAAAATTTAGCGCATATCATCTCTACCGTTCCAAACAGACGACTACCTCCGTGGCCTAGTTGATAAGACGTCTGTCTCCTAACCCAAAGGTTGCAGGTTCAAATCCCGTTGGAATAAAGATTTTTTTTTAAAACATTGCAATCTGGTTTTCACTTAAGGCCTTATTAACATCTTTCTTGTTGGTTGGAAGAGATTACCATATGGCAATAAGTTCGCCTTTGTACTGTATACATTGTACTGTATACAACACAATATAACAGATAAATGGAGTGACGTATATACCACAATATAACAGATAAATGGAGTGACGTATATAACACAATATAACAGATAAATGGAGTGACGTATATAACACAATATAATAGATAAATAGAGTGACGTATATAACACAATATAACAGATAAATGGAGTGACTTATATAACACAATATAACAGATAAATGGAATATCAATGTAAATATGGTTAGACCTTCAAATTATCCGACTAACCAAAGATAATATATATTATCGATTGGTGCATCAACTCTGATTGATAAACAATTTATTACAAAACTCCCAAAACAAATTTGACTGATAATAAAAAATAAATAATTAACAAGCGGAACATCGCTGATTCCTCTAAAGAAAAACTTTATAACTGTTCGAATAATTGAAAATATATTTCTTTAGGCACAGCCCGACAGTTAGTTGGCAGTTATCTCCAATCAATCTATAATGGTACTTAATCACAGGTTACAGCTAGAAAATTAATTAAATGTTGTCGCCTCGATCAATCCAATCTCAAATCATTTTTCATACTCAAATTGAGATTCATTTTTGATTGAATTTCATTTGTATTAATTATTTTCTAGTTATCAAATAAAAATATGTATTTTATTTATGTTATGCCTCACTCAAAGTGTATAATCTAGAAGAAATAACTCAACTCCTTTATATCTTCAAAAAATTCTATAACACTCCTGAAAAAAATCGCAACCAAAACGCGAATAGTGGAAAAAAACTGAAGTAAGTTTGTTAACTTTGATTAGTTCAATAGACATTATACATACATATTCCTATTACACAATTTCGCTAACGAGATAGGCAGAGAAAACATAACACCAGACTCTCCTATTTCAACACACTCCTTAGTCTCTTCTACATCCACACACCTCTCATGCAACTTTTACGAATTCTCTGACTTTCTTTGTCTCCGATTTCTGTGACTGCTTACTTCACCTTTAGCATTTATTCGACTTATTTCAATATTTTTCTACGTCCACGTTCCAATCTTATACGTCATCAAAGTTAGCACCAAAATACTTTTGTGAACTATCATCTTAGCAGATTTTGATACTGTCCGGTTCGAGTATATATAATAGGTGCCCTATTGACTTTGTTTCCTATAGATGTACACCGTTCGATGTCCCTATTAACTCTTTCTTCCAACATCTGAGAAAATACTACCGAAATAGCAGAATTCGTCAACTTGCTCCGATCTTTCATTATTCACCCATATATCGCATTTACTTTTCCTTTCACACTTTTTATCACCATTACTTTAGATTTTGCGACATTCATTCACAGATCGATAGAAAAGTACTTAAAATATTTTCGGAGCATGCGATGGAAGTTTGACGCTAATACTGAGCTGTACGAACTCTTCAATGAACCCTGTGATTCCAAATATACATGAAGATTTAAAGAAATTAATAGGTAGGATACATAAATTAAATGAAATAAGTTTTGTCCCCCAAAATGGCCAAGTAACAGGTACGCAACCGATCTCCGTGGCCTGGTTGGTAAAAAGTTACCGACATTGGCATATTTCAAAAAGCAACTGAAAAACTTTTGATTTCAATAATGTAACGTTTCATTCCCGATTTCCCTTTCCTCTCCACTATCCCTTCCGTTTTTGCCTTGATTGGTGGTAAATAACTTTTATTTTTATTATTTATACTGTTCATAAAATTTATGTAAATAAATAATGGTTTGAATAATTTTGCGACCTATTTACTTTACTGGTTGGTTGGAAAGAAATGGTCACATAGCAAGAAGCCCGCCAAATCATTATATAATGAAATATTAAAATAAATAAATTAGCTTGATTTCCTCCCGGAAGGTTTAGAGATCAATTCCTGATGGTACCCGAAAAAAAAGTGTGCCAGTCTGGTAAAAGAAGTCTTCTGTGAACAATAATCATTAACGCAATAATTGTGCTAGTGTTGTTCCTTCTTCATGTGCGGGGTAGTATTATCATCAGGTGCGAGACGAACCGTGCCTTTTAAAATGGTTCTAATGGCGAAGGCAAGATTGTCGGAGATAAATTTAATGTTGTGTCCCAGCCACACTATTCATTATGACCGAATTACCAACTCGGATATTTTGAAGGGTAAAGCGAGATGTTAAGTAGTAGTACCTTGTGGGCAGTACTGGCCGATCTAGGGTCATCTAGAAAGTACTCAACCTCTGGTCCGCTGACATGTCGAACTCTTCACCTTTGATTCCAAATGCACGGATAGCGGCCGCACCCCGGAAACTGCGTGGGCTCGCAGATTTAACTTAGTGGAACGGTACAGAGACGGTCACTTCCGCATCTATGATTTTCCAATCCTCTCTCCTAATCCTTCTAACTCCTATCCACGTTAGTATTTCCAAAACATTTCTACAACACTCCTGATCCTACTAAACATCCACATTTCATCTGAAACCTAGTACTACACCCCAAAATACTAAGTATTGGCAGCAGGGCTCACAATATATACATGTATACAATTCCTACTGAAAGGCAATGGGAAACCACAACACTATTTTTTTCAAGAAAACTGAATGAATATGGGTATACCAACAATTTTTGAGTCACGTTCCTCAGCATTGAAAACACGACGAAGAAGAAAAGATTTTCATACGAATAACAAGCCTGAAGAAGTCTGTCGAGTTAGTAGACCTGATTTAGGCAGGAAGGCAATGCCTTCAGTGGTATTTGATACTCTTAGTATGAACCTGGAAGCAATTAATGAAGGATCAAATTCAATGAGGATGAATCCTGGAGAGAACCAAAATAGTGTTCATATCCTTTATCTCCTAAATGTCCAAATTATCAAAAGTTCAAATTTAACATTAATTTACGATCTTTTTTTAGTTTCTTTTTATAAATGGATATCGTGATGTTTGATAACAATTACTTAGCCAACTTGATTCGGATAATAAACGAGTTAAATATGAACACACTAAACATTGTTAACAAATTGAGTAATAAATAAAATATTTGAAATAAATAATATCTGGTTTCGTTGTTATCTTGTTTCAAGGTTAAATGCCGATTAAATTATAACACAAGTGAGACTGGTTTCACATTTGATATTTATCTCAATTTTGTTACAGCGAAAAAGAATAACAGTGAAATAGGAACGATGAATTATGTGTACCATTGATTGTTAAATGGTCATGTAGTTTTATTGCATACATAAATTAAGTCAATGGGACACTAAAACATATATTTGGACCGGACAGTATCGAAATCTGCTAAGACGATAGTCTACTGTAGTATGTTGGTGCCAACTTTGTTGTATGGCAGTGAAACGTGGAAGTGGAAGAAGACTGAAAAGAGTCAAATAAATGCTATAGAAATGCGCGCTTTAATACATGGAGGGATGATGTATGACAGCACAAGCAATGAAGTTATTAGGGATGAATGTGAACTTAAGGCTAACGGGTTGAGTAAGATGAAAAACAGCACGCTGAAATGGTTTAGGCATGTGGAACTAATGAATCAAAAAAGACTAACAAAACAGAGGGGTAGTGCAGATGTTAGTGGAAGGCGTGTGAGAGAAAGATTAAGGAAAGTATAGTGGGATTAAGTGAATAATATTCTGAAATAAAGAAAGGTAGAGAGTCAGAGAAATCGTAACATAGAAGTTGTATAATAAGGTGGTGGGTGTGGAAGAGGCTTAGGATGTGTGTCAAGATAGGAAAGTCTGGCACTCTTTTCGGCCTACCCCAACAGGGAGATGGTATGTATGTATGTAAATTATTCGGATGAAAACAAATTTAAAAAAAAGAAAAAGTGCTAAAATTATTAAAAAAAGGGACAGGCGTGTTTCTTCTACGGAAACATTATCGAGTTTACATGTAGATCTTATTAACAAGTCTACTAACTTTGTTCTTAACCCAAAGGCGCAATTAATGGCGGCGAAAACAATATTGTCTCCCGGCCACGTTTTTCAACATGTCCGCATCATGCATTCGGATATGTTGAGGGAAAAAGAATTATTCAAGTAGAAAAAAGTTTTATGTGAATAAAATGATAGATGTAAGTTTTTATGATAAAATTTGTTGATATAGTATTGTCCCCCGTCATCCGCTTGGGATAGGTTCCAAACACCCTCGCGGATGACGAAATCCACGGATAATAGAAAACCCCTTTAATTACCTTATACCTACTTAAGTGTACCTATACTAAACAGCCGTTTTCTGTAAATACACTGAACACTCTTGTCTCTCTCTGTCTTATCTTTTATTTAATGTAACTGTACTGTAATAGTTACTCTTCTGTTACAGTATTGTATAAACTGTAATTAATAAATAGTGTACAATATTAAATAAACAATAAATTGGAAAAAAACAATACAAAATGCACCGTACTCACCCTTATTCGTTGTTGTTATTGTGATAATGTGGTGATGTTTAGAGAGAAACTCCCCTCAAGGCACTCTAACTCGAAACTTGAACCAACTAATATTAAACAAACCACGTATGGCTATAACAGCACCCTAGCGAATCATGTATAACACTTTCTTAATATAAAATACAACCTTGTTGGATTATCGACAAGTGGCAATATTTACCAACCAACCAGAAAGATGTTTATGAGATCTTAAGTGAAAACCAGACTGAGAATCCCATTTACCTTAGAACTGGGTTCCACCTGGAATCGAACCCGTAACCCACGGGTCGAAAGACAGACGTCTTACCAACTAAAGGGAAACGAAGGGAATGACGTAGGCAATGTGCGATAGTAAACGGAAAGACGATGATGATTTTGATGATTACCTTAAGATGAATATTTGGGTCTTCGGTAAAAGTGCCTTCATCGTTCTGCGAAAGATTTAAGAAAAAGTTATTCATAGATACAGATCCCGCAGATAACGAGGGCTGCTGTATTTTTTTTATTGATTATATAAAAAATCAAACCATGTAAGATTTAAAAAAATGCCAGACCTTGTATGTTTCTTTGTTATGACAATACTAAGTATGATAACGTGGGTTTTAAATGTATAGTCATTGGTAAATCCTTACATTTATTACAAGTAAAGCACGAATAACTATTTATGAAATTGAATAAAAAATAGAACATTCAGGATATGTTTTAATTTATGATTTTCTCCGCCAATTATTATTTAATCGTTTTATATAATTCATCTGGAATTTGGTAGTTACGAACCTACTTATCTCGAATTAAACACGATATGCCAATATATCATTCGTATTTTTCACGAACTCATTATTTGATGTTGAGTTCATCTATTATCATAGTAGAAATATGTGATGAAATATCTCTCTATAATATGAGTGCCAGCAAAAATTACGTATTTACTCTTCCTAGAAAGGGTTCAGAGAAGATTTCTTCGTTGTCTCTCCATGAGAGAGTATGGATATTATCTCTGACTTTATGCAAGTGACTTCTTACTGGGGATTCTTAGTTACAGAACATTTGAGTCGAAGAACTCTTCGATTGGGTGTCCACTTTTTTGTTTGCTCAGGAGTAATTTAGTTAACCCATCTGTATCGGACGTATGCGTCACCTAAATCATATGACTTATTTGTGTAAATATTGTAGAGTTGATATCTGAACCTATTGTAATGAAATATTCCGTATGCGTGACCTTCGCAATAATCACTATAAATAATCGAACAGTCCATGCATGCAGAGTAAGTGCGGTATACATGGTATCTAGCAAGTATCTAGTAAGCCGCGACGGCATACACGGGCAAATAAAGGGACTTACGATGAGCGATGGGCTGCACATAAGGAACGAAAAATGAGCAAAATATATTCTCAATTTCTGGAACGTCAACTGGGTTTTATTAACGACAAACTTCTACCTGCTAAAGAGGAATCTCTTCACCTTGCTACTTTTCACCGGAATCTACGAGTATTGAGTGACAGCCATCCACCTATTTTACAGTCTTTGTACCGGTGATGTAGACCATCCGTTCTGAACAGTCTTGATCTGTATGTTCCGGATAATTATTTGAAACAACGCATTCATAGATTATTCTATCAACCTGTAAGTCGAGCCAACCTGCATTTGGAGATGCCGGTAGGTAGAGCATCACACTGTTTAACCATGTATGTCCTCATATAGACGTGTTTCATGTGTCTCTCAGCAGCTTCAGGAAAAATCTCTTACATTTAGTGTAATACTTGATATCATTTAATTTTATACACTATTTAACATGCTGTAATTGTCATAATGTTTTAGTGTAACGTATGCATTTTTACAATTGTTTTTATCGAATAAGTCTTTGAATTGTTTCATAATTGTTTTTATTTGTATCTGTTATATTTGACATTTGTATGAATTAGAGAAACTGTAATGTGCAAAAGACTTGAAAAAATAAATTAATAAGAAAGGGGTTCAATGGGTATTTTATGGTTAAATTATATCTTAAAGTTGTTTTGCTGCATACAAAACGTTACAAAACAACGAGAAATTTTCTGACTAATCTCAAAACATGGGATTTGTTTTTTTAATCCTTATGTAAATAAACAAATTAATTTCACAATTTATTCGACATTAATACATTTAGTTTTGTTTAAAGCCAGCCAACCATTATGTTCTGTATACGGACACAATATCTCCTCGTCGTTCGGCAAATTCAAAACTCAACATGATATATTATGAATTTTTGAAAAAGAAGGTTTTGAATAAATATTAAAATAGTTGGCGCGCACATTCAGAGATGGCGGGGGCAATAAATATCCATCAGCCAGGGTTATTTATTGAGCTCGCTGAATGCATAACGTAGAAAAATCAAGAGGAAAACGCCAAAAATATAAAATCACAAACTCGCTCACAACGACGTTAGTACAAAGGATGAAAAATGTATAAATTGTTGTAACAACATTTTTATTCAAAAGATATATCATCAAATATTTAAAAAAATCTAGAGCCTTCAAAAAAGATTTTTTAAATATGTATATATGTAATACGTACTAAAAATGAATTCAACTCTTCAGTTTTAGGTAGATTTCGATAGAAATACTACTTATTATAGACGATCTTAATTTGCCACTTTTGAAAAATTTAAAAGCATATTTTCTGATGACCAGGAGATTTCAAAACTACCCTTCGTTCAAAAGTTGTATGTATTCTCGTATTTATTTATTACTGACGTATAATAAAATATTTCTAATAGAAATATACAATTTGTTCGACAAAAATAAATACCTACAGGGTACCAAACGGGAAAATGTGGAATACCCTTTCCTCTTGCATACAAGAGAAATCTACCTGATTCTTGCGGTCAGTACCGGAAGGGCGTGTTTAAATTGTGGAATTGATAATTATTTAATAAATTACTTTGCACGTCGTTAAACGAGAAACGTGTTTAAATTTCAAGATTTTTTTATTAAAATATTCAATCATCGATTATAAGACTTCCATGATTTTATAATTTCACTCTGGATAATTTTTCGTTATCTTTATTATATCGTTTACACCTTGATCAGTGTGATTAAATATGAAATCTCACTTATCCAAAACTCATGTTTTGAATGTGTGTTCATGTGAATGCGGTATAGAGAAGGAGGACTCGAATCACATTTTTGTCAACTGCAGTTCTCGCGACTCTTTTTCTAGTTTTAATTTTCCAATTCCACTGCCAATGTAAATTTCTACTCTTTTAGGTCATTTAAATAATCAGTAAATTAATGTTATGCTTTTTTAAGATGATCAATCTTAATCTATAATTATATAATTTTATCTTCCGAATCTATAATAATACAAATCTGTAATAATACTTGAATGTAATATTATGATTTTACTTGTTTTTACATTAATTTCAATTATACGTATATTTTAACTTGGTCCTTTTTTGTAAATATACATATATTAATATCACATTTTCATTATTTCGTGGTGTGTGTTCTAATTCATTAATGTTTATTTATAAATGTATTTTTTAAATTTATGTTATATTTATTTATGTCTAAATAATGCCGGAAGAACACTGTTGATGGGTGAACAACAAAAAAAAACAAGAAAAGAATATATAAAGACAATACAATACAATATCGCTTAAAATGAGGATATAAATTGAAAGTTTGCAAGAAAGGATTTTTTGCTGAAAAGTATTAAATGGATTCCCTAAACATTATTATATTTATGCAAATCCCTGAAACAATGTTGACTGACAATAATAAAACAGCTTTTTCAAGGCAAAACTAATTTTAAATCTCTTGAAACTGCAATAATTAATATGCATGAAGGTGGTAAAAAAAGCCAAATAAAAATATTCAACAAAAATTTTCTAAGAAAAGATACATACAATCACGCCATTTCCCTGTCGGTGTAGTCAGAGAGGACAGAGCGCCAATATTTCCTATTACGATACATATCCTTAGCCTCATTTAAATCCATACACTTTCTCGTACAACTTTTTTTACGTTTCCTTCATTGATAATATTCACTTTGTCCAACCATGTGATGACGCGTGGTGTTTGAGTGTCCGGTGTCCACATCAGCGCTAGCAATAACAGAACTCTATAAGAAAAGATATTATATGTAAAAAAACATTTAAAATGTTATAATTAACATGTTAAATTGTTACACAGATCTCTTTTTGTAAATAAAATAAAAATACAAATGATGTTGTGCATGTTTTTTTTCCTTCCATACTCTTTTGAAAATTACACCAAACAACGTGTTTTACACAAGACATACTAAAAAAAATATTTTTTTTAATAAAAACACTTCATATAATACCTAAACACATTTTTGACAAAGCTGTTAAGTAATGCTCTATAACAAGTGCACTTTTTCTAAGAGTAGCTGTAAAACAGCAGCACTCTTTTTACCTAGTAACGGTAAGTAGCATATTTTACTTTAAGTTGAAAAGTTATTGTAACAGTGCTACTTTTTCAAAGTAACTTTAACAACACTGGGTGTTAGAAGTAGATGAATCATACAAAACGCCAAATTGTATGTAAAGAAAACCAAATTTAATGAAATGAACCAAAATGAAACAAACCATATCAAAAACATATGCTAAAGTTGTTGCCATGAATATTTTTTTCAGTTTTATATTGTAATTTCGTGCCATCTGTGGAAAAGTTCAAGACCGTGGCAGGCGCATACCCGTTGGAACCTTCTTCTTCTTCCCAGTGTCATGGCAGGTCCCCCCAACGTTGAATATCACCTGGGAGTACACATCTTTGTCCCCGGCAGCCCGAAAAAGATCTCCAATGCCAGTCCCATCACGTATACTGCGGAGCCAGGAGATTTGCGTCCTGCCAACACCTCTTCGATCTTCTATTTTGCCTTGGGTGATCAGGTGCAGTAATTTGTATTTTACTCCTCTAAGTACATGACACAAGTAGGACACCTTTCGGATTTTAATATTAGTCAGCAACTCTCTATCAACTCTGGCTCTTTGAAGAATCCTTGTGTTGCTGACCATATCCGTCCAGGGTATCCGTAGCATTCTTCGGTGCATCCACATTTCGAATGCTTCCAGTCGGTTCATACTACCAACTTTGAGGGTCCATGATTCCACTCCATAAATAACACTGACCAAAAGTAGCATTTGACTAACTGTTGTCGAAGTTTCGAATATGTTTCTCATTTTATTAAAAGCCGCATGAGACTATTCAATTCCGCACTTGACTTCGGTTTCTGGGTCGAGGTCTTCCACTAGGATACTTCCGAGGTATTTCAATTAACCTTAATAAAAAAAAATTAATCCTGTCTCGTTTTTTAAGGCCTCTTCAAACATATTTCTGGGTTGTTGTAAGATATTAACACATAACAAAAAGTCAATCAGATAGTACTGTACCTATATAACACAATACAATAATATAATTACCCCTGTAAAACCAAGTTGTAAAAAACACTGTACATTACTTACTGTAAACATTCTGAGATATAAATGCATGTTTCTGAAATATAAATTTATTTTGTGTGTAACAATACGTTCTACTGTAGCTTTTGGAAATCGCATTGTATTACTACAATTGCAAATTCATATTTGCATAGGGAAATTCATAATATCCACTGTGCAGATAACAATTATAAAGCGATGATTTACACGTGTTTCCACAACGTTAGTCGTTATCTAATAACGATAACGGGTGCAACGACGTTAGCAGCTGGCAGTAACGGCCGCTACCAACCTGGCAACTCTCAATAACCAATCAATTTCTTATCTCTTGCTGTTTATTCGTTTCGTGGATCCATTAATTTAACTTTACTTTGTCTTATTTTTAAACCATTTTTAAAATTTTATTTAAGAAGGTTTTGATTGCAAACAATATTTTTCACTATATCAAAGATTTGAGAAAATATTAAACAAAAAAATAATTTTGTTATTCCATTAATTATATTAATCATCGTTGCAAGTATTTCTACCTTTTATCCCGAGGTTCTCTTCAGATTAAATGATTTATTAAATGTCATGTGCCTGTGATTTTTTTTATCATTCCACCTGAAGAGAGCCTCGGAAAAGGAGGTAGAAACACGTGTAGCGGAGAATAATATAATTAGTGGAATAAAAAAGTTAATAATTATTGAATATTCTAATATTTTTTTATATCCATGCCACCTGTCTTGTAATAGAAGTGTTTCAGCTAATATATTTATTACTTATATTTATGTATGTTTATGAGGTTGATTAATCAAATGACGGTGTGATAAAAAGATGAATTTATTATTGATGTGATAACGTGAGAGTATATACGTATATACCATATAAATATAAATGTTTCTTCTGAATGGTTTAGTATTTGGAATAAAAAAATGAATTTATTTGACAAGGCTAAGACTACTTTGTCACCGTTCTTATACATTGAAGTGGTTCTCTCTATCGTCAATTTATTTATTTTTATATTTATTAACACTTTATTATATCTAGCGGGATTTTTGATAAGATAAATCTGGAATGAAACACGTAACATTACTACCTTGGAAAAAAACAATGTATTGGATTTGTTTATATACAATCCCTACTTTAACGCTACACTGCTTCTTTCCATTCAATGTTTATATAATGCAATCCCTACTTCAGCTCTACACTTCTTCTTTCCATTTAATGTTTATATAATGTAATACCTACTTCAACTCTACACTTCTTCTTTCCATTCAATGTTTATATAATGCAATCCCTACTTCAAGTCTACGCTTCTTTTTTCCATTCAATGTTTATATAATGCAATCCCTACTTCAACTCTACACTTCTTCCTTCCATTCAATGTTTATATAATGCAATCCCTATTTCAACTCTACGCTTCTTTTTTCCATTCACTGTTTATATAATGTAATACCTACTTCAACTCTACACTTCTTCTTTCCATTCAATGTTTATATAATGCAATCCCTACTTCAAGTCTACGCTTCTTTTTTCCATTCAATGTTTATATAATGCAATCCCTACTTCAACTCTACACTTCTTCCTTTCATTCAATGTTTATATAATGCAATCCCTATTTCAACTCTACGCTTCTTTTTTCCATTCACTGTTTATATAATGTAATACCTACTTCAACTCTACACTTCTTCTTTCCATTCAATGTTTATATAATGCAATCCCTACTTCAAGTCTACGCTTCGTCTTTCCATTCAAACAGAATTTAATAATCAATTTAATGTTTGTGAATTAACAAAAAGTAATTAAATATTGTAAATTTATTTACATATTACGTGTATTCAAGTCGTTACTTTGTATATAACAAAGTGCTTTAAGAGAAGACTAATGTCAAGATTCTATAATCAATGACCCTTGAGCCTACATCACCAAATCACTACTAGCAATCAAACTGAAAATATTAGAATAAAAAAGGTAAACTTTATACCTCTAATGATCTAACAACTCTTTTCATTATTTAATCCTATCAATTCTGACAGTTAATTCCCTGTTCTCTCCAAATGTGACTGTCGACGCAATTGTTCAGATCATGTATACTGTGTATAAACATGAACACAAAATAATGAAAATGAATGAGTCAAATTAACTAAGCTCCTTTGTATACCATAGTTGGTAAAAAGCGTGTAGTTGGTAAGACACCTGTCTTCGAACCCGAGGGTTATGAGTTTGAGTCCCGTTGGTACTTATTTTTTAAAAAAGATTACAATCTGGTTTTTATTTAAGGTCCCTCTTACATATTTGTGGCTAGTTAGAAGAAATTGTCGCATGACAATAAACCCACTAGATGTACTATATACAACTGATGAAACCGTGGGAAGGAGCATGTATAGCTTCATAGAAAGCTTCAATATCTATGATTACAATTTATTTATAGTTTGACAAAATATAATCTATGAACTAATCTATATGGCTTCAACAATGCACCAAAAACTTAAATAAAGAAAACATTTGCTATTAAATTCTCAGAATCTTCAAGAAATTGTGAGATCCATTAATTCGGAACCACCTACAGAGAGTCCCGACGCGCCTTGCAATATGAGAATAATTTTCAAGTGTGTCGTCTTTTTTAAGACGATACTAAAAGTAACTACCACGCTGTTAAGGAGCTGATCTTATTTTTTAACGAATCAAATAGATCTGTTCAATGTTTATAGGAAATAATTAAATACCTATATTATAGTGATTAAATGCAACTACTAAGAATTGTTTTTAGATCGTCCTATTCGAGCCTCAAAATTTACGACCGACAAATCGTATTTTCAATCTTGTTACCGAGATAGAAACAAAATCACCTATCTCCACTTCCAAACCAATTTAAAAATGCTCTCTACGTTAGAGCAAAACAATTTGAGATCGCGGGACAACTAATCCTCCTATTAGCATTTAGATGGGACATTTACTGTTTATGGGGACGCTCGCTGTCTCGGTCTGTCTTTTTCTGAGGATATACCGAAAGAGAAAGAAGGAAAATGAAAATTATTGGCTGACGTATATTTTGATTTTCCCTTTATTTCGCAGTGTCTGAATAGAAACTCAACAGTGTGCTAATTTTGTAACATAAAATGAAATAGAAAAATATTACGGGTGTATTTATTGAAGTAGTTTTTTTAAATCATTAAAAAAAATTAGAAGACGTTTATTGGCTTTTTAAACGTTGTGTTGTATTACACTTTTGTTGTACACAGTACAATTTCGCACATTACTTACCATGAGGTAACCTCTTCCATCCGACCAGAAATTTGGTACAGGGGCCGTACATGAAAATCAAAGAGGAATCTTTATTTTTTTAATCGGTTAGTAACAGAAATCAAATTCATAACCCCCGGGCTGAAAGACAAACGTCTTACCAACTAGACTACGGATATCACCTAAAAATAAAACAGAGGTTATATAAATGAAAAATATTATGAGTTAAATTTACAAGATAAAATTGTTGTTTTTTTTTCTTAATTCTCGGAGACTTTTTATACTGATCTCACGCACCATTCACCCCTTAGATCAGTGCTCCGCAACCGGTGTGCCGTGGCACACTGGTGAGCCGTGAGCCGGATACAGGTGTGCCGCGGTCAAATTCAATGTATTTGACATTTTACAAATTTTCATTATGTATTTAATACACAATGACAAATTATTTTTCGTAATATTGTCTATTTTTCAAAATGTAGTATAGAATAATTATTATAACTAAATAATTTTTCAATGGTCCCCCAGCGCCTGGTGCCAACTGTTGAAAACTGCGTAGTGTGCTTTGTACCCACCATGGCCGCACTAAATTAGTCATAGACAAAGAAAAATATTGTAAAATTTGTGTATCAATTTAATACCTATATATTTTAGCTTTTGGTGTGCCGCGGAATTCTAGGAAGAATTTTGGTGTGCCGTAGGTGAGAAAAGGTTGCGGAGCACTGCCTTAGATGATTAAACAACTTATGCAGAGCTTAAGTCTCACAGTCAATTTTTCTCCAAGTCACTTGCTGTCTCCTAGTTTCTCTTCCCTCCCAGCATTATAAAATCTTACTCGTCACCTTCGTTGCTGGGCCTCGTAGTTCTGGATCCCCTCGCCACTCTAACGTCAATCTTGAGCTGCTCTTCCACGTCGATCATGTGATCTTCTGTAAAAAAACAGTCAGATTCTAGATGCGCACTCCCTTCCGCAGATGTCACAGACATGTAGATCCTACTAAGTCGCCTGACAATGTTGATGCATGTTCGCAGCACGTTGACTGTTTCTCACATGCCTAGCCATTGAGACGCCATCAGCCCGAGAATAGATGGTTCTCCATCCTCCACGGTTCTGAGCCACCTGCTCCCAGTCATCACGGCACCCCGAACAAAGTTAGCGAATCTTACAGACCGTGTTGCTGGACTTGCGCAATGATCTTTGTTAACGATGTCAACTGAGGTCTGTTTACATGGCCTAACCATACCAACCTTCGTGACCTTATATCGTCTGGATTTAAGTGTTAAAGATATGAGAGTTATGCGCAGTTTTAGGAAGCACTTGAAGATAAACCTTTTTGGGAACCTTATTGTTACTCTTTAATTAGACTGGGAGTTCCTGTTATTTATTTTTTGGATACCATCGGGAATTGAGTCCGAGCCTTAAGTGAAAAGTCAAACATTTTATCAACTAGGCCACAGTTGTCGTCCTGTTTATTAACTAATTTTATTTTATTTCAACAGTTAAATATAATTGTTAATACAAAATATTACTAATAAAAAATAAGTAAAATTTAACATTGATATATAAACAGTGTTATACAAAAGAATGAAAAACAGTTAAGCTGAACCCAACATAATAACAAAACAAACCCAAATAATTGACTTAAATAATCCCTGCAAGAACAACTTCTTCACTGAACTCTTGTAATCAAACTGCACAATACCCCCCAGTGAAGGTCTTCAACTAAACTAACTCAATTGTCTAAATTGGCAGTAAACCCCAATTATAACTTCATTAAAATATTCTGCAAAAATATTAACTACTTAGCTCTAAGCATAGTTTGAAAAAACTCATTATTGATGGATTTCCACTCATGACAATAAAAGATAACACAACCAAATAGTGTTAAACCCAAAATCATTATTGTTTATGACATAATGGAAGTAGGAAAAGCCACCCCTATTTTCTATTTATCTGTTAATTTTGATCTGATTCCGATTAGATTCACCATTGGGGTAACCAGACACCCCCGCGGTTTGTACAGAGCAGTCGAGATAAAGAATTATCATATTAATCGGAGCCTAGACAGGATTTGGGGGTGAAGAATCGCACCCCTCGCACACGCCAATATGTTACAATTTTCGGATTTAAAACTACCGCATTTGGGGTTGAATATTATGCGAAATTTTAAAACAATATTTATATTAGATTAATGAAGTAGATAATTCATTCATTTATATAGCATTCTTCAACTTCTCCTAATCTGTGATTCAGACATATTAAAGAACGTGACTTGGAGACAACATTGTCTTCGACTCCATTGAACAAGTCTTCGGGCTTCAAACCAATGAAGTAGGCCCAAACTCGTTCTTCGTAATCACATACTCGTATATGTATTAGAAATACTCGTCATTGTCGTTGCTGGGCCTCATACGAGTAGTCGAGGATCTCCTCACCATTACAACGTCAATTTTAGTTGGAAATCGATGTGGTTTTACGTGAGTGAGCCGTTGCACACCAGCAAACTCACTGGTCACACCGCTGTACTGGATCCAAAAGCACAACGAAGTGAGACCTCTATGTTTCTTCCCTCTTTTTTGAAAGAATAGATATGATCGAAATCATAGGTATCCTAATAGCTCCAAATACTTGGCGGAAAATATGCCTATGTCATTCGAGGGGAGTAGCACAGCGCGGGGTTCTAACCAGTGTATTTCCTCATGGAAGTCATTACGTTACCGTGTGACCATGCACATTATCAAAGAAATAAAAGCTTACATGAAGAGGCAACTACATATGCATATGTTTAGCGCATGAGTATTGTTGGCAGAACAATTCGTGTACCAGACTGGGACACTTTTTAAAGGTACAATTTTTATTGTTGGATTAGAATTGAAGACAAAACCACCATGCTTGAGTCACGCGTCATACAAACTAGGTCCAAGGTGTTCGTCAATTTCAAGTGAGTAAATAATCTTCATTTAAAAATAGCAAAGTTTTAGAAAATTTGCAAGAGCTTTTCACATAGCAATAAACCTGGCGAGCTGTACTATGAGTATATAACATACAACGAAAGTGTGATGCAATACAATAATACAAAAAAAAACAGCGATAACACTAAAATATATTTTTATGTAAATCTTTCATCATTCTTTCTTTCTATGAATGAATCATTTCATAGCTCTTTTCTTCATCTTAAGTTTTGCATTTTCTTTCAATAGGTATTTTTTGCTAAAACCCTTATTCAATCATACATTATTTTTATACATAATGTATTGTAAAACTCTGTCGTTTAATATACGAGGCATATCCAGAAAGTAAGTGTACTGAATTTTTGTAGGTTACAATTTTTTTTATTTAAACAAAAAAATTACGTGGTTACCGTAGTACATATGTAAGCTATTTTTCGACATAGTCGTCATTCCTCTCAATGCAGGTGGTGAAGCGGGGTATCAACTTTTTGATGCCTTCCTCGAAGTAGTTTCCCGCCAACCTCTCCGTCCACTTCTAAACCTCATCCTTTACCTCCTCGTCGGTTGAAAACCTTTTCCACCCATGTGCAGCTTCAGGGAGGTAAAGAGATAGTAATCTGAAGATGCTAGGTCAGGGGAATGCGCGGGATGGTTCAGGACATCCCATTTAAACGAGGCGAGCAGTTCCTTCCTGGCGTTGGCCGTGTGTGGTCTGGCATTGTCGTGCAGCAGGCAGACTCCCTTTGTCAGCAGGCAGACTCCCTTTGTCAGCATGCCTCTCCTCTTGTTCTGAATCGCCCTCCGCAATTTTTTTAGGGTCTCACAGTATCTAGCAGAGTTGATGGTCTCCCCTTGAGGCATATATTCAATTAAAATTATGCCTTGACAGTCCCAAAACATGGATGCCATGATTTTCTTGGCTGAAATTGTGGTTTTGAACTTTTTGGCGGAGGGTGAAGAGGTGTGACGTGACCGTTTTTAAACTCGCGACACCACTTGTACACACTCGTACGATTTATAGCTTTATCACCATATGCAGTTTTCACCTCATTATAAACCTCAACCGGAGGTTTTCTCTTGCAAACGAGATAACGGATGACGCCGCGTATTTCGCACTTGGCGGGAGATTGGATTGACATTTTTCACGAAACGTGTTGTCGCGTCGGAAGGGTCAGGCTACACGGAAGTGTAGCCAACATGTCGAAAATAAAATCCATCCGGTCGTGAGAGCCTCAGTACACTTACTATCTGGATACGCATAGTATTACACAACCTGCCAATATCTGCCAACTCACAAGAAATATGTAAAAGATGACTGGAACCCTCTTTAACCTCTTCAGACCTGAATTAATTATTTTTTCTTGTGAGTGTATTATTTACACTAAATGCGCCAAACATCATATTATTTAGGATAGATGGCGCCCAAAACGTTAAAAGTCGATAATATAGGAGATCCCACACTTCATTTGTTATCATTGGAAACAGAAATATACTACAAAGTTGTTTACAAAGTGCATTTGCGCTCTGTGTCCATTATAATGGATTCCAGATCTAAAGGAGTTAAAATAAGTAGGACTCTAATAGGAATTGAACTCGTTAACCACGGGCTGAAAGACAGGCGTCTTGCCAACTAAAATACGAAAGTCTTATATGTAACATACACGTATACACGCAACGCTGTAATGTTTCGCAATTTTATTTCTTCCGCATTTTTCTTTCTTTCATAGCTTTTTAACCCCGTATAAGTTTCGCTTACATATTCAAAGGTTGAGACCAGGATTCTATTATGTGCAGCAAGATTTGCCTCTCTTGAAATGCTCCGATCGTTAAACACAGTGTATAACCCTCCAATCACCTTATTGTCTGTTGCTATTATTTTTACACTGTTAGACATATCAACTTCAAGATATAGCGTATAATTACTGTTCAGGCTGCACACTCAGTCACTTTTTATCTATACCCATAAAGTTTATTGAAAAATTTAAATGGACTGTAATCCTTTTTATTTTAATTATCTTAGTTGGAATTTTAATTGCGATTTAATGAAATTTACAGCTTCATTATAATTATCAAGTCTCAATTAATTATCTATGAATCATTAAACTTTATTTCTTGTTCTCTCAAAATTATATTATTAATCTGTAATAAATCGTATTAATTAAAAGTTATCCCTCCCTTAATGAATTTTGGGTATCAAGCAGATTGCTCCCCACTCCAGTGGCACGGTGTGGTGTCTGTAATGCTGGCTTGTACCAGAGGGAGGGAGGGGAGCAGTGACTAACGTGCTTTATGACCCCCCGGGGACCCGACTCGCCCCCCCCCCTCCGTATTCGAGGATGAACGCCCCTGGAGTGACGTGATTTCTGCTGTCGATGCAGTAATCGACTGGTATTTGCAGGAACGAGGCACCACTTCTGACACCACAAACCAATTATTATTGCTTAAATAAATTTATTTACTTATTTACAATTGTTTTTTTTAAACAAATTGGAGTTGCTTTATATCGTTGTACAAAACACACACTATATCATCTCATTTTTGAGTAAATTGTTTGTTTATCTTTTAGTATACACGTACACAACTCTCGCCTCACCCACATCTATGCATCTCGTTTTACATGCTCTTGCTATTAGAAAATTAAAGGTGTAAAGTCCTATTATTCATCGCGTGCTCAATGCTGAGCCTCGTGGTCTTTTTCTTTATTTGGAACTTGATGCATCATTTTTTCTCCGTCTTTTTCGGCCCTGTGCCATATTAAATGCAGCGTTTAAAGAGGTTCTTATTAACTCCTTTATTTCATCTGTCCTGCTTATAGAAGACCTTCTTCTTAAATGTGTAGTAGCTCAAAATATTTCGGTATTAAATTATTTTGTTGAATATTTATCCCTGAACCATAGTTCCAACTGAATGAAATAAGTTAAGATGGCGGAAAACTCTAGTAATTTTGGGTGTGTGTCCTATTAAATTGATGATATCTTGACGTACAATTTTTTCTATTAAATTGGGTAATAAATCGTTGAGCCTCGTAGTCGAGGATCCCTTCGCCATTTCAATATCAATACAGTTGGAAATCGAAGTGTGCCATGGAGATTTGTTTCTTACTTTATTTATTTTCATTAAGTGAATGACCCGTTGCACACCAGCAAACTCACCGGCCATACCGCTGTACTGGATCTGATGACACACTGAAGTAAGGCGATCGGGGCAAACCGGCATGTTTTTTCCTCTTTTTTAAGATATTAGATATGATCGAAGTCAAAGGTATTATTATACCCCCAAATAGTAGGCGGGAAAATTCCTATGTCATTCGAGGGGAGTAGCACAACGTGGGGTTCGAACTGACGATCTTCCGCACGGAAGTCCATTACGTTACCACGTGACCATGCACCTCATAGTTAATATAATTTGTTTATTTTTATTTATTTATTACACATGGCAAGAAATATACATAATGTGAATGTGATGGAATACAAGTAGCCTGAACGAGTGTACTTGTTTTTGCTAAATAATTAGTATAAGAATTGTTATCTAGTTATAAGTAGTATGTGGGTGTTAATTATTTCTAAGAAATCGTTTATTAAGATTGTAAAAAATAAAAATAAAATGACATGTAGGAAAATAAGATTAAGTAAGTTCATAAAGTATAACATATAATTAAGATTAGTTAAGTAATAAATTTGTATATAGGTATGGCCTTGACAAATGTTTGTACAATATATTACTTTGTTTAATAAAAAAATATATATGTATACATCATTTGCGAAAAAACAACAGGTAATTTAATTTTGACCTACAATTTTAATGGATCTGGGTTTGTTGCCTTTCATTTGTCGTGTCCCCAGTAAACTAGGCTTTTGCCTGTATCGCACTGAGGAATAATGAATATTGAAAATAAAATACCTCACTTTTCCCGTAGTAAATAAATCATCTCTTATCTTTAATTTGATAAATAGGATAGTAAAATGTTAATTCAGTAGTTTAAACCAATCTGTTAAAAATCTACCCAAAAATAAGGATACGGTGTATTTTTACGATCACAAAATACTCGATTCAATTTATAATATAATTTAAACACAGTAATTTGTGATGATTTGGCGTTTGAGTTAATTTATATTTTAAATATATTTACAGTTTCTTAAGGGTGAATCGTTTTTTTATTATTGCATATTCTTAAAGTTTAGACCTTTAAGAATATGTTCTCAAAAGGAAATTTTAAATTCTCAATATTTACGAAGTTATAGCTATAAATGAGGCAGCAATTACGCCGCACCGAAATGACTCAGACCATAATTTTAAAACTTTAAACGCGTTTTTCTCCAAACTACTTTTTTCGACTTGGTCGACATTAAATATCAAGTTCTATTCAACTAATTGCTTTTAAATTTGGTATAAAACTTTAATAAATGTTTTTATATCGTTCCTACCTTGAAAAATTCAAAACTATTTTTTTTACTATTTTTAAAAATTTAAAAAAAATGGTCAAAAAATTGACCGCCATTTCACGATTTTTTTGTTTATTTGGTACCAATTATAACGACATTATTTTTTATCAACAAACTGTGTATGATTTTTGTTTCAAATTTACAAAAAGGTTTCAATCATGTCGACCAGTTTACCCCCCTTTTTTTTACGACAAAATATGTTATAACAGCTGATAAAATCTTAAATTTTCAATATTCTTTTTCAAAATTTTTTTTTGTACATTCTCAAATCATCAATAAACAAACTGTAAAAAAATGATCAGGAAAAAAAATGTATTTTTTTTATTTAGTCTTAAAAAACGCCCGAAATTCACGCCTCTAGAGAAAAACTCTTTTACATAGATTATTGAACTAAAATATTTCTTGGCAACATTCAATTTATTTCTTAAACTTATGAGATATTTCAAGTACTGTCATACGATTTTGAAAGAAGGAAACTAAAAAAGTCATAAAAATCGTAGTTGCATTAAAAGGTGTATGGATGTATAATAGAAGAGACGAAATATGTGTGACGAGACATGAAAGTCTAGCTTTCTGTCCTCCTTACCTATCCCGATAGGGAACTAATGCAATGGTTATTATGTATGTGTGTATTAGCTATTACTATTTTAAAATTTAACGTGTAAGTACTAAAATTTAATAAACGTATAGTAATAGAAAAATGAAATAAAACAAAGGACCAAAGGATTTCAATGCAAACAGTGCCTAATAAAGGGGTCCACACAACTAGTGGCATTCTGATTACTGGCCCTCGTCCCTCGGGAGCCGCTCCGGAGAGAAGTCAGATGGGGTCCTCAAAGGACAAAGCGGGGAGAGGACTTCAATTATTGAACTCATTATTACAAACATTCAAATCTTGATGACAGACTTCCGAGTGATTGAAACCGACAAATTATTATTTTCAATTAATTTTTAATTAATGTTTACGAGGATATTATTCCAAATTTATTTTTATTTTATAAGTTTATATTCTATTGTATGAACAGGAAACAATGTAAGTGATGCACTTAACGCAGGTTACAATAATTGTGTTTTAAAAAATAGCTACACGATAATGCATATTACTCGTATATTGTATATTGACGTATGGAAGTAAAACTTAGACTTTAATCAAACCCTCACGATTTCCACATATATTTGCACTATATATAATATTTGTTTTGTAAATATTTCTAAGCTGAATAAAAAATTAACAATACATAATAGTGTGTTGATGCCCACCTTCATGTACAAAAGTGGTTGGACTTTGCAGATGGATGGAAAAAAGGAAGAATTAAGCGGAGATATGTGCATTAATGTTAATTAATGAATGGATTAAGATGATTTGGACAGAGTGGAGAAAATGAATAACGAAAGAATGACTATGCGAATAGTCAGAAGTGCAAGATGTACGTGGCTGGACCAAGCGGACCAGATTTTGAAAAAGGAAATATATAAAGTATGCATGTACAATGTGACAATCTCTTCAAACCAACTAGAAAAGCGTCAAACAATTCTTACTTGAAAAACAGACAAGAACCTTTTTTAAAAAAATCTGGCTACCAACGGAAATCGACACAAAACTGAACACAAAGAATTTATTTTTGTGTTTGGTCCTTTTTGCATTATTTCAATAGAATTGTTTTCTTAAGTAAATTAAATCAATATAAAATTTCGATTCATGTTTAATCTCGAGCACCCTGAAGAAAAAATTTAACAGGCTTCTGGAACGGAATAAAAATGTACAGCAATGGAATATGTTTTCAACGTCAATATAGATATTTATTTTTTTAATAAATACAACCTTTTTAACATAAAAAAAATTATATTAATATCGTTCGAAAGTTAATCAAATGGGCGTCGCATCTTGCTATTAGATTTTGGAGATTAAAGTTATCACATTTTAAAAAACCAATTGATTTTTCTTTCCATAAGACGCACTTATTAAACTTTCTCAGAAAAAAATACTTAAAATTTGGTTGCGTCTTATGCTACGAAGTATGTCTTATGCTCCGAAGGTAGGTGTTACGTGGTAATAGGTCCCTGTAGAGAATAATTTAAACTTCCAAAATAAATATTGTGCACGCATTTTTTTTTTTGTAATGTATGCATTTATTTCATTTTAATATATCCGTATTATATTTTTTATTCCCTCCTTTTACTTATTTTAACATAAGTTAGCATATTTTATATTTTTCCTATACCCATTGAATCAATCCATGTTAATTTGACAGTTCATTCAGCGCGCAAAACAAATACAGACGTCCGACACCACCGATAAATCGGCTTAAACTGAAGCGTTGGCTCGCTCGTGAATTAAGTTAAATTTTTTTATGTCCATATATGGGCATTATGGACATTGCCCGATAATAACATAATATGAAAAATGACAGTGCCGAGACAAATAACAGTACCAAGACAAATGATAGAACCTAGACAAGTGACAATGCCGAGACAAATGTAGCGTCGAGACAATTGTCAGTGCCGAGACAAGTGACAGTGCCGAGACAAATGATAGTGCCGGGACAAGTGTCAGTACCGAGAAAAGTGTCAGTGCCGAGACAAGTGACAGTGCAGAGGTGAATTAATATGAACTGAATACTACTGGTGCAAGTTAGAGTTATAAAAATTAAGATTTTAAAATATTTTTGTATAGTAAAACATTATTTTCTGAAAATTGCCTTATAAATTTGATACGCGTCTTAAAGTTTGAAAATTACAGGAAATGTTTCTCTATATTAAATTGTCATAATTTCAAAAACAGCGATCGGAAGCTGCTTGCCTTACAAAATATACATCAAAATAAAATGACTATTTGTACTACACAATAGTAACCTTCGCTGTCAATTTGCCACGTGTCCAGGTAAAAACATCCACTTAGCTTCTGAAAACACACAATGGTGGATGGCTGGCGATAGAACCCCGACTCCCAGGCAGGAAGAGAGACGAGCAGGAAGTCCGCCACTTCAGGCTAATGGATGGTGGGGCAGTGACCAAACACCACTTGACACCTCTGTAAGTGGATTACTTTGTGGGATTCCCCCATCCTTGACAAAAGAAAGGATGGTAAAATTTTTACCCTTTAATAAGAAACAAAAAAATTTAAAAAATCTTGAAACAGGAAAAATCGACGAAGTTAAGTTCTAACCTTTGTGGTCAAATTTATTACGTGCCTGTTTTTTTAATCAAAGAGTTGCGGATTCCATTCCGTACATTTATATATTTTATTTTCAAAAGGGTCAAACTAGTTTTCTTATAAGACCTCTTAAACATATTTGTATTGTAGTTATCTGGTACCGATACAGTCGCCAGGTTGAACTCTCAACAACAAAATATCAATAATAGTAAAAGGGCAATATATATAGCGACGTTTAGAGAGCAAACTTTGTTCAATGGCACTCGAACTCTTGTAGAACCTGTCTTGTAGAACCAACGACTGGAACTCAACTGATGTTCAAAAATGGCCATGCAAAATACGTCATTTTCGTTCGGACAACTTAATATATTTGATACTTGTGATTTGAGTATTTGCAAGGATATAAAGGTTTCAGCTGAGTGTTTTAGTATTTAGGATAAATATATGAAATTGTGATTAAGGTATGAGATCAATTCATTACAGGCCTTGCCTAGTGAATTATTCTCTATATTCACAAAAATATAACAATCCACAAATAATTATTATGTACTTTTTTATATTTTTTGTCTCTCTGTTTTATTGAAACTATGTACAGTGGAACCTCGGTTATATAACTTTGTTTTAATTCGGTTCTTGGACATAATTCAGTTCTCGAGCGTACATTTTCAAAGATAGCGCCATATCTCACTTCAGAAAGCAATTAAAACGCAGTCAAAAGCTTACGTCATTGGGTAGGTTTTTAGTGAGACAGGAAAGAAAAAGAACCCGAGGACAGTCATCTGACGTTTTATGCAAGGTGACTTTCTTTACAAAAAATAACATCTCTCTTACTCTCCACCTGCTTTACCACCTTCCACTTACGTCAGCAGCTCTCCTCTGTATAGGTTAAGTGTAATTAATTTTTCGTTTATTTAAGCTATGTCACCGCGCTGTGTATTTTGATGGTCTGGAACGGATTAATCTAAATTATGGGGAAAATTTATGCGGTTTTCGAACAAATAGGTTTTCGAAGAGTCTTCTGGAATGGATTAAGTTCAAAAACCGTGGTTCCACTGTACTCGTATATTATGTATAGTAAATAAATAAAAGTAAAACAAGTTAGAAAAAAATACATTTGCATTTTTCGAGAATGCATTGCATATAAAGTATCCAATTACTTGATAGTCAATTCAGTTAAATAATTCATTAATGACGTCATCAATTCTAGGCTTTGATATCTTAATCTTCCCGCCATTTTCTAGTGGTGGCACTTACGTAGCGAGTGATATTCCACTTCCGGCGCGGCCATTACGTTCCATTTGCCGCCATTTCCAGCCAACTTCCGGTATCACTTAAGCACGCTATACATTGTCAACAAACGGAAACTCGAAGCGCCCAAAAACGGAAAAATGTACTAAGCTTTTGAATGAAATCCTATCATTTGTCGGTGGGGTTGATAAAATGAGATTTTTTTGTGTATTTTTATTAAAAGCTCCGCAAATTGACGTCAAAATATAACAACGAATTCGTTTTAATGGCTTGGTATTTACCGATAGATATACGACATAAAATTTATTCAAAAAAAGTGCAAATGGAAAAATATACACAATACGCTATAAAAATATTTTAATGTAAAAATTGTTTAATTTTTAAGATCGATTCCTAATAAAATGAGCAATATGATTTTGAACGCTTTAAAAAAAATGGTTTTAAATATTTATTTTTGTGTTATTTTATATAACATATTACACAATTAATTAATAACTATCGTTCATTTTTTTAATAAATTTTGAATATGTGGCAAAGTTTTTTTAGAATGACATCGCGTATTCCTTTCTTGTACATTTAAAAAATAGTCATTTTTGCAATCTAGTATAAAATACAAACTTTTTTTAGCCTTAGACAAAAGGGTTCATTAAGTCAAGTGAAAAAAAATACATAAAAAATAATCACTTAATTTTCTCCAACATGTTAAGTTTTCTGAAAACTTGGAAAAATAAATATTTTTTTCTCAAACTTACGTACATATTTTTTACCAAATTAAAAACATACTGAATTTATTTAAATAATCAAAGAATATTCTGTGGTTGTTGAACAGCCTTTGGAATAAAATTACATTCTATTTAATATATTAAATATATTATTGGAAAAAAAATATGACTTACTAATTTTTAGCAAGAAAATGTGTAGCTTTGAAATTGTGTTTTTCTTATACTGACTATGCACAACTAATGTGGAATTATGTTGTTAAATTAACTTTTACAAATGTTTTAGAAATTGTTATGATTTTATCGTTTGTTAGAATTATCAAAAAAAATATTACGCACTGAAACGCATGTACAAGTTTTACCTTGGCAGTTGTGTTTCCACCTTCTTCCTAAGAACATTTAGCTTAACCTTTGTGCAAGACGCAGAATTTGTATCTTGCCCCCGGGTCCAGATGACCCTCGCTACGCCACTGAATCGTTTTTTTATATCAAACAACCCCATACACAGCGGTTCAATATTCCTAAATATTTCAAAACAGATAGATTTTGGGTTGGTTCCTTATTGCATAATTACGTCTACTTTTGACAATCATCGAATTCCGTCATCCACCAATTAGGAAAATTGTTTAATTTCCGTTAGCAATAAAAATCACGAATATTTCCTTCAACGGCTTATTTTCCCCACATAAACCCGTTCTACAATAATAATCAAACGGGTTGACTCCGCTTTATGTTGGTAATTTCAGTACATAATGCCTAAGTTAATAAAAACTTACTTTCATAACATTTTCATTATTTCAAATTTCCGGATCGAATCGTTGTTTATATAAATACGTTATATGCCTACGTACATTACGTAACATACGGAAATATATTATATTCGATACCTTTTATTTTTTATAGAAATAAATGCCTAAAAATAAAAAAATAATATTATTGTTAAATGGTTGAGTACAATTATACAAGAATAATAATCAACAATCGGAAAGAAATATAAATGTATTTTTCCATGTTGTATGTCCTACTCGTAAGTAAGATACAGGCAAACTCCTAGTTTACTGGGGATTCGACCAATGAAACCCAATAGACCCAGATCCATTAAAATTGTATATCCACATTAAATTACCTGTTGGTTTTTTTTTCACAAATTATGTATTTATAACATTTCTTGTCATATATTGTATAAATAATAGGACAATTTATATAGCACAGTTTAGAGAGCAGACTCTCCTCAAGGGGACTCGAACATATTAAAACTATTATTGAAAGCTTAAAAATACAGCTATCCCTCGCTTTACGCGATAAATTGGTTCCAAGAAGAATCGCATAACTAGATGCAATTGATTTTTTTTGTGGATGAGAAATTAGAAAAGTGACCTAAAATTGCTAAAAAATACAATTTTTGCCTTTATTTTCAATTAGAAGACTGGCTTTCCTTTAATTTTTTCTTAATTTTATTTATATCGCATTCTAGGTAAAAGTTTTCAACTTCATGGTTAAGATATTGCCACTGCTTTATATCAAAATCGCGTACAACGAGGGATATCTGTATTAGTATCGGCAACTGCGACTATTAGATTGAAACTTTCCCGCATCTGCAAATATTTAGAAAAACATAATTAGTAAAAAAACCGCAGAAAACTTACCAACTACAAAAAAAAAACTTTTGTCGATATTCAATATTTGTAATTTGTCTTCCCTTTGTGCGTTTTCTGTCTGTTTATTTCAGATGCAGACCATTTCACGCCATAGGACCATCGACAACAAAAAGCTCATAATTTATATTTACATCTCAAAAGAATTTTCAAATGATATAATTCATTTGTATTTCGACTGCCATCTATATTTCAAACGCCAAACTATACAGAATATAATACTTGAATTGACCATTACAAATATCGAACATAAAATTAACGTTCCCTTTTTTATATTATTTAATTAACATGATTTATTTGTTTTTTTTTTTACTATTCTTGAAATGATCTAATTTTAATTTTCATTTAAAATGAAACGCTTCTCGTTTATAGATGTCACTATACTAGAATGACTTCACACGGCATTATTTTAAAACATAAAGAAAATGTTTTAAAATTAATTTCATAGATGTCAATAATGTTCAGTGTAAATAAAATTTCTCTCGAACAACGGTTTTTAGATCACGTCGATCGCTCACGCATTCTTTATCGCATTTTTTCAACACGGTAATCACCAAGGAGCGTGTGTGTTGTATAGTGTGGGGGAATCGCGCTCACCTGAGTTGTATTCAGGCAGGTGTAACAGTTATTTGTAGTTATTCGCGTGTTCTACATAAGCCGTCAAAAACTTCGCCGATTGCCGTGACAACAAAACAATAGAAAAAGTTTTGCTTAATCAAAACTTCGCGTAGTTATTATTCTCGATTATTGAACAAAAAGTGAACGTTTCATAAAATATTACAGTGAATTTTTATGTGTTTTAAAGTGTCTGGTTATTTTATCAAGACGATGATATACTTTTAAGTGTCATTTTCTTTGTGTACATCAAATAATTTCCATCAAAAATGACCACTGATCGATTTCATAAGTATGTATAATCGATTTTTTATTGTTTACACATTTTTACTTGACAAACTAGTATTGGATTATGGATCGATATGTCAAAATATTGAACGTTATTCACGCTTTCTGATCTGCAAAACCATTTCATTTGTGTTTGTTATCTCTTGATAAAAAATATGGAAACGTTTAATCTAATAAGAAAAATAAGTCATAAACGATTTATATTAAGATAAAAAATACAATGGACGAATGATTCTGATAAGTTTAAAATATATTTTCATTTATCGAGTGTTTTATTCGGATCTGGATCGAATTGAGATGAAGTTTACACTTAAATGTCAAATTGTGTTGAAGTTCACGAGTTTGTATATAATAAATTGTGTAAAATCAGAATACAATTTTCTTTTTTATGTCAAAATAAGATCAATATTTACACTTTTATGTAAAATTGGATTAAAATTTTATATTTTGTGTTGAATGAAGGTAACACTGAATAAATAAAGAATGTTTCTTAAAAATATTTTCGTATGAAAGCTTCAATCTTCATGTTCTTCCTTGAAGAATTACATTTATAACAAATAGTTTTTAAGAGTGCATTCTTCAATAGGAAAAAATATAAACAATCTCGGTCAGAAATGTCGAGTCGACAACATTCGGATCGCGAGCACTCTTATTTTTTATACTTAAAATTGACTCATACATGTGTATTGTAATACGTATTTTTTCTAATTGTAAAGGATTCAAACTTGGAAAGGATTTAACTGTTCTGTAAATTTAAATATAATTATTTCAATAATTCACATATCCCTTGATTTACGCGATAGATACATTTCAAGAAAAAATCGCGTATATTGAAATTATGCTAATATGATAGAAGCGTGAAACTTATATAAAATTGGATACGGAACGGGGTATGAATTAACTCCAAAAAAGTACGATGATTCACATATGCTTGCACAAAAACATAGCAAAAATAAATACTCCCTGCAGGGTAGATAGAAAGGAAAGAGTGCCAGACTTTCCTATCTCGACACACATTCTTCGACTCTTCTACATCAATACAGCTTTTTATACAACTCCTACGATTTTTCTGTATTTTTACTTTTCCTTCTGTTAAAATATCAAAAATGATAATGCTATTTACATATTCAGATTCAGTACCATTAGCTAGCTTTTAATTACTCATAATTTCACGGATTTGGAGTGTTGAAATATTGCAGACAATTTTCACCTAACAATTTTATAAATATAACATTGACCTAAAAAAGATTATGATGTGTGCAAATTTTATCAGAAATATATATTTTATATCTTTTGTAACTAAGATAAACAACATGTAATCTGACCCACTAAATTTATTCCAATATTTTTATTCAAAAACATTTCATTTAATTGGAATTCGTGCATGTATCCATAAACAAATAATAGGTGTTGCAATATTCCACTTTCTGTAAATTATTAAAAGATAACTTTTTTTAGATTGATACACTTTCTTTCATATTTCAAGCAATTAAGTAAAATCAACTGAAAGAAATACTTAAAAAATACCACAAGTTGATGACTCAAGACAAGTGTAAAATATCGTTATAAATAATCAATATTAAATATATTACTGTAGACACCCGAAACGTGTGTTCACTGTTTTGTTACCGTTTTTTTTAAATAAGCATAACTAAATAAATAAAAACAAAAAATGTTTGAATTTTTATTTGAACAATCAATTTATTCGATGAAAACGAAATCAATCTCAAAGTTGTACGAGTACTCCTCTATGAAAGGATTTCATTTACTCCATACGACCCAGGTTCTTCTCCCAGTTTCTTCCACCTGTTTCTCAATCTAAAAGACATTGTTTCGTATATATGCATAAAGGATTTAACCTTTAATTAGCATACCTTAAGGATAGACAAGCAAAAAAATTAATTCGTTGTTTAATTCCGTTTTGGTTTGTTTTTGATTCCACACATACCCATACAAAGTGACTCAATGTTTCCCGGAATATATAAAAACTGTACAAGTGTGAGTTGAATCTGTTTTGTATATAAACATAATTATGAGTAAAAGATCCAACACACAAAACCATTTTTTTATTATTTTTTGAGATATCAAAAAAAATCAAGCCTGTTAGATAAGTTAAATTACGTCTTAATTTTTTTTAATGCAAAACGGCTAGATATTCCTCCAGTTAACTCAGAACAGGTAAAACGTGATTCCTTCTTAATTGGCAAAATAATTCAATATATTTATGTACATATCGTGTACCATTGGTTTTCCATATATGTTGGAATAGCATACAGCGGAAGAACAATGCGCAGTAAAAATTGCAACTGTTAATTCCTTATTGTGTGGAACTTGTTTCTGTTTTTCATTTGTTCGTTTTTCACAATGGTAAAGTTAAGGAAATCAAAAATATATGTAGATTTTTTTTAGAATATATCATATATCGCCATTTCCATGCATGAATAATACGAGTATATTATCTAAAATCTCCTCAAGAGCGCTTTAACTTGGGATTTGAACCCACTATTATTGACAATACCATATTTGTATAGACGGCGCCCCTAGGCAGTTTGCAACCTGCAACCCCACACCCTCCCCTAATTCATAATTTAAAAAATATTACCCTTTCACTGCAGTTGAAGCCTTGCTTTCTTCTTCGCAAATGCATTTATGATATCAGTGAAGTCCTGATTCTATTGATAATAGTGCAAATGCGTTTAGTCTGTTTTGTTTTTGCGTGAATCTTGAATAACATACGTTTTTATTGTTTTAATAATGAAAAAAATCACCAGCGGAGCAATTTTTCAATGGTGTAAATAAATAAAGTATTTATGAATCTTTGGTGCCTTCCTCTGGTATAGCGCCACTAAACAAATGACTAGGTTTGCCTGTTAGCAATAGCGGCTTCGATTATTGATGAATATTACAAATAAAAACGAGATGAGTGTAAAGATAGGAAGGTGGTGGTTGCGGCCATTAGATTAAGAACTCCCGGCATCTGCATGTTTAGAAAAAAATATTAGGTAAGAAAACCGCAGAAAACTTACCAAGGAAAGATGAACTACAAAGAAACCTCTGTAGATCTTCCGATGTGTGATGATAGTAACATATTCGGCGTTAGGTGGAGTAAAGTTTTCGTGTATTTTTTTACCATTTAACTATTCTTATTTATTTTAAGCTTTACTATATAGTACAGTGTACAATATGGCGTGTTTATTGCCATGTGGGAATCTCTCCCAACCTACCAGAAAGTTGTTTAAACACGCCTTAAGTGAAAACCATACTGGAAACATTTTTTTTAAATCTGGATACTAATGGGAATCGAACCCGCAACTACCGGGCTGAAAGTCAAGCGTCTTACCAATCAATATTATGTCATGTGCTAACAGACATGGGTGAAATATAGTCAGTTCTTAATATTGTGTATAATTTGATATCGTTTTTCAAATGTCTTCTTATTTTTTCATACATACACATCATCACGCCATTTCGTTTCATATCGTGACACTCATCTTTCATTTCTACATCCATTCAAACTATCATTCACTTCCAACCATACTTTTTTTGGTCTTCCCTCTACCACGCTTATCTCTCACAATTACACTTTATATTTGTTTCGTTTGTATTTCTTCATTAATCGTCATACAAGCTCACTCCATGTCAGAGTGATTTTCTTGATGTTGCTTAATACATCAGCCTTAAATTCAAGTGCATCCCTCATCCTTACCTGCACTAAGTTCAAGTTCATCCCTCATCCTTACCTGCTCTAAGTTCAAGTTCATCCCTCTTCCTTACCTGCTCTAAGTTCAAGTTCATCCCTCATCCTTGCCTGCTCTAAGATCAAGTTCATCCCTCATCTTCTAAATTCAAGTTCATCCTTACCTGCTCTAAGTTCAAGTTCATCCCTCATCCTTACCTGCTCTAAATTCAAGTTCATCCCTCATCCTTACCTGCTCTAAGTTCAAGTTCATCCCTCATCCTTACCTGCTCTAATTTCACATTTTTCACTTAAAGTTTTTTTTCTAATGACATTTTCACGACTTTTAATACAATTTGGAGGACTTTTTACCATCTAGCAAATTGATTCAACCAATCAAAACTAAGTTGAAAAGCTTGGAAGTGAAAACACAAGCAAAGGATATTTATGTTAAGTTATCAGGTAAAATCAAATACGGAATATATCTAACATGAATTGTATACAACGAAAGTGTAATACAATACAATAAAATACTATGTACATGATACGGAATGCACTACGTAGATCTTTCGTAAGCTTCTTCAACTAGACATAGCAAACAAACATAGAAAGCTGTCAATAAAATACCATGTACATGATACGGAATGCACTACGTAGATCTTTCGTAAGCTTCTTCAACTAGACATGGCAATCAAACATAGAAAGCTGTCAATAAAATACCATGTACATGATACGGAATGCACTACGTAGATCTTTCGTAAGCTTCTTCAACTAGACATGGCAATCAAACATAAAGCTGTCAGATAAAAGGACAAAACTGTTGTCAGTCATACTCGTAAGATATTTTTCATCACATATGAACCAATATTCATGTTTATCAAACTAATTTTTCGCAACTAGTTTACTATTTTACACTAGCTTAATCCGAGTTTTTATATTTTTCGAAGTGGGCAAACTTCTTAACATTCAAAATTTTAAAATTTCTTTAATTTAACAGAAAAATTAAGTTTATTAAACTATACTTAACACTTATATTATTATTTATAGTTAGAGGCATTAACATTGTGGAGGTTCATTGTAATTTGTTTTATCAAACACTGTTTATTCCACTTTTTGTAACTTGGGAATATCTTGCCGTTTTGTAAATTTGTTATAAAAAGTGGAATAAACAGTGTTTGATTAAACCAAATTACAATACTTAACTCTTGTATTAAGCGATATTGTTTCTGAAAGAGACAGAAATATTTATAGTTGTAATGTTTTACATATACAGAAAAGTAAAATCATATTGATCAAATTTTCAGGTAAATAATTATTACTTTTTACTTGTTCTGTTTATTGTAAAAAGGGTAAAAATTTTGAGATTATTTTAATGACCGACCGTTCCATTGCACGAACTAATTTGTAGATGAACATCGCTTCGCTTGTCCATAAAATTATGGTCACCTGTCTTCCAACCCCGGAATTGCAACAGTGATTTCCATTTGAACCCAGATTAAAAAAAAAACAGTTTTCGAAAAAACTTCAGGCTCTGATAACTTGCTGGTTAGTTTGAAGTAATTGTCGAATGGCAATAAGTCTGCCAGGTTGTTCTGTATATAACGAAAATTTAATACAATAAGTCATACAGATAAAGTTTTTACTGTATTTCTTTTTTTCATCCTTTTCCCTATAAACACTCAGAACAAAGATATGGTACAGTGATACCACTTCTGCAAGTTAAGGTCGATTTACACACATCAGTGAATGACGGTACCGTGACCGGCCCGGGATGAAACCGACATGGTCAAAAATATTCTTCTATGGATTTGAAGGGTCTTGTTCACACTTGTCCGGTGTGTGACCGCGACAGTGCAAACAATGCTGTCGCCGTCAAGGTCTATTTACACGCATTAATGACGTGACAATATCGTGATCAGCCCATGTTTAAAACCAACATGGTCAAAAATATTCCTCTATGGCTGTGATCTCCAAACTTTTTTGACCGCATACCTTTTTATGACGAAAATAATCATAAATTGTACCCCCAAATTATATATTCTCGTACATATATACATACATACATACATACATACATACATACATACATGCATGCATGCATGCATGCATACATACATACACACGTACATACGTACGTACGTACGTACGTACATACATACATACATACATACATACATACATACATACATACATACACACACACACACACACACACACACACACACACACACACACACAC
Source organism: Odontocerum albicorne (assembly GCA_949825065.1). Taxonomy (NCBI): domain Eukaryota; kingdom Metazoa; phylum Arthropoda; class Insecta; order Trichoptera; family Odontoceridae; genus Odontocerum; species Odontocerum albicorne. Next base: position 34,758,198 of record OX463848.1, read on the forward strand.
ACACACACACACGCGATAATGAAACAATATATGTACATGCAATTGATAAATTACAAGAGAAATTTAAAATTATAATTTAATGGGAACAACGTGATTGAATTTGTTGACTAATTTCGGTAAAATCTGTCTTGATTCCCTGTGTTAATGCTATTCCAAGATCTGGTTCTAATTCTAATTTATTTCTGTTTTTGGTTTTAATTATTGTCATTGCCGAAAATTAATTATTGTCATTGTTTTTTTAAATTATCGGCAATAATGTCGATTCGCCTGGCAACGGTATTTGCCGACAAGGGAATAGATTTTAGTTTCTGAGCATATTCCTCTCCGTGAATTATTTCCACCCTTTTTATTGCTGCAGGAAGAAGAAGTGTTTCGCCAATTGTGTGTGGCTTTTTATCTTTCGCTATTAAGTAAGAAACCTCAAGAGAGGCTCGGAGTATGCGTACTCCACTTTAGGGACCAGTGCTCTATGGATTTGAAGTCTCGTCGGCGCGCGAACGTGCAAACAGTGAAACATCAAATTACTTTCGGACGATATTTTTGGTATTACGGCCGTGATTTTGATTTACTTTTTTTAGTGTTTTTTTAAGTTTTCATTTTGTTTTATTTGTTTTATTTATATTGTTTTATCAGAAACATGAACGAAACATAAAAAAATATATCATTATAAAAAAAAACAACTTTTATTATTACTATTATTACTAAAAAAACTACTTTTGTTATTATTCGGGGTAAAGTCTTGATCCGAGTAATTATCTTAAGGTTTTGATACTTTTGTAAGTATTTAAAAAAATATGTCATTTAAAAAAAAACTACTTTTATTATTACTATTATTACTAAAAAAACTACTTTTGTTATTATTCCGAGTCAAGTCTTGATCCGAGTGATTATCTTAAGGTTTTGATACTTTTGTAAGTATTTAAAAAAATATGTCATTTAAAAAAAAACTACTTTTATTATTACTATTATTACTAAAAAAACTACTTTTGTTATTATTCCGAGTCAAGTCTTGATCCGAGTGATTATCTTAAGGTTTTGATACTTTTGTAAGTATTTAAAAAAATATGTCATTTAAAAAAAAACTACTTTTATTATTACTAAAAAAACTACTATTGTTATTATTCCGAGTCAAGTCTTGATCCGAGTGATTATCTTAAGGTTTTGATACTTTTGTAAGTATTTAAAAAAATATATAATTAAAAAAAAAAACTACTTTTATTATTACTAAAAAAACTACTTTTGTTATTATTCCGAGTCAAGTCTTGATCCGAGTGATTATCTTAAGGTTTTGATACTTTTGTAAGTATTTAAAAAAATATGTCATTTAAAAAAAAACTACTTTTATTATTACTAAAAAAACTACTTTTGTTATTATTCCGAGTCAAGTCTTGATCCGAGTGATTATCTTAAGGTTTTGATACTTTTGTAAGTATTTAAAAAAATATATAATTAAAAAAAAAAACTACTTTTATTATTACTAAAAAAACTACTTTTGTTATTATTCCGAGTCAAGTCTTGATCCGAGTGATTATCTTAAGGTTTTGATACTTTTGTAAGTATTTAAAAAAATATGTCATTTAAAAAAAAACTACTTTTATTATTACTATTATTACTAAAAAAACTACTTTTGTTATTATTCCGAGTCAAGTCTTGATCCGAGTGATTATCTTAAGGTTTTGATACTTTTGTAAGTATTTAAAAAAATATGTCATTTAAAAAAAAACTACTTTTATTATTACTAAAAAAACTACTATTGTTATTATTCCGAGTCAAGTCTTGATCCGAGTGATTATCTTAAGGTTTTGATACTTTTGTAAGTATTTAAAAAAATATATAATTAAAAAAAAAAACTACTTTTATTATTACTAAAAAAACTACTTTTGTTATTATTCCGAGTCAAGTCTTGATCCGAGTGATTATCTTAAGGTTTCGATACTTTTGTAAGTATTTAAAAAAATATGTCATTTAAAAAAAACTACTTTTATTATTACTATTATTACTAAAAAAACTACTTTTGTTTTATTCCGAGTCAAGTCTTGATCCGAGTGATTATCTTAAGGTTTCGATACTTTTGTAAGTATTTAAAAAAATATATCAATATAAAAAAAAACTTTTGTTATTATTCCGATTCGTTAAGTAACAACAAAGCATACTCACAAGACATGTCAGAGTCACCTGTAGTGTGTCTGTAAACCTTGAAAAGATGAAACGCTTTGCCCAATCGATACCGCCTCTACTATATTTAAAAAAAAAACAAATAATAATTGGATCACGAGAATTATTTTTTGAATTTAATACAGACATCACGCTCTAACTGAATGTACAGAAATCACTGTTAAGATCACGGCCGGTGGAATCATGGGACCGTCATGGCACTGTCCGGCACTGTCATGGCACGTACCGGTCACCTTCACTGATGTGTGTAAATCGACCTTTATTCAACCAGGAGAAGAGACGTTTTTGTCCAATACTTCGTCTGCCCTGAATTTCTAAAGTACTTTAAATTTATTTTCTTATAGATGGAAACATTTATCTATATTTATTAATTCGTGACAAGATGTCATCGTTAGGGACTTTGTCCACCCATGAGTATCTCAGCATTTTTCAATGGCACCACATTTCAATAGCTGCTTGTTTATATTTGGAAGCCTATGTTTCAACACCACAGTAAGGCGAAATAAAAATTCTTCTTGCAGAGAAGATTCCAAATTTTGAAAAAGAAACTTCGTGACTTTTCCACTTTTATTTTGGTCTCTTGAGAAATTTTATTTTACGTGAATAGTACAGGATAAATCTTAAAAAGTGGAACATAAGCGAAATGTGGGCAGTGGATCCGTTGACCAAAAAGTGGAACAATCCTGCCTGAAGCGAAACGCTTAGTCATCTAATAATTTATACCCAGCATATTTTCCCATATCAACACTTTACAACCGGTTTATCCATAACCTGAGCATACTCCAATGGAACTTAAATTGGTACGATGCTAGCCAATTTGTTATCGTCATACTTTCGACTAATTCCATCACAATACTGAGATCAGTGGTATTCACTAAAAAGGAGGAGAAAGATCGGGGAGTGATGGTTGTTACTGTACGAGTCCTTGCAGAAGAGGATCTATGGCCTTTATTACTACCTTTATTGGTACTCTGACTTGCAGAAAAGGATCTATGGCCTTTATTATGTAATATGATAACCATAAAGAGCATGTGATGAGAAGTTGTTAGACACGTTTTTTATGTGGTTGGAATTATGTATGTGAACGCTTAAAAATTAAGTATGTCTAAGGATGTAAATACAGAGTGCGAATGTTTCAGATGATAAGTATTTAAGATAAATATATATGTTGTGATTAAGTAATCAGATCACTTCGGCACAGGTCTTGTCTTATGAAGTGGTACTCTGTATGAGGTGCATGGCCGCGTGGTAACGCATTGGACTTTCGTGCGGAAGGTCGCCGGTTTGAACCTCGCGTTGTGCTACTCTGTCCAACTGAATTGACGTTAGAATGGCAAGGAGATTGATCCTCGACTACGAGTCCCAGTAATGACGACGACTCTATATCCATAAAGTTGGCGATTACCCAAAATATGCTCACCATGCCGAACTTCTCACGGTGTGTAACTATAGAAGCCTCGAAACAAGAAGGCACTCCTAATAAAGATATTCCTAATAAAGGTTTTCCAAGGTTCCTTTAACTGTCCCGCGATTTTAGAAGCACTAAGTTTATATGTACCCAATAAATATAGCCGTGCAAGGAAACACCCTCTGTTCTACATACCAACTTACAGGACGAATATCATGGCTAAACACTCAGTAACGCGTGGTATAGAGATATTGAACCAACTGAATGACACGGTTGATATATTCTCGGTACCGTCTAGCAGTATGAGAAGAATCCTGGCTGATATTATTCCTAAGGAATAAGCTAACGCTAGGCAGACCCTCTTTGTGTAACAGGAGAAATCCGTGCAAAGTGGACAAAAAAAAAGTGGAAGTTTTTTTGCATCGTTATGTACTTGTAATATAAGGTTCGCCTTGCATTAAAACGAATTAAAATAAATTATTCAACAATCAATATGAGGAGTTTCATTTTACAGTTCAAACGTGTCAATAGCAATTTGCTTACAAGTTCATCAATCGAGAGAACGTCACAATTGGGTAACTCCATGTCTGGTTTGGTGGATTTTTTTTAATGTATTATATATGCATTGTAATTTATTGTTTGTGCTCCCCTGAAGATGAGGTGAAAGCCTTGAAACCGGTAGGGTTATACCATTACAAAAAAGTGGAATAAACAGTGTTTGATAAAAATAAATTACAATGTCTTTAAACCTCCACAACGTTAATGCCTTAACTATAAACAACATATATATGCTGTTGAATTCAGAGGAATTCTTCTACGTCGTTTTCAAAATTTTAGGTCTAAATTGAGAGACTCGTTATGTATTCCGTTTTATCTTAAGTTTTTTTTAATAATTTGCCCTAAACTTCGTGTACTCGTTACCCTTGAGAAAGGTTTTAGTTTTTCCTTCTAAAGTCCAGTATTGTCGATTGGATTTAATTAATTTTTTTTAATTATTTCCAGCGTTGAATTATTCATTGGTATTTTCATGCACAATAATTTGAAAAATATAATATATGTATTTAGAATTGGCGATTTTTTTGGAAGATTTTGATATATGTATTGCTTTATAATTCCTAATGTGATCTGTAAACAACAATTTTATTATAAACACGTTATTTTTCTGTTGTGATAAGCTGAGAGGACAGAGTAGCAAACTTTCATATAACTACATGCTACCTTCCCTTCCTCCAAATCCATGCATCTTGTTTGACAGCTCGTTCTGTTTCTCTTTCTCTTACTTTCAAAATTAAATTAACTTGTCTTTACCATACTTTTGTCAGTCATCCACTCCCACGACTCCTACTTATTGAACTAACTTGCATTATAAATTTATTAAGTCAGTATTTTGTCACCCATCCGTTCAACATGGTTAAACCACCTCAACGTGATCTGTTCACCCTCTTAACACAACAGTTTTTAGCTCACATCCATCCATAATAATTACATTTCTTATTCTGTCATACATCGACGAATCACATATGCTCACATTTCCACTGCATTTACTCGACTCGACATGAATATTCTACGTCTACAAATATTGACACTAATACACTGTTTTGAACTATCATATTAGTATATCTCGGTATTACTTTATTTGAATGGATGATTTTTAGTGCCCCATTGACTTTATTTCATATTGCAACTCGCCGTTGAATATCTCGTTCCATCTTTACGTATTGTATTGTATTACACTTCCGTTGTATACTATACAACCTGGCAGGCTTACTTCCATGTGGCAATCTCTTCCAAACAATCAGAATATGTAAAAGAGGACTTTAGTAAAAACCACTGATATTCTTTTAAAAAATCTGTGTTCCAGCAGGATTTGAACCCGCAACCTCCGGGTTGGGAGAAAGCCTTCTTACCAACTAACCCACGAAGGTCGACATACTCTCCAAATAGCAAACTTCTTCAACTTGTTCTAATATTTTATAAAAAAAATTACTTTACATGTGATAAAACAGTAGATGAACCTCCTCACAAGCGTTTGAAGGAACCATACGAAATAAGAAGCTGCACGAATATTATAAAAAATCAAACAAAATTATCACAGTGCCAAGTGATCTACTAAATCTATATAAAATCATCTACCACACACTCCAACTGATCTACAAAATCTATGTAAAGATCTCTCCGTGATATCAGCACAAAAGTGGTATTCTATACCTTCTGAAATTGTGATTTCGCACAACGCAAGTACTAATATTGTTATCTTAAGAAACGACATTGACTTCAATATTTTTCAGATAAGATTTAAATTGTTGATCCGTAACGATGCAATTGCGAATGTTTCTTGGAATAATCAGCTTCCTGTTTAAAAAGATAATCGATTCTTCAAATGTCTTCACATAGATATCAATTTGTGTACAATACAATTCTCAAAAAGAATTTCATAAGTTCTCATAAAAAATGGAAGAGAAACGAAAAAGAAGAAATACTTGCCCTACATTAATTTGCCCTTTACTGTCCATGCCGTCATCCTTTATCACAAAATATTATCATTTTAAAATGGAGTGCCGAATAACAATAATATTATACATACATATTATCAAGTCATTTCCCAGTCGAGGTAGGTAAAAGACAGAGCGCCAGACTTTTTTATCTCGACACATTTCCTTCACCACATCCATACATATTCTCATACAATTCCTACGATTTCTCCGACTTTCTACTCTTCCTTCTTTCAAAATATAATTCTACATTTTCCTCGGTCTTCATCTGCAACGCCTTCCACTCACATTTACACTATACATTTGTTTTGTTAGTCTGTCTTCTTTCATTAGTTCATGCTGAAACCATCTCAGAGTGCTCTTCTTCCTCTTACTCAACACATCAGTCTTAAGTTCACATTCATCCCTAATCACTTCATTCAGTATTCTATCATAATCTTTCACTGTGTATTCTTCTCAGTGCACGTACTTATTCGGCTCCTTTCAGTCTTTTTCCACTTCAACGTTTCATACCCATACGTTTGGTAAAATTGGTAAGAAGCTTGTCGTCTAACTTGGATGTTGCGATTTCGATTCCCATCGAAACCCATTTATTTATAAAGGATTCCATTCTTGTTTTCACTTAAGAACATATTTCTGGTTGATTGGAAGACATTGCTTTATGGCAATAAGCCCGCCAGGTTGTACTGTATACAACTCAAATATAATACAATACAATGCTATTGCCTGCCTAATTGTGATAGTATTTCCAACACCTGCGATTGCGAACTGTGAACTGCTTCCTTAATCCAGTGGTTCCTTACCCTTAAGACCCAATTACTGGAACCGAAGACAAGTTTAACTTCTGACCACGCTCTTCAACATGTCCGCATTATCAATTCGGATATGTTGAGGCTCCCTTGAATATACTAATGTCAGGAGCACTTAAGAACGCAAAAGAGTTTGTCTATCTTGGAGGCAAGATCACATGGAATGGCCATGCAAAAAGAGAGGTTGACAGTCGCATCCACCAAGCAAAACTCGCCTTTAATAAGAAATCAAAGATTTTCGCATCCAACAACAGGGACCTAAAGCTCCGCAAGCAATTGGTCAAAACATATGTGTGGAGTATTTTGATGTATTGTTGCGAGACGTGGTGCATAGGCGAAAGGGATCGAAAAATATTGGAAGCCTTCGAGATGTGGATCTACGAGGCATATCCAGAAACTAAGTGTACTGAATTTTTGTAGGTTACAATTTTTTTTATTTAAACAAAAAAATTATGTGGTTACCGTAGTACATATGTAATCTATTTTTCGACATAGTCGCCATTCCTCTCAATGCAGGTGGTGAAGCGGGGTATCAACTTTTTGATGCCTTCCTCAAAGTAGTTTCCCGCCAACCCCTCCGTCCACTTTTCCACCTCTTCCTTTACCTCCTCGTCGGCTGAAAACCTTTTTCCACCCATGTACAGCTTCAGGGAGGTAAAGAGATAGTAATCTGAAGGTGCTAGGTCAGGGGAATTCGCGGGATGGTTCAGGACATCCCATTTAAACGAGGCGAGCAGTTCCGTCTGGCATTGTCGTGCAACAGGCAGACTCCCTTTGTCAGCATGCCTCTCCTCTTGTTCTGAATCGCCCTCCGCAATTTTTTTAGGGTCTCACAGTATCATGCAGAGTTGATGGTCTCCCCTTGAGGCATATATTCAATTAAAATTATGCCTTGACAGTCCCAAAACACGGATGCCATGATTTTCTTGGCTGAAATTGTGGTTTTGAACTTTTTGGCGGAGGGTGAAGAGGTGTGACGCCACTGTTTAGACTGCCTTTTGGTTTCAGTCGTATAGTGTGCAACCCAAGTTTCATCTCCAGTAACGATGGAGCGGAGAAATTCATCTCCATGGAGTTTGCAGCGCCTCAAAACCTCTTGCCCGGCCTCCACTCGATTCAACTTGGCGGGAGATGGGGTTGACATTTTTCACGAAACGTGTTGTCGCGTCGACACTTCTCAACGTACTGACCTCGAACCGCTCTCGTTGCGGAGGGGAAGGGTCAGGCTACACGGAAGTGTAGCCAACATGTCGAAAATAAAATCCATCCGGTCGTGAGAGCCTCAGTACACTTACTTTCTGGATACGCCTCGTATAAACGAATCATAAGGATTTCCTGGAAAGACCACATTACAAATGACCAGGTTCTCAGCAGGACCGAAGAAACCAGGCGTCTGTCAAACACCATATCGGAAAGGCGTGCAGAATGGATGGGTCATATGCTGCGACATGAAAATCTCCTACACAATAATATACCGGAGGGAATGATTAAGGAATCGATTGGCAGAGGGCGTCCTCGCAGGGACTATCTGGAGCAAATATACCACGATATGGACTGCACCTCCTATACAGAGCTCAAGAGGATCGCTGAAGACCGAGCGGTGTGGAGGAGGAGATGCAGAGCTTTGCTACTAACCAATCCCCAGGATTGAAACTGAAGAAGAAGATGTTGAGGAGTACGATACTAATGGATACATGAACAATAAAATTAACTGTACAATAGGTGCCAACTTAATTTTTAACTGCTGTATACGTATGAATTGTTTTAAGTGATCTGATGGGGAACCGACTATATCATACAATGTCCATATTAGTTTTATAACTGGCGTTGGTATTTATTGAAAGTGTCTTTGAACTACAATATATTTACATTACTATCACAAAAGTCAACGACATCCATTGACCAAACGCAACGGAATTTACGTACCATGTATTTATTTTTCCTGATAATATACAAAAAATGGGATAAAAAATGTTTCTTTACATTTATCAATATGGTAATCGAGAAAATCATCGAGCTTGTCCGATAAATTACTGTTGCGATACCAATAAATCACTATAATTTTTGCAGTGTTTTTTTTCTGTATTAAACTTGGACTGACAGGGCTCCACTTTTTAATAATATATTATACAATGACTACTACCCACTTAGGCATCGAATTCTAGGGGCGGCCAAAAAAGGGCTATGTTTTTTTTTTCGAAGAATTTCACTGCTGTTTTCTACTAATTTTAAATTGTTGCCATGTTAAATTGGCGTACCCCTTTATAAGCCCAAATATTCCAGGCCAAAACAGGCTCATTTTTTTTTAATAATTAAAAAAACGTTAAAACGTAGGTATAACTAAAAAAAATGGTGTTGATAGGTGGTGATGCTCTGTGATTTTCAAATTTAAAAAAATACGAAAAAATGAATATTTTTCGATTGCTGATACTGATGTTAAGTCATCGCAAAAATATGTTTTCTTGATTAGCAAAGACTAGAAATCACGTTTTATTTACATTAATGTTTAAAAAGAAAAAAATAATACGCAGTAAACTTACTTTTTACGTAATTTGTCAATTTACAAGGAATTCTCTTCTATACATTCCTAAATGTATTTTGATTTAATACTGCAATACATTTGCATGAAGAAAAAACCTTTGTAAAAAAGTTAGATTTCAGGTAAAATGATGTCCTTTGATTTAAAACTGTTATTGGGGGTCGCTCATAGATGTTAGTGTTCAAATAAAATGATATTTATTTTAAAAAAAAACGTGGAAATCGTGGTGTCAAACGCGAACGGAAAACGTGTCAAAACGTCATTAGCTTATGCAAACGTATCAACGCGTCCTGGGATCTTGACGGGTTAAATTATGTCTGACATTTTGAAAACGTTGCAACATTCATTCTTGGAGCTATGTCAACATTATCAACAGATACGACGGAATGCACCATAAACCTGTATAACTTCTTATTTTGAAAAAATTCAGACTACACAAGTAGACAAATTCAAAATTGTTGTGTAGGGTGTGCGTTCGCCGGGTCCTACACTGAACGCTGGTTACGTTGCGATCGTGAGAGCGGATGGCAGAGCCGGTTAAACGCATATCACACGTTTGTTGGCGGTGTCCGAATATATTAAGCACACAATAAGCACCCACCTATCCACCCGCACTCGCGACCGCAACGTTAACACGTATTTGACACGCTCAGTCAACCTCTTTCACAACCACAACATGAACACTTTCGCATAGCGACCAGAATAGCATATGTGTGCGCAACATGGCTATTTCGAATTTGCCTACTTATGTTGTCTATATTTTTCCGAAATTGGAAACTGAAATGCACCATTCCGCCATCTCTCTAGAAGTAGTTTCGATTAAACATTTCGGCTGCCTCTTTGATGAAGTGTGAATAATACTTTCTAGCTTACTCAATACAGTAGGTTTCTACGAAAACGTCGGCTATCATTTAAGTCAACTCGACATGGCAACCATTTCTCTCTCACATTCGGGTATTCAGGTTTGTCATCCATGATAGAGCCTTAGACATCGCCCGACGAATCAGTTGAAATGAATATATTGAACACTCCTCTACGATATGACCGGCAGTCTCGACCATTCCACATGAGCTCACCGAAGAACCAGTGTAACCTCACCTAAGCAAGGCGTGTGCACTACAACTTTGGCCACACCAAAGACGATTCAGGGCACACTAAAATCTTCCTGACAAGTCAAATCCTTGAAAAAACGCGCTAGGATCACTTACAAAGTGACAATTTTTAACCTAAGGCTGATTCCATCGGAGTCACCAGCAATCTGGTGAGATTCGTTGTCCCTCGATCCAGATAGGTCATCGGGTTCGAAGGCGAGTCGAAGCACGACAGCAAACAACGACGTACTCGTATATTGATAGATTTTCATTTAGACGCTTCTTTTGGCACTTCCTTCTTTTAGACAGTTTGGTATAGCGCTGTTTTCCAATCACGACGATCACTTCAAGAGCGCCTCCTAGCTCAACAGAAACTAAAGGAGGTTAAGAGATCCCAATGTCGCTAACAAGAGAGCCATCTGGTTATCTAACAACATATGAAGTACAAAAAAAATCAAATGTAAAATTGCCTACGAATAAAACAAGTCGAAGTGACTCCACTAGGTACTCCCTCATCAAGGCGTCTTCGCGTCATGGATTAAGAGACTAATGATTTGCGAGAATCGGAAACCATGTCAAAGGAGCCGAAATTCAGAATGTTACTGACCATTCACATTATATAATTGAGGTGGATATCAATAAGGTTTATGTGGAAGATTCTAAACCAAACAAAGAATATTCGTTCGTTGCTGGGACTTGTAGTCGAGAATCTCCTCACCATTCTAACGTCAATTCAGTTGGAAAGCGAGGTTGTGCCGTGGAGTTTTTTTTTTTTTTTAGTGAGTAAGCCGTTACACAGCTGCAAACTCACAGGTCACACCACTGGATTGGATCCGATGGCACGTCTAAGTGAGAAAATCGGAGCACACTGTGTTATTCGAGGGGAGTGGCGCAGCGAGGGGTTTGAACCGGCAACCCATCTGTTTTGTGGTAATATACAATTGAAAATGCTCTATAAAAAGAGTTTGAACTCATTTTGAAGAATACTCGTAAATGAGATAGATTAGTTTCAAATTTCTATGGTGATAAGAAAAACTACTATATATTATATAAACTACTTAAAGGGAAGTAGAATACTGCGGTGTTCGAACCGGTGACATTCCGCACCGAAGTCCAGTGCGCTACCGCGCGGCATTGCAACCTCACAAAAATCTACAGCAAGTAGAAAAATGTATTTATTGCGGCGGAGAAATCTCACTTCATTATCTGTGTTATCCAAACAAACCTACACAAATCTTTATGACAAATTCCAACAGAAAACTGTGCCTAAAGAAAAGTGAAAAGAACCCGTTAAATGTGTTAATCACTTTCACACGACTTTTATTACTTTAACAAGTGACAGTTATTAGAACGTCTAGTGTCAAGATTTTAACAAGTGACAGTTATTACCATAGAACATCTAGTACAATAAAAAGTACACTTAAGTGCGTAAAAAATTAACAAGCATATTCTAACACGAAATAATTTAGTATTTTTATAATACATAACATCACGCCGTTTCCTTGTCGGGATAAACAGAGTGAAGAGAGCGCCAGACTTTCCTATCGCATATTTCGCCTCTTCTACATCCATGCATACAATTCTCATACAGCTCGTACGATTTTTCTTACTTTTTAAATTTTCTTTCAAAATAGCATACACTTGATCCAACCATACTGTCCTTGGCCGTCCTCGACCACGCCATACACGGACTTTTGCAATATACATTTGTTTTGTTAGTCTCTCTTCATTCATTCGTTCTACTTGCCCAAACCATCTCACAGTGCTCTTCTTCATCTTACTCATCAGCCTTAAGTTAACATTCATTCTTAATCACTTCATTCCGTATTATATCATACATTGTCACTCCGTGTATTTTTCTTAGTGTTAGTGTTTCTTTACTCATTTGTTCTACATGATCAAACCATCTCAAAGTGCTATTTTTCATCCCACTCAACACATCAGTCATAAGTTAACAACGACAATGAAAATAGAAAAGCGTCTGGTTGTGATGAAGAGGGCACAGAACTTATAGTAGAGGGGAGCGAATGATTGAGTGGCTGCAACGATTTTACATCAAATGCTGAAAAATTGTCACAGCCACTCAATCATTCGCTTGATGTGTAGAAGTTACAGGCTACTGAGTGTTTTAAACATCTGCCTCTTAAATGTATACCTTAAATAGATGATGTCTTAACTGCCACCCAGGGGTTTTGGGTTCGATTCCCGATCGTACAAAAAAAATTAAAAAAGGATTCCAGTGTGATAAAATAATTCGTCTCGAATGTTGGTGCCTTTTCCATGGTGTTGCCAACACTTGCAATGACAAAGCGCGAACTACTGGTCTACTCCAGTGGTTTTAAATCCGAAGACTCTATATATGACATATAGAACGAAACTGCATACTCAGTTTTTTTTTGTACTTAGTGCCTATTTTACTTCAACCATTCAACGGTTTACGATGTAGGAAAAGGTCGAGGTCTCCCCATACTAACAGAAATGCGACTCATTCGATGAATGGCACGCCTGATGGTTTGCCCACCCTGACATGTGAGCTTATCGAAAGAAGACCTGCAGAGGGGAAGCCCCAATGAGTTGATAGGATATAGATCTGACGTTGTCGACATGATTGGAATGGAATCGTTCTTTATATTCTCCATCTTTCTCTTCTAAAAAATATCGAATTTAAAGTGATGCCACCGTAAGTCCTTTTTTATTTTACTGCGGTTGTCTGCAACTTCCCTTGCCTTTTCTCATTCCTTCCTTAAGCGCTTTGAAAAAAATTCTTCCGATGTATTAATGTATTATATTATAATTTCGTCATGTACAGTAAAATCTGGCGGTTTTATTGTCACGTTTCAATCTCTTCCGACTAACCAGAAAGATGTTACATTGACCTGAAGTGAAAACTAGACTGAAGAAACCCTTTTTAAATTAAATTGGGTACTAAAGGGAATCGAATCCGCAGCTCTTACATACATATAATCACGCCGTGTCCCTTGCGAGGTAGTCAGAAAGAATAGATATCTAAGCACACAACCTTCGCTTCGTATATTATTCATACTTCTCACTTAACCTTCTTTCAAAGTCGGGTCCAGCCACGTTTTCCTCAGTTTCCTCTTTCACGCACACCTTGCACTTCTGATCTGTATACTCACTTAGTCATTCTTTCCACATGTTCCACAACCATTTTAAAGTTCTTTTCTTCATCTTACCTAAAACATCAATTTTATCCACGCATTAATTTCTAATGTCTTCATTCCACCTTCTTTCATACATTAACACCCCACACATTTTCCTTAGTATACGCATATCCACAGCATTAATATTTTTCCTTAGTGTACGCATCTCCATAGCACTTTTATTCTTCATCTGCTAATTCTAAGTTTCACTTATATACGTCAAGCTGGGTACCAGCAAACTATTGTGTAATATATTTTTTTGATATTACGCGGTTATTGTAAATTACATTAAGTGCTCCGTTTACTTTTTCCCCTCTCACTACTAATCTTTCAATATCCTTCAACTCGCCCATCACGCGTAAAAATACTACCCAGATAACAGAACTCATCAACCTGCTCCAGTTTTTCTGAGTTTCTTCTTTTTACCACACTTATTTCTATAACCGTAACTCTTGAGTTGGAAAACAGACTTTTTACCATTTAGATTACGAAGACCGCCTCCATATTTTCTCTATAGATCTTTGGCCTGTTATCGTTGCTATTAGTCGAGTTTTCTTGACAATTGTTTGACTGCAAATGAAAGTGTTAACCGAACTAGACAAATACATAATATTTTAAAATACATAATTTCCTGTCACGGTTCTTTGTCGCGTGTTTGTTACGAATGAGAAACGCAGAGATATTATACATTGTATTAGAGAAACATCTAACCAAATGTCAAAATGAAAGTTTGACACGTTTAAAAATATAAACAACTTTCTTCTGTTGCTCACTGAACCAATATTCCGAGATTTATTGCAAGATTATCAATTCCCTCAAACATATGGCATTAAGGGGATATTCTACTCTAGAAATTTGAAAAAATCGTTTTTTTTTTGTTTTTTGCATATTCTTAAAGTTTAGATTTTGAAGAATATTTTCTCAATAGGAAATTTTTTAATTCTCAATATTTACGAAGTTATAGCTATAAAATGAGGCAGCAATTACGCCGCACAGGTATGACAAACAATAATCTCAAAACTTGAAACGCGTTTTTCTCGAAACTACTTTTTTCGACCTGGTCGACATAAAATCTCAAGTTCTATCAAACCGATTGCCTTCAAATTCGGTATGAAACTTCGATAAATGTTTTTTGTATCGTCCCGCCTTGGAAAATTCAAAACAATTTTTTTTACTATTTTCTAAAAAAATTTATATTTGAAAAAAAAGGGTAAAAAATTGATTCCAGACAGCCGCCATTTTACGTTTTTTTTCTCTTTGGTACCAACTATAACGACATTATTTTTTATTAAGAAACTGTGTATGACTTTTGTTTAAAATTTACGAAAGGGCTTCAATCATTTCGACCAGCTCATACCCCTTTTTTTATGACAATATATAGTATAACAGCTGATTGACGCCTCTAGAGTAGAATACCACCTTAAAAGAGAGCGCTAGAACTAGTCTGCTCTATATATCTAGATCGCCCTTGAAGAGAGTCTGCTCTTTAGACGGCCTTTTATTATTATTAAAAGAAAATTGCAAAAAAATTGTAAGAGTGACCTTCGTGAAATTGTTGGTTAACGGCCGCTGTCTTAAGATTTACATTTATGCTAAGCCGGTTCGATTCCTGGCAGATTTACGTTTTACGTTTGGACTGTTTTACATTTGAATTAATGTTTTCTACTACCCATTTGCTGTTTATCATCAATTCTTATAGCGCTGTTAAGCAATGCATAGCACTATGTAAAAAAAAATCAGATTAAAACTGCCGATCGTGTTGAATCTTTGATAACCTTAGCATTGGAACAAGTTTTCTTCTTGTAAGACTGTATGATTACTGAAGGGCAATAGCTTGCACACAGTAAACCAATATACGCACAGGTGTCTTCCATCCGCAGGATAGCTGACAATCAAACTCGATTACGAGGGATTGCCTGCTATCGATCTAGTTGGTAAGACGCTTGATTTTATCAACAGATATCAGACTCGATTCCCGATGGTACCCGAAAACAAAAAATTAAAAAAGGGTCCTAGTCTGGTCAACCTCTTCACGTCTGGTAGTATCGCTAATAAGTGCGATTGCAAAAAACGAGCTTCGTGTCTACTACTCCAGTTTTAAACACGAAGACTTGTTTAACAGGACTGGAAACAATATTGTACGAGTATTATATTGGAAAATTGCACTGTATTACACTTTTCTTGTATGCAGTTCAACTTGGCGCGCTTATCGCCATGTGGAAATCTCTTCCGACCAACAAGAAATATGTTAAAGAGCCCTTAAGTGAAAACCAGAATGGAATCGTTTATAAAATACTGCGTTGTAACAGGGATCGAACCTACTAGGCCACGAAAGTCGTCAATGTTGTCTTCCGACCACGCTATTCAATATGTTTGAATCACCACTTCGGATAAGTTGAAGGATAATGAATTTAAAAGTAAGAATAACTCGATGATTTTTACAGCGCTGTTCCATTATATAGCATCATCTCAAGAGCGCCTTATTTTTCTTTCATTTATAAAATTTTCAATTCAAATAACAATGTTATTTAACGCAGTTTAGACAGCAAATTCTTCTCAAGGGCGCTCTAACTCGGGACTCGAACCCACTTATTAAACAAATCACATCTGACAACTATAGCAGCGCCCGACCGAATAATACACATGTATAACACTTTCTTTGTATACAGTACAACTTTGTGGCACTATAACCGTGTGGCAATTTTTCCTGTCAACCAGAAAAAATATGAAGCCTGAAGTGAAAACCACACTGAATATATTTTTTTTAATCTGGGTTCCAGCAGGAATCGAACCTGCAACCTCTGCGTCAGAAGACAGGCGTCTTACCAACTAGGCCACGGAGATCGACAAAAAACGACATAAAAGCGCTGAAGTGTTGCCATTTTGGTTAAACGACTTTGTGATTTAACGATACATTGCGCTTTGGCAACGCTACAGTCAAGCATATCGTTGAGTTTTTTTTTTTCAATTTTGTATTTTTATTCACTTTTATTTTATTGGTTTAAAAAAATACAGTCTTTATGAAGATAACAAAGTTATACGTAAAATGGGCATCAATGTACTCTTATATATCTCAGTAATTTATCGATCAAAATAATTAATTCATACGTCCTAATTTTTAAAGATAAAAATGCCCTAGATTTTGGAGATAAGAATATCCTAAATTTGGAATTATATTGTCCTAGTTCATCGTTATATGGTAACCCTAATTATAACGCAACTGATTAACCAGGAAAACTATATGTATTTATTATATTTTAGTACCAACTTTGATGCATGGGAGGGAAACATGGACGTGGAAAAGTTTGAAAAGAGTCGAATAAATTTTGTAGAGATATGTGCACTTAGAAGAATACATTGAGGTGACAATATATACCAGAATACGAAATGAACTTAAGGTTGATGCGTTGGGTAAGATAAAGAAGGCTCTCTGAGATGGTTTGGGCACGTGGAACGAATGAATGAAGAAAGACTAACAAAACAGATATATAGTACAAATTTAAGTGCAAGATCTGGTAGAGGAAGACTAATTAAAGTATAGTTGGATCAAGTATATGATATTTTGAAAGAAGAAAATGTAAAAAGTTATAGAAATCGTATGAGAAGGTTTATAGATGTGGAAGAGGCGAAATGTGTGTCGCTATAGGAAAGTCTGTGCATACCTTGACATAAACACGTATGTTTGTATATAAGTATTAAAAATAAAACATATGTTTAAACATCCGATGAAGCATTGTCAATGCTAATAATTAATATTTTGTTTTTTAACCTTTCCCTTCCTGTGCTAAAAAAATCCGCCCGTTCCGGTGATGTGTATTAAATACACATCAATACACGTGTAAAAATGAGCGATTTAAAATCGGAAAAATAAGAATATTCATAGTCAATCGCTTAAATTAATTAAATTTGAAGTCAAAAGTGATAATAATTTAAATTTAAATGCTAAAGACATGAAAAAAAAACATCGGCCAACGTTCACAAAACGGGCAAAGCGACCACCTCTACCAAAAGCCGCCGACCTACTGAGCGAGAGAAGCGAGCGAACTGAGATTCTATTTCTTGCGTTCCCATATACCGAAATAGAGTGAGAGTCAGACGCGAATAGCGTCGCTTCCTCACCCATAGCGGTTTTTTTTAGAATGAATATACCTACGTCACACACTGGCACACGTTTGATTGTATTGGTAAATTTATTCCCGATTTTCACAAAATATCTCTGATGTGGCCGATAAGTGCTAATTATTATTATTATTATTTTCATTCCATGCGTAAATGTATTACGGAGGAATACCTAAAATCTGAACCCAGTATTTATTATATTTATAGAGATATTAAAGTTTTTAGAAGCAATGTGTAGTAGTTACACGTCGCAGGACAGGAAGGGTTAAATAAACAAACCCGTTTTTAATTGAGCAACCCTAGTTTAGAGCATCGCCATATTCAGCTAAAAGTCGGCCCTGGTAAGTGTTTAGCTTTGCTTTGGATATGTTTTGAATTCGATTTGAATTGGCAATGTTCCGTATTATATCCCTTATACAACATTTCAGCAATTTAATTATAGGTGTTTTGACAGCAAAATGCCAATCAGGAGTTAGAAGGCGATAACGCGCGTTCCTCGTCTATTCGTACAAACAGAAAAACAAGCCTTGGTTAAGAACTTTTTGTTTTTGTATGTAACAATGATAATGACTTGTTATCCGTTAATGACACCCTATGTTGACTGTAGCTAAGTTGCAATTTATTGCAACGTTAAAGAATGAAAGAAAAATTCTCGATGATTCATTGCCATCTCTTTAGACATAAATTATCGAGTTTTTTCCGCTATTTATGCTAGAAACATACTTCTGTCCCCAGTTACTTTCATGATGAGTGTGCTAAGAAAACCGGACCAGTAGAAACTATGGTTTATGGTTAAGTATCTACTTACTGCAATTTATTACTTGAACCTTTTTGCATTTTCTTGTATTTTGTTACATCTCCGTTTCACACATTAAAACTTGGCGGGATTTTTTACCGTATGGAAATTAAAATGACAATTTCTTCCAACCAATTAGAACGTTTGGCGTTAGCTTACTTCAAATAGCGACTTAAAAAAATATTTTATTATAATGTACGGTCTTTTTTTATCGACCATTAAAAAAAGTAACAAGAGTTATACTCAAATTAGATTTTTGAGTGCGCATGAATATAAATACAACTTCTCACAAAAAGCATAAACATTTACATGAATCATGAACAAAAAAATATCGAAATGCAATACGCACATGCATGCCACCTACCACGTATAAAATACAAACTTGAGTCAGGTCATGGTTCAGATAATCAAAAACACTAACGTACAAAAATAAAGGGAAAATAACCTAAGAAAATAATTACAAAAATATGCATATAATGAATCAATTCCAATACACAAAAAAAAATACAAATGCACATCGAAACTTCAGTTTTATAGAGATCTTGAAAAGCTTAAGAGAAACAAAGTCAACGAAAAGAAAGACGGGAAAAAAATCAGTGTCACGCCGTGGCGTTTGATTTATGGTTCAAACAAACAAAAACGCTCTCGAAGAGAAATTTCAGTCATTAAGACCGTCACCAAATATGTCTGAAACTGCAGCATTCTTATTACCCAAATGATCCAATCTGTGAACGGGAGAATTCGAGTAATAGTTCTATATCTCTCGCACCAAAATATGTCCTGCAGTCACATACTTTTTGAAAGAATTCAGAAGTCAATTCATGCATTCCAGTAACTTCGGACAGTCACTTATCTCATTCACTATTTTTAAAAGCAGGATCAAATCAACATGACTCTACGATCGAAAAGCCTCATCAAGTTCAGACGCAATAGCAACATTTAGTTTACATCATCATTTCTTAGTCCGAGACTAAAACCGGATGTGACTTTATACATTTCCTTCTTTCAATATATCATTCACTTGATCCAACTACACTTTCCTTGGTCTTCCTCTCACACGCCTTCCACTCACATTTGCACTATAAGTTTATTTTGTAAGTCTTTCTTCATTCATTCGTTCAACATGCCTAAACCATTTCACAATACTCTTCTTCATATTACTCAACACATCACCCTTAAGTTCATATTCGTCCCTTATTACTTCATTCCGTATTCGTATTCTATCATAAATTATTACCCCATCTATTCTTCCAGTGCACGCATTTCTGTAGTATTTATTCGACTCATATCAGTATTTTTCAAAGTCCACGTTTCTCTCCCATATACCAAAGTTAACACCAAAATACTGTAGTGGACTATCATCTTAGCAAATTGTTATCCTATCCGGTTCGAGTGTATATGTATGCTTTAGTTTTCTATCAAACTCTTCAATGCAACTTCATTCTCTACCAACACCATCATATAATCAGCATACAGCAATCCGCATACATTCCCATTCGATATTTGTATGCCACCAATGCCACGTTTACAGTTCCTTCACATTTGAATATATAAATAATTTATGGAAGATTAAAGGAAAGCGAGGACTTGTGCGGACTTTCATTTGACTGACTTTTTATTTATTTAACACTTTTATTGCAAATACAATCTGACGGGCTTATTGCCAGGCGGAAATCTCTTCCAACCAACAAGACAAAAGTAAATTAAGCAAGTTACATGGTTGCAAAAAGTAAATAAGTTGTTGAATAAGTTGTATGTGTTTGATTATTTTCTTTTTCTTCTATAAGAGTGCTTACATGTAACATATGTCAATGTTGAATTATATATAGTTTTTTTTGTTGTTACATCGAAAAAGTCATTTGGCCGTTGAAATTAATAAATAAAATAAAAGAATGAAAGGTGAAATAACCTAAGGAAAGGTGAGAAGTGTGAGAAACACATGCATGTAGGATGAGTGTGTGTGAATAAGAAGTTGTGGAGGTATTTTTACCTCTACAAAGTACATGATGTAATAGTATACATGTTCTCGTATATACAGGTGTGTACCCAATAAATTTATACACAATTTGAATGATTATAAATTCAGTATTTATTAAGGTATATCTAAGATTTTTTTAAATGTTTTAATTATCGCAAGTGCTCAAATTCATGGTTGTTCTGATCCGTGCACTGCTTGAATCGCAGACATCACAAATCATTTGTTTTGGTATTTGGGCGCATTCTCTTTCAATGGCTGCTCTCAATTTATTAAATGTTGCCGGTTTTGTTCCATAAACTTGATCTTTGATGAGTCCTCATAAAAAAGTTCATTCGCTTGGGTACTCTGTAGTTATTTAATATTACTTCTACGTTCAATCAATCAGTTCAACAAGTTTTCTTCAAGATAGGCCCTTACATCGCGATTGTAAAAAGAAGGTGCGCCATCTCAATTCACGATCATTCACGATGGCGTAAATAAATAGTCCAGTACATTAAACGATAGTCTGTGAATCAACAAAGGGTTTACTATTTTTCCCGTTAGCAATTTGTATATGTATAACCATGTGCGTAAATCTCTTTTAACGCTTAAGAAGTAATATTGAAATATACCCATTAAAAAAATGGGATTCAGCCATGGGTAAAATCCATACTCTTTGCAGTAAAGGTGTCGCAGAAATCTCTTTTCAACTCACTCAACTATCAGGAAATTGTATAATAGATTCCTCTTGAGTGCCAAACGATTGAGCCGCACTCTAATCTGCTGCGAACCAGTGAACTGCAAAGAGATCTCATAACAGCGCCACCATCAAATGCTCTAGAGACTCTCATCACCAATCCCAGGACTTTACTGACAGATCAACACATACTCTCGATATGATAACCGAATGTATATTTACTGTTGAACATTATACCATGGTTTTTTATACTGTCGACACGCATGATGAACTGATCATCAATTAAGTACTACTGGGTTCCAGCTCTTGAAAATGTCATTAGCTTACATTTAGAGATGTAAGCATTCATCTCTAAATGTAAACTCATAGCATTTTTAAGCTCATGGCATAAACATCATTCCAATACATACATGGTCATGAAGTGTTGAGACGAAAAAAAAATTTTTTTTGTAATTTTCGTTTATCGTCCGCTTCTAATTTGCCGATTTACTGGCATCATAAAGTGTCACGGTATAAACAAGGCACCCATAAATACGATTGAAGAAATCTCGTTCCGCTAAAAATTCTGTTTATTGCGTTTCTGTTTTTTTTAAGCATTTTTGGTCATGGTTTGTCAATGTTTTTTTTGTTAATATATCTATTATCAACTAGACTACTAGGTTAGTCAAAAAGTTTTGAAAGCGGAAATGAAAATACATTTTTTGGGGGGGAAATCACTTTTATTGCTCAGTATAGTCTCCCATAAGATCAATACACTTGGTCCAACGATCTTCCAACTTTGTTGTCCCATCACGGAAGTGACTTTCTGGAAGGCCTGCAAAATACTCCTCTACGACGGCTATAACCTCTTCGTTTGATGAAAAATGCTTTCCACGAAGGAATTTTTTGAGGTGTGAGAACAGCCAGAAGTCAGAGGGAGCTAAATCTGGCGAATAGGGTGGATGTTGCAACAATTCGTACCCCAATTCACTGATTTTCGCGATGGTTTTTTGAGCTGTGTGAGCAGGTGCATTGTCTTGATGAAAAATGATTTTTTTCTTCTGCAAACCGGGTCTTTTTTCACAATTTTTTTCATCCAACTGGTCCAAAAGGTCACAATAATAATCAGAGTTGATTGTCTTACCAGTTTGGAGATAATTTATCAATAAAATTCCTTTTGCATCCCAAAAAACTGACGCTAACACCTTCTTGGCCGATTTCTGGACACGAACTCGCTTCGGAGCCAAAGTGCCTGGTTCACACCACTCCTTAGCCTCTTGTTTTGATTCAGGATCATGGTGGTAGGCCCAAGTCTCATCCATAGTGATGAATCGACGCAGAAAATCCTTTTTATCCTTTCGAAATTGCTCCAAATGTTGCTCAGAAAGTCGCATTCGAACGTGTTTTTGTTGCATTGTTAGCAAATGCGGCACCCATTGTGCACACAGTTTTTTGAAACCCAAAACTTCAGCCAAAATATGCCATGTTGTTCCATGTGAGATGCCTATGGTGTCAGCTATCACATCCACAGTCGATCGATGATCTTCCAAAACCATATCCTGTATTTTCGCTATGATTTCTGGTGTTAATGCACTTTTTGCACGTCCTGAGCGTGGATCGTCTTCAACGCTTGTACGGCCACGCTTAAACTCCAAAACCCATCGGTGAACGGTTGGAAATGAAGGAGAAGACTCCTTTAATACTTTCACCATCTTTGCATGGATCTCAGTAGCCGATAAACCTTCCAAAACAAAGAATTTAATCACTGCACGATATTCGGATTTTTCCATTGTTAAAAAATACACTGACACGTCAACTTCAAATGGCTTGTAAACAAAGAATGAATTGACAGATCGAAATGAAATTTTAGGTACGTTCTTATGAAAGATTAAATATAAAAATGAAAGATTAAATGAAAGATTAAGTATCCCAATTTTTCTCCGACTACGTTTTCATTCAATCCTTCTTAATTATTCTTTTTCATGGAATCGAGCTTTAAACGCCCCCTAAAAATTGGGATTTGAGGCTCGTGCTTCTGGCACCTTCCGCACAGTTGTGGTGTTTAATATCCCCCATAACTAAGGACATCCACCTTGACTTCCTGGTTGATATCGACCCGCTGCACTCACTCTGAACGATTTCGTGGTATTATTTGTCACTGATCCCTCCAACCGTGACGCCCCTGTTTCCTAAAATGTGTCAGACGATATATCACCACTGATAGAATATAGAAAACTTATAATGGATATATGAATATGTTATATTCTTAGTCATTGAGGTATCACTGAAGACCCAGTCTAGTCAGGTGATACTGATAAGGCAATAAGCCTGCCAGATTATATTTGCAATAAAAGTGTTAAATAAATAAACAAATAAGGATAGGACAAAACGATAAATTCAATAATTCGTATGGTACTCATAGATATCTGGATTGGCGATGAATAAATAAATTCCCATTACCCGTGACGAGTATAATAAAAAGCACAATACAAAGAGAGCGATCAGGGTACGTTGGTGACACTATATAAGCGGATGACTATAAGCCAATTTGTGATAGCTATACTCGTATCATATTGCATATAGAGTAAAGGCGCAATTCGACTGAGGCAACACTGAACGACATGAGGCATGCGACATGTTTCCTAATGTTGCCTGTTCCTAGGTGTGCGACTATGTGCCACAAATTTTAACAATGTCGCATGCGTCTTAAACAATTCCATGGAGGCAACATTTGGTACATTATGTCTTTACAAACAATCGCGGCGGCTTCATATTTGGTAATACTCGTAGTTTTGAATCGTTCAAAAACAAGAAAGCCACGGTGGAGAAGAGAATTATATGCTGGTAGTCAAGAAGCTCAGAATGATTTTTGTCCTGAAGTCCTCCTCATCACCGACAGCAGTTGACAATGTTGACCTAGGCTGATCGACGTCCAATAAAAAATTTAAAAGTTCAAATGCAAACCATTTCCCCTTTTTGCTAGGAGATGAACCACTCTTTTTTATTGCAATTTTGTTTCGTTCACGATGAAAATCTGAACGCAAATTCTTGATTTTTTTTCTACATCGATTACAGTGCAATCGTATTTATTCGCTAACTGCTTCAGTTTTTCATTTTTTATCCTGTCGGTGAATTATGATAATCTTCAATAAACAAGGTAGTTTTATCAATATTCCACTCCATGTCGCACGCTACAAGCCGCACCGATCCGCTTACTTTCGGAGAACGGCGACATTGTTCGACACGCTGAAATATGTCGAGAGGTGACGCATGCGTCCCGTCAACAACAATCAACATGTAGCATGCTACGAAGATACTTGTTTCTTGTCGCTTCATGTTCCTTCGATTAAAAGACTGTGTGTAGCATGCGTCAATGCCGCATGCTACATGTTGCGTAAATGTTGCCTCAGTGGAATTGTGCCTTAAGGAACTTCAGTACTTGCAACTTGCCTGCGTCTTTTTCTCCATTGGATATCGGCCACACAGGTACGAGCCTCGCTTGGTGCTTAGAGCCACGCTGCGAGCTAGGCGGCATATCCTAGCGAACCAACGCACCGCATACTATCGCAATGGCCACACTGCACGCTTCGCGCCATTAGTCACCTAGTGAGTCTCCTAGCGAACAGACGGGTTAATTATATTGTGTCACCAAGTGATTTTACAAGATGGTGGAAGTTTCAATAACAGCTGTGTATAAAAGGGGCCCTTTGTGGAACCCATCGAGCAAATTATACAAAAAGGTATCTGTAATAAAATCACTTTGGAATGAAGATGCACAAGGAAATAAATATGATAAGTTGTAATGAAATTGGTTAGTTTTGAGAGTGAATCGTTTGTTGACTCAACCGCTCCCAAATGTCAAATGAATTTGTGCGAAGCACTTTGGTGTGGCCAAGCATGAAGTCACCTAGTCTATTAGTCACGTAGCACCTAGCGAAGCACTTTGGTGTGGCCTTAGCCTTACTTTTTGCTCCCAACAGAGAACATTGGTGATACATACATGATGACCAGTATAGCCGAGAGACAGCATTGGAAGATAAAATTGTCTTCGTCCGCGTTAGTCGATTCTTTGGGTTTCGAAACACTTACTTGCTATCTGCCGTTTTACATGTTTATAATACTACCGCATGCCGAGATTTAACAATAACCTTCCACATTAATGTTTAATCACACTCGGATTCTTTATTATATTTTCAATGCGATAAATTGTATACTTTAATATTTTTGGTATATAATCTTATTGTGATAGTCTTTTTCAATAAAACCGAACACTGTTTTTGCGTTATTAGATATATGTATATGAAACGACTGAAATCATTTTTTTTAAATGGGTATCTATGTAATACGAATCCGCCAAACCCAGGCATCTTGACCAACAAGTTCATTGAAATCGTAAATAGGACTCATATATGCAAAAAGAATACAGCCCACAGTATATTTTTTTTGTGTTATTTAATATATGGAATAAGTACACCAAAATTATTTTGTATGTAAAAATAAGATTTAAGCATTTTATTGTTAAAATTCGTCTTTATTCCGCACCAACTAATACAAACCGATGATATTTTCCCCTTTATATCGTAAAACATTTCAAATTTAAGTTAGACATTTTTTTTGCATAAATGCGTCTCTTCTCAAGACTTGTGAAAAAAAATGCATTGTAAACTATTGGAGGCGATAGCCATTTATTCGAGGTAATATTGATAAATTCTTCATGTCAACAGCAATTCAATTTCCACACAAAGCCTTGTCTAAAAACAAACATTGTCTAAGCATGTCGCCTTACCCGGTTGGGTCGTCAGTGGTACTCTTTTAATCATTTTTTTTATCCAAAAATTTTCCACTTAACAATTTGAAATGAGACTGTGAGAGCTAGTAAACGCTCAGAGAGGTAGTAAATAGGGCCTAATCAAAAAAGTTCTGAAACGAGGAATCAAACCAAAGACCTTTTGATTTCAGAAAAGCAGACTTGACCTACTGAAGTGTTAATATGCATCGCATACTCAATGCCGAGTGTCATTGTCCTCTGGTTTAACTCGAACTCGGCGCACCACCTGTCTACATCCCTCCCAGTGCTAGGCATATTTAATGCACAACTTAAAGACGATGCTGTTAACTCCTTTATTTGATACTTCCATTTCATAGGACATCTTCCTCTTTCTCACCTTCCCTCAAATGGCTCTGTGATCTCCAACCAGCTTCTCCAGGCTTTCATATTTATTTCTAGCAACATAATCAAAGTATGTTAGGATTCTTTTTCTACATGTTGTAAAAAGTCTTTCACTAATGTCCAATTCTTGGATAATAGAGACTTTGTTGCACTTTGCGGTCCATGGGATACAAAGCATTCACCTCCAATACCACATCTCGAAGGCATCTATCTATCAATGTGTTAATATAAAAACAAATAAAAAACAAATTGTTGCATCAATAATTTTGATTACTTTTATTAAACATTTTTATTACATGTACCTTGTATAAGTTTCACCATTTAAATATTATTAAACCATATTTTTTTCTAGAGCTGCCAAGGATGGCCTCCTGGACGTCCTCAAAGAAGCCAGCCGCAAGGAGTGTAATGGGAAAGATGAGGCGGGTATGACCCCAACACTTTGGGCAGCTTTTGAAGGACACCTTGATGCACTCCGACTACTTTGTGGAAGAGGGTAAGATGTCACCTTAAATGTTAATTGTAATATATTTTTATTTGACCGTTGTTCACCTGGGATATGTGTTTCTTGTCATCATCATTATCATGAGCTCTACAACCAAGGATGAGTCTTAGATGCCTGCAGGATTTTTAAACTCTTATCTCTCTCAGCAACATCCCTTCTCTAAATGGTTATACGCAGTGAGCAACAGTTTTTTGTCACCATGCAAACATTTCTACTTTGGTTTTCGTACTCTCCTACACTCCATTAGATCTGTACACAGAGTCCTCTTTGCAAAATCAGTGTCCTGCATGCAGTAGTTGCCCAAGCACAGTCTAGCATTTTTTCATAACTTTTGATTAATTTACTTTGCCATACAGGGAGTAGTGCTTCATTATTTACCTTGCCGACCCTTCTAATGATAAAAATTCTCTCCTCAGTGCTTGTTCAGATCTTGCAATTATGTCTGTGTATATCATCAGCATATGCCAAAGTTACACAGACTCATTATATGTGGCACTGCTAATTACGAGTGGCATCTTTTACAACCTTTTCTATATGCCATATTAAAAAACAGACACTACCAAACACAATTTTACTTCTCTTTCAACTTTAAGCATCAAAATGGTTTATTTATGGTATACAAATATATAGTATTATTATTATAATGTATTTCATTTAAGATATTACACAGGAGAAATGGTGTACAAATGCCTGATACATCAACATTTTTAACATTTTTAGAAATGTTAACTATCAGTTTAATGCAAATTTTAGTATGCTTTTTTAACTTCATTTGGTCAATGGCGTATTCATTTCCTTTAACTACCTATATGTAAGACATAAAAGTATGCTAAAAACACCAATTCATTAAAAATTTATTCTAAGCATATTCAACGTTCCTCCTAATTTTTTCATTGTGTGTGCAGCCCATCAACTTATATGGTGCAAGAAAAAAACAGGAAAGTGCGCAAATATGCATATTCGTGCATATATAAAACTAAGTAGTCAACATAATGTACCACGAAATCATAAATTACATTTTTCAAATATGTAGGTTATATATAAAAATATATATTTTCTTACCCGATAATGTTCCTTCCTGTTGGAGTCCAGTAGGTTAATAATTGGTAATACTTTGGTACTAGTTAACAACGGTTATTTATTTTGTGTAGCTACTGTTATATAATAATATCATTATCTTTGATAAACAACCCTAAAAATTTTATTTAAGTTTAACTCTGCAGAATATTTATCTAAGACTGAATCTATTCTAAGACTAATATTTAATTAAAATATGATGATACATGATGACAAAACTTATGTACACTATTACATGCATACGTAAGTACATACGTATTATTCACTAATGTTTTTTTCTCTCCTGTCCATCCTGTCTGGCCAATATTTGTGCACTGCATCTAAGTCAACGTTTCGTCCGGATGAAATATACAACTTTATTCGTAATAAACATTCTAAATGATCAACATTCATTCTGTTTCTTGATTTAAATATGCTACATATTTACAAAGAGATAACGGACTTTAAAACACAATATGTATCAATGGTCTCCCTTTGGGCACGTCCTCACCCCTCTGCTATTATTCCCCCTATATCTGTTATTTTTAAAGACAGGGAGGAGACTTCCTAAGCGCACAAGTAAATGCCCTCGTAACAACGGTGTGAGGACGCTTCATATAATTTTAAAACCAGCAGAATCTACAAAAATTTATTTTTATAAAGACAGAATTAAATTTCTTTGTACCTCTCACCCTCACAGAAACTAATTACTATAGAAATGTTATTTGAAAAATGAACTGACGATCTTCTGCACAAAAATACAGTGCATCATAACTTACTGAAATTGACTATTGAGAATACTAAATATATATTTTTTCGATGCAATTGTATAATTTTTAAATTTTATAACTCTGTATCTTTAAACTGTAAATTTCAGTAAGTTATGATGCACTGTATTTTTGTGCAGAAGATCGTCAGTTCATTTTTCAAATAACATTTCTATAGTAATTAGTTTCTGTGAGGGTGAGGGGTACAAAGAAATTTAATTATGTCTTTATAAAAATAAATTTTTGTAGATTCTGCTGGTTTTTATTATTTTATGTTTCCTTTTCATGTAAAAAAATACATTTATATAAAATTAACTCTTTGGTGCTTATGTGTATGATTGATCTGAACAAACTGATAGATATTAAAAAATATCCTAACATATGGTCATTGTTCAATCAAAATGAATTAACGCTAGTCTTAATCACATCTAACACTTTCTCTTAAAATCCCACATCTGGAACTATCAGTGCTGAAACATTCCATTCATATACACATACTAAAGATTAAAAATTGTACATATGTACTTTTCATGAGTTCACCTCATTATCTACTTGTCACACCACTCCATAGAATATTTGCTACATAATGTAAGTTTCAAGTATATTATTATGAACCACCAGGAAGTTTATTCATTTGAGTATTTTTTGTAGTCATAATTATTCATAGCAAGTTTCAAACTGATAAGATCAGCATACGGGCACGAAGAGATATCTCTGATGATTGATGCTTTTTATATCATATCAGGTGTGATAAAGCTAATCTGTATTTTATAATAAGCAAATAGTGATAAAGAAATTCCAAACAACCGTCATAGCTCCTAAATCCCAAGAAATCATGTGGGTACCTACTATTTAATATTTCTAAACAAGTATGCAATTTATGATCCAAGAAAACAAACATTTTTTAATTATATTGGGTTGTTATTTTTCAGTTATATATCATTATGACTATATTTTCATTCGTAACTTCATTCCAAAAATACTGAATTATTATAGACAGACTGGCAGGAGCCGAATAAATGCTGTAGAAATGTGTGCACTGAGAAGAATACACGGGGTGACAATGTATGACAGAATACAGAATGAAGTGATAAAGGATGAATGTGAACTTAAGACTGATGTGTTGAATAAGATGAACAAGAGCACTCTAAGATGGCATGGGAATGAATGAATGAAGAAAAACTAACAAAACAAATGTATAGTACAAATGTGTTTAAAAAGCATAAGAGAAGAAGACTAAGGAAAGTATAATTGGATCAAGTGAATGATCTTTTAAATGAAGTAAATGTAGAAAATCACAGAAATCATAGTTGTATGAGAAGGTATAAAGATGTAGAAAAGGCAAAAGATGTATGTCAAGATTAGAAAATCTGGTGCTATATCCTCACTGCCTGCCCTGACAGGGAAATGGTGTGATGATATGTATGTATGGTATATATGTAATAGTTTAATATATTTTTTCAGCCATTGTTTATCCAAATTGCTTGATCAATTTTTTTTATATCATTTTGAAGATGGAACAAATTATGGTGTTTGATACTTTTTTACTATCGCAAATGAAAGTATGAGACAAACCAAAAAAGATAAATATACATATATATATGTATATATAGTGTATGGCAAAAAGATAGTTTATTTTATTTTTTTCTTAATTGAACTCTTACAAATATTCTTACATTTTAAAAAATATCTCATGTTGCTTTTTAATCCATTATAAGTTCTTGAATCTACGTCTCACAGCATTTTAAATGAGTGTTGAAATATTTTTTGAGTGGTATTTATCAAGCTTATGATTTACAACTACAATTATTTAATTCCCTAAATCTCTTATCTCTCTGTTGTAGAAATATTATAATTATGGCTTTACTTATCTCAGATCATAAACTCCTTTTAATCATATAATAACCAGGTATTATTGCTTATTCCACTTGTGTTTGAACTATTGTTTTTTTTCACTCCTATAACTTCCCCTCCCTAGCTTGATTATTTAGAATTCTAGTACATATTTAACATATCCGTTCATAAATTCATTAAGATTACAAAAAATTTATGACTGGTGACTTGTTATCGAAATTACTATTTTATATCAGTATGAAATTTGCTCTGTGTAAATTCCATCTTTATAAACAATAAAGCAGCTTTTTACTTGTTTCATTAAGCTTCTTTGAAGCTGCTTATTTATCTCTGAAAATCCGTCTCTTTTTTCTTGCTCCAAGTTGGCCAATCTATTAACTAGAAAGTACTTTCTTGGTCTACCTTTACTCTTAATAAACAACTAGTTTTTTTATAACATATTATTTATTTTTCAGAGGAGATCCAGACAAAGCAGACCATTTTGGCAACACAGCCCTCCACCTAGCAGCTGCGAGGGGACACAGAGAATGTGTCACTTTTCTGGTCAACTTCGGGGCGAATCTTTACGCAATAGACATAGACAACCACACAGCACAGGAGCTGGCTGCCATAAACAACAGAGATGACATACTTAGATATCTTGACTCTGTTACTGCTAAATTAGAAAATGCTGATAAGTAAGCCCTTCATATAAAATATAACATTTATTACGTATGTAAGATATATAAACTATGCATTGAATGTTGGGAAATTTACACTTGTTGGTATTCCTACTTAGCTTCAAGCATTGTTATGATATTTTATAGAAAGTAACTTCATCTCTGGACAGGTTTGAAGTCTATCTAAATATCTATTTACGAGTATATATTTAATTTAACATAAATTTTTAAAATCAATTTTTTTGCAAAATCTCATTTGAAAAGAAAGCAAAAAGAAGTTGCTTTATCTAAGGCCTTTATAGACGACCTAAAACAATTGCTTTTTTTCCTTATTCAAAGAAGTATGTTAATCAAACTTTAATAAATATTTTTGTGTTTCTTTTTAATAACATGTATTAAATATTATTTTTAGAAAAAAATCAAAAGCAATGAAGGAAAAAGCGAAAAAAGACAATGAAAAAACATTAAAGGCCTACAATAAGAGACAAAACAAAGTAGATGTGAATGCCGCCAAACAAATGACGAAACTCAGCAAAGAATGGGAAAGTGGAGGATACTATAATGATGAACAGACTAAACCCATGCCTCATAGACCCAGTAATGTTCTGCTAACTCTTAAACATAAAATGAGCAGATCGGTCAGTCAAGGTAAAGTCATTTTATAATAAATAAAATTCCCGGATAAACTGGCCATAGGGTATTTGGTTGGGCTAATAATTTGTCATTAAAATAGACTATTACAAAGCTATAGATCGCATCAGGACTGATTTGACCATGTCAGTTAAGTATACGTTAAGCATAAGTACCAATCTGGACCAACCTGGATGAAGGTGTTTTATGGCATCGCAGTCTTTCTGATGAAACGTGTAGGATCATAATGAAATTAATTTGGAACACATATCTGTACTTTGAAATAAACTATCATATGCAATTACTCAGAAATAAGACCAGTTTTCTAAAAAGAAGATTGTGAGTTCAGATCCCATTTGCAGAAGCGTTATGATATATCATCCTCTTTTCTACATTATTAAAAACCTTATTATCAAAGTTATTATATTCAAACACAACGTAAATCAAATTACTTTCTGAAAGTCAAACTTATAAACCATATTTCTAATGGGTGTCATATTATGGCTAAACAAACCTAGTTTAGTTTTCTGCTATTCATTTTGTAAACAATGAACCAATTAAGTTTAACAATTGTTCCATTAAAGATCTAAAATATTTATATCTGTATTGTTAATTGATTAAAACGTAACAGTCAGGCATTATCCATAATACCTATAATTTATCTTAAATTGTTGTCATCAAATATAAATTAAAAAACTTTTACTCAGAATATACTGATGGAAAAATAGCTTAAGAATCTTCAATTATGGACACAAGTCATATTGTGTTAACTTTTATTATTAGGTGTACAAATAAGTTTCCGCCGTTTTTTATAAAAAAATGGGCATTTATTGTGAAAGAACGGAACCTCATGTTTTATTCGAAGTAGTACCCATCGCTTGCCACTACTTTTCCCCATCTTTCTGTCAGCATACGAATACCGCGTCAGTCATCATCATCATCTTTTGAGGCTATCCACGAATCGACTCAATTTTTGGTATCTTCATATGATGTGAAGTGTTGCTCAGACAGGCCATGCGTCATCGATCAAAACAAGTGGTAATCAGAAGGAGCAATGTCTGGTGAATACAGCGGGTGGGGTAAAACTTCTCAATTGAGTGTTTCCAAATAGGTTTTGACCGGTGCCGCAACATGTGGACTAGCATTATCATGCAGGAGAATAATTTTGTCGTGTCTGGCGTAGTAGTGGGCGCGCTTTTCCTCGAGTGCTCGACTCAATCTCATCAATTATGTTCGGTAGACAGCCCCAGCAATGGTTTCATTCGGTTTGAGCAACTCATAATACACGACACCAAGCTGATCCCACCAAATACACAACAAGAGTTTTTTTCCATGAATATTTGGCTTAGCCGTAGATGTTGAAGCATGACCAGGGGATCCCCATGATTTCTTCCTTTTTGGATTATCATAATGGATGCATTTTTCATCACCAGTGACTATATGGTGCAGAAAACCCTTTCGTTTATGCCTGGCAAGCAGCATTTCACATGTGGAAAATTGGCATTCAAAGTTTCTCCGTGTCAGTTCATATGAATCCCAATTTCTTTGTTTTTGAATCATTCCCAATGATTTCAACCCATGTGAAATTGCTTGTTGAGTCACTCCTAATGTAAGTGCAAGTTCTTCTTACGTTTGGCACGAATCTTGATCCAATAATACTTCCAATTCCGCGTCTTCGTACACTTTCAGCCTTCCGCTACGTTCTTTGTCTTCGATGTCAAATTCACCGTTCTTAAACTTTTGAAACCACTCACGACAACTTCTCTCACTTAAGGCAGCCTCACCATATGCTTCTACAAGCAATCGATGCGCCTCAGATGCAGATTTCTTCAAATTGAAGAAGTAAATCAAAAGTTCCCGCAAATGACGCTTATTCGGCTCAAAACTTGACATTTTCGAACACAAAAAAATATGTTATACTGATAAAAATTCACTAATATTTCAAGGTCATGTTGTTGACAGAGGTCCAACCTTACGATAATGACATTTTACATCTGACAATTTTAACCATAACTTACTGGTGGCGCCAACTTTGGTCAAACGGCGGTGACTTATTTGTACACCCAATATATATTATTTAATTGTTATTTAACTGCATAGCGTCATAGGTTTCATAATTATTAAGTAATCTCACACTGAAAACATAACAAAAAAAGTCTCATGTATCTCATGTCTCATGTAAACTCTCACAGATATAATTTTATTTACATTATTGCACCATTTGTATATGCATTTTATAAACCTTATTTGTATACCTGTGTTCCTATGAAATTGAAATTTTAAATTCATTAAACGTACTTCATCATTTTTTTTTAACTTAATATGGAATGCATTAAGATTACAAAATCTTACCTGCTTTGAGATAATCATTTACGCAAGCAGAACTTACCTACTTTGAGATAATCATTTACGCAAGCAGAACTTACCTACTTTGAGATAATCATTTGTCTATGGTATGAAAAGTTCTATATTCAAATTTTTGTACAAAACAAAAGAAAAATATATATTTTTGTCAATTTTCATTCAGACATGTTTACTGTTTCATCAGAGAGTTTATTTTGTTATATGTATACAACATATGTAAGATATGTGAAAACTTAAAAAAGAGCCCTTCCGGCACTGACCGTAAGAATCAGGTAGATTTCATATGTGAGTGAAAGGAAAAGATATTTCCCATTTTATGATCATTCCCTGTGGGTACTCGACCATTTCTCTCAAAAAAATTGTATCATTCTTTTATGAACATTTAATTTTACACCAGTAATAAATAAATAAACAATAACATAACTGATTAATACTTTACAAGTCTTAAATTACTTATAAATACTCGTAGATACAATCATAATAACAACAAGAATTAACTATGATATGTACAAATATTTAGAACACTATTATTAATGTCCGCCTTGGAACAGGTACATTCATACCTAGTACAATAGACACTGCCAATTCGGTAATTTAATTTCACTCCTATAGCCTTATTATATACATAAAAGTTACATATTTTAAAAGTCATATTTTTCAGTATCAAAAAAAAATTGTTTTGTATGAAGAATGTTTTTTAACTTTTTTCTTTAAGTCCAATGTTAATGGAGTTACAGTACCCAGCGGTAAGTAATACATATCGGGCTTAAGAAAAAGACTATCAGCTAACTTCGGCTTTGTAGAGCGTCGTCTCTGTCGCTTGACAACGACTGACAAATCGCGACGAAACACGTGTATGATTGATGGAGACGATGCTCTACAAAGCAGAAGTTAGCAGATTATAGCCGACAGTCTCTTTCTTAAACCCGATATGTATTACTTACCGCCGGGTGCTGTACGATGGTTTGGGTATGTAGAATGAATGAATGAAGAAAGGCTATCATCAAAACAGATACATAATGCAAATGTGAGAGAGGACAACCAAGGAAAGTATGGTTGGATCAAGTGAATGATATTCTGAAAGAAGGAAATGTAGAAAGTCAGAGAAATCGTATAAGTTGTATAGATATAAAAAAGGCTTATGATGGGTTAAGATAGGAAAGTATGGCACTCTGTGCTCTGCCTACCCCGACAAAAATATTCTGATGGTATGTATGTATGTACAATTTTTCACAAACTTTCGATAGAGATATAATAAAAACTATGAGTTATTTTTATGAGTAAAATAATATTTTATATGTTGAAATGCATGTGAAGCCTTTGCCTTGACTATTGGAGTTCCACTTTATTCCGAAATGAAACTTAGCTTACACTTTATGCAAGAAAATTATCTATTTCGCGAACTCAAAAGACCCTTGCTATGCTATTTTGTCAGTGATAAAGCTTTGTGAAGAAATAATGAATCAGTTAAAAGTGGCCGAGACATGTAAAAATCAAATTATGAAATTTCACAAACAAATTCCATTTCAGGTAATCTAACAGCAACCAACGAGAATGCTCCTCCGACCTTCAGTGCTCTGGTTGGCACAGTCTCTGCTGGACATAGGGGCAAGAGTGCCGTACAAAAGAAAGCTATGGCATCTAAGATGAAGAATGGAACAGTTAACAGAAACAATAATGACGATTTTAAGGTGTGTTTAAATTTATGATTCTAGTGAATAGCCTCATCTGTAATGCCATGTTTACACGAGCTTAGTACTTGTCATTAGTACTTATCGTATGTACTAAGCTGCTTAGTGAAAAGCATATTAGTACTAAGATTTACTAATGTTTAGTGCTAATATGCTTGTTTACACGTGGATACAAGTGCGAGTGAGAAGTACTAATGACAAGTACTGAGCTAGTGTAAACATGGCATTACAAATATCTGCAGTTTGACAGTCAATACATGGAATGATTGATCAGTTTTAAATATTTATCTTTATCACATTTAGT
Organism: Odontocerum albicorne; assembly: GCA_949825065.1. NCBI lineage: Eukaryota > Metazoa > Arthropoda > Insecta > Trichoptera > Odontoceridae > Odontocerum > Odontocerum albicorne. The sequence goes on from OX463848.1 coordinate 34,794,421, forward strand.
GGTGGCGACGTTCGTTAACTAATTGGTAAGTTGCTGACTTCCACCCGGGGGTTTTGGATTCAATTCCCAATGGTATCTGAAAAAAATTAAGAAATACTTCAAATAATACTCGGATGTACTAAAGGTGTGCGAGAGTTGTCTCTTCACGTGCAGTAGTATTGTCAATACAAGTGATGACAAACTATGATTTCTGTACCACTCCGTCGGTTCGATTAATGGAACCAAAGGAAATCTTGTCTTCCAGCCACGCTCATCAATATACGTCAATTCGGATATGTTGAGGGGTACCAAATAAATTGATGAATCACACTTGATCTCTCTCTGTGGTTGCAGTCCTAAGACTGGTTTGCAGCAATTTCAACTCTTCTCCTCCATTCCTCCCTGTCCTGTGCGGCTCTTTTTAAATCTGTATATGTTGAGCAGCGCACGTCCACCAACAGGTCCTCCAGGTACTCTCGGCGTGGGCGTCCCCTAGAGTTTGTCCCCTCGGTCATACCCTCCATTATGGCATGCAAAAGGCCCTCTTGTCGTATTATATGACCGATCCATCTTGCACGCCTTTCGGACAAGATCCTGAGCAGGTGCCTTCCTCCTTCGATTCGTTGGAGAACCTCTTCATTCGTGATGTGGTCTCTCCAGGAAATTCCTAATAGTCTTCTATAGGACCTCATCTCAAAAGCCTCTAGTCTCCGTCTATCTCTTTCGGATAGGCACCATGTCTCGCAGCCGTACATCAAGATACTCCATACATAGGTCTTGATGAGGAGTATTCTCAGTTTTAGGTCTATATTATTTGATTCTATTATTTTCGACCTTTTATTAAATGCAAGTCTGGCCTGATGTATACGGCTGTCGACCTCGCTCTTAGACCGACCGTCCCATGTTATTTTGCTCCCGAGGTAGACAAACTCTTTGGTGTTCTTTAGTGGTTTACCCGACATCACTATTCTCATCTGGTGTTGCGCTCGGCCTACAGTCAGCAGCTTTGTTTTGTCTTTATTTATCTTCATACTGTAGTTATTTTGAAGAATGCTTTCCATAGTTGTTAAGGCCTCTTGTAGTTCCTCTTCACTTTCAGCAACCATAGCAATATCTATGCAATTATATCGATATCACACTTGATATCGATCCATATAAGGAATATTGAAATGGCTTTCCTAGATGAGAAATTGAAAAAAAATATATTTTATACTGTGTTGAAAATAGTCATTTACATGACACACTTCATAAAAATATGAACTAGCGACATTTTACAGCTGATCTAACTAATAATGTTGCTAGTTCATGTATGATTGTTCTATATAAATTCTGATTCATTTATTTTTTCCAGTTCTTTCGTTTATTAATCTTATTTTCGGAAGGTTCACAAGAAAGGTAATATATATATTCATTGCATTATTCTTTCAACCTGGTGAGTTTCTTGCCATATGGCAATCTCTTCCAACTAACCAGAACGTGATTTAAGAATCCTTATGTGTAAACCAGTCTGGAATCCTTTTAGAAAAGATTAGGTACTAACGGGAATCGAATCCACAACTTCCAGGTAGAAAGACAGACATCTTATCTGGGCTATGGAGGGCATCATTATATAAAAAATTTATAAAAAACACAATTTTCTTTCTTTGTTCTTTGTTGTTTTTCAATTTAAATAACAAATAGTAAAATGTAATAGATAAAGCGATTTTGTCGGAAATACTCGCAATTTTTTTTATTATTTATTTGAAGTTTACTCTTTGTTCTAGGTTGGGGAAGTTGAAATGGACGGCAAACGCTCCATCCGCTCCCTAACAGGATTACGGAGGGATTCAGAAGTGATGTATGTGGGCAGTTTCTCCGCTACAGGTCCCCACCAGAGGGGAAAAATTGCTGATGTTTTCGGTGTAGACGATGAAGAGGAACCAGAAGGACTTGATGCCCCTAGGAAATCAAATCTTACAAGGTTTATATAACTGTTTTTTTTTTAATTATATTTTAATTAATGCGTTGTCCAGAAAGTAATTTTACATTTCTCCCATAGATGATGTTGGGACAAAAATTTCGCTACTAATTTACATTCCCAATGTGCTGAATGTATATTATTATGTAGCGTTAACTAGTTTTGCGTATTTTTTCAACCATTGTTTACGTGGTTCTTTGAGTGGTTTTATTTGACTTCATTTTGAAGATGGAACAAATAAGTTGTTTTTGGTACTTGATGATTTTTTTACTAGCAAATAGTAAAAAGTGCAACACAAACCAAAAAAAATATATGAACAGTGTATAGAAACGATGCAGTAACCAACAAAGTGTAAAATGATCTGAAAATATATGAACAGTGTATAGAAATGATGCAGTAACCAACAAAGTGTAAAATGATCTGAAAATATATGAACAGTGTATAGAAATGATGCAGTAACCAATAAAGTGTAAAATGAGCTGAAAATATATGAACAGTGTATAGAAATGATGCAGTAACCAACAAAGTGTAAAATGATCTGAAAATATATGAACAGTGTATAGAAATGATGCAGTAACCAATAAAGTGTAAAATGAGCTGAAAATATATGAACAGTGTATAGAAATGATGCAGTAACCAATAAAGTGTAAAATGAGCTGAAAATATATGAACAGTGTATAGAAATGATGCAGTAACCAACAAAGTGTAAAATGATCTGAAAATATATGAACAGTGTATAGAAATGATGCAGTAACCAATAAAGTGTAAAATGAGCTGAAAATATATGAACAGTGTATAGAAATGATGCAGTAACCAATAAAGTGTAAAATGAGCTGAAAATATATGAACAGTGTATAGAAACGATGCAGTAACCAATAAAGTGTAAAATGAGCTGAAAATATATGAACAGTGTATAGAAATGATGCAGTAACCAATAAAGTGTAAAATGAGCTGAAAATATATGAACAGTGTATAGAAACGATGCAGTAACCAATAAAGTGCAAAATGATCTGAAAATATATGAACAGTGTATAGAAAAGATGCAGTAACCAATAAAGTGTAAAATGAGCTGAAAATATATGAACAGTGTATAGAAACGATGCAGTAACCAATAAAGTGTAAAATGAGCTGAAAATATATGAACAGTGTATAGAAACGATGCAGTAACCAATAAAGTGTAAAATGATCTGAAAATATATGAACAGTGTATAGAAATGATGCAGTAACCAATAAAGCGTAAAATGAGCTGAAAATATATGAACAGTGTATAGAAACGATGCAGTAACCAATAAAGTGTAAAATGAGCTGAAAATATATGAACAGTGTATAGAAACGATGCAGTAACCAATAAAGTGTAAAATGATCTGAAAATATATGAACAGTGTATAGAAATGATGCAGTAACCAATAAAGCGTAAAATGAGCTGAAAATATATGAACAGTGTATAGAAACGATGCAGTAACCAATAAAGTGTAAAATGAGCTGAAAAAAATCTGTAAAGGTGCTACAACACTTACAGACCGCTTTGAAAGACTGATTACGTCTGACGATGCCCAAATCAAAGCTTTGTTCAAGAATAATCAACATTTTACGACATGAAAAATTGGTGATAATATCGAAAACTACCATCAAAGTGTAAGTTATATGTAAATATGTTAAATATGAAAATTTTGCATTTGAATTGGACCTGTTATTACAACATTACTTTCCAGATAAACCAATGCTTCATAAAAAAGCTTATAAAAAATCAAGTATAGATTTATTGCATTTGAATTATTTTGTTCATTTCTTTAACTTAGCACTGGTTGAGAGGTTTTGAAAAAGAGTTCTTACTTTGTTTTTAGATATGTGTAGCTGCACGTTTAACATTAGACTTTAGTGCCGAAAATTGTCAGTTTGAAACTCAAACTGTCCTACTTACTCCCTTTGGATAATAGCATAGGCATTGTATTCCTTTCTTCCATCCCTGGCTCTGTAAGGGGTTTATGCAACGAGAGTGTAATACAACCAGATTGTTATTAATTTAGATATCGTGGTTTGAATCTTACTTTCAGAACTCATTACATCTGATTTTTATAAGTAAGTAGTGCTTGTAAGCCTTTTTCTAAATAAAAAATGAGGTGATATTTTATTATGAAACATATCTTTGTAGGCTATTTATTTGTATCTTATATTTATACTTACATATAAGAATTAAAATACATCACTTTTATAAAATACATTGCTTAAATAATACTGTTATTCCAGATCAATGAGCCATCCTGACTTCCTGGCAGACGACAGTGGACTGGGCCAGGAGGTGATGCTGCAGGAGCCGGCCAGCATATTCGACAGGCCTGGATTTGGGAGTGTTGCTTTCAGGTTATTTCCTTTATAATAATAAATGGACAATTTTTATAGCACCGTTTATAGAGAAGACTCTCCTCAAGGGTGCTCCTAACTTAGAATTTGAACCCACTACTGCTGACAAATTAAAAATATTACAAAACAAATATATACAGTGGAACCTTGCTATTCATACACAATTTGTTCCAGAAGGCTGTTCGAATTGCGATTTGTACGAATGCTGAATCAATTGTTCCACAAAGAAAAAATGTTAGTTGTATTAATCCGTTCCAAACCCCCAAATGATTGTTTATTTTAACCTTTATAATAGATAATACTCAATGCATAAAATCATACATAAAAACTGTAAAACAAATAAATGAAAACTTAACTGCATTTTCCCTGGTCTGAGGAGAGCTGATGGCGTTAAATGGAAGGTGGAGAGGAGGAAGAATGTTATTATTTGGAAGATACTTGGGATTCTTTACTTCAAAACCTGTCCAATGTTATCTGCTTTTGACGATTGTTCAAAAAATGTCTAAAATGGTCAGGACAGACTGAAGTATGGTTGTAATTCCGGACAAAAATACGAATGCCGAGTTGAATTTTATTTGAAAAAGTTGGATAAGTGCCGAGTTGTTGTTCAATGATGGGGCTGCACTATATATAAGTTGAGTGGAAAGAAATGAAAGAGGAGGCTACGGCTGTTAGATTACATACTTCCCTGTACCTGCATATGTTTAAAAAAACAGATTTGATAAGAAACTACTGAAAAATTACCGCAGGAAGACGAACTACAAAGAAACCTTAATAAATCTTCTGACATGTGATAGCAAAATGTTTTGCTTTAGGTAAAGTGTACTGTTTGTATACAATCATAAATTTTGATAAAACCCTCCGAAAATGGTTGCATTGAAATATGTCCAACATTTAGAGACAGACTATTTCATGCTACAGGACCAGCAAATCCCTGTCATAATACCCTGCCCTATTGAATCCGAGAGTAAGAGGGTGGTCTCCAGCAAAGTGAATAGACTAAATTAAAGACGTGACAAGGTCCTCATTGAGGTGAATTATCCTCTGTGTTCCAGACCATCAGGAAACTATGATGCTCAGTTATGAACAAAATGACTAAGAAAAAAAGTAGTATTGTACTATTGCATACATGTTTATCATACTCGTCATATATTATTGAGTCTTTGTAATTTCCAATCTCTACTTTTCCATCATTTTTAGGCCAAACTTTATATGACTTTTTTATCTTTTTGTAAATTAGTTGACCAATTATTCATGTTGAAGATTTTCAAATAATGTCTGTAAGTTCATATTCAAAATTTTGTTCTCTTACTAATTTCCTAAGACCAATTATTTAAGAGCGTTTACCATCAGTATTTCAAGCAATTACATGGTGCTTACTTTTTATTCTCATTATTTTTTTAAATTTTAAGTTACTGCTTATAGGAAACTTCTATTCGGAATATTTTCTATGAGTTTTAATGGTAGGAAAAAAGATGAATGCTGTGAAGATGCATACACTAAGAAAAATTTGTAGTGTCAATGTTTGAAAGAAGATATCAGAAATGAGTACATGGATAAAATGGATGGTTTAAGTAAGATGAAGAAAGGAGCTTTAACACATTGCTAACGGTTACGTCACAAGTCGCCTAAGGCTGGAAGTGGGCCTTTTTTTGCTATATCGTTGATTACGTATCGTTGATTACGTAAGTCTGGACCAAATGGACCAGACTTTTAGAGAAGGTAAAGTGAGAAATACGAATAATAGAACATTGTGCATGGTGAGATGTATAAATGTGGAGGCGAAGGCTGTGTGCTTAGATAGAAAATTTTGGAGGTCTGTTCTCTTTGCCTACTCCACAAGGGACACAGCGTGATGATATATTTATATGCACAATATGAAATTTATGTTTATGTATACAAAATTATATTTATGGAAACAGCAAGAGTTATTTTCTAAAGCCTCACTTCTAGAGTTGTACAACTAATCATTTAATTTTTCTGTTTGCATCATTAATGAATTTAATATTTTCAGACGTTCAATAACAGCCACCTTAAATTCAATGGCCCCAGGACAGCCCCATCCGACTGGAGTGCCGGGAGGACACGAGGAGCTTTCCATCGGATCTGCTGGCTCCCTGGCAGCCAGACAGAGATGTGTCAAACCTCGGTGGAATGATGATACACTGACAGGTAAAATTTACCATATAAATAAGTAATTTAAATAGAATCTTATTAAGATATCAGAACATATGAGTCATTGAGTAACAAAAGCCATTCGTGGCAAAATTTTATTGAAAGAAGAGGGTGTTAGATGTTAAAATTAGAAGTTATACATATGTACTATATTTCATCCTAAAAACTCAATGTTTTCAAAACCATATCATTTTGATTTCTAAATACAGGTATGCCTTTTTATTTCTTACAGTTTATCTAATTCACGTTTAAATTCTTCTTCTTCTTAAACTTTCTGTAGACTCTCAAGAGTCTGTTACTGCAGGATTGTCCTATGATGCTGAGCTCCAACTATCTCTCCATCGTTTTGGGGGTCTCTCTGGCGGACGCCGTCCATCCGGCACCCCATACAGTGCTATGTATGGAATTCTTGTGGAATTCATTCTCTGTACATGTTGGTACCAGTATCGTCAACGCTGTCGTCCCCATCTGACCACATCTTGGACCTCACAGACCTCTCGGATTGTGGTGTTCCTTACACGATCACGCAAAGTCTTCCCAGCAATAGCGCGAAGAGTTCTCATTTACGTTTAAATTAATAATCTTAATCTATTATAAGTATAATTTGCCTAATTCCACTAAGCCGAAAATGAAATGAAACATACTGCGACTGTAAATGAAAAAAAAACACAAAACATATATGCAAAAACATTGTTCTAATTTTGATATACATTATGCCGTCAAAGTAAACAGATTTATAAAACAAATGAACATTGATTTGCTATCATTATTGAAATTGGCCTTTGCCATTACAATTAAGGCTTTTTAATAAGTCGGGTGCCTATCGGTGGATTGGGTTGATGTTTTCATTAGAGTTTTATAGATTCATTTTTGTAGGTTGTTGTTGAGTTTTGTTTTTAAAGAGGCACTGTCTGTGTTTCCTAACTGGATGGTATTATTGTTAAAGCAAAAAGTTATTTTGTGCTATGGGCAAGGATTTTTTATATTTTCTCTGTAATGGGAGAAAAATACAAACCTGGCAAAAAGGATTATATTTTCATGCCATAATTTTTTTTTTTTAAATAATTACAAATAACAAGTCTCAAGGACAGACTTTGGATAAAGTTGATGTATACCTACCCCAGTATTTAGCCATGACCAATTAGTCAAATGCTACGTTTGGTCAGTATTATTGCATGGAGTGGAATCATGGACCCTTAAAGTTAGTAGTATGAACCGACTGGAAGCATTCGAAATGTGGATGCACCGAAGAATGCTACGGATACACTGGACGGATTTGGTCAGCGACACAAGGGTTCTTCAAAGAGCCAAAGTTGATAGAGAGTTGCTGACTAATATTAAAATCCGAAAGGTGTCTTACTTGGGTCATGTACTTTTAAGAGCAAAGTACAAATTACTGCACCTGATCATCCAAGGCAAAATAGAAGGTCGAAGAGGTGTTGGCAGGAGGCAACTCTCCTGGCTCCGCAATATACGTGATTGGACTGGCAGTTGGAGATCTTTTTCGGGCTGCCGGGGACAAAGGTGTCTACTCCCAGGTGATATTCAACATTGGGTGGACCTGACATGACACTGAGAAGAATTATCCCAAGGCTAAATATCTGTTTGTTTAGTTTTTTTAATAACAATTTATGCCACTGAAATATAATTCTGATTGCAAAGTTCATACTTTTTTCCTAATATAATTTCTGTAAAATGGCGGCGAGCCAACTATGTTAGTAATATCATATAAAATAGTAAATGAAAGTGTTTATATCCTTTCCAGAAAGTGAATCCGAGTCATCGGATGAAGAAGAAGAAACAGGAGCCGCCGCCCTCCAGAGATTCTTAGCCGCTTGGGGCCTTGCACAGTACGCCCCTAAATTCCTTCAGGAACAGATTGACCTGGACTCGCTGATGTTGCTTACAGAGAATGACATGAAGTCTTTAGGTCTTCCTTTGGGTCCGTATAGGAAACTCGTTACAGCGGTACAAGAAAGAAAAAATGCTTTAGCAAATCCAGGACCATTGGTTGACACAGCCCTATGATTCTGGAAATATAGTTGAGATTTTTAACTCTATGTATTGATAATGTACTTTATTTAAAATTGTTTTCTTGTAAGAACTTTTTTCACAGTGTGCACAAATTTTTGATAATCCGTTAATTATTTTCTCATGTACATATTGATATTTGAATTATTATGTTTTTTTTTTCATATTCTTTTACCTTATTTATACTTTGTCTATTATTTAACCAAATAATCATAATAATGAATACAAGTTCTCAACTTCTAATGAAAATTGTTTGTAATGTGATTTACAAACTTCGTAAATGTCAAGTCATGTTATATTTAACATTTCGTAACTTTAAAATCAAATTAATATTTGAACAAATATTTTTGCCTCTATTTTATATTGAATTAACAAAAATCTATGATTGTTCCCACTGGAATTAAAAAATATATATATAAAGTGTCTATTAGGAAAAAAATATATATTTTGTAATTGTCAAAGATATTATTCACTGCTTGTTTATAAGCTATCAAATGTATCATTTAGCAATGTTAATGTATTTGAATAATATATGTATCTCTCGCTTTATGTGATTAGTTGATTCTAGGAAAAAATGCGTAACTAGAAAAACACATAAAGTGGATGGATTTTAATATAGGTGAGATTGGTTCCAAACTAAAGAAAAACCTAAAAATGAGACATACATACCATCATACCATTTCCCTATCAGGGTAGACAGAGGACAAAGTGCCAGACTTTCCTATCAACATACATCCTTAACCTCTATTACTTTCATACAACTCCTATTAATTCTCTGACTTTCTATATTTATTTCTTCAAAATATCATTCACTTGATCCAACCATTCTTTCTTTGGTCTTCTCACATGCCCTCCACTCACACTTGCACTGTATATTTGTTTTTTAAGTCTTCATTTATTTGTTCCAAACCATCTCAAATCTTACTCAACACAACACACCTTACTAAAAATGATAAAGCACCAATTATTGTTTTTATATTCAGTTGGAAACTTTGTATAAAAATCGCGTTATAGAGAAATGGTGTATAACGAGGGATACTGACATTCGTACATAAAGCTACAGGCAAAGAAGGTGCCATTCTGTGATCTGAAATTGGTACTTATTGAAACAAAAAAAAAGTTTCTTTGAAAATATTTTTACATTTTATTATTTTGTTTATTTATTTATTTAATATGCTCAAAATATTTTAAATCTTTACATAATTTATATTTATTATTTTTAAATCTTGTATCAACATATTAAATAAATGTCATGCCAACTATCTTGTCACATGTGTGCTCAACTCTTATGATAAATAGTAAAATTAAATTAAAAGTTCATAATGTAAAGTTAGGTTTTGAATATCGATTATTCAATATTAAAAAAATATATTTTATTAATGAAGAAACTTAATTAATTATAATTGAAGTTAAAAATTATAATAATTGAGATTTATTTGCTGAAAACATTAAAAAACCATCTGCAAACATTAAAAAACGCTCACGGAACGGGCATACGTCTAACCTATTTGCAAGCCTAGAAGCTACTAGTGGCGCGGAACTTCAGTCGCATACCCCGGCGCTTACGCCTTTGCTTGCGACGTTGAGACAATTCAGCTCCTCGCAATTCAGTCTAGTATGCAAGAGTGAGATGCGAATATAGTGTCGCGCTTCCCGCATACTTTTCACCTATCGTCAAGACGAGGCACTCGCAGCGTTTAAATGCGAATTTGTTTTCGATCTTTACAAAACACCTCGATGTAGTCGATAAATTCTCATTATTATTAATATTATTTTTTAAATCAATGCGTAAATATATTATGGAGGAATACCTCAAATCTTAACCTTGTATTTATTATATTTATAGAGATATTGATGGTTATTAGAAGCGACGTGTAGAAGATACCCAACACAGGGAAGGAAAGGTTAATTCCCATTACCTGTTACTTTATAATTTTACTAATAACTTTATGACCTACAAATAATATTCATTTCAGCAAAAGAAACGTATATCTCCTATGAATGTTTCCTGATTGATCTAAAAAAAATCTTAAATATTTTTGGATTTATACAAATAAGTAGAACATACAGAAAACTTCATAATTACTTTAATATTGTCATAGATAGTAGATAATTCTCACATGTCAATCAAATAGATAAGCTGTTAGTACACATTCATAAATGTTCATGTGAAAATTTACAATTGGCCAAGTCTATCATATTTTTCTATCATACTTTTTGCTATGCAATCAGTCAATAAAATAGAAGTTATAAAAAAATGCTGACATTAATTGGTTCACAAAAAATTACAACAAAGCTACTTATATTTAATAAGGAGTATATTTGCGCTTTGCACAATCAATGCAAACTAAAATAGCTTTTGTATAGATTTTGAACAACACATTTAAAATGACAAGAAACTATAGAGAAACAAGAGTTTCGGCTAAAAACAAAAAAAAATGTTTGGCTTTTATGCCTATTGAATATTAAGTGTTGTATCATCCTCATGGGTGGGTTATTAGTGTTCTACTTCTCATTTCCAAAATGGACAAAGAAAAATAGAGAAAACATTCTAAACTTACCCATAACCGCACTGTGAAGCTTGATCTATATAATGATTCTTGAACAGAAAAAAGTATAGTATATACATATAATTTTGACATCCAATGCTATACCATAAAATCCTTCATAAATGTGATACGAAAATATTTGGTGTCTTCATAGTTTGGCCTAAATAATACAAATCTGATCTTAAAATTTAATGATTTGTATTCAGTCAAACCTTATACACTATAAGTGAGGACGAAGCTGTGACTAATTTGTATGAAATTAGTTATTCAGAGTCCGACCTAAATACTTAGCGCATCCACAGTTAAAACTCGAATGTTTAAATATAAGGAAGATCGATGCCAACTTTTTGCCGATTACAAATATGTGCTTTGATGTGCTTAATAAATTCAAAATTATATTTCCATCAACCTTTTTTTAGATTTATACTAAATCCTGTTAATATGTTGTTAAATATAATGAAATGTACTATAACTTAGATGAGTTAACTCGTGTGTTCTGGAATCCGTGTGTCCTTCGGCTATTAACGGTATATTCGGATCTTCGAGAATTCTGTGAAGTCATACACAAATAGACCTTTTAAACTAAAATTTTGAGTAACCAAGGAGACTTTCATGTGATTGATAATGCCACTTGTATCTGTATCATAATCAAAAAGAAAACCTACCTTCCTATCCTTAAACTTAACTTATATATGTATATATATATATATATATATTTATATTTTGTAATATTATTAATCTGTCAATAATAATGGGCTCGAGTCTTCAGTTGGAATGCTCTTGACGAGAGTTCACTTTCTAAACAGCGCTATATAAATTGTCATTTTGTACAGCACCGGTACAAAGACTGTAGAAAAGGTGGATGGCTGCCGCTCAATCCTTAGAGATTCCGGTTTGTTTCTTGCGTTTTCGGTGAAGAGATTGCTCTTTGGCAGGTAGAAATTTGTCAAAATAGAAGCATAGACATTTCAGCAGATAAGAATATGTATTTTTTCCCATTTTTCATTCCTTATGTTCAACCTATCGCTTATCGTAAGCCCCTTGTTTCGACCATGTATGCCGTCATGGTTTGCATGCGCCACACATATCACGCACTTTCCATGCATAGGGGGTGCCCGAACATCTATAGTGATTATTTGGGAAGGCAACGCATAACGAACATTTTATTACCATATGTACAGGTATATAATCACTGCTTTCAGCATGTAATGGTGCAATACCACGTATTGATTTACATAAAAGAACACATTCATTAAATATTTTCCATAACTTGCATCTTATCACCCAAATACCAGTTACGATGTTTCATCAAAAAGTTTTATTCCAGAATTATGTGATTTTAGGTTCCAGCAAACTTCCCTAACATGAAAATGTAAGATTTATTCTTCCAATACGGCCCTATTTCATCTACATTAAAATGTGATATTTTCATCAAGTCATGGTTTTACCTCATTTTTTTACAACATAATCTATGGATGCTTCCTCTCCTAGCACTTGGTTATTATACAAGTTCTATCTCTTCTGGGAGCAATCACAGCAAACTCGGTTTGCTCTAAATTTAATATCCTTAGCTACCTTGCTTTTTTTAATCTTTGTGTCATTGATAAAAATGAGGATCGACATGTTCGAGATGTGATTCTGGAGACGAATGCTAGAAGAGTCCATATTACTGAAACTTCATATACAACAAAGGTATTGCATTTCTTCGGATATAAATGGAGAGATTGAAAATACCAATATCAATACTGTCGGTCATGTCTCTGGTAGGCTACCTTGCATTGGACTGACCAGATCAAGTATGTTACCAACTTCATCCTGTGTGTGGCTTCACATTTGATGGGAGACAGAAATGGTTGGAAAAATATTGTGCAAGTCTCATTATAAAGATCATGACCCTCAGCTATGATGATAACTAAAGAGATGTCATTAAAATGGCTTTAAGGGGATATTCTATTCTAGAAATTAGATTTTTATTTTGCATATTTTTAAAGTTTAGACCTTTAAGAATATGTTCTCAAAATTAAATTTTAAAATTCTCAATATTTACGAAGTTATAGCTTTGAATGAGGCAGCAATTACACCGCACCGGAATGACTCCGACAATAATCTCAAAACTTTAAACGGGTTTTTCTCGAAACTACTTTTTTCTACCTGGTCGACATAAAATCTCAAGTTTTATACAACCGCTTGCATTCAAATTTGGTATGAAACTTTGATTAATGTTTTTATATCGTCCCTACCTTGAAAAATTCAAAACTATTTTTTTTACTATTTTTGAAAAATTCAAATGTTTGAAAAAAAGGGTAAGAAAATTGAAATTTTTTTTCAGACAGCCGTAATTTTACGATTTTTTTTTTCTTTTTGGTACCAATTATAACGATATTCTTATCAAGAAACTGTGTATGATTTTTGTTTCAGATTTACAAAAGGGCGTCAATCATGTCGACCAGCTCCCCCCCTTTTTTTAATGACAAGAAACAGCTGATAACATCTTGAATTTAAGTTTTTTTTTTCAAATTTTTTTTTATACATTCTTAACGTGTTCCTCGTGGGAAGCACAAACACCTGTGATCTGATCTGTAGCATTCCTTTGTGTATTTTACGTAATGTTTAGTTTATTTCCTTTATTTAATGAGTCTCCTTAAGAGTAATGACAATTATTTATTATCAGAAAATTACTTGAATGTCATGTTTACTTGGTGGTGTAATCAAATATCAGTGGTTCTAAACAAAATACACGTTTTAACTTAGAAATTAAAAAACGCCGAAATTGTGCCGCGCACAGGATTCGTGGAATTTGATTTTTAACGCGGTGTACAGGTTAAACCATCAATAAACAAACTAAAAAATGCATATGAAAAATGTTTTTAGTTTTTTTTTTATTAAGTCTGAAAACACGTTCAAATTCACGCCTATAGAGTAGAATATCCCCTTAAGTTTTATTTTGTCAATCTAATGTAAGGAGTTTTTTTTATTATTTCCTTTTTCTCCTCTTTAAGTTAGTAACCTGCTGCATACTTACAAACTGACCGGCACAACGCTGTACTGGATCCAATGGTACACCGAAGTGAGACGATCAAAGCATACCAGCATGTTCATCCCTCTTTTTTTTTTTGAAAGAATAGATATGACCGAAGTTATAAGTATCCTTATACCGCCGAATATCAGGTGGTAAAAATGCCTATGTTATTCGAGGGGAGTAGCACAGTGCGGGGTTTGAACCGGCGACCTTCCCCATAGAAGTCCATTACATTATCGCGTGACCATGCCCCTCATAATGAAAAATGCTGTAGCCCAGCATTAGGATATATTGTTTAATTTCATTCATCTTGTTATTAGAAATTAAACAAAATAATTAACAAAAAATAGATCTCATGGATTCCTCTTTATCAACCTCTAAATTTTCAATACGTCTTATTCTCAGTATAATAATAGTGTTCTCATAATGTGGCAAGGGAATGAAATAAATCTAATATTTTATTAAATATATTTATTTATCTTATATTTGATTTTAATAAAAAATTATATAATATTTACTTATTTATACAAAACTTACATCAAAATACTTGGAGTTCTTATGCATCTTCAAAACTGTATTGTTCTTTTTTATGAAAAAATAACTATTATTTAAGTATTACAATTTAAACAAACATTAAAAATAATTTAAACTAAAAATTATATAATTTAACTCTCAGTTGTTTTGAATGGTGTATGTTTAAATATTAATATGAATTATTTTTTTCCAAAATTAAAGGCCTAATGATTAACAAAAGTAATTTTTCCGCTTATATGACAAATAATAATATATTTTAATGAGCCGACAAGTAAATAAATGCAAGTAACTCTTTTGATTTATGATAGTAGAATAAATATAAAGCATTGTTACGTTTATGATGCATAAAAACTCGACAACTATTATTTAACATTTTAATTGTATTTAATGTTTGACTCGTTGATTTATATTTTGTAAATGCTGATTATATTTTAAAGATTATTCCTTCATTCATTAAAAAAATAAGTGAATTATTCGAAAGTAAGCACCTTATAAATTTTTATTTCGAGTTATACACAAAATACGTACAAAATTTCACCACTATATTTTTTAAACTCATTTTGTATGATATAATTATTTCAAACAGCATAAAAAAAGATTATCATGGTAACACTATCCTGTACACTATTCATCAATAAGAAACATTGATTGTTTAATATAAAAAAAAAAAGAAAACAAAACATAATGGAAATTTGTTATATTTTTTTCACATTACACTATGAAAAATATAATAATCTTACAAATAAAAAATTATAATATAACATAAATTATTTATTAAAAATAAAACACATCACTCATACCGTCATCATACAATTCACATCTAAAGACTAAAAAAATATTTAATACAACATGCCTAAACATAAAGTCCACAAGTTTTATTATCAAACTTGTCCAATACTAACCCTTTCTGTACCATTGAGATGTCATTTGATACAATTTTTCATAACGACTACATTTTTCAATTCCAATGCGGAATTTTTCATCCTGTGGCACAAAGGGGCTATCAATTTTTTTTGATAAGTACAGATTTACTGTTTGAATGAATTACAATGTTACTAACCAAAATGTATAACATTTTGATTTTTTCTTCTATTAAACTAAACCAAAACAGAAAATGTTGAATTATATTATTGTTCTACTATTACACGAGAAAGTTAAGTCCTCAAATTCTTTAAAGCTCTTGATGGTCATGTATATCCATCCACACATTTTTCTACTTGTTCTAACTTCTCAAAATACTTCACTTTAAAAAAAAACGATAACTTTATATTTGAAATTAATAAAAATTAAGGCACTATATAATATAAATTGAAAACCCCCTTTTTCAAACCAATACTATGAAATGTGCTAAAAATAAAAATATAAGTGCTGATTCATATTTTAAATTGTTGAATATATTTTATTGATTTTAAAACAAGTACATAAATTAGACACTGTTTGATTTACTCAATTGTAAAAGGATGTTTAAGTTCAAAAATATAATTAATTAATTAATTATTCACAAAAAAATAAGTATAATAGAAATTATAAACTAGTATCTAAAACATGTACTCTTTTAAGTGACTAGACATTCTGCTTTTTAAAGATAGCACTTTGAAATGCTCCGATTAATTCTCCACAGTTCTAGGTTTCGTCATAGAACTGCTTAAACAGTATGTTGAATATCATACTTTAAAAAACAAGATTGTCTTTCATACCAATTTTTATTTTATAAAAGTAAAATGATAATTGAATTTGTTATAATACTACTTGATATATTTTAATGAAAAGAAAAAAACAGGTTAGATTTAAATATATTTTTCACGAAGTTAAATATTACTTTAAGCTTGTTTATAAGGCATTTCATTATCACAGTTTTGACATTTCTTACAAAAAAAAAACACAAACTTATCAACGTGAAAAGCCTAGGCATGGTGTTATAGTGATAACAGAAAATATATAAACAATTTTATATGAAACAAAAAGTGAAATAGTTCATATTTATATGTCAGCTAACTGATCTTGCAGTCTTTGTCATAAATATAAAATTGTATAATGTTAAATTTTAGAAGAATATTTTTCCTAATTCAATTTAATCTAAAATTTATGGCGCAACTGTAATATTAGCCAAAACTACAATATTGTTTATAGTGCTTCGACTCGACACACACTGAAAGTAGTTGGGACTTAATTTGTGCTAAGAATATTGTGAAAACTTTATTATAGGCAAATGAAATGAAACGCTGAAGCCAATAATTATAATAAAACTTAATTCAGAGCATCAGAAAGATAATAGCTGTCCTTGTATCCCTTTAAGATGTGTGCCCGAACTCACTATTTTTTTGAACTTTTATATCTCCAACCACTTCACCCCGATCCGCACAAATATATTTAAAACAATATTTGGAAGAAGGGTAAATCGTACACAATCTTGGAAGAAGGGTAAATCGTACACAATCTTGAAAAGAAAATTAAATATTTTTACACATCCCGAATTCCTCACAATCAAAATGCTCCGAGTCATAGTATTCAATATTTTTTTATAAAATCAACGCATTTATTGTAAATATGTTATATACAAACAATATTTACAAACAAACGCATTAAAATGTAATAACACTTGAGATATGTCCATACTGTTGAATAAATTGTTATTTCGAGCCTTTCCTGACAAAAAATCGTAACTCGCATTTGGACAATTTGAATATAAAAAAAAAATATTTCACAAAATACTATAATTTAAAAAATTTAACAAAAATATTGATTATTTGTGCTCAATTCTACTGAATTAATATATTTTTATAAATTTTCAAAACCTTGTTCGTGAATTTTATTTGATTTTGCTGATATAACATAATTGCCTAAATACTTAGTATGATGTTTTGCTCAGAAGAATTCAATATTTTGACTTAGTGATTGAAGACTGTAAGTCTTAGAAATACTGATAGTTCAAATGCAAATGCAAAAAGTTCAAAAACATACAGCAAAGCAATTCTACCATATGAATACTTCTTAACTACCTCAGTCTCTTAGAATCAATAATTATATTAATTCATAAAACATTCATACACACTAACATAAAGTTATTAGTATAAAAATGCCAGATACAAATTATTATACGCCATGACAGGTGGCAAGTCCATCATATATCCTCCTCGTTTTCCAGATTTGATTTTCCTTACATCTGTAGGATAATAGATTGGCATGTTGTCTCTTATCCTGTATGGAGCATGGTTCGGGACGTAGCCATTTGGGACCATTTTGACTTTATGGTACCTCCCGTCTAACTCCTGCGGTTTTATCGCATAATAAGGATTCTCTGACGAATGTCTACGATAATAATTTGACCGGCTATAATTACTACCGACTGGTATTTCGTAATCGGGTATCGGTTCAACCAAATTTGTAGAAACATATTGCCTACCATTTTTTGTATTATTTGTTTTATATTTGTACAAATTTGATGCAATAGCGGGATCACTTCGAGCTCTCAAAATAAAGCTACCAGATCGATAATGGTTACACATTGAAGGGTTCTCCTCTATGATGGATAGATTACTCGGAGGGTTAGAAGTATACTTTGACGATCTGTAAAGTGAATTTGTACCCGATACTGATGGCGCGTATCTCGAATATCTCGAATTTCTATATTTATTTCGATTATGAGATTCCTCAACGGAATAATTAGGTTTCTGACACGAACAGAGTTGAGTCTCTCGACAACTAGCTAATGAATTAGAAAAGGATGAGTTAGAGGATTGTGTATGAGCACCCGGCGGCTGCCTGGGGATGGTGCGATGGCTCGGGTGACTGCGTGAAGGGTTGGAGTTGAGTTGCGCCATTCCTCAGTAGTTGTAGGGCCCATACTGTGAGCCGTGATAGTAGGGGCCTGGAGGGTAATGCTGGGGCGGGTATCCGGCATAAGCGTACTGCTGCTTTTGAGGATATACTGTATTAAAATAAAACACATTATTAGTATGATTGAAAATGCATTATTTCAACAAATATCTATAGTACATAATCAATTTCTGATAAGTTGAAAATAACATTTTACTTATTGATAAGTTTAAAACTTTACATCATTATTTAAATGAATAAACACAAATTTTGAAAATAATACTGTTTTAAATTGTAATCGTACTTAAGCATTTAATGACTGATTACATAAAGATTCATCTCAAAGATATTTTTGACCAATTTGCTGCGGGTTCTGACCATAGTTGGGCTATACGGTCAAGACACCGTGGCAAGACCCGATTCTGGTCATTATGTAATTAATAGCCTTATAGTGTTGTGTGCCTCAGAAGACTTTCGATTATGTTGCATCATATTCAGAAATCTACAGTGAACCAAATAAGGCAGTTTTGATTTTCAAAAATGACTCAATTCTAGAAGTAAACCACAAAAAGTAACATTTGACTGCGAAAGGGGTATTAAGGCAATTAATCCTATGTAAGGGTGATTTGTGAAAATCAATTTCAGTTTCACATCAGAATTTGACAACATAAATATAATTTACATTTTTTTTTTATTTCAAGGGTATTTTTAAACATTTTTATGTTATCTATGTTTTAACAATGAGTTGCTTTGTTATTCCACTTATTATAATAAGTGGAATAACAAAGTAATCTTTGTTAGACATCAAAGTTTTTTTTGTTTTCCCTATTAATGTATTTTTAATTTAATATTCAACCAAAAAATCATTTTAATGTTCGAAATGAAAACATTCACATCAATTCTACTTCTACATTGACATTCAATGATGGAAGTCACTCCAAGAGTACAATTGTGGCATATCTTAGCACGTTCAGTGCCAGTAAGTACAGTAATTATACGAGAAAAAAAAATTATTCAATAGTTAATGTGTTAAAATGCATTTTATTAACAATGTTTGTTGTTCTCTCCAAGCTGATCATTAAAACCATTTAAACATGATTACATTACACTTTCATCATATACAATAGAAGCTGGCGGATTTGTTGCCATGTGACAATCTCTTTCAACCAGCTAGAAAGGTGTTAGAGAAGCCTTAATTGAAAATCAGATTAAAACCCTTTTATTTCAAAAAAATCTGAATACCGACGGGAATTGAACCTGCCATGCTGCTGACTTGAAAGACAGGCATCTTAACAACTAGGCTACGAAGGTAGGTCCTGGTAGGATCACGGAGAGTAATTAGTCTGTATACTAAACTAATACATATATTATTTTTATATTCTTATATATATTTTTTTAAATAAAATCATTAAATTTATAAAAAGACTGTACAAATTTCTTTATTTTTAAAATTGCAAAGTATATTTAATTTATGAAAAATACTAAATGGTATTAAAACAATTTGGCAACTTAAAAAAATTGCACATATGTGACTGGTCTGTTTTTTTTTTTTTAATCAAAAGAATGAAGATTTTGATTGGTAAAGAAAAAAATAAAATAACATAAGGATAAATATATATCATACATTTTATAATATTTATTATCATTCATGCAAAGTACCCAACAAAAACTGTACAATTTCATAATTTATCTGAAAATATATGTTTACATTCAAAATATCTAAATATTACACAAAACATTCAGATTTTATTTATCGTTTACCCATGCCAAAACATTACTTCAAAATATTTACAAATTATACTTCAACTTCTGTCAGGGCTTGAATATTTCTTTTAAACTTCTTTTCAGGGATCTCGTGTAGAGTTCAACCTTGTCTTTGATCAATCTTCAATCAGATTTTTTACTATAGTGTATTTTTTTCATCCAACCAGAAAGATGTATGAAAACAGCAAACAGGAACCTATTTTGGGACCATTATAAATCAAACCCGTAAACCCTGGATAGAAGACAAACATTTTAACCAGGTCACAGAGATTATCTTATTCCGTGTTATTCGCAAGTATTTTGAATCACTGTATAATCTTGAAATTAATAACGATACAGATTAAGCGAAATAATTATATGCAGCCTTTCCAAAAAAAAGGCTTTATCAAAGGCCAAAAAATTGGATTTCACTTAATTTTGTGAAATAATATTTTTTTCTAATTCACTTTAAGAATTAAAGTCAATGTTAAAGAATCGGAATAAAAGGTGCAACATTAAAATATTAAAAAAACGTTTAATAAATATTCTGCACTTAATAATTCTATCACTTCTCCACGGGGCCACAAGGCAATGAGAATAATACAACCCCTATTTTTTCAGGCAGTCTGTATGAAATAGATATTCCATGGTTGTAAAGGAAGTGACCGAACTGTGGAACAACCTAGATGAAGGCATCTTTGTGTTCCTGGTGGAACATATAAGGTGAATAGATGAAAGAAAAATCCCTATAAACCTAAATATACGAAATATGACTAAATTAAAAATAATGAGAACAGATTTGAGTTTTTTCGTAGATATTTACTTTTATATTAAATAAAATGAACTATGTACATTTGTCACTAACACACTCAAAAATATAGGAGCATCTTTAAGTATGATCTAAACACATCATTTGTACTAAATAAAAGATATCAATCTTATAAATTATAAAACTTATAAAGAATCATGATTCTATGATTTTTTTCTAAGTTTCAGAAGAATATGAATAATAAAACGACTATATATATAGCTCCGTTTAGAGAACAGACTCTCTTCAAGGGCGCTCTAACTCAGGATTCCAGCCCGCTATTATTGACAGATTAAAAATGTTACAAAATATGTATATATAGAGGTGCATTTTATGTTCCAGGCCGATTTTGTTTGGCCCCCATTTTGATTTGGCTGTCATTTGTCAGTTCATATTTAACAGTCGTGGAGAGTGGTCGATAACAATTTATTATAGAGCATTTAACTCAGCAACAACGTGTTGAAGTTATTAAAACAATTTATTTAAATAATTGTGAATACGTGATGAAAATTGCGTGTTTTTTTTGGTTTAAATCATGTGCCAAGCAAGTCAACCATTGAGCGTGTAAGTCAACCTTTCAGCATGTAAGATTTCGCGTTTGTGCCACGGGCAGAGGCGGCCACTTGACCGACATTATATTCCACACATAATGGTAAAGACCATATAATCAATCAATTAAATATAAATTATAAAATTGTGTTTCATTTAAAAGTTATTAAAAAAAACATCGGCCTGGAACATAAAACGCAGCCTGTATATATATAACATATCTTTGTAATTAATCATGAAGAGAATATGTTTCTACAAAGAATGACATCTTGAACTAAAAATTTAAATATCAACTGATAAAACCCTGGAAAATCTAAAGCAAAGAAAGGCATTGTTTTTGTAAAAAACCCTTTATAAATAATATAACCTCTAAAGAAAACAGTCATTCGGAATTTAACAAAATATTTATCTATGTCTATTCATTATTTTAACTATCACTTCATTCATTCATTAGTTCGGTTACCCCTCAACATATCCAAATTGTGGACATATTGAAAGCATGATTTGAGACATTATTTTATTTGGCTCCATCAATCAAGCCTTCTGATTAACAACCATTATATAGGCACACTACATACAGTTCTCCATTGTACGTACATGTTGGTAATAGTACTGCACGTAGACAGGCAAAAACACTCACACAAATCTAGCAAGCAAGAGTATTTTTCCAGGTGAACTTTTAAACTAGACTGCGATCCATTTATAAAAATCTTTTTGGATAATATCGGAAATTAAACTAAGAACTACCGAGTGCAAGACAAGCATTTTACCAACTAGGAAATGAACTTTCACTAACCAATCAAATTTATCTATTGTATCTACTTCTCTTCATTAAGACAGTATCAGCCCTAAAAAAATAGTGACATGGTTTTTGTCTTTTTACTTTCAGTCTATTAAATACACACCAAGTAATCTTTTGAGAAAAAGATCTTTTGTGGAATTAAAATAATGTTTTATTACAATCACCCTGTTGTTGCACCCTGAATTCACATGTGTTGATAATTATATGAAGCCTGATCAAAGTGAAATTGGCATGATATACCTTATAGGTATCAATTGTTAGAAATTATTGACAAACAAAATCATAGTTCACAATTATAAAACCTCTATAATATTGATGACAAATATCAAGACCGTACCAAATTCCCTTCGATCAAATTTTAACCAAACTCATGTCAGACGTGAATTATGTATTAAAAGTTATTGAATTTTATAATATTTAAGCTTGTTAATTTCCAATCGAACGTACCAGGCATGAGGTATTGCATGTTGAGCGCTTCTTCTTTCTCGCGTTCTCCCCTCAAGCAAATGGCGGCCGAGGAGAACAAGATGGCGGAGATGAGGCTCAGCCCGACACCACACCACGCCACAACGTAAGACCAATCGTACCAAATGCGGCAGTTATTTCGAAGCACCTGTTATTTTTTATTTTACATGCGCGTTTTCCAATATTTTATCCAATTGTCATACCATCAATTGAATTTTCCATTAAGCCAGCATTTTATAGGTTAGTTATTCAATTATTATTATCATTTTTGTATTGTTTTTGATGTTTATTTATATGATTAATAATAAGCCACAATATACAACGCGCATTTATTTTTTTTGTTTTTGATAATTTGTTTCCGATGTTGATTGTAAAATGAGTGAAGAGTATGCAGATATAGATTACATGGAAAGAAAGAAAAAAGCATGTGTTAGTATCATAATCAAAGATTTGTTAAATATATTAAGTCACTAATTTCTTCTTTTTTTCACATGTATATAAATTTTGACAAAGTAACATAAAATAAATTAAAGAAAGACAGATATATCATTTTCCATACACGGAATAGGAAAAAAATTATGAAATATTTAACTCACACCACAATATAAAAAAGGTTTCCTTCATAAACAGGAAAGAAAGTTATATTTTTATTTTGGATGATGTATATATAAAGTAGAAAACACAAAAATAATCAAAAATGGTTTGGACATCTGTAGTCTTGTGTTACAGCTACTTTGAAAAAATAGTAATATTGCTGCTAATTTTAAATCTAAAGTAGCATGCTTCTCAAGTATTCTAAGCAAAAAGTAGTAATAATACTACATGACAGCTACTCTTGGATGAAGTGCCCTACATTTACCACATTATTTACCAATGCCACATCTGAATAAAGATTATATACAATTTTATTCAAATATAAGAAATTGAAATGGAAATTGTGAAAGATATGACTTAAAGAAGTGTATTTAAAGGAATTGAATTATGCAACAAAAACAAAAGGATATAGATTATTTTTACAGTTGAATGAAAAAGTTGAACACACCCTTTTCGAAATATTTTTTTATTGTTAGCAAATGATTACAAAGTACAATACTATTCAAAGTAGTACATGTTTATATGAAGGAAACTTTTTTATTAACACCCAAACATAGTATAAACAAGAAAGGATACAAATGTCAATCTTTAAAATGAGCATTTGGCTTTTTATTTCATTTTTCCGTTAAGGTATAAAAGTCAAAAGACTGAAGTTTCTTTCTAAAATTGAAAGTTTAAAAACTAGATTGATAAAAAAATATTATTTGACAGAATTCTTCAATTTTTGAATTGGAATGATTTTCAATAAAAGATAAATCATACGCTTTTCATGAAACTAAAACCTTAAATATGTTTATAATTAAATGTAAACATCCCAAACGTTGATCAAAAGATCCCATAAACTAAAGAAGTATAGAATAAAATAAAAGAAGATTTTGAATGTTCTTCAGAACAAAACTAATTTTTGTTGTTCACTTGCGAAAATTTTCAAATATACTACCTTGATCAAAAAGTTTTAGGACCGACCACCATGTGGCGCTGTCAGTCGCCCGATTGTAATTCTTTTTTTTTTGTTAGGTTACCACATTTATCATTGACACTTCCCTCCAAATTTCAGCCTCATAGCTTGACATTTGTAAAAGTTAAGCTGTACTGAGTACATCTACCTTTGTGCGTGTTTTCGATTTTTTACAAGTTTGAAAATGGCATCAACTGTGCATCAACGAGTTTGCATTAAATTTTGTGTGAAAAACAGATTTAAGTAGGTTACAATGAATAAATATTGTGTTCTCCAATTGTAACATCAAATAACTTTGACTGATAAAAAGAATACATTTCAAATATTTTTAAATCGTAAAATAATAATTTTACTTATTATTTTAGAAGCTAAACAAATTATATCCAAATTACTTTCACAAAATAAACAGTGAAAAATTTATGAATACACAATCCTGATCTGCTGCCAAACATGAAGATAAGTTATAAAATTGATGAAACTGAATTATTGTAAAATATAAAATTTAATTAATATATCTTTAATTATTATTTGATGAATATTAAATATAAGTTTCTTTTAAATGGCTACTAACCCAAATTTGGGTGTTCCCAACCAGAGAACAAAAGTTAGAATGTTAATAAGTTTGTAAGCAATGATTAAAAAGCCAAATGCGTTCAATAAATTTGAAAACACTTAAATATCAGTGTTTTCAAAAAACTTTATACAAGAGAAATAACAAATTAAATACAATATAAATGGCAATATAATACAGCATCGGTTGCACCAAACCATGTTGTAAATCCAAAGCAGGCCTGTATGTATTATTTAACCGCCATAAATCCTTTCAAAAAAGAAGATTTTGATTCATTGAATCTTCATTAGCAGGTTGCCTAACCTGGCATGATGTACTGCACGTTGCTCGCCTGCTCTTTGCGCTTCTCTTTGCTAAGACATGTTGCCGCACAGAAAAACATTACAGAGCTGATGAAAAATACGGCGACACTCATCCAAGCCAGAATGTAAGACCAATCATACCAAATGGAACTGTTATCTTGGAGGACCTGTTTTGTTTTTTTGAAAAAGAATCTTATTAATATTTTAACATTATAAATGTCATGCTCTTTCCTCACATTTCAGTATCGCTGAAAATCTAAAAAGAAAAATGATTAAACAGATATTTAAAAATCATAAAACTTAATCATATGATTTTTTTTTAAATTTAAGATGATGTAATAATTTTAAATATATCTATGTGTTCTATTTCTTTTCAGTTATATATTGGGATTTACATACCCATTACACAAAGGAGCATGGAGAGATGCATGTTGGGATATACTAAAAGAGACCGTAAACGGAATGCCTGGATTTGCAATATAACAAGGGTAGAAGACGTTATAAAGGTGTGCAAAAGAATAAAGCGCCAATGGGCAGGACACGTAGCCAGAATGTCAGACTCCCGATGGACATCCGAAATAATCCAATAGTACCCAAGAGGCATCAAGAGGCCCAGAAGAAGACCGAAGGTACGCTGGATAGATGAGATCAGGAAGCATGGCAGCATCACATGGCGCCAACGAGCAAAAAACCGAACTATTTGAAGTCAACTTGGGGAGACCTTCATCCAGCAGTGGATCGACCCTGGTTGACAATGATGATGATGACATACCCATGGAACAATTAGTTTTACTTGTTTCCATTTTAAAATTAACATTTCACTTTTTTTTTCATTTTTATCAAAAATAAATTGAAAAAAGTTGGTTCTAATGAATTATTTATTTCCAAATATTTTTTTATTGTATTTATTAGTAAAAATATAAGAACACGGTGCAAATTTTAAGGAAAACCGTTGATTAAGTGATAACTTCTTATTAACTGTAAATACATACATTAATAAAATTTAAATATCAAATATTCAAAAGTCTTGTCACTTAATTAAGTGACAAACTATGACATATTTATTAATGTCATTTAAAGCAAAATAATAAATATATTTCTATTAATTAATTAAAATTTGTTGTTATTGAATAAATTAAAGTATTAAGAATAAATTATTTAATAAAGATCACTCAAATTAATCATAAAGAAATAATTTTTACTTATTGAAGTAAGTAATAACTGTCATAATTAATTTCTTCAATTAGAGTCTAGTTCTTTATTCAGTGCTTCCCAATTTCTTCAACTAGAGTCTAGTTCTTTATTCAGTGCTTCCCAATTTTTTTCCTTCACTACCCAAAACTGCTTTTTATCAAAAAGTATTTATACCCGATGTAGGTAAAACACTAACTACACAGAAAAACATAAAAGACAAGTCAAAAGAGATGGGTAACAAATAGAAAGCAAACAATACGTTTGAAGCAATGTCTTTATTTTAAAACTGTTTTAGCAGCCAGTGATTTTGCCAACTTTTCACCAGGATGTTTATGATATAAACAACAATATCATTGAATGATCCACTTTTTACCAGGATATTTATGATATAAACAACAATATCATTGAATGATCCACTTTTCACCAGGATATTTATGATATAAACAACAATATCATTGAATGATCCACTTTTACCCTATTTAGGATAATTTACCCAGGTTCGGAAAACTCTTAACTAGATTAATAGTTTTTTTTATGAATTTTCCCAAGTTCAGTTAGCCTTATCTAATTAATATATTCCATGAAACTCAAATAAATTCTTTATTATTCCCTTTAATAAATAAATAAATATAATGAAACAAACAAAAATATTATATAAATACTGAAATATTTTAAACAAATTTTAAATTATGAATGTTGTTGTTAATTGCTGACTACTGTAAATATTAATCTATAGTTCAAAAAGCATGATGACATGGCATTATATGTATACTTACGCTATTCCATTGTTGGAAATATTCTTCTCCGACAATCTTGTCCTTTTCGTAATATTCTACTCCGTGCCATAACGCCATGGCTCCTGCCGCCAATAAACCTGGTAATGTAATAAATTTTGAATGTATTATTTTAAATATGAACATCAAAAATCAATTCTGATATTAACCTTTTTTTAAATCAATTAAACAAATATACTACCTCATTTCTTAGTTAGTGGAATGCATGTTTTCCAATCCAGACTTTTTTTTATAGATAGATATTCCCTTGGTTTAAACTCTTGAAATGCATATGCTATTCGAGGGGAAGAGCAAAACACTGGAATTAACTCTTCTAGCTTTCACCAGCTATTACGATAACATTGATAGTAAAATTTCTGGCTTTCACCAGCTATTACGATAACATTAATAGTAAAATTTCTGGCTTACACCAGCTATTACGATAACATTGATAGTAAAATTTCTGGCTTTTACCAGCTATTACGATAACATTGATAGTAAAAATTTTAGCTTTCACCAGCTATTACGATAACATTGATAGTAA
Source organism: Odontocerum albicorne (assembly GCA_949825065.1). NCBI lineage: Eukaryota > Metazoa > Arthropoda > Insecta > Trichoptera > Odontoceridae > Odontocerum > Odontocerum albicorne. The sequence continues at coordinate 34,822,145 of OX463848.1, forward strand.
AATTTCATTATGCTACACTTTCATTGTGAATAGTATACAACTTGGCAGACTTATTGCCAGATGGCACTCTTTTCCGATCAATCTGAAAGGTGTCAAAGGGGATTTAAATAAAAATCAGATTGGAATCCTTTTTAAAAGAATCTGAGTTCCAACAGGAATCGAATTCACACCCCTCAGGTTGAATGACAGGGATCTTACCAACTAGGCAATGGGGATATTTCTTGTATTGTATCACACTTTCATTGTATATATTACAACTATACCAGCTTATTGACATTACTAAATTCTTCCATCCAAACAGAAAGATGTCATGTGAAGAACCAAAGTGAGACCCTTTTTTGAATTTATCGGGAATCCAACCCAAAACTCCCTCATTGGAAGTCAAACTTTTTACTAGTCATAGGAGACTTGTTAATTATGAATTACACATATAAAATTTTGCAATGGAGAAGTACTAATTTTTTATGTAAAATGAAAAATATTATATTTTTGTGAAGAAAAAACCTCCCCATCAGAAACAAACAATGATAAAAGATTTTTTTTTCAAATATGCACAATCTTTTGATATCGTAAGTGCATGCAATTCAAAGAAATTTTATTCCAAGAGATCACAACACCCCTCTGATAATAACGGCTGAAACTAATTAGACATGTGAATTGGAGATAAGTAAACTTACACGTGACCAGCATGAGAATAGCTGTTGCTGTCACATTGCCAGGACTCCTCTTCCAGCAGCCAACAACCCCAGTCCAGAAAGCCACAAAAACAGAGAAGAAGGCCACAATGAACAGAGCTACGGTAGATCTTGCCATGTGCAATCTGAAAACATATTTAATAAATAATTATAATAATTACTATTACGAATATGAAATCTCCAGAAATAAATTGTGCGCAGAAAAGTCATGTATTTTGGCTAAAAAAAATTCACATGTTTCCATCAGAGACGAGAGAAAAAGTAAACATTCTCTTTACATGGTTTCATTTACACAGATCCACTTTAATTGTGTTTAACTAGAGGAACAGAAAAGAGATGTCAAGCAGCAGAATAGATTGTTTCTTTATGAAATCAACATTGACTATTGAAACAGCTACAATTGTAAGGGCGACACCAGTAACAAGAAAATACCCGACTTTCCTATCACAACACACATATTTCGCCTATTCTACATTCATACACCTCATACAACTCCTACATTTCTCTTACTTCTTACATTCCCTTCTTTCAAAATATCAATCACTTTATCCAACCATAAGTTGCTTAGTCTTCCTCTACCACACCTTCCACTCACATTTGCAGTGTATATTTATTTTGTTAGACCTTCTACATTAATTCGTTCCAGGTGCCCAAACCATCTCAGTGCACTCTTCTTCATCTTACTCAACACATCATCCGTAATTTCACATTCATCCCAAAATCACTTAATTCTGTAGTTTGTCATACCTTGTCACTCCATGTATTTGGCTTAAAGCATGCATTTTTACAGCACTCATTTGGCTTCTCTCAGTCTTTTTCCAGATCCATGTTTCACTCCCATACAGCAAAGTTGGTACCTAAATACTATTGTGAATATCTTAGCGGATTTTGATACTATCCAGTTCGAGTATATATATTTTCATGCCCCATCGACTTTGTTTTCTATTCACAAAGTCAATGGGGCACTAAAATGAATCACTTCATTCCGTATTATGTTGTCCATTGCCACTCCATATATTCCTCCAAGTGCACGCATTTTTGCAGCATTTATTAGTCTATTTTCAGTCTTGTTTCATGTTTCACTCCCTTACATCATAATTGGTACTAAAATACTGTTGTGGACTATCATCTTGGCAGATTTTGTTACTGTCTTGTTTGAGTATAGTGCCACATTGTTATCCAGCAAAATTTACCAGCATCAAATATTTGTCAACCTGCTATTGTACATTCAGAACTTTTGTAACCTGTCCAACTGTGTCTGAGGCCAACCCACATAATTGTGTTGCAGAAGTCAAGTGAAGAAATAATTATTGCATTCGCAAAAATCCTTGCTTCATCTTTTGGATTGCACTTTCTGAACAATTTCATCTGTCCGAGAGCAAAGAATCCAGAATCTAGTGAATAATGTATTGATTTTCCAAATAACTACTACTAATTTTCTAATTTGTGTCTCATTTTCAGGTGTTAATGTATTCATTTATTTAAATGTTTACTAAAGACAAGTACAAATTTCTATACAATGGTCTGTATCAGTCGTCTCACTAGATTCATTGCTTGTCGCTGACTTTCACCCATGAAATTCACACTGAATCTGAATCCAAGATTCAGCCACTAATGATATTTGACTAAAAGATCTCAAATTAAGTCCTTAAAATAAACTCAGATAACTACTGATGGTCTGTACATAGTATAAAGATGAAAATGACTATTACCTGGCCATGGCATCCTCTGACAGTCCTTTGGTGATGTTGTTCTCATCAGGGATGAAATAGTCCACATTGTTGCAGTGTGTCTCCACAGGTGACAGATATGTCTCAACTGCAATAAAGAAAAACATATGTTTTGAGGTTTTGTTATGGACAGAATTATCAAAATCTTGAGAAAACATAAAATCAAAACTATCAGCGGTACTAAGTCAAAAATGAGAAACCTAATAACACCTCCCAAAGATTATGACCCTTTAGAGCAGTAATTCTTAACCTTTTCGAAGTCACGGAGCACTTTTGACTATAAGAAAAATTTGCGGAATACCAAAATCATCAAGTTTATAAAAACTAACAATAAAAAATGCATGAACATTACTTTTACTTATAAATAAAAATTACAGTTTACAAAAAAATTGGAATGTAAGAGATTGCGCCACGCCTCGGCTGCGTTGCCAACAGCAATCGCATTCAACAGCAATTCGCCAACCTTCGATCAAATGTTTCATATTTGATGGAGCACTTGTAACATCCTCGTGGAGCACCAGTGCTCCGCGGAGCACCGGTTAAGAACCACTGCTTTGAGTCAATCGGTGTCTACAGATTCCATTGCCCAGAGATGTGAAAAGGTGTGTATATAGGATAGAACGGTGAACAAAAGATTAGCCGAACATGAGAGAGTCTGCAGACTCGCTTATCCCGAAAAATCAGCTTTGGTCGAACACTTCATCGAAACAGACCATCGTTTCTCGTTTGAACCAAAAGAGTTATCGCACCCGATTAATCAAAGAGACAATAATCATCCAAACATTATTAACAGAGATCCCGAAATGCGTCTTGTACGGGGAAGTGGTAGGCAGAGGAAGCGCTATAAGGACAGTCTGCGAGAGTCGCTTACATTGTGCGGGGCGCTTTAGGACATGGAGCGGGTGGCTCGGGACCGTGAGGGGTGTAGAGCCGTATGCTCTCGGGCTGATGGCGTCTCAGCGGCTAGACGTGTGCGAAACAGTCAGCACGCTGCGAACATGCGTCAACATGGCCAGGCGGCTCAGCAGGGTCCACATGTCTGTGACATTTGCGGGAGGGAGTGCTCATCTAGGATCGGGCTGTTTTCTCACAGAAGATCACATTATCGACGTGGAAGAACGGTTCAAGATTAACGTTGGAATGGCGAGGGGGTCCTCGACTACGAGGCTCGGCAACGACGATTAACAGAGACAACGGATTTTACCTCAAATCAACATGGTACCCTATAATAAAATCGAAGCGACAACTAAAGGAAAATTAACAACCTCAACATTAGTGGACTAGTTAAGAGGGAATCATAATGGTCGGGAAAAAGCGCTATACAAAATCATCAAGAAAAAAAAAGATGTACGATGTTACATATGAACAAAAGGAAAAATAAATAAACAAACGACTTATTCAAACTAAGTGGCGTGAATTGATAAAACAATTCGAACTACTAGAGATGTGCACTTTCCAACTTTAGTTCGGTAAATTGACCAACTTGGATACCTAACGTTACCCAATCTGATCCACATTCTCGCGGCGCATGCGCTGACATTTATACTCGTAACGTAACGCCGTGACAAAGCTTGCATATTTATTGTGCCCATCGTTACTATAATAGTATAAACCTGCATAATCTTCGACCTGTATTTTTCACAAACCATGGGTCACGGCGGATCATCGTCAGATAATCTTACAACAGCTTAACCGTAAACATATTTTCACTTTCTCATTCGAGATTCACAAAAAATCTTGAAGTCGTATTTAACTAGAAGTTTCTTTGTTTATTTCACTAATTACACTTGATCACCGCCACACGTGTTTCTACCACCCATCCCGAGGGTCTCTTCAGGCGTTTGATTCAGGTATTTAATGAATTAATTTATTTATTTAACACTTTTATTGCAATACAATCTGGCGGAATTATTGTCAGGCGGCAATCTCTTCCAACCAACCAGACAAACGTAAATGAAGCAAGTTACGTGGTCGCATAAATCATTCAAATGACTATCCATCTCCACGAAATCCATAAACATATACGTGAGAGCATGCGCACGAACCCCACAAAGACGGACAATCACCCGAACATTATTTTTCATATAAAGTGAGATATCATCAATCAAAAGGAAAGGAAGAGATGGTGGAGAGGAAATGAAAAGAAAAATCAGGAATGAAACACGTTATTTTACTGACTAGAAATTAAGAGTTTTTTCAGTCGCTTCTTAAAGCATGCCAAGGACGGAGCGAGTCTTATTTTGGTTTGTAACTGATTCCAGAGTCTCACTGTATGGACAGTTAAGGACGACGTAAAGAAAGAGGAGTGGTGAACTGGAAAGGCCAATAAACAATCTCTGTTTGAGCGTAGCGCTAATCCATGATTGGAAAGACGCTGAAAATTTTCGGCGAGATAAGAGGGTGCGGCGGGACAGTTAAGGATATTATACAATAGAGACAGTATGTGAATTTGGCGTCTATTTCTAACATTCAACCAGTTCAATGCCTTCTGGTATGAAGTTATATGATCGTACTTTTGTAGGTTGAAAATGAATCTTAGACACACATTTTGAAGACATAAATATTGCGATTCTTCTTTCTTCGTGGAACTTTTCCACTTATAGATCGATTGATACATTTTTGAAGCTTAATCAGTTCAAACTTTAAAATGTCTATAAATGTCATTTAAAAAATTGGTTTTATTGACTCATATAATTGCATAATGACTTGAATTTGGTGACACAAATCATCCTAGTTAGGGTGGATTGCCTATAAAAAAAAACACAAGATTCGTAGGGAGCAAAAAGTTTTTTGATACTTTTTAGCATTTCGTTGCAAAAATTGTAACCTCTATTGTATAAATTATTTCGTCATTTGGGTTTTTGAAACCCGAAAGTCATCGCGACTTCTCATTAGTTAGTTATGTACGAGTACTTCCTTATTGTAACACATCAAACATTTTCGAGTATAATTTGGCAACAAATCGTTATGTAACATAACTTAAAAATATAAAGAAAGACATTAAAAATTATAGATGGTTTTACGTGGCAATTATCTAGTTTACAAAGCATATCCTAAATTCAAGTGGATTTACATATTTTTTTAATAGTTCTCATCTCTATATTCAGCACCGTTTGAAAGAGATTTTTTTGGATAGATATCATTGACAATCAAACACGAAACTTCCGAGTTAGAAAACACACGTCTTACCAACTCGGCCACGAATTTCATAAACATAAAATTCAAGGATAGACATGCTTATTTTTTATCCTTAATTAGTCCGAATTTTATACCCAACGAAACTGTCAATAAAAAGTTCGAAATTTCGAAAAAATTAAAGCAAAGGCTGTCAAAAAACAAAACTGATTTGTTTGATAACTTCAAAAATCAAACAACAATTTTTATTTTACGTAAATAAGTTACTAAAATTGACATGAATCATAATAAATAAAGGAAGCGAATGCCTGAATGAACTTACATTTCAAAATATGAAAAGTCTGCATCTGGATACCTGTTACAAAACACTGCAAGGCGAAGCACAGACAACGTTGGACCAATATTTTAAACTGGGTCCAGCAATCCACAACAGCGGAAAGTGATGATGGCAGCATATTACATACGAGGGTCATCTAGAAACTAAGGTTACAAGGGCTCCTGAGGCCGGGGGAAATTTTTTGTTTCAAAGTTGGTGCACCTGGCGTGTAGGGGGATCCTAACGGTCAGTTTGTTTGGCCCCACGTGTTTGTCGGCCATTTTGTTCAGTCACAGTAAATTCTTCCGATGGAGAGGTCATCGAGTCACTACACCCCAATAATTTTTCAACGATCAGGAGGTCGAGGACGCTGTGAAGAAGTGGCTGAAAGAGCTGGCGGCGGAGGTCTATGACACTGGCATACAAAAGCTGGTGCCCCGACTACAGAAATATCTCGATCTCGACGGCAATTACGTTGAAAAATAGTTTAATTTATTTGTGAAGTATCCTGTGAATTTCAATTAAATACAAGCATTTTTCGATCCTACATAAATGTTGTAACCTTACTTTCTGGATGACCCTCGTATATATAGCATACTGATTCTTCATGTTAATGTTCGTCATCAGATTAAAACAGTTTTTAAACATTTTATATTATGTTTTTTATTATACGAGTATGTATACATATTATGTGCATATGATTTCTTTTGTTTTTTTTAATTTATATGTTTATTTTTTGAAATTCTGTTTATTATTACATTGTTTTGTACTTTTATTTTTATGTAAGTATTTTTATAGGAAATAAAAAGAATAAAATGCTTTATGAACTAAAAACTATATTATTTTATATAAAATTGGAACAGATCCAATTGAATTTGTATGGGTTTGTATCAAAATAATTGATTCGTTATACGGCGTTTCGCTTTACGGCCAGCTTTTCAGGAACGTATCTAGGCCGTATGGGTGTATATTACAAACAACTTATTAATATCAAATCACTGGTCACCAGACAGTATTATCGAGATCGAAATCGAGGAAAAGTTTTATGAATCGAGTGCAAAAACTGACGATTCTTCCGGATAAATAGCATTCTCTGAAGTGAAAAGAAAAATAGAGATTGAACAGAACTCTTATAAAAATGTCACCAGGAGACCGGCTGCCTTGACCTATTTGGGAAGCCCTGGATAGACTCTTGAGTAGACATGACTAGACGCAAGATGAGCATGCAGAGACGAGGTTTCTTGAACGTGATTGCAGGACTATACAAGTCTCACAACACACGCTAACTTGTTCAAACCTCAGAACTACATGCTCGGGCCAGCACCTGGTTTCTGCGAATGATAAGACGATACTGAGAACACGTGGCGTAATTGACAATTCATGGTCTAGACACGGAAGTTAATGAATGAATAGTACACGTAAAATTGCAAATGCAAAACTCGCGAAAAATGACATAAAAAATCGTTTGAGGAATGGGTTATTAATATTATTGAGGTTAAATCGACATGCAACGTGTCACTCATACCAAGAAGTGAATGAATTTCGTTTAAGTAATTACTTATGTAACGCAGCAAAAAGAAAGGCATTTTCATGAGGTCCTCATTTCGGACTAACAATCACGATGGAGAGGATTGCAATATAGGAATGCAGTTTTGCCGGTTATTGCAATGTTGCAAAGTAAGGTGTGGTTATAGAAATTATGAAGGTATTTATTTTACATACCATTTCTATTATCGCATCGTACTTTTTATGTCGTTTAAAATGTCGACCTCCGTGGCCTAGTTGATGAGATCTGTCTTCCAACTCACGAGTGCGAGTTCGATGTCCATTCAAAACTAATTTAAAAAAAATAAGAAGAACGATTGTGTGAGGAGAAACTAAGTGGAAGCGAAAGAATATCGAAATAAGTGCAGGATTTGCGCTGATTAATTAGCAACTTCGACTAGATAGGTTAAATAAACGACACTGATGAATTAAGAATTAATAGAAAAAATAATTAATTATATGTGATCTTTCAGTTTTCTGTTACAATCATGTACAAAGTATCGTAATAATTTTCCGGGATTTTGAAATTTCAACAGAATTTTGAGTGGAAGCAAAAGATTATCGAGATAAGTATGGTAGAGCTTTGCGTTGGTAAATTAGCAACTCCGACTGGATAGGAGAAAGAAAAGACAATGATGAATTGAGAATCAATAGAAAAGATATATAAATACATGTGATCGTTCAGTTTTCTGTTACAATCGTGTACAAAGTATCATTATAATTTTTCAAGTTTTCAAAATTTCAACCGAATTCTGAATGAAAATAGTCAAAAAATTATATACAGTAAAAATATTATAGTTAACATTTTTTACAGCTTTAGAAATTAAATTTAAAACCTCGTAAAAAGAGTTGATTAACTTCCCATCACGTATCGAGACGATAGTTAATTAAGAAATGCAAATGCATTGATTAAACAATCGATTTCCTGTTATCTTACTTGTTTTTTGTGATTCTATTCACACATCAAACGCCATTCACAAGTTGGAAATCGGAATGAGAAAGTCGATAAAGTGTATGCCGCTGGCACTATAGAGCGAAGACTTCCTGCCAAAATACCAAGATCTTAAACTGGACATGTATAGATAGGTTAATGTAAAAATGATCCAGTTCACATTTTACTTGAATTTATTACTAAGAACTGCCACTATGAACCTTATTTCATCTAAGTTTTGTTTCTTTTATCGATTAGACTTTTTTTTGTAGACAATAATTGTTTGAGTAACCCCATACAAAGAAATTATTTGCTTAATCAAAGCCAAGTTATTCCAATTGATGTCAAAAAAACATAGATGTTTCTCTGATTTAGATTCCGTCACATATTGGTATCACTTGTAATGAATGTATTGATTCCTTGGCAAATAAAGCATGTTCTGCCGGTTGTCTTTTATCTGATTTTTCCCAGCCAGTAACTGATCTTTCAAACAATATGAAACGTGATAATTGGCACCGATGGACGTTGTATTGGTATATACCTGGTGTATATAACATAAGGACTCTAGATATAAATCAATCCAACAAACTATCCCTTTGAAATCATGATTTAATATAATAAGAATGAGCATGTAAGTGTCTTGTCATGTGTCGTTCGCGGACAAGCCACTGCGTGGTGGCTAGTCATCTTTACAGGCTGGATATTGTGGAGAATCCTGGCTACGAATGTGGTCTGGATGATGAAACTATAGATCATGCATTTTTCGGTTGCCCTTTGCGAGACAGATTTGATTTATTAAAAGTCATATCTTAACCGCGTCCATGAATGTTGCGTTTATTCTTTCTTCGTGGAACTTTTCCACTTATAGATCAATTGTTAAATATTTGAAGCTTAATCAGTTGAAACTTGAAATTATCTAGAATTATCATTTAAAAAAATAGTTTTATTACAATATATTGACTCACATAATTGCATAATGCCTTGAATTTGATGGTACAAATCATCCTAGTTTAGGTGGATTGCCTATTAAAAAATCTAATGGGCATGGATGCGTTTAACTTAACGAATTTCGATATTTATGGGTGAGGAATTGAAAATAATAATATATACCACAGTAGCAAAGTGCCATTGTACTGCACTAATGTGAATCACGGTCTAGAAGTGGATACTAACTTCATTTACTTAGGCTCCAGTATTATCAACAATGGACGATGCGAGGCTGAGGCGAAAAGAACTGGAATGGCAAAAAATGCTATGTCAAAGCTGGAAAAGATATGGAAGAACAGAATCATCACAATCACGACGAAAATGCGTCTAGTTACTAATAAGTCTGTGGCGACCGTATGCGCGGTCACTGAACCCACGAGACGACCTTTGCACACCTTCACAATCCGAAACAATCAATGGACAAAGTCTACGCGTCGGTCATTCAACTCGCTACCAACCGAGAGCGCATTCCATGAGGAAGGGAGAAAGCAACACATCTTTCGCGCTGTCTCCCAAAACTAAAAGGATACCTACACGCGACAACAAACGTATTGTAAACGCAGAGACGAGACAGCGATATATCGCGTGCGCATTCCCGCACACATTCAATAAACATTATAAATACCGACATCTGTCAATAAAATTCCTCTTTACACATTCCGATTTCGACGAGTTTTTATTTATCAACAATCATCCTCATCATCTTTCCTTTAAGGAACATACGTTCCTAAAAGTATCTCATATTCGTAATATTTATGTATAGCGCGGAGACTTGGACTCTTAGAGCAAACAAGAGACTTAGAATAGATGCATTTGAAATGTGGTGCTGGAGAAGGATGTTAAAAATTCCATGGAGAGAAAGGCGAACTAACGCCTCCATTGCTCGTGGAACCTTTTTTGTGGAGACCTTCGAAAATCGAACCCAAAGCCCTCGGGTGGAAGTCAAAAATGTTACCACTGGGCTACGGAGGTTGACTAACCCTAAATTTCTTAATAAATATTTTTTTATAATATTTAATCATTATTCACCAGTATTTAATTCAATAAAGTGTAGTTTATATGTCCCTAAATTTATTAATCCCCCATTATTTTAAATGATTTATTTCGAAATTTTCTAGGATAACGTTGTTTTAAAATAATAAAATTGCCGCTACTGATATTGTTGGATTTTCCGTCTACAAGCAGACCACGGAAGAATTTCACCATAAGAATTCAGCGAGCAATGTTATGTGCATAGAATAAGTGCTCTTTCTCGCAGTCGAAGCGGACACCGAGTGCATTTTAATACGCCATGTGCGATTGGAATGTGGGGGAATTATGCAAAATGATTTATCACTGCGTTAACGAGGTAACGCGACCACTGGCGTAACAATTACACTAGTGTTCCCTTTCCCTAAATAAAATTAGGAAATATTATTGATATTGAATAATACAAGAGTAATTATTAAACTTCACTTAGAAAGTGAATATTCACATGCAGTGCAAATGTGAGCGGAAGAAGAAAAAAACCAATAAAAGTATGATTGGATCAAGTGTATGATATTTTGAAAGAAGGAAATGTAAAAAATCGTGGGAGTTGTGTGAGAAAGTGTATGGATGAAGAAGAGGCGAAAGATGTGTGTCGCGATAGAAAAGCCTGGCGCTCTCTCCTTTCTGCCTACCCCGATAGGGAGACGGCTAAATAGTACGTATGTATTGAAATCCGCTAAATCTTTTAAACAAATAGCACTTTCGTTGTTAACAGTACAACCAGGGGGGTGGAGCCACCCAAGTGGAAATCATTCCAACCATTCAGAAAAAAAGAGATTTTGAGTGAAAATTACACCAAAACCCTTTTTTTTAATTAGGCACCGGCAGGAATAGAACTCGCATCCCCCGAGTTGCAGCATAAACGTCTTATCAATGAAGGTCGTGTTTTTGTAAATAATGATATTGTATATTAATGACTTTGTAATAAATAATTCAGTTAAATCTAGCAAAACTTTATAAGTTTGAACGAAAATCGGTCAATGAAAAAATAACTGATAAACTTTCATCGTATGGTATCTTTTAAAATATTCGAAATGATGATTCGGTCTTATTGAAGAGCGTGACTGGGAAACAACATTTTCTTTCGTCCCATTAATCGATCATTCGAATTTAGAACCAATGAAGTAGGCACGATAGTCGCGGTTCGTCATCACATTATTTTTCCCACTCAAGCCCTGTATGGTTGATCGAATTAAATTAATTGTATTTGATTCCCTTTTTTTTACTTTAAGTTTTGTTCTATACATTGGTATTTCAATGCTTCTTTTGAAAGATATATACAAATATGTATATTAGGGATTAAGTTACCATTTATTTAACATATACTCTCAACTACTGAGACAGTTTTCACATGAACTAATCTTTTTTTTTTTCAGCCGTTTAATACTACATCAAGTGTACCTATAGGGTTAAAATCGAAGCATCATATACTGAAACAAAAGACACTAGGTGTTAAATCACAAAATCAAAGCTGTATGGCAGACAGAAAACGGCGAGAGTCAATGCCCTTATATGACAACACTTACCGGGTATTTACTTAATACACCAGGTATACAAGTGTGAGAACTGCAAAGTGGTAGTCATAGGGACTCAGCAGTGGGTTGAAAAAGGGCAGATTAAGATTAAGATAATATACGTGTATATCCTTAATTGTTATCTTTTGTTTTATATTTGTTATTGTGTTATAAAGGGTCTTTCAAATTGAGCGTTTTATTCTTGGATAAAACACAGATGGTGTCGCGAACTTGCCTGGGTCTTGTGACATTTGAGAAGTGTAATGTATGACATTTACAAAAATGGAGTCGTATACAATACAACAACGCGTTCAAATTGAGAATTATTTTATGTATTGTAATCTCCGGAAACGGTGATGTTAATCGGCCACCAAAATCATGTGATCTGACACAGTTGGACTATTTTCTCTAGGGTTACGTTAAAAGCCAGGCCTATAAGAAGGGCCCCAATCAATTCTTGAGCTGAAGGACGAAATTATTCGCGTTATTAGTGAGTTAAAACCGCAATTATGCCAAAATATCATCGAAAATTTTGACAAAAGAGTGGACATCTGTGGAGCTGGAAAAGGTGGACATTTGACAGATATTGTTTTTTGTGTTTATGTCATACATTATAATTTAACTACCAATAAAAAGTTTTTGAAATCAAAGCTAATTCTGTGTTTTATTAGAAATTAGAATTTGAAAAACCGTTCAATTTGAAATACCCTTCATAAAGAAAATTGAAATGTCGTTTATTTTGTCAATAAAGAAATAAATAAAAATTCTTCTTCCGAATAGTATAGAATATTATTCATCATATAGCTAAGCCAATGCATCACCATCGATAAAGACGAGCATAATGAATAGAGAAAACATGGGAACTGCACATTGCATAATCTTCGTCTATGGTCGTTTTGTGCTCTACGGCATTTTACATTATCAAATTGCATAGATAACATCGTAGAAAATATAAAAGTATTACCAAATATTTAATGTTAAAAATTTATATTGTTTTCAAACGTCTTACATAAAATTTCAAATAAATGTATCAATTTAAATAATTCAATTCAATTTTTAAAATTACAGCTACTCAAGATGTTGCAATATATAAAAATACATTTTTATTGACTGGAATTATATCGAAAGCACATAGTTTACAAATTGCTCAATTTTAACAGATTATTTATTACTTGTGAATATCACAATGAATCTTATATCAAAGACGCAATAATAAAAAAACCAGATAAGACTTATTTGAAATAGAACTTTCCGATTTCAACATTGTCCCAATTTATTGTATTTTTTAAAGTATAATAAATCATAAAAAGAAATAAAAACAAAACCACTACATAACTAATTTGTGTTTTTTTATTACATGTAAAGGTTTTTTTTCATATTCAGTGTTAAATATTCTTTTCTACTTTGCACCAGTTGCAAAAAACCGAAAAAAGTACGTTAATTCTATAACAGTTAATTCTCGAGTTAACTTGTAAGCAACAAACCATATGGCGAATCATCACAATTATAGTTAACTTATTATAGTTAATTATCTGACGGTAAATTTGTATTAAGACAAATTCTTGAAAGGCCAGTCCACTAGATTGCTAAATCAAATTAATTCGTTGAACTAGATCGTGTATTTTCCTTGAAGCAATAAAAAGAATCGATCTTTTTTTATTTATTCAGATAATTTATGTGTTATAATATAATTAACAATAAAAAATATCAGCAAGAATATCTCAGGTTACAAAATGTAATAGCTATTTTTTACACTTACTTACTCGTACATACCATCACGGCATTCCCTGTTAGGGTAGGCAAATAGGACAGAATCCAAATTTTATTATCATGACAGACTTCCTTCATTTAACATCCATACATCTTCTCATACAATTCGACCTCTTTCTCAAACTCTTTACTATTCAAAATTTCATCCACTTCCAACCATACTTTTCTCGGTTGCCCTGTACTACGACGCCCACTTATTTGTGTTTTGTGTCCCATTTACTTTGTATCATGTCGCTACACGCAGTTCGATATTTCTCTTAATTCTTCCATTGTCTGAGAAAATACGACCTAAATAGCAAAATTTCTCAACGTGCTCCAATCTATTATTGTTCGTCCACAAATAGTATTTACAATACTTTTCCTGTCATACTTTTCTATCATCATGGCTTTAGATTTCGCAACATTCATTCTCAAATCTTTCTCTTCGCCCCTTTTAATTCAATATACTTTCAAACTCTTTAATTCATTTTAATTCTCCGCTAACACTAACATGTCATCAACATTCGACATTTGTATGCCATCCATTACCGTATGTTGTTCCTTCACACATGAGTATATATAAAACTGAACAACCAGGGTGACATAACGCATCCTTGCTTTGCTCCTTTTGAAATATTAAACTGCTCAGTCAAGGCGCCGTTCTCACATATGCATGTTCATTCTCACACATTATCCATACATGCTCTACTTTCAACGCATAATGATGCAATGCCGTGTATTAATTTATATTCAACACCATATTCAGAATTTGTCAAAAGTTTCTCCCTCATTGCTAATAATTTAGATTCAAGACCATATCGATTCAGTATTTTTAATAGTTTCCCCCTTATCACTAATAATTTAGATGTGGTACTTTAATTGTATAGTAAAACCAACTTTACAAACTGATTGCCTCTTATAGTATCAAAAATATTTGGTTCTTTTGTGTACAAATCAGTAAGAAACTTCAGCATCTAGTCATAAATCACGATTAGTAAACTAGCCGAGATGGTGTTGCCAAATTTTGACTCAACAACACATTGTTTAAGGTGTTAAATCCGATTCACTACTCCACGACGTAATTACGATGGACTCTTACAATCAATTTGTATTCTGAGTTAATTTGACTTTTCTTCGACCATATTGCGTTAACAATAAGAATAGCGATGTTGGATCTACTGTCTAGCGCATGCCAAATGATCGCGCGGGAAAATGGGTATTTCGTAACAAACACACTAGCTGTGCGTTTTGATTTAATCTTCAATATGGTTGCGTGTTATGGTATTTCGATGAAATATGGTCTTACTCTCGTAGCTTTTGTGTGCTACTTTGCCTTATGATAAATTATATAAACTATTTTTGCATAATTATGATCCGTTTTGCCCGGGTGCATTTTTTTATCTGGGATTGAATGTAAGACTTGATATTTAATGTTACGTAATCGCATTATTGTCTAGACAGCTTGGATGGTACAGACATTAAATAAACATATGAAAAAGCCATTCGATCAGTCGATGAGAGAATCCTTTTCATACCAACATATCACACCACATTTTACATACCTATCCTCTTTTGTGGAACGAACTTCTAAAATTTATCAGAAGTACACCATTATTATTTACGTTAAAGAAATAATTGAAAACGTATTAAATCACTCAGAATATCCTTTCGCCCTAATTTCCCTTTTATTCCTTTCCTTATCCTCGAATAAATTCCTTTCATTTTGTCCTATCATTATTTATAGAGATTAATAATTAATGATTTTCTTTTGTGGAACGAACTTCTAAAATTTATCAGACGTACACCATTATTATTTACGTTAAAAAGATAATTGAAAACGTATTACATCACTCAGAATATCCTTTCGCTCTAATTTTCCTTTCAGTCCTTTCTTATCCTTAAATGAATTCCTTTCCTTTTGTCCTGTCATTATTTATAGAGATTAATAATTTGTAATTTTTTACTTAAATTTAAAGGAATATATACATATATTTTTTTAAATCTGTCATAGGTCAACACAACTTAATGTATCCACGATGAGATGGTTGGTTGAAAGGAATTGCTCTATAGCAATAGACTCATCAGATATATCATGTTTAGCAATGTACGCTAAAGAATGAAAATAAATAAGACGCCTGCCTTCCAGCCCGATGGTTGCGGCGGATTCTCGTTGGTGCCTGTTTATAAAAAAAAGTCCAGTTTCATTTGCTCTTAAAGTCAATTTAACATTTTTCTGGTAGGTTGGAAGAGGTTGCCACATGACAATAAAAACACCAGGTTGTACTGTATACGCTTAAAATGTAATTTAATAATACAAACAAGTGAAATTTAGCTAATATCACGACTGCTCTCAGCTGGCACCAAGATTCTGATGTATACGAGTATATAGGTAGAACATTGATTAGGACCGTGTTCACCTATGGGGCAGTGTGTTAGATACTTGCAAGGGTCGACGAGAAATCCTCGGACAGAAGGATTTTATGGAGGATCTATGGACCAATGCGCTGCATCACCAATACAACCAGGAACTGAATGATCTTTTCCAAGATGAATCCATTACTACATTTGTTATGCATGAAAGACTCCATTGGATCGCCGATGAGTATTCCTGGCAGTCGATCTGAAGGTTGTAGATCTGTGACGATAGTAAATATACAATACTTTTTAAAAAGGGTATCAGTTTGGTTTTCCCTTCAGGACTCTTCAATAGTTTTCTGGTTGGTTGTAAGAGATTGCCATTAAATTACAAATTTTACTGTACACAACGAAAAAAATTACAACATATACAATACATTATGTTGGGAGGCCACGGCTTCAACAGATGTACAGTGTTATGGAAGATGGAAGCATAAACACCCTGGTGGAGAAATCTGTAACAGGATAGAAGGGTGTGGAAAATATTCTAGAAGTCTAAGACCTTGGAGTGTACAGAAAATTATAATAATTGTTTTACATTTTGTCGTATACAGTACAATCTAGCGAGCATATTGTCATGTGGTAATTTCTCTCAACCAAACTAGCAAGGTATTACAACAAGCTTGTAGTGAAAACCAGACTAGAAACCTTTCTATGAAATTTGGTTATCAACGGGAATCTTGCTCGCAATCCTTGAGTTGAAGGCAGAAGTCTAATCAACCATGCCACAATAATCGTCAATATATTCAAAATGTCTCCAATGTGGCAATCTCTTCAAACCAACGAAAAATATATTAAAGATACATTAAATGAAAGCATGACTGAAACCTGAATCTTTTATGATTTTTTTTGGTTTCAGCGGGAATCGAACGTTCTACCAACTAAACCATGGAGATCGTCTGAAAATGATGATAATGATGAGTCTAGGATGTATTGGATTGTTGGTCACAAAATCAGCAATCAACATACGTTCAAGTGCGTTAAAAGTGTTATTAATATACAGGAATTTCGCAAGGGAAGTGACAAAATTTTCCAATTGAAACCTAGTTTCGTATTCGCAAACGCATGTATTGCCAATAATAATGCGAGCCTTCTGGCAATCATTAACGGTTGACTTAGCACTAAATGATATGTGCCACTCGTACGTTCAAACGCAAATGCCATGACAGTCGAGGATTTCCTATGCATGTCAATGGTCGCTTTATCGAAATGAAATCGGTTACTGGCTTATATTACTCGTATGTATTATGTAAGTCACTACTACTTAGACATACGACTATAATACGGACCCAACCCACAATTTGGTATTGGTTTATTAGATATCGAATAAGCCTAAGAAATGTTGTATCTTAGAAACATGCCCACGGCCTCGGTGGCCTAGTTGATAAGACACCAGTCTCCCACCCCGGAGATTACGGGTTCAAATACCACTGACACCCCGATTTTTTATCGATCGATACTTGCAAGGGCCGACGAGAGATCCCTGAAGAGAAGGATTTTATGGAGGATATATGGACCAATGCGCTGCATCACCAATAACAACCAGGAACTGTAAGATCTTTTCCAAGACGAATCCATCACTACATTTTTTAAACATGAAATACTTATTGGGCGGCTACGCGGTAAGGATAGTGGCCGACCGCCGAGGAGTATTCCTGGCAGTCGATCTGAAGGTTGTAGATCTGTGACGACAGTAAAGATACAATACTTTTAAAAAAGGCAATCAGTATGGTTTTCACTTAAGGCCTATTAAACATCTCTCTGGTTGGTTGGAAGAGATTGGCACATGGCAATAAGCCCGCCAGATTGTACTGTATACAACGAAAGTGTAATACAATGCATATTTACATCGGATTGCCGCGCAAAGTTTGATACTGAAAAAATATATTCAAGTCCCTTAATAAGATGTTTCCATTGTATCTTTCGAATCTGTGTCTGAAAAATATTTTTTTGGAAAGGACTAGAACTTTGAAGTCGATTTCATCTTCATCAAATACATTGATTGTTTCGAATCGATCCAATAGGGCGGGGTGTTATGTCAGTGTTTTGCCGTTGCTGATCCTGTGGTGAGAATGGTGTGCCAACCCTTTAAGAGACGTCTTATCAAAATGTATTATTATATATGAACACTTCACTACACACATACACTACACTGCACCTAAAGCTGAATGTGTTACTATTATATGACATTTCGGAAGATCTATAAAAGTCTCTTTGTTGATCGACATCCTTGGTAAGTTTTCTGAGGTTTTATTTTTATCCACTTTTCACGGATTTCTCCTGTTACACAAAGAGGTTCTGCTTCTAGTGTTAGCTTATTCGTTAGGAAGAATATCAGCCAGGATTCTTCTCATACTGCTAGGCGGTACCGAGAATATATCAACCGTGTCATTCTATCAACAGTGTCGTTTAGCCATGATATTCGTTCTGTAAGTCGGTATGTAGAACAGAGAGTGATTTCTTGCACGGCTATATTTATTGGGTACATATAAACTTAGTGCTTCTAGAATCGCGGGACAGTTAAAGCAACCTTGAAAAACCTTTAATAGGAATATCGTAATGGATTCTTGCCTTCTTGTTTCGAGGCTTCTATAGTTACACACCGTGAGAAGTTTGACATGGTGAGCATATTTTGGGTAATCGCCCTTTGTTCAGTACCATATTTTCTTACTAATTATGTTTTTTAGAAATATATTTAGATGCGGAGAATTACTTAAACTAATGGGCGAAGCCACCACCTTCTTATTCTTACACTAAACTTGTTTATATTGTAATATATTGAAGAGCCTTCAAACGCTCCAAAAACGCTATGTAACATAATATTCGCTATTGATGGTTTTTCCCTTTTCAAGGTGATCGATGAATATTATACCATGCGCATCCCAAAATACGGAAGCCATAACCTTCCCGGCCGACTGTTTTTGGTCACTTCGGACGACTTTCACAGGCTGCTCTCCACTCAGCTGACTGCCGATTTGATTCCAGAGTATAGTGGTGGGTCCAAGTATCATCCATTGTCACACACCAACGCAAAAACTCCTGTTTATTTCGCGTAAACAGTGCCAAACAGCGCTCTAAATCATCGATGCGTTTCGGTTCCATTGTGAGCAAACGCGGCACCCATTTAGAAAAAGCTTTTTCATGACCAAATGTTCATGCAAAATAGTGTAAACACTACCAAATGATATCTTCGGGATATCAGCTATCTCACGCAACTTTATTTTCCATCACGATTTTGAGGGTTTTTTTATGTTTTCTGGTGTAACAGCCTCATTTGGACGACCAGAGCGTTCAGCATCATTTGTGTCTGTACGACCGCGTTTGAAATCAGCATACCACCGACAAATGGTTGTTTTCGACGGAGCAGAGCCCGGATAACACTTTTCAAGCCATCGCCGAGTTTGAACGGTATTTTTTCCCATTAAAAAGCAATGTTTTAACAACACACGAAATTCGTTTTTTTTTTCATTATTTTAAAAATAGCAAAAATAGCGTCACTAAAACCACTGTAACTCAATAACACAATGTCGGAATGTCATGAAAGTTTGACACGTAACTTCTAAAGGTTGGTACTAACTGAGAATGGTATGGAATTGATTATTAGATGCGCCATCTGTTGGTTAGTCCCGGGACTTGATTAATGCAATAGCTTCAATTATAATCACTGAGAAATCAAACCTCGTCGAGATATAATTTAACAATTTAAAGTATAAAGTATACACTTACATCGAGAGAGGAAGAGAAAAAAATTGAGACTTGACGATTATCTAAATAATCGACCCAAAAATAGTTAAAAAAATGATGCACTGATTTTTTAAATACTATCGCAAATGAGGATATGCAATGCAGCACAGATAACGTTACAACACAAATAAATTACACAGGAAATAAGCAAACATACGAGTAAAAGCAAATCGGCCTCGACTAATTCATACTTAATCAAAGCACACATTTATTTCGACATCGTTACTTAATGAAAAACTTTTACCGGAAAATCTCCGCGTTGTGTCATTTAATTTGATGATTGCACATTTCATTTCTGGTGCACACAGTGATATAATCAATGATGTGAAAATAATTGTAAAGAACGCTTGTTTTTGAATAACGTTCACATAATTAAATTATCTGCAAAATATCAACAGCAAAAAAACAATTCATATACCAAACATAGAAATGAAGCAGAGGTGCATACATAGACCAAACATGTAATTGAAGCGCAGGTTTATCAACTAAACATGGAAATGAAGCACAGGTACACAGACTATGCACGAAAATAAAGCGCAGGTATATAGACCAAATATGGAAATAACGCACAGGGACATAGATCATGCACGAAAATAAATCACAGATACATTGACCAAACATAGAAATAAAGCACAGGTACATATACCAAACATGAAAATAAAGCACAGACACATAGACCAAACATGAAAATAAAGCACAGATACATGGACCAAACATGGAAATAAAGCACAGATACATAGACCAAACATGAAAATAAAGCACAGATACATAGACCAAACATGGAAATAAAGCACAGATACATAGACCAAACATGGAAATAAAGCACAGATACACAGACCAAACATGGAAATAAAGCACAGATGCATAGACCAAACATGGAAATAAAGCACAGATATGATACATAGACCAAACATGGAAATGGAGCGCAGGTAATTAGCAAAATAAAAATATTTAAAGTTTGTCTCTAAATTCATCGGAGTTTTAAATTCAACAAAACATGGAAATTAAAAATCTGCCTTATTACTAGGCCTAAATGGTTTAGATATCTGTCCGATCACCAGAGGAAGCAATACCATTGCCATGAAATTGTCTAGCGGATAATGTGCGTTTTATTAATCTCGATGTCAGACTATATTCCTAATGCCTTTCATAAAAGCGGTATTTTAAAGATAAATAGCAATCTCCGTGATCTAGTTAGTAAGACGCTTGACTTCAACTCGGGGGGTTTCGGGTGCGATTCTCAATGATACACAAAAAAAATATATAAAAGGTTCCCAGTCTAGTAAAATATTATATGGTAACAATTCTCGCGCGTTCGATTTCAGCACGTGTGGTGACAAAATGCGAGTTCCGTGTCTAATCCAGTGATTCTAAACCCGAAGGCTCAATTGATGAGGCTAGCTCTTCAACTTGTCCACATCACCATTTAGGATGTGTCGAAGGATACCAAACGAATGAATGAATTGAATTAAAAAACACCAGCCATTAATCGTATTGCAGTGTATATATAACACTTACATTATACACAGTCTTATTGACATATGACAATTTCTTCCAACGGAATCTATAAAAAAACAAATTAAAAACGAAATATCATTATATCCTATTGTACAACAAGTTGTCATAAAGCGTTGGGATCAGATCGTCCGCACGAGGCCCTGCCATAAGTTAACGAAATAATTATTTTCATTTGCAGTTGCATGTGATTAATCCAGATTGGAAATCCATTAATTTATTTAGATGTCTAAATTAATCTTATAAATATAAAGATAACTACGAGTATAGATTTTGTTATCCCATCATTTATTTTTTATGAAAAAAATCTGACCCTCCTAGTCGATATAAAAGTTGTTATATTATTGTATTTTTCGCAGTGAACATGCAAATACTTTTTATAAAGTTAGTATATTCGTTTATTGTTATTAAAATAAACAACTACTTCAATTCTTACAAATTACAATAACCACAAAAATTACTAAAAAAATAACCACACACGGAACTAAACTTAAATGTATTTGAATGTCGGTCAAACCACGTGATGGATAAATAATCAGAATACAAGATCAAGAACTGTACAACAGTGTTTTAGTACCAACTTTAATGCATGGGAATGAATTATGGACGTGGAAAAATAATGAAAGGAATCGAATAAATGCTGTAGAAATGTGTGCACTGAAAAGAAATACATAGGGTGAAATACAGAATAAAATGATTAGGAATGAATGTGAACTTAAGGCTGGTGTGTTGAGTAAGATGAAAAAGAATACACTGAGATGGTTTGGGCATGTACAACGAATGAATGAAGAAAGTCTAACAAAACAAATATACAGTACAAATGTGGGTAACATTTGTGGCAGAGAAAGATCGAGGAAAGTATTGTTAGATCGAGTGGATGATATTTTAAAAGAAGGAAACGTAAAAGTTGTACAAGAAGGTGAGATGAAATTATGTATGTAATAACTTGAGATTTAAGACCGTTTAAGGATGTGACCCCTTTCTATACCCACAAAATGCATTTTTTGCATTGTTATGTAATGGCACTTGTCCACCTTTCCATTAAAACGATGTAACTGCTAAATGTGTGTAATAATAAATTATACTCGCACCTACATTTCAAATGATTTAAATCTATTATTATAAAATCAAGACAGAACAGATAGACATAATTTTTTGTGGAGTCAATTGTATTGCTTGTTATTCGTTCAATAATATTTCTACATCCATGGTTATGATTTTCAACCAAACGATTGTCAGACCCGCGCTTCTCTATGGCTCCGAATGCTGGACGATGTACTCGTATAACTCTTACTCTAGGCCAGTGCTCCGCAACCGGTGTGCCGTGGCACACTGGTGTGCCGTGAGCCGGATACAGGTGTGCCGCGGTCAAATTCAATGTACGAGTATTTGACATTTTACAATTTTTCATTATGTATTTAATACACAATAACTGGTGCCAACTGTTGAAAACTGCGTAGTGTGCTTTGTACACACCATGGCCGCACCAAATTAGTCATAGACAAAGAAAAATGACCCTTATGCGCGTCGCTGAAGACTCATGCCTAATTTAATACCTATATATTTTAGCTTTTGGTGTGCCGCGGAATTCTAGGAAGAATTTTGGTGTGTCGTAGGTGAGAAAAGGTTGCAGAGCACTGCTCTAGGCAACTAGAAACTGCTGAAATGCGCATGCTAAGATGGTCAGCTGGTGTGTCCCTAAGAGACAAAATAAAAAGCTCACGCATTCGTGGAAGCCTAGGTGTTACAGACATCAACAGCAAGATGGAGGAGAGGCGATTGAGATGGTATGGGCACGTTGGACGCAGATAACCTGATGCGGAGGCACGGCCTGGGGGACGTAGTCCGGGACAGAAGAGCATACTACCTGAGGACGAAGAGAGCTGACCCCAACAATCTTCGCAGACAGTGAGTTGGGATGGAGCCAGAGAGAAGAAAAAAGAAGGTTATGATTTTCAACCCAAAACATATCGAAATGTACATACATGATACCATCACGTCATTTCCCTATCGGGGTCGGCATAGAAGACAGAGCGCCAGACTTTTCTATCTCGACATACATCCTTAGCCTCTTCTACATTCACACCTTTTCATACAACTTCCACGATTTTTTCTGACTTTCTACGATTCCTTCCTTCAGGATAGCATTAATTTAATCCAATCATACTTTCTTTGGTCTTTGTCTCGCACGCTTTTCACTCACATTTGCACTTTATATTTGTTTTATTAAGCTCTCTTCATTAATTCGTGCCCATTAATGCCCAAATCATCTCAGCGTACTCTTCTTCATTACTTAACACATCAACCTCAAGTTCACTTTCATCCCTTATCACTTCATTCCGTATAATGTCATACATTGTCACCTCATGTACTCGGATTCTTCTCAATGCAAGTATTTATTCGACTCATGTCGGTTTTTTTCCACATCCACGTTTAAATGTAGAAATACCAAATCGGTATAAAGTCTGTATCATACTTGTATAATTTTATTCTAATTTACTATGCTTTTTTTTAATTTGATAAAAGTAAACACTAAGTGTTCTTTCACATGCCCTTATTTTTTGGTATTTTAAAACAGGAATTCTTCTCGGTTATTCCCTGAATTCTGTATGGTCATCAGCCATCCATCTCCAGCACACGCGATATCTTATCCTATAGAGCGCTTCGTAAAATGAGTACCCTACAGCTTTATTTACCTGGTCACTACATCGGATGGGTGCTCAGCTTCTGGTCCTTTTGCCGTTCACACTTCGCGCCAGAATCAACGTTTCAAAGCTGTCATCCACCCCTTGTGCTATGTGTCTTCTTCTTACACACAGCACAGAGAGACGTGTCTCAACCCCGAGCTCTTCAATAATCTATCGATTGGTTATTCTGGCAGTCCATAGAACGCGTCGGATCTATCTCCAACACCACATTTCAAATGCTTTATTTTTTGTGCCTTAAAGGTTCTGTTTAAATATACTTCAATAACGCTATCGCCTAAAGCAAAACACTGAAAATATTTACCATACCAATAATTTGCCTAAATACTCCTTACATATAGACAGAAGAATTATACATAATTGCAAATCAATCAATATTTTACTTATTAACAAGAGTTTCTTTTATGATCATATCTGTCTTTAATTATCCACCGGCCACGACATTGACTATCATAGATTAGAATCTTCTTATATTACTGCCTATAACATTTATGATTTATTTTTCCGCTTGGAAAGAATGTCTGTGGGATGCGAATGAAAAAAATGGATGGGTCACGTTTTTTTATCGGTTTCCACATATTTAATAAACCAATCAAGGTATCTAATAAATAATAACTCGTTAAGCATAGATAATAATTTGCGTTAAATACAGAAAAAAATCAACGGCCTTGGCTTTAACTTTATGGATCTGCATATTTGAATATTTAACAATAATTTACTTTTTTATTCCACTAATAAAATTGATTCCCGCTGCACATGTTACTATATCTTATCCTGAGGCGCCTCTTTAAGTGGAATAATCGACGTTATAAGTGGAATTAATATAATTAGTGGAATAACAAATTACCTTATTTATTTTCACACTCCACATACTAGTGTATACATTTATTTTATAATATTTTTAATCTGGCAAATAACTTTACACAAACTAAGATATATTCTTATGATTTTTACATACGTACTTCATATCATCACGTCGCGTTTCTTTTAAGGTAGGCACAGTGGACAGGCCTTCTTTATCCAAGCACACATTTTTAACATGTCCACTTTTAATGATTCTCTTCATGAAAATCTATTATTCAAAATTTTCACTTGCCCTTCTTTCAAAATCTTGTCAACTTGATCCAGCCACGTTTTTTCTCTGTCAACCTCTTCTACGCAACCCTTGGACTTTCAACTTGCATACTCGATTAGTAATTTATTCTCTTCACATGCCCAAACCATATATCATAATCGCTTCTTTCTTAATCTTACTTAAAGTATCCACTTTATCCATGTATTCATTTCTATGTTAATATCTTCATTCTACTTTTTTTTCCTGTCGGGGTAAACTTTTCTATCGAGACACTCATTTTTCTCCTCTTCCACATTCATACATACAATTCCTACAATTTCACTGACTTATATTTCAAAATATCACTCACTTGATACAATACATTTCTTGATCTACCTCTACCACATCTTCCCTTTATATTTGCACTGTTTATTTGTTTTGGCGGTCTATCTTCATTCATTCGTTCTGCATGTTCAAATCATCTCACAGTGCTCTTCTTCACCTCGCTCAATATATAAGGCTTAAGTTCATATTCATCCCAAGTCACTTCATTCCGTATTCTGTCATACATTTCTCCCATATATTCTTCTCAGAGCACACATTTCTACAACATACACATATGATAATGCAACATTAATTTAAAAAACATGAGTTATACCGAATTATTAATTTTCATGATACACCGACTATAATGTATACTCTGACTAGCGAATATAATAGCGATAATATAGTGATTGTCTGTAGTTAATAACGTGTTACCTTTAATCCAAGATATTTAATAAAGTTATGCAGCTTTCAACCCAGAAGTGAATAATTCTAGATTTGAATGTGAGCAGTATCGAGGGAAGTGAAGGACGACGTGCTGGCACACAATAGCACGGATAGTGAACAGAAGAAAACAGAACAGACCACAGCTGGGTAGAGGCGACCACTTGCCAGCAAACCGGTTCCCAAGTAGCGCGAAATATTCCCTCCGAGCCAACATTGACAGAGATCGGCATCTCCGAGTCTTTGTTCAGAGACGTGACTATAACAAAGGTGATTCAAAACGGGGGGCTATGAAATATTTTTGGTAAGATATCGTGAAAAATAAATTCAGTATAAATGTACTGTCAAACTGACAAAATATTATAATGACATCACCAACAATATACCAGTTGCATTGTATTACACTTTCGTTGTATACAGTATAACCTGGCAGGTTTATTGCCATGTGGCAATTTCTTCCAGCTAGCCAAAAATATGTTAAAGAGGCATTAACCCATAACGAGACAGGAATCTTTTTTGAAAAAAAAAATGAATTCCAACGGGGTTAGAACCCGCAACTTCCGGGTTGAGAAACAGGCATCTTACCAACTAAGCCATGGAAGTCGTCGATCATCGATGGCACAAGACACCCTAGTGTCGATGGAAAAAGAAAGGATTGTAAACCTTTTGGTATCCTTCGATTTTTTTAATCGATTGGAATAATTTTAAAATTAAAAAGGTTATTAAGGTGTTTTTATGTTCGTTATACAAAATTGTAAGCTGAAGTGAACATATATTTTTTGTAAACTCTATTTATTTAAAATTAACAATATCTTAAACTGCGACCATTAGTGTTTCCATTTATAAGTCAAAATATTTTTTTATTTTTGAAGCGAATCATTTGTTTTTTTTTAATAATACAGAAATAAGCCTTTTCTGGAAAACAGCTACATAAATTATAGAAAGATAAAAGGCAGTCGATGTTTCAGGAAACAAAACAAAATTCCTAATCAACAATCCCTGGGTCGAAATAAGAAAAAAAGAATGGACTCTTATTGAAAAAAAAAATATTTGCCATATAAAAAAATCATGAACGTACGCAATCATCTCACTTTTACCGCCTATTGATAAGTCAATGCCTTAAAATGCGGATGCCTAAAAAACACGCACAGTAAAAGAGAAGCGAAAAATGAATAAAAAATAAGTTTATCTCATCTCGCTCGTTTAAGTTAATAACACGAAGATGATCTATTATACAGGAAACTAAACGATAAAACATATTAATCTAACGAAAATGGTGGGTTCAAATGATTCGGTTAATGTAATGGTAATAGATCTCAGATCGCGCCTTCAAATTAAAGAAAAATTAGATAACTCGTACAGCTTTATTAGATATCATCAATCAGAATTCCTTATATAATTAAGTTTGAATTTTGATAGCTGATTTTGTTAAGATGAAACGAAAATGATAAATATAAACACAAATGCCAGTAAAAATTATATATGTTACTTAACATACTTAACATATTAGGTTTATAAGTAGTCGAACTCAATGCCATATATTGAGTAAAGCAAAACATGTGTTCATTCGAAAATAAATTCATGCCACTTAAAAAGATTCGTGTCATAGCTATGAGTCGATTTCATGAACATTAATATCTCATTTCAAAGATTTTACGACTATGAAATGTGCCCTGGATTCACCCTTTTCAAATCTTATCTTGAGTGTCTGTGACATTTTTTGTAAACATCTTAAAATGTATCGATCATATTTAAGAAGATGAATTGTCGAGTTTATAGTGAATAAATGCTGTAGAAATATAAGTTATTAAATTGTGTAGAAATGCGTGCACTGAGATGAATACATGGATTGAGAATGTATGACAGAATACGGAATTAAGTACTGAGGGATGATGAAGAAGAACACTCTGAAATGTTTTAGGCATGTACATAAAATAGAACGAATAGAAATACTAACAAAAGTAATATATGGTACAGTGGAAATGTGAGTAGAAGGCGTGGTAGAGAAGGACTAAGAAAAATCTGGTTTGATCACGTGAATGTTATTTTCAAAGAAAGAAATGTAAAGTCAGAAAAAATCTTAGAAGTCGCATGAAAAGATGTATGTTTGTATAGATGTGGAAGAGGCAAAAAATTAGTGTCGCGATGGAAAAGTCTAGCTTTCTCTCCTCTCTGCGTACCCCGACAGGGAAACTATTTTACATTACCATTTTTTTTTCTTGTTTTTGTTGAAGTCATAAGTATCTTTATACCCTCGAACACTAGGCGGAAGACGTGCCGGTGTCGTTCGAGCGGAGTAGCACAGCGCGGGGTTCGAACCGACGACCTACCGCACGGAAGTCCAGTGCGTTACCGCACCTAATCTATTACCACTACATTAATATAAGTTATTCTTATATCTAAATTTAATTTTCAATTATTGTTAAAATGTTTTTTCACTCATTTTATTATAAAGGTTGTCCCGATAAGAGCGCCGAATTTAGTTAAAATGGTCTGCAGGATTGAGTTCTTGGGTCAGTTGGATCTTGTAGGCATCCAGATCCAGATCTTTAGTGACAATTCACTTTAAGGTGTTTCTTGAAACGTCTAATTCTTGTGAACGATGACAAATTGATGTCCCTGGGGTTTCAGTAACACTTTCTCTCACCGCGTCTATGTTTTCGAGTGAACGCCCGCTACGAGGACGCACGGGGGTGACTTATTGTCCAGAATGGAACCAGTTTCCTCAAATCTTTTAATTAATCTTCGAATTGGTGATTCATTTGGACCATTATTTCGACCGAAAATTCCACAAAGTTTACGAACTGTTTCAGCAAAATTTTCCCCATTTTTATAAGTTTTAACTATTGTATAATAACGCGTTTAATAAACTTGTATATATTTTTTTATTTCTAAAGATATGTAATATGTGCCATTTAAATGTACAAAAATTAAAAATAACTAAAGTTTTAAACAGTTAAATGTAGCTACACCTATACCTCGCTTCACGGAAGAGATAAGTTCTTGAAGTATATCATGTATTGTAGTTTTAGAGTATATTCTGTAATATATTGACCATACAGTACATATGCGATACATAAATATACACAATACGAAATGATCACTTTTCATTGTGATATTTGGCCAAATATTTTTCCATGCACGATTCATCATTGGTTGGTTGACAGTTCTTTCCACGACTCATTATTATAATTCAATGCATCCTTAATATTAAATGGCTTCCGAAATTACCTTATTTACGAGTAATTTTCCCATTCAGTGCCGTCAAAGAAAAGTTGTTTGTAAATAATATACTTTAAAAGTATTGTACTTATTACGCCTTGATCCATTGGCTGAATTACATTTTGTCAGTTGCAACGATCAATTTTTAAATTTTCTAAAATGAATGATTAAGATTTTTTCGTAAAGCGAATTTATTGATATTTTTTTCAATTCCGCTACAGAAAAATTCCATTAAAATATTAAGCTAGCTTCCGAAATATCAATTGCAGCTGATGAGTCGTGTGATATTAGTGATACAGCACAAGTAACAAACCCTCTTTGTGCGATATATGTCGGCACAAGGTCCCAAAGAAGAACTTCTTGGACTGCTGCCGCTCAAGGGACAAACACGCGGAGAAGATATTGCGAATGCTATAGAAACATATCTGGAAAACACTGGAATTGAACTAAATAAAATAATTTCCATTGCTACTGACGGAGCTAAAAGTATGATAGGCGTAAACAAAGGAGTAGTTTCAATTTTAAGGAGAAAAATTGATCACGAAATTCTCACGTTCCACTGCGTAATACATCAAGAAGCGCTTTGCGCCCAAACATTTCCTGAAGAAATGGTAACTTTAATGAACTTCGTTATCAAAGTAAGAAACAGCATCTTGACCAAACCAATCTATCATCGCCAATATAAGGTACTCGTGGACGAAATGGATAGCGAGTACCTAGATTTACTTCTGCACAATAAGGTTCGCTGGCTTTCCAGAGGTAACGTACTGAAACGCTTTGCTTCATGTTTAGAAGAAATAAAATTGTTTCTACGCGAAAAAAACATCAAACATCAAGAATTGGAAGAAGACACATGGCTACAAAAATTACATTTCATGGTCGACATTACTTCACATCTTAATGCTTTGAATATATTAATGCAAGGGAAAGGAAACGTCGCATATACATTATTGAAAGAAGTAGAGTGCTTTGAAAATAAATTAAAAGTTCTCACCGAAGATATAGAGAGAGGTGAATTACTTCACTTCAAGAATTTAAGACAGTATCGTGACAAAAAAACATTTGTTTTGATGCGATTTATTTCAGCAGCGTATTAGGAAAATTGAGGAACAATTTTGGTGAACGTTTTCAACAGTTCAGATTAAATAAGACTATACTAGCTTTTATCGTACGTCCTTTCAAAATAAATGTCAATGAACTTAACTTAACACCGTTCGACACAGATGCTGGTTTACTCCAGATGCAGTTAATAGATTTAAAAAATTGGAACAACAAATTCACAGATCTGACCAGCCGCTTGGAAGAACTCGAAAGATAGAAATCCAATTTGATTTCTCAGCACAAGTGGGCAGCTATAAAACAACTGCCTAAAATAGAAACAATAATATTTGATCCATGGAATAGTTTGCCTGAAACATATGACGCGTTAATAAAACTAGCTTTTGGTGTTCTCACAATCTTTGGCTCTACATATGATATACCATACGAGTATATGCGAACAAACATTCTCAACTATGAACCAAATAAAAAATAAACTTAGAAGCAGAATAACGTATGAAAATTAACAATAATGTATTCAATTAAAAATAAGTAGCCATTTGCCAGATATATAGTAACATAATAAAGCTATCAAAAGCGATGCATGGACGCCGTTCTAATTAAATTTTTA
The DNA here is from genome assembly GCA_949825065.1 of Odontocerum albicorne. Classification (NCBI taxonomy): domain Eukaryota; kingdom Metazoa; phylum Arthropoda; class Insecta; order Trichoptera; family Odontoceridae; genus Odontocerum; species Odontocerum albicorne. The sequence continues at coordinate 34,852,868 of OX463848.1, forward strand.
AATAAAAAATCTCGAACTTATTTTTTCCCTAAAAATTCATATCCATATAAGTATGTACGAGTATAATACATATTATGTATATTACATATGTGCTCCCTGGTACCTTTGTTATGCTGTTTCCATGACAATTTGGCTTCTGTCACTTGACAAACTGCCGACCCCTGCCATATGTCAACTCAAGATTGCATAGCTCGCTACACAGTATAGCGTACCGACGAATCCTAGTAACACCTGTTGGCGAATAATCCAAGTTCTAAGAGCAACTATAATAAAGTGACGCGAATTAAAAGATATTTACAGCGAGTCCGGCCAAGAACAGGTTTCAGATTTTTATCATTCCTGATGAATTGGTCAGAAAGGCAGAAAAGTTGGCGTTGCCCATACAAAAGGACAAATCACAAGTGAATTGTTGTATCGATTAAATATTTATAATGTTATCAGTATGACAAAGAAGTGTATGATTGTTTTAGTATACAAATTATTGAAAAACAACAATGGATTTAATTTATTTCAAAGACTAAACATTTAAACTAAGGCACATGCTTTTTTAAATAGTAAAAAAGGTAATCTGAAATCAAATAAATAACATATCAATTTCCTTATTAAAAATACTATGAATTAATAATTATAATAGCATGATACAGTGGTTTTCAAACCTTTTCGATTCACAACGCCCTTAATGTACGAGTATAAAGATTTTTTTCACTGTAGCCTAAATAAAAACTTACGAATACGTGGGATGGGTGAGCCTTTTGTTCACCAGTTTCTCAAACTTAGAATCAAACTCGACACAGCTACCCTTATTTCCTATTCCACGTTGAGATTTGAAGGATATTCAGTTATTATTACTGATTTCGCCGAAGGCCCAGCTTTGGAGAGGTAAGTATCGTCGCAAATGGGACTAGGATACGCCAAGTTTTAGCACTCTTCAAAGGATATTCATCCTTTATTCATATACAAAACTCAACCAGTCAACAGACAAATTTTATTTTCGGTGTATTGTACTAAGATTGCGTGGGATTATTAAAAATGTCTAAACTGTTGTCAATCTATTTTATTTATTAAACAGTGCTTTTTTATGAAATATTCAAGAGACTAACTACTTACTAATCTTATAAACCTATTTAATATTCTCTTCCAAAATAAAAAACAATACCGCCCGGACACATCAACCAACAGCCAATGTCACAAATATAAAAAAAATCACACGCTGCTGTTATTTACTCAACACATCAGGACGTGGATAAAACATATTGCAACTGTATTATTGAATTTTTACACCACACGCATCATTTTATTCCCAAAAGTGAACAAAGTATGTAATCTGTTATTACAAATTAGAACTATCTAAATCATTATGGACAATAATGTGCAATTTAGGCGACATCTGTTTTTAGATTTTACAATTCATTTTGGTCGAATTTTGGACCAACTTCAGAGCATTCCGGATAGAGCTGGGTAATTATAAATTTATTTAGATGTGCTCTTGGCTTTCTATTAAAAACCGAACAATTGACATGGTTCACCTAAGTACAGCGCGCCCACATAATAATTATTTTAAAATAATTTAGGCATATTTCTCAACCTCATTAGACCATCTCAATCTAAATACAATATGATAGCGATGCCTTATATGTGTTATTATATAAATCATACGATCATCCAAAAATAAAAATGTGTAGGCGATCATTGCATGAACACGCCCAGCAAAGCGCATAGTTGTTTATTACGAAAGAATGTTCACATTCTTCTGCCGGCAGGATGATAACAATGATGAGAAAAAAACAATTAGATAAGTTAAGTCGTAATACCAATTAGATGTTTAACTAAAAATTATTACAACAACACCAGGCAAATTACACCAGCAATTGTATGTATAAAAAGATTTTTAAATACCAAAGACAAAGGAGATAAACTACACAACAGCGGTGCATATCTAATGGAATGCGCTTATGAAAGAACAAACATATTATATATTGGAATGAGATAGAGGCACATTGGCACTAGGATACAACAACAAAAAAGTTGTAAATCCAAACTACACAACAGCGGTGTATATCTAATGGAATGCGCTTATGAGAGAACAAACATACGAGTATATTGGAATGAGATAGAGGCACATTGGCACTAGGATACAACAACAAACAAGTTGTCTATCCAAACTACACAACAGCGGTGTATATCTAATGGAATGTGCTTATGAAAGAACAAAAATATATTGGAATAAGATAGAGGCACATTGGCACTAGGTTACAAGAACAAACAAGTTGTCTATCCAAACTACACAACAGCGGTGTATATCTAATGGAATGTGCTTATGAAAGAACAAAAATATATTGAAATAAGATACATGGACATTGGCACTAGGATACAACAACAAACAAGTTGTCTATCCAAACTACACAACAGCGGTGTATATCTAATGGAATGTGCTTATGAAAGAACAAAAATATATTGGAATAAGATAGAGGCACATTGGCACTAGGATACAAGAACAAACAAGTTGTATATCCAAACTACACAACAGCGGTGTATATCTAATGGAATGCACTTATGAAAGAACAAAAATATATTGGAATAAAATAGAGGCACATTGGCACTAGGATACAATAACTAACAAGTTACCTATCCATCAGTAACTTTATACTAGTTAATGGTTTTTGCTCGGAGTATCGGTCCAACATTGGGACACCTTACTCCTTCATCGGACATAGTGAGACGGACGTGGGATATTTTTTTGAGGATATTTGGGGTTATTTGGAGTAAAACAGCAACTTTACAGAATTTATAAACAATATGAGAGAAAACATTATTTCAAAGTAGTGTTAAAATTTTACAGAAGTCACAAACACGACAGCATTTTTGTTCGAACTTTAATGTAAAAGAGTGGAACGTGGATAGGGAAAAATACTGAAAGGAACCAAATAAATGCTATAGAAATGTGTGCACTGAGAAGAATACACGGGTCGAAAATGTATGACAGAATAAGGAATTATGTGATTAGGGATTAAGAATGCGTTTCGTAAGATAAAGAAAAGCACTCAGAGAAAGTTTGGACATGCACAATATAACGAATGAATGGAAAAAGACTAATAAGACAAATAAAGTGTAGTGAAAATTTAAAAGAAAAGCGTGGTAGAGAAAGATCAAGCATGGTTGGATCAAAAGAATGACGTTTTGAAAGAAGCAAATATAAAAAATCAGATAAATCGTAGCATGATAAAGTGTATGGATGTAGAAGAGATAGGAAAGTCTGATGATCTGTCCTGTCTGCCCACTCCGACAGTGAAATGGCGTGATGATACTCGTATGTATGTAATAACAAAGGTATTTATTATGATGACAAAATATCTATTCCATTTTTGTTGCTATACACATGTATGTATGTGAAATTTTTATAATAGAATGAAAAACAAAAACTAAATGTAATAGATAGTGAAACCCAAGTGGAAGAAGACATCGGTTTGGGCTCGTGTAAAGGCTTTAGCATCGGACAGGCTGGCGTGCAGGAGGTCCAAGCAATGTTTTAGTCCGTAAAAGAAAAAGATAACTAATCGGAGTGAATTAAAATATGGTATAAATTAAATTCTGCGATGATAATCTAAACTTGAAACTTCGACAACGGTTAGTCAAATGCCACGTTTGGTCAGTGTTATCGCATGGAGTAGAATCATGGACTCTTAAAGTTGGTAGTATGAACCGACTAGAAGTATTCAAAATGTGGATGCATCGGAGAATACTACGGATACCCTGGACGGATGTGGTCAGCAACACGAGGGTTCTTCAAAGAGCCAAAGTTAATAGAGAGTTGCTGACTAATATTAAAATCCGAAAGGTGTCCTATTTGGGTCATGTACTTAGAAGAGCAAAGTACAAATTACTGCACCTGATCATCCAAAGCAAAATAGAGGGTCGAAGAGGTGTTGGCAGGAGGCAAGTCTCCTGGCCCCGCAATATACGTGATTGGACTGGTATAAGGAGCGTTGGGGTTCGGGCTGCCGGGGACAAAGATACCTACTCTCAGGTGGTATTCAAGGTTGGGGGGACCTGACATGACACTGGGAAGAAGAAGATAAATTAAATATATACGATATAACAATACGCTAATTCAAAGAATTATAAAGATAAAAAAAACATAAAAATGATATACATTAACTAGTTATAAAATGTATATTATTTATAGTTAAGGTATTAACATTGTGGAGGTTTAAAGACAATGTAATTTGTTTTATCAAACACTGTTTATTCCACTTTATGTAACGGTATAACCCTACCGGTTTCAAGGTTTTCACCTCATCATTAGAGGAGCACAAACAAAACAAATTACAGTGTCATAAAATGTTTTCATTAGACATGTATTTAAAACTAAAAGCCGGTAGATATGATTATGTGTTCCGTACAATAATATTTTTGACAGACTCGATTTCACTGGCTAATTGCGCTAAAACGTTTAAGATATTTTTTCCCATCAGCATCCACTGCAAATGTTTAATGAAATAAATATTGACGTAAGCTCTCCAAAATTGGCCATATTAAGAAAATTAAATGCCATTTTAGGATCAAGTCTAGCGGCCGTAAGTTTAAACCATTAAATATTAGGTGTTAACATAAGTTGTGTCCGTTTTTTTCCAAATTTAAAAATGAGCACCAAAAGTACGTCATTCGAATGGGATCTTCGTGAATAATATGGTTTGAGCGGTCCTCACCGAAGTCCACTGGTCGTCCGGAACGCTCCATGTCTTTCAGGTCGAAATTACCGTCATTGAAACGCAAAAATTCATAGCATATTCACCGTACACTTCGCAAATATCGCGAGCAGCTTTGGCAGCATTATTCCCTCGACTGAACGCGAACAGAAGGAGGTGTTGAAAATGCTCACTTTCGTCTACTTGACATTCCATTTTGAAGGCTTGTAATCAAATAACATAATATATGTAATGTAAAAGCAAACACAATAACTTGTAGAGCAGAAAATTTTCTTTCGAATGACGTATAACCTTTACCATTTTGTTTTACTTTTAGTGCTCATTTTTAAATTGGAAAAAAACGGACACAACTTATGTTAACACCCAATATATAAAAAAAAGTTAAGCTCCTAGTCTCGAAAAGACTTAGAAACGGGCATTTTCTACGGTGGCTGCTGAGTTCGTTATAATGTCATATTATATTTTTATAAATACTGCAGATGAGCTCGATTGGCTGAGATTATTTGATTTATTTCAGTTCAGTTAGATCCCACCACAACGTACACTGTTATGGGAACCAAAATAAGTCCCCATCCTGCGCGATCCACTTAAGAAGCACCAAATCTATTTCTTTTTATGAGCGCGACGTCATTTAGGCCCGGATTCATAGTCCGGTCTGAATAATAAATGGTAATTTCTAACATTAAAATTTCATGATTTTGTATTCAGAATCAGGTCTCATACGCTCTGAACTTTAAATTGAGATAATGAAACCACGTGGTTCTTATTTAAGGAATCTAACTTCTGTAAAATATAGTTGGATTTAGTATTTAGTGTTGAATTCGAGCATTCGTGACACACCTGAGGGTGAAAATAATAATAGTGACGGTGGACTCAAGGTCCGGCGTCACGGGAGAAGGAAAATAATAGTGACGGCGGACTCAAGGTCCGGCATCACGGGAGAAGGAAAATAATAGTGACGGCGGACTCAAGGTCCGGCATCACGGGAGAAGGAAAATAATAGTGACGGCGGACTCAAGGTCCGGCATCACGGGAGAAGGAAAATAATAGTGACGGCGGACTCAAGGTCCGGCATCACGGGAGAAGGAAAATTACTCGCAGCGCAATAAATATACTTATAAAGCGATTTCAACAAATTCAAACAATATCTTGCACATCTTCACAATCCAAAGACGGTTGTAGAATTATCTCTTACCAGCTGAAATATCGTTTATTTTCGTCATTTCTCAAAGCGAGATGCTTACCGCAGTGTTGGCATCTTCATTAAAACATATGTAAATGTATATGTTGATAACAAAATAAACTTACTAATGACGTCCCACGAAGAGATCGTGACATTTTGCATAAATATGGAAATAACGACTCCAAAACATATAACTGTTGGTGTAACGTTAAAAAAATACTTGTCTAATTAATTAGTTAGGCAAGTATCATCGATTTATATGAGTGGCGCAACCATGTAAATTTTACATATTAATCGTTATGTTAACATTTTTAAACATGATGAAATAGGTTATGAAAGAGTTTTCATTAAAATGTATTAATGAAGCATATCATGTTATTTTTTCTAGCACGACATACGGTTTGGGCCTTCTGAGCCCTGGCCTGTTGTGTGCGATAGTAGACACTCATTACGCTCCTTTTTGGCGGCAGATTGTATGATCATGATATTTATGTAGCATCTTGTTTTTCTGTATTCACTCACACGCTGAATTTTTATTGTCTTGTAAAAAATATTAATGATCGCAATCGATTCAAATGAATAAATAAAACCAAAAAAAATACATGTATTGCATCACGCCGTATCCCTTACAGAGAAGGGAGACAACACAATTGCAAACATTTCAAATATTTTCCGTATGCTTATACTCCCACAATATTACGTAAAGAATATGCATTTTCCCTCCCTCCATTTCCCTTGCCGATAATTTATTATTTTAATACGATGGGTAAGCTGTCACTGTCGTGATAAAACTGAGTGATACTTGTTTACTCCAAACTGGTAAAACACTTGTCAAGAACCAACATTTGGTACCAAAAATTATAAAAAAGGGTTCCATTCTGGTTTAAAAGCTTGTCTAGTAACAATTTTCACGCTAATATCATTGCATATCCACGTGCGACAGTATATAAAATATCGTTACTTATCCACGTGCGACAGTATGTCAAATATCGTTACTTATCCACGTGCGACAGTATTTCCAGCACACACGATAACTAACTGTAAATTAAGTGCCTACACAAGTGTTTCTCAACCGGAATGCTCGATTATTAGAACCGACGACAATGTAGCCTCCCGGCCACGCTCTATGTATGTATCTTCAACTCGAATATGTTAAATGAATGAATGAACTACTATTTCAGTTTAAACTATTGAACATTTTGGCTCTGTGATAATCATTAAGCATATTTTTTTCTCGGTCAAAATGTGCCACAATAAACTACAAAACATGTTGCGAACAAAAAATATGTGACGATAGACCGCGAAACACATTTCGAAAAACTATAAAATGTGTCGCTATCGACTACAACATACTACAGAATATGTCATTACCGACTATTTCCCGATCCCTGCAATAGGTACGGGTAGCAGACCCAGCAGCATGCTACACACAGAAGGCAGCTCTTAAAAGCCACACGGCAAATCTCGGCAAACCTGTAGTTATTAGCACGCGATGCCACATTCCGCGGAGGTGAACATTTGTATGCGGAAACGATCTTAATCGCCATTATGGGAGCGCTCCTTCTACAATACCTATACCCATCTATTTGTATCACAATGGAATAGACTTCCTCCGAAGTGTTCGCAAGGTTTTGACATATTATCTCAGAGACCACTCAAGTTCATACTTTTTAAGAAATGAAATGTCTTTAGTATGATAATAAATATGCAGTAGAACCTCGATTACCCGGATTTTCGTTAATTCAGATTATATAAAATAACAACGGACTAAACGAACGCTTTACAAAACACGTGGCGAGATAATATTGTACGAGTATATCGAAGATAACGAAAATAAAATGTCTGCAGTTTAAAAAATGGAGTAGCCGAAGTCGTATTTTTACCGAAACACAGGTCTCAAAGCGGCTTCATAGTTTAAATATTCAAGTACATATATGGTACACTAGTAACTACATGTAGCTATGATGTCAGTGAGTACGTATTTAGATTCAGGACAGGATTATTCTCACTAGTCATCTAAACAGCTATTATCGATTAAATATTTATTTTTAATTATATCGATGTCATAAAAAATAAAACGTGTTTTACTATAATTAAAAGACAAATTGGATGGCTTGAAAAAGGGGAATTTGGGACGTTTATCCAATGAATAAAGCATTGCCAACTCAAAAATCTTGCGTATAAAAAAATGGTAGTAGTAATTTATTTTTAACAAACACTGTTTATTCCACTTTTTTATGACGGTATAACCCTACCGGTTTCAAGGCTTTCACCTCATCTTCAGGGGAGCGCAAACAAGACTAAATGCTGTTCGGACTGGTACCGATATAGACACTTCAACGGTTGGAGGCGGGAGGGGTGAGGGGAAGGCTAGGTATTATTTCGGCCAAGAGCGGGGAGATTTTGGGGAAATAACTATTCAACAGATGCTCTGATCTGTATATTGACTTAGAAATTTCTAGGGCCTCCAATCTGTCCAATCTATTTCCGTTGTCGCTAATATGTAAGAATTTGGCATCATTGATAGAAAAAGTATGATTCTCACGGTGACAATGATTAGCCATTTCAGAATAAATTAGAGGATTTGTTAAGGCAGATTGGTGTTCACGAAATCTCTTTTCAAAAGATCTTCCTGTCTTTCCTATATAGAAATTATCACAGTCAGCACATAAAAGTTTATACACACCGCTGTTGTTAAGTATTCCATTTTTGCCTTTCCCATTAAATAAGAGTTTCCGGAGATTGAAGTTAGTGTAAAAAGCTGGCTTTATGTGACTTGGAATATTTTTGGTTATTTCATTTGATATATTTTTTATAAATAGGACTTTGCTCCATTTATAGGTATGCTTATAGGTGTCGTTAAATATATAATCTTTTATGAGTTTCTTTTTTGTTTTGTTTTTTAAAAGTGAATCAATGAGGCTTCCAGGATAGCCATTATTTGTAGCAATTTTTTTGATGGTTATTAATTCCTTTTTAAAATTGTCGTCGGTTAATGGGACACTGAGCAATCTATGAAGCATACAGTTAAAGGCGGCGAATTTATGATTATTAGGATGGTTAGAAGTTGCTGGAATTATGGAGTCTGAATAAGTATTTTTCCTATATATATCAAAGTCAAATGTGCCTTTTTTCCGAGATAATGTTAGGTCCAAGAAATTTAATTTTCCGTCCTGTTCTGTTTCTAATGTAAATTTTATAAAACTTTCTATAGAATTTAAATATTTAAGAAAATGGTGTAATTGTCTATCGGTACCCGTCCAAACACAAAGAATGTCATCTGCATACCTAAACCAGCACAGAACATTTTTGGTTAGCTTAAAATTACTCCTAAAGATACATTTTTCAAAATAGTTCATAAATATTTCACTGAGAAGTGGAGACAACGGTGAGCCAATAGCTAAACCATTCGTTTGTTTATATATTTTATTGTTGAAGTTAAAATAATTTTGTTTGATGCATAAGTCCATTAGTGAAATCAATTCTGAATTTTTAACAAGGTCCTTACTTTTGTCATTTATGATATTTTTTGCGAGCTCTAAGGATCTCCAACCTGGTATGCTTGGATATAGGTTAGTGACATCAAAGGATACCAGTTTTGCATTATGAGGCATTTCTATGTTATTTAATTTATCAATTAATTCCAATGAGTTTTTGATTGAGTATTCAGCTTTAAATTGGGTTAGATTATAAAACTGTTCTTTGACAAACTTACATATTTTATAGGTTGGTGCCTGGTTATATGAGACTACAGGTCTTATAGGTATATTGTTTTTGTGTAATTTGGCTAAGCCATATAATTGCGGTATTTGTGGATTCATTATACACAAATTCTTTTTAAAATTTTGGTTCATGATGGAGCTACAATTTTTAAGGACGGATTTTACTTTAGTCTGCAGAGAATTTAAAGGGCTGGTTTTTATTACTTGAAATTTATTGTTATTAAGAAATTCTAGGACTTTTTCTTCATAATCCTTTCTATGAAATATAACTATTGATTCACCTTTGTCTGCCTTGGTTAATGTTAAATTATTATCTTTCAAAGTCTTTTTGATGTTCATGGCCGTGGCTAGTTCCTTCCGGGCGATGTTATTCACTTGACACATGGCGATGGATTTCTTGATGTCGGCTGCACACTTGTATTGCACATTTTTGTCCTCATTACGAAGTAGTGCAACAGCGTCCACAGCGAGCTGCTCTATTTGGTATTGCACATTTTTGTCCTCATTACTTCGTAATGAGGACAAAAATGTGCAATACAAGTGTGCAGCCGACATCAAGAAATCCATCGCCATGTGTCAAGTGAATAACATCGCCCGGAAGGAACTAGCCACGGCCATGAACATCAAAAAGACTTTGAAAGATAATAATTTAACATTAACCAAGGCAGACAAAGGTGAATCAATAGTTATATTTCATAGAAAGGATTATGAAGAAAAAGTCCTAGAATTTCTTAATAACAATAAATTTCAAGTAATAAAAACCAGCCCTTTAAATTCTCTGCAGACTAAAGTAAAATCCGTCCTTAAAAATTGTAGCTCCATCATGAACCAAAATTTTAAAAAGAATTTGTGTATAATGAATCCACAAATACCGCAATTATATGGCTTAGCCAAATTACACAAAAACAATATACCTATAAGACCTGTAGTCTCATATAACCAGGCACCAACCTATAAAATATGTAAGTTTGTCAAAGAACAGTTTTATAATCTAACCCAATTTAAAGCTGAATACTCAATCAAAAACTCATTGGAATTAATTGATAAATTAAATAACATAGAAATGCCTCATAATGCAAAACTGGTATCCTTTGATGTCACTAACCTATATCCAAGCATACCAGGTTGGAGATCCTTAGAGCTCGCAAAAAATATCATAAATGACAAAAGTAAGGACCTTGTTAAAAATTCAGAATTGATTTCACTAATGGACTTATGCATCAAACAAAATTATTTTAACTTCAACAATAAAATATATAAACAAACGAATGGTTTAGCTATTGGCTCACCGTTGTCTCCACTTCTCAGTGAAATATTTATGAACTATTTTGAAAAATGTATCTTTAGGAGTAATTTTAAGCTAACCAAAAATGTTCTGTGCTGGTTTAGGTATGCAGATGACATTCTTTGTGTTTGGACGGGTACCGATAGACAATTACACCATTTTCTTAAATATTTAAATTCTATAGAAAGTTTTATAAAATTTACATTAGAAACAGAACAGGACGGAAAATTAAATTTCTTGGACCTAACATTATCTCGGAAAAAAGGCACATTTGACTTTGATATATATAGGAAAAATACTTATTCAGACTCCATAATTCCAGCAACTTCTAACCATCCTAATAATCATAAATTCGCCGCCTTTAACTGTATGCTTCATAGATTGCTCAGTGTCCCATTAACCGACGACAATTTTAAAAAGGAATTAATAACCATCAAAAAAATTGCTACAAATAATGGCTATCCTGGAAGCCTCATTGATTCACTTTTAAAAAACAAAACAAAAAAGAAACTCATAAAAGATTATATATTTAACGACACCTATAAGCATACCTATAAATGGAGCAAAGTCCTATTTATAAAAAATATATCAAATGAAATAACCAAAAATATTCCAAGTCACATAAAGCCAGCTTTTTACACTAACTTCAATCTCCGGAAACTCTTATTTAATGGGAAAGGCAAAAATGGAATACTTAACAACAGCGGTGTGTATAAACTTTTATGTGCTGACTGTGATAATTTCTATATAGGAAAGACAGGAAGATCTTTTGAAAAGAGATTTCGTGAACACCAATCTGCCTTAACAAATCCTCTAATTTATTCTGAAATGGCTAATCATTGTCACCGTGAGAATCATACTTTTTCTATCAATGATGCCAAATTCTTACATATTAGCGACAACGGAAATAGATTGGACAGATTGGAGGCCCTAGAAATTTCTAAGTCAATATACAGATCAGAGCATCTGTTGAATAGTTATTTCCCCAAAATCTCCCCGCTCTTGGCCGAAATAATACCTAGCCTTCCCCTCACCCCTCCCGCCTCCAACCGTTGAAGTGTCTATATCGGTACCAGTCCGAACAGCATTTAGTCTTGTTTGCGCTCCCCTGAAGATGAGGTGAAAGCCTTGAAACCGGTAGGGTTATACCGTCATAAAAAAGTGGAATAAACAGTGTTTGTTAAAAATAAATTACAATGTCTTTAAACCTCCACAACGTTAATGCCTTAACTATAAACAACAACAAATGGTAGTAGTATTGAATGGCTACGAAAAGGGCAGCTACGAGTACCTAAAAACAAAAAGTCTAATTGAATTTCTGAAAAAAATTAATTCTGATCGATTATAGACTCTTTGTTATCCGGACCATCTTTATTCCCATTTAGTCCGGATAATCGGAGTTCTTCTATAAATGTAATAGTATTTGGAAGTCACCCTTGTCGGCACTAGCGGTTTAATGTTGAGCATGTAGCTTGTATTCCACTCGAAGGTTTCGGGTTTGATTCTATATTGTATCCGAAAAAAAGTTCTAGTCTGGCAAAAGTTTATCTGACAATATTCACAAGCGGCATACGTGTGCTGGTATTGCGACCTCTTCATGTGCAGGGTAATATTGCAAACACGTGCGATAACGAACCGCGAGTTCATGTCTACTCAAGTAATTATAAGCCTTAAAGATCGATGAATGGGGCCGAAAACAATATTGTGTCCCTGCTACGCTTTGCAATAGATTCAAATCACGAATTTGGATCTATTCAAATACGAATAAATAAATGAATGATCTATTCAAATACGAATAAATAAATGTACTTGTTGTAAACATCAAAGTAAAATAAACATTATCATCATAAATATTTTACAACAATATCCTTGTTTTAACCTGAAAATGAAGGTTGCAATGCTTAAAAAATGTAGATATAAATACGTTCAAAACTACATAGTGGGTATTCGTTACGTCAAATCGTCTGCGATGCTGGAAGACGGTAAAAGCTTTTTTCTGGTTAGAAGAAGGTTGAAAGATCACACTCGAAATGCAAAATCGTTTAAATTCTTCGTTTATTAAAGATGTGTTTAACTGAACACAAATTTTGCAAAAGAAATTAATACCCATTTAAAATTTCCTCAAGTTGTCTCTCTCAGTTGTCAAGTAATTGATATTCAAGAATAATTTTGAATACAAATGTAAATTACCGTCATAATACAAGAGATAATTTGCAAACAAGTAATTTATGTTAATGCAACAACCGAAAAATATAATGGCCAAGGTGAAAATAAAAAACCAACTTATTGTTCCTCGCCAGCATTGTGTTGGACTTGGAGGAGAGTGCGGGAGGCAAGGTCGCCAGGACTTCCTGGTAGTTGCCTGCCATTCATAACCGGATGAATCATCGGCAAAAAAATCATTATCACATAATCTTCATCATATAAAAACACTTTAGTATAATACTCTCCAACAAAGCCTAAAGAAAGAAGAGTTATTACATCATTAGACTACCAAACTGCTGAAAATCTCTAAGTGTCCTTGAAGTATCTATAAGTGTTCTCATCCTTGTTCATCAAGTATTCAACTATAAACAACAGTTCGTCTTTTTTTGGGTCGTTTCCTCAACATTGAAGATATTGACAAATTTTTCTTCACATGAGCAATTTATTGCTTTTTGCAGAACATTTTGGAGACCACATCCAGTTATTTGCTTTACTTGATCATTCCATCAGATGCCACCCGGCCTGTGGTCCTTCTATCATTCATCAGTCCAGTCAAAACAAATTTACTACTATATTAAGGTCTATTGATTTCCGGACTAAGTTAAGCGTGTATGGACAAATACTACGTCCATCGCATGACCAGACGATTATTGAAAAAACCAGGTCAAATTAATCGTTTTTTTTTGTTGAAACGTAAGGTTGGAAACGATGGATTTCTACCAATTTTCGTCATTTTATCTTTTTTTCTTTCCTGAATTAAATATAATTGACATTTAATGCAGTTTTTCACTTTTTCTATAACTACTAACCTAGTTAAGTGTGAAAAGAAAAGAAAATGAGATATGTGGGTGAATAATGAAAAATTGAAGCGAGTTGAGGAATTTTGCTATTTGGGGTAAAAACATATTTTCTCATATGGTGGAAGACTTAAGAGGGATATCGAAGGACACTAAAACCAGATACTTGAACCGGATAGTATCATCACTAAGGAGGTTCAGACATTGTAATTTGTTTAATCAAACAATATTTTTTCCACTTTATTGGGTTCGATTCCTGAGTTAGAGCACCCTTAAGGAGAGTTTGCTCTCTAAAAGGCGCTTTATAAATTGTCCTTTAATTATTATTCCGTTACATAAAGTAGTTTATAAGAAAAGTTATGAAGCTTCTTCAGTCATATGAAATAATTAAAATAAGCGAGTATCATTTATTAAATCGAAAACAATATAAACTGGAAAAATAACTACTTTAAATGTTTATTTCAATAAGTTCGCACACACGCATGTTATCAAATTGGCATCGTAAATGAAGCGCATGCACAGGTGTGGACGCCGCAGCGCCGTAGCAAGTCGTTAATTCTTACAGTAAACTAACTGTACCCAACCAGTCACGAGCCCGAATACTCCGCATTGAAGTGTTTATTTTGTATATTACTTTTGACACTTGTTTTACTTTCAGAGGCGCAATGGAAGTGTTAAAAAATCGATATATTCTTTGCGTTCAAAATACACAGAATTTCTGTGATAATTTGTTGCCATAATATAATTTGTTTAAGGAATTTCACAAACTAATAACTAGGCGAGACTTTTAAATAAAAGTTTCATTCATTCACTTAGATGATACTTTTTCATATATCTTATGTAAATGCGGATATGTTTATTTATTATTATTTTTTTCTGTATACCTATAACATATATGCCGACATGGCTTTTAAATTAATAACAAAATATAGAAATAAAAAAAATCAATAGAAACATATAAACTAGTTAATTATTAGCTATCGATTAAAAACCACAATTGTGTACATGTAGAGAACAAAAAATGTCAAACAAATTTGACTTGTATATATTAAAATGATAGAAATAAATTGAATCTCTTACGCTTTCAATATACAGAATTATTACATTGAGAAAGTAAAAGATTTAATTTCTTTCCATCATTTTAGAGCGGAGCGGGAAGGAAAACTATGTCTTCACCGTTGAAGCTTGAGCTTTCGAGTTAAGAACCACTAAAGAAATCAGTTTTTGATAATTAACACGCCCGAAGAGACAACAATAAATATGTCTACGAACTCTTTACCAGGCTGGAACACTTCTTTCAGTGGTAATATTGGGAACCAAACCCAAATCACCGATAGGAAGACAAGCAGCGTCTTATCAACTATGTAGAACACGGATGTTACATGTGTATAAATCCTGAAAATGGAAAACGAAAAAAATACTTCTTCCGTGGCCTAGTTGATAAGACGTCTATCTTACAACCTGAGGGTTAGGGGTTTGATTTTCGTATTTTTTTAAAAAAAATTTTCAAAAATAGACTTTCCAGTCTGGTGTTTACACAAAGCCATTGAAAATGATTTATTGCTGCCAAAACGCCTTGTTTAACATATGGAATCAAAATTTCGTACAATCTCCAGAGCTATACAGACGCCCTCCGTGAACTAGGTGGTAAGACGTGTCTTCGAGCCCGGCCAGTTGCGGGTAAGATTTCCATCGACACCCTATTTAAAAAAGGATTGCAGTCTGATTTCCTCTCAAGGTCTCTGTAATATGTTTATGCTTGAATGAAAGAGATTATTACATGGCGATGAACCCAGCAGGTTGTTCTATTTACAACAAAATGTAATATTATACAATACAATAAAAAAATGTCCTTAATAGTGTGACAGCTGATCTGGAAAGAGTTGTCTGGCTCCAAAAGCCCCCGTAAAGTTATTCGACTCTCAAAGTTATGTAAGTACGTATTCAAAAGCAGATTCCACATAAGTGTTGATCTGAGTTGAAAAATAACGAAACAGCCTTGACTAACTGTTGACACGAAAGAACTATTGAACATGGCTGTAAAAGTTTGGACAATTAATTATCCACGAAAACGACAGAACATACAAACAAGCTAAGCAAATAATATATTTATAAAGAAATCAGAAACAATCAGCACTTTTTTTTCATCAGTGTAACGCAATTAATTGTGTACATGTAAAATGAAAATTATTGAAAAAAGTTGGACAGAAATCTAAGTAAGACATTCTTGGTCAACTTTGTTCATCTTGATTATGTCATGTTCATCTTGATTATGTCATGTTCGTCTTGATTATGTAATTTTGCACATTATCATTTCTGTCGTTCCTCACTGAGGGTCGTGATATATGCGATGTTGGTGATAAAGATTGTGGCAATGGCACGTTTCCACTTCTCGGTCAACTGCCATTTGCATGACAGTATACATACTTCCCTTAGTCAATTCCTTCACCTGATAACTCCATATTGCTGTCAACGTGCCTCTTTCTTTTCTTCCTTGCATACTTCCTATGACCATAAATTTCTCCAGATTATCTGACTGTCTGGAAATGTGCCCGAAAAAGAGCGGAATGCGTTGGAAGCATATTGAGAACAATCGCACAGTCACATTTAGGTCTTGCAGTATGGAAACGTTTGTTATTTTGGCGGTCCACGAAATTCTCAGCACCCGACGCCATTTTACACATAACAAAAACGTAATCTCCTTCAAAGAAACTGATGTTAAATTTAAATTATTAAATGTTTCAACTGAACCTTTTACACATTGAAATTAAGCTCGAATTATTTCTGATCAACTGAAAAACTACGATTAGTATCATTCAACAGAGATAATTAATAATTATAGGAATACCAGAAGCAACTGTAAGAGAACCAAGGAGTGTCCAAAGATTATATTATATATGTAAATATGATGTTACGCCCCTGAACCCAACATATACACATAAATATATTCCTTAGTCAAATTTCTTACCGAAGATTATATAATATAAACCGTTCGAAACCAGAGTAACATTAATACGTGTATAGCATCGTTGTATAAAATCGATTTTTTTAAATTAATAAAGAACAAAAAAACATTATTTATAGTTAAGGCATTAACACTGTGTTAAAAACCATTTTGTTAAAAACTATCTTTATAATAAATACCTCCATTACTCCCGAAAACCTCCGTGAGCTAGTTGATAATACACCAGTTTTCCACCCGGGCTTTCGGATCCGATTCCCGATAGTACCCGAATAAAAAAAAATCTAGTTTTAAGAATTTATCTAGTATTTCGCACGCGTTCGATATTTGCGAATATCGTTTCCAGTCTACGTGCGGTACCATTTCTAACACAATTTCATCGAAAAGCTGAGCATATTTATTACACCCAATATCTTGTGTGATTGTCTCTAGCATTTACTATCAGTACTTATTTACATAAAAAACATTGCAATTGAAATTGCTTATCTAACATACTAATTGGTACAGAAGCCTTTATGAAGGGCAATAATGTTCTATTTGTTGAAAATATGTATATACAATAATATAGGCGACCTATCCCCTCTATTACTTATTCCAATTGATATATCATCAAGTACCAGTCATCACGTAATGTATAACTATTTTATAAATATATATTATCAAAGATTTATACATTTTTTCTAGCAATATTCTAAGTTTTTACTGAAATCAATAAACTATAAATACGAGTATATTCGCATATTACTATTAAACAACTTATAGTTGTCTAAACCAGTGCTCCGCAACCGGTGTGCCGTGGCACACTGGTGTGCCGTGAGCCGGATACAGGTGTGCCGCGGTCAAATTCAATATATTTGACATTTTACAATTTTTCATTATGTATTTAATGCACAATAACAAATAATTTTTCATAATATTATCTATTTTTCAAAATGTAGTATAGAATAATTATTATAACTAAATAATTTTTCAATGGTCCTCAAGTGCCTGGTGCCAACTGTTGAAAACTGCGTAGTGTGCTTTGTACACACCATGGCCGCACCAAATTAGTCATAGACAAGATTGCATAAAAATAAATATGTTATAGTTTTATGTATGTATACTTTTCAAATAAAAAACTAAAATTTATTGTAAAATGTGTGTATCAATTTAATACCTATATATTTTAGCTTTTGGTGTGCCGCGGAATTCTAGGGAGAATTTTGGTGTATCGTAGGTGAGAAAAGGTTGCGGAGCACTGGTCTAAACGATAAACTTTATATGGGCTTCAAAACACCAGTCATTAAATCATTGAACGCACAAATAAAAACCCTGTAGGAAGGGACTATTTATATTATATCTTGAATTATTATTTTGATATTTGCAATAAACCTCTTTCGATGAAGTGGTGTAATGAGTAAACGTCGAGTTAGATGGTAAAGGAGTGTACAGCAGTCGATATTTACCGTTGTTTGACCGTGCCCAGTCGTAGAAAGATTATACACGCATACGCACATAATAATCAATGAAGCCACTAATACATGCGTAATAAGAGGTTCAACATCATGATGGCAATGAAAATAAATTGTTGAATTATTTATATACGAAAAAAATTTATTCAAAATGAGAATTCAAGCTGCAAAGGAATTACAAAGTTTTAAATTGTCAGGTTTTCGGCACATATTGATAACCAACATTTTACAGTTTCTGAGATATTTCGATTTAAAAATTGAAATTCCTTTTTATATTAGTGGCATATAGCATTTGAGTAAAAATATCAATTCCAAATTTATACCAAACGTGTATATTGATTGGTCACTCGATAAAAATTTACAAAAATCTATTTTTTTTTAAATTTCGTTCTTACCAATTTGTGCCAGAAACTCGACGATAAACGAGTTTAATAAAAATAAACTAATGAATTTAAAAATGTTTATATTAAAAGTATAATTTTGATATATTTAAGAGAGATATATCACAATACAAAGAATTAATAAATATTGTATTTGATAAAGATTCGTCACCAATAAAAAAGAAGGAAAGTATTCCAACTAATTTTTTCAATAATAATGTCGTATTCTTGTTTTTTTATTGTATAACATTATAAGTCGAAAGAAACTGGCAATGACGGGGACAGTTAAGGAAATGCGAGCAAGAGGAACGTGCCCTATAAGATGGACGGACCAAATACAGAAGTTAACAGGATCCAACAATGTGAACTTAAGACTGATATGTTGAATAAGATGAAGAAGAGCACTCTGAAATAGTTTGGGCATGTAGAACGAACGAAGAAAGAAAGACTTACAAAATAATTATATATAGTGCAAATGAGACATTGTAGAGAAATACCAAGGAACGTATGTATGGTTGGACAATAATGAATTATGTAGAAGAGGCGAAGGATGTGTGTCGAGATAGCATAGTCTAAAGCTCTGTACTCTCACCTATCCCGATAGAGAAATGGCGTGATGCTACAGTCAACAAGAACCAGGACCAGGAAGGATGTAGACAGGTGATTCGACACCAAGTTCGAGAAATAGCAGTGGACCACGACGCTCAACATTGATACGATAAAAAAGTAATTACTACAATTTCGTTGTATACAGTACAATCTGGCGAGTTCATTGCCATATAGAAATCTCTTTCAAATAACCTGAAAAATGTTCAAAAGTCTCGTGTGAAAAACTAAATTTTTCAGTCAAGAATGTAATAAAACATCGAAAACCGAACGCGCAACTTCATGTAGGAAGCCAAGTGTTTAGCATCTAGGTCACAGTGGTAGTCTTGTTTAGAACAGAAAAAATACCCGAAGTTTTTGGGTTCGATTCCCGGCGGCAACAGAACAAAAATATGTCTACTTTTGAAATACGAGTACAAATAACTATTCATCAATTTTTCAGTTTGGTCAAAAGATATTTTCAATATGCCAATAGGCCTGATTGAATATCAACGGCTGAAATTATAACGCAATGAAGAAAAAAACATAAAAGAAAAGATATTTTCCAAAACATAAATTATACCAACAAGTTTCAACAGTCGGAATTCGATAACTAATAAAACTCACCGATTAAAATAATTTAAGCAGAATTTTGATTTGGAATGATGTTCTTACCTGAAACAAAAACAAAAAATATTAAATACTGAACTTTCGTCAAGTAAAAATTTTAAATTATATGAAAAAAAATCCTAGTAAAAAGTACAAAAATAATACATAGATACAGAAAAAAAACAATGTCAGTCGTATGTAAAACCGATACAAACTTTACCCTCATATTTTGTTAAAGTTAATTTTTGGGTGTCAAGACTATTTAAGGCTTTGAATACCACGAGTCACTGCCTAAACTTCACCCTTTCAGGACATTTCAATAAAATAATAATAATACAAAGCAATTTGAATGACACTGTTTTAAAGTAAATAACACCTGGAAGCTTTGTGTTTTTTGTACATACAAAATTGTAATTAATTAGAATATTTGAGAAAAAATCGGATTAAAGATAACTGATTGTTAGAGACGGAGTAGAATTCAATGAATTGTGAAATATACGATACGATAGGCAATCAATCCCTCGTGATTGAGTATGATTGAAGCGTATTGCGGATAAAAGATGCCTATACGTGTATTGGTTTATTGTGTGCACGCTGTTGCACTACAGCAAGCACACACTTTTGACAAATCAAACCCAAAGTTCCATTGGCAAGCACATACAAGTTCTAAGAGGATCGGCAGGTTTAATCTGTTGCAACCTTTCGTTGGTAGAATTTTTTAAATAGCACTATTTCGTGTTGCTTATCAACACTATAAAAATGATGATAAGCAAGATACTATATAAGCTACAGAAAACCATAAATTCTAGTGTAAAATGGTCTAAGAGTAAAACCAGTCCCGAATTGAAACTGCTAGGAATCGAAACTGAGGCGCCCGCTTGCTTAGTGTTAATGGCTAACCTTTAGACCATGGCCGCAGACAATGAGATAGCTCATTCATATTTAAAGAAGGAGTTGCTAAAGACTTGCGTAACAAATATATGTCTGAAATTAATGGAGAAGGAAGAAGACATAGATCAAGGAAATAATGGAAGGAGAAAGTTGGAGAAATGTTTACTGATGGAAAGGTAAGAAGTACGACAAAGAGAAGAGCATATATGACGAGACGTGTGGATGAGGACGAGTAATTTATGCGTGGATAGAATCGGAAATGAGATCTACCCTTCGCCTACTCCAAAAAGAGCATGGTACGAGTATGTACTCGTATGTATGCAATTCATAAGTACCACTTAATAATTTTAGGTGGAATTAAGCCTAAAAGTAAGATATAAAACAATATAAATCAAGAATAACAATTATTCTATCCACTACATCATTGGCACTGGTAATGCTCCCTCACATATTATGACAGATATCAATTATTATTACAATCAAATAAATAATGATGAGGGGGAGTCTATGTGACTTATTAAAAAAAACTCGTAAACCCTTTTAGTTAATAGTCAGAGATCAGTCAGTAATAAATTAATCATCAGAACGGATCTAAACACCCTTCACGATCTGTCACCACTTCGGTCTATCTGCAAAATCTCTTATTCAGCTTGTCACTCCCAAGGCACCACAGTTCGTCTCCACTCCATTAATTTATTTCCATTTCAGTCTGCTCTTATCTACCAATTTCTTCAACCAATTAATTAATTGAGTTCTTGATTTGATTAATAATGAATCCACGCTTTCTAAAACCAACGGCCACAAAGCACAACTATAGTGTTTTGAGTCTTATCAGTGTAGGTCCTTCACTCTCATCTAAGCATTAAGACCAAGCGACCAGATACTCTGACCGTGGTTTCGCAACCGCATTGTTTCAATGATCATTAAATAATCACTGTTCAGACTTATGAATAATAATCACTCGTATCATGGTTGCAAGCAGCCGTTCAAACTGAGCTGTATCATTGACGCTGCACATTATTCCTGGAGTTTATAGTTAGATAAATATGTAATCTTCTTTGGATATGTTTTTAAAAGTATTTTTTAAATTTTTAACAGAAGGAAACGCTTTGGTAGCTAAAAAAACAATTTTTCAACTTATGGTTTAATATCTTATTCAACCAGTTTTAAGATTGCTTTCATTGTTCAGAATTTAGAAAGAATTAACTATTATTTATAATATAAAGACTCCATTAATGTTTGATCTGTTCCATTTATATATTTAAATGAATATAGGTAGAAATTTAATGGTAGTTCTTCAGTAGTGTATTTTTTAAAGGTACTACAATCCTCCGTGGCCTAGTTGGTAAGACGGCTGGCTGCCTTCCGACCCGAGGGTTGCGGGTTGGACCCCTGTTGACACCCGATTATGTAAAAAAAAAAGGGTTTCAATCTAGTATTAGACCAGACTTTCACCAGTCCTTTTTTAAAAGATCTGAGTTTCAACGGGAATCGAACACGCAACCTCCGGATTGAAAAACAGGAGAGTTTTACACACTAGACCAAGGAGGTTGTCGTGTTTTTATTTTAACTCAATTTTCATGGTTTTCACGCAATACTATATATACATTGATTCCAAGGTTTTCCTATAAAGGTCTATCAATCGGTATAATCTATCGATCAAATTTATGTGTATATTATTCTTATAACGCACAAAAAAGACAAGAGTGAGTTATGAATCTGCATATATACAAGTAATAATAAATTATACACCTCAGAGAGTTGGAGTCGAAGACCTGAAGTATGGTATTGAAGCAATTTAACCATAGGGCATACAGCTACTCGTAATTGCTCTTCCCCGCAATTACCATGTGTGCAACACATAATCACTTCCTCCGTCAGGCATTTGGTTGCAGCATTTAAAAGTAAGATTTCCGATGCAAAGGTCCGTGTTTTTTTATCGACAATTATCGTACTGAAAGAATCTGATGAAGTTCTTCACTGTCAATTTTATTGGGTTGATGCAAAAGTAATGATCGTTTTTTACATGTACAATTAAACATTTTTTTTTTAGATTTGTAATATTTATTTAATCAATTTTATAATTTCCATCAGTTCTTATAACCTTCTCCCATCTTTCTATCAACTTATTAATACCATTAGTGTAAAATTCCGTGGATTTTGATGCGAAAAATGTAGTAAGGGATGTTTTTACCTGCTCTATTGTATCAAATTTTTTATCATTTAAAATTTTTTGCAGCGATCGTAATAAATGAAAATCGGAAGGAGCAAGATCTGGACAATACGGTGGATGCTTGATAACATCCCAATTCAACTCATTTAGCTTGTATTGGGTCATCAAAGCCACATGTGGTCACGCGTTGTCGGGATGAAACACTACCCCTTTTCTGTTTACCAATTCTGGTCTATCATTTTGAAGGGCGATGTTCAATTTGGATAATTGCTGACAATATCGTTCTGTTGTAATTGTCTGATTGCGTTCCAAGAGTTCAAAATACACAATACTCTTACAATTACACCAAACACAAAGCATTACTTTTTTTTATGGATTTCGGCCTTCGAAGTTGTTAATGGGGCTTGTCCAGGTATAGCCCAATGTCTTTTTCTTGTCACGTTGTTGTACACGACCCATTTCTCATCTCCTGTTACCAAACGATGCAAAAAAGATTCATGTTTTTGTCTCGCACTCAAAGCAAAGCACGTTGAAACATGATCCAATAAATTGGCAGCCGACAATTGATGAGGTATCCGAACGTTGTACCGCGAAACCATCCCCATACGCTTCAAATGTCTTAATACGGTTGTTTGGTTGACTCCCATCATCGACGCGATCTCCCTGGTGGTTGGACGTGGATTTGTGTCAATTATGACTTTTAACTTGTTGTCATCAGACTTCAATGGCCGCCCGGTACGTGGTTTATCAAATAGTGAAAAATCCTCAGATCGGAATTTTGTAAACCATCTTCGTACCTGTCGAACTTTGATGACATCTGCTCCATACACGTCGCAAATGTTTTTGGTTGCCACACTCGCGGTATTGTCTTTACGGAATTCATAAAGTAAACAATGACGTAAATGCACTTTATCGACCGACATTTTGAAAAAATACAAGGGCTTTTCACTGTACTCTGGCCAGGCCAAAACTGAATAGAAAGTAGAGGGAAAGCATCCTTTATACAATGGAATCATTTAAAAGAAGATACTATTCATCATTTCTTACCTGGGATTTTTTTTACCTGGGATCATAAAAAACGATCATTACTTTTGCATCAACCCAATAATAAGATGTTTCCAAAACAAATATTTATTTACGCTCTCATGAAAAAGATTTTAAAACAGAAATTTTTATTTGACGGTACAAAAAATGAGAAAATCGGGGCATACATGTATGATTTGAATACAAGTACCGTAATTTCCCAAATTTTAAGGCTTTACTAAGGGGCGCATGATAGAACAAGTATGATTTTAAACCTCTGTGTATAACCTATTTATATATATTCTAAGTTAAATCTTTCTTTTTAAGACTTAAATTTGTTCGTTTTGTTCAATTTATATAATTTGGTTTTATATCTCTCAATATTACACTTGACAAAAGTTTTTTTTCATATAATATCCCTCAATATATCCGAATTAGTGTTTCGGACACACTGAATGGCGTGGCCAGGAGACAATACTGTATTCGATCCCAGTAAGCGAGTCTTCATGTTCGAACCTCTGGAATAGGCACGTACAAATATTGTTACCAGACAAACTCTACTACCAGACAGGATTTTTTTTTGTCACCATCGGGAATAAAACCCGAAACACCCGGGTGAAAGTCAAGCATAGTAATAATCCATCAGCAATGACGGAAGTTAATCAAAAACTTCAATATTTTGAAAATATTTTTTTAATTCAACTTAAAAGTTCTTCGGTGATATTTTTTTTGTGAAAGTGCGTGAAATTTTTCCAAATAAAGTTCTATGATATAAAACATTGGCCAACATAAACATACCAATAAGTGAAAGCGGTCAAATATTGTGAATAAAAAATTCCTAGATAACCGATGTACAAACTCCGCAAGAATTATACACGTTGATACATATTCAATAAGATAAAATTTCACTTTATTTAACAATGACAGATTAATAAGTGAAACAAAAAAAATGGGTGTAACATATCACATTGTATGCTTTTATTAATTTGTCATTAGATAAGCAATTTCTCATATGGATATATTTCTTAAGAAATAAATATTACCTAACAATTGATACATACTATTACTAGGAATACTATTCATATTATGAACGTATTTCGAAATAGCATTGTATTATATTGTATTATACTTCCGTTATATACAGTACAGCCTGGCGGGGTTACCTACCATGTGGCAATATCTTCCAACCAACCAGAAATTCGTGGTCTGTTTGTAAGACACTTGTCTGCCGATCCGGAGGTTGCGGGTTCGATCCCCGATGGATCCCAGATTTTTTAAATAGGATTCCAGTCTGGTTAACACAGTAGGGCCTATAATACCATCTTTCTGGTTGGTTGGAAGAGATTGCCACATGGCAATAAACTCGCCAGGTAAAAATAAAATAAAAAAATAAAAAATATGATAGAGGCCTTTAATGAAAACCACACTGGTACCCTTTTTAAATGAATCAGGGTTACAACGAGAAAAAACCCGCGATCTTCGAGTTGGGAAACAAGCGTCTTCCCAACTAGGTGACGGAAGTCGTCATTTTATGAAATAAATTTGAGAGCAATAAAATTTACAGTTTTTTAAGCTTGCTGTGAAATATACAATTTGAAGATATCGTCCTTCACAAGGGAGTTCGTCGAATTAAACAAACTGTCGAATGTTTAACATAAAAAAAACATCGTTTTTGTCGTTCGCTTCTGTACGAGATAAATATCTGCACTGTTACTACGAGATAAATATCTGCATCTGGACTGTTGAGAGTTCGTTCACACTTGGGGCATCTGAGGATTGGGTGAATCAAAATCAGGATAAGAGTCATGAGGCATATAAACAAGAAAATAAGTGGGCGGTTCACCGAAAATATTAACAATATCGTTATATTCAATCGAGACAAGTAGAAAGATGTTTACACATGAATGGTTGAAGTAAAATAGGCACTAAGTGTCAAAAAAACAAAAAAAACTAAGTATGCAGTTTCGTTATATATGTCATATAGAACGAAACTGCATACTTAGTTTTTTTTTTGTTTTTTTTTTTTTTGGTACTTAGTGCCTATTTTACTTCCACCATTCAAATGTTGGCTTGCTAATTTAATATTCGAACGTGACTTGAACGGAATTCAAAGGATATTTACTATAACAAATAGATTATTTGTACAACGCTGTTTCTTAATACATTGGCATATAGAAAGCGCCTTTTTTTATAAGTTAAGACTAACAAAACAAACGTACGTATAGTGCAAATCTGATTTCAAGGTGTGGTAGAGAAAGACCAAGGAAGGTATGGTTGGATCAAATGAATGGAAGAAGGAAAGGTAGAAAATCAGAAAAATCTAATTTTAATTTGTTTAATAAAACATTGTTTATTCCAATTAATACTCGTATAACGGTATAACCCTACCGGTATCAAGGTTTTCACCTCATAAGTATGGGTTGTGCTTCCTTGATGATGAGGTGAAAATCTCGAAACAAGTAGGAATAAACCGTTATATTAAGTGGAATAAACAGTGTTTTATTAAACAAATTACAATATTTTAAAACCTCCACAGTGTTAACGCCTAAACTATAAATATGATATAGAAAAATCTAAGTTGTATGGATGTAGAAGAGCGAAGGATGTGTGTCGAGATAGGAAAGTCTGGTGCTCTGTCTTTTCTGACAACCCCGACAGTGAAATGGCGTGATTGTATGTATGTAAAAGATGAACCACAAGCGCCACTAAATAAATACAAGTGGAATTATTCTTGAAAATGGGGTGCAAAAATTAATAACAAGTCGGATTCACGAGATAACTAAAACCAGTATGGTTGCCTTTGACATCTCGGGAGATATCTTGATTATTACTATATCAAAATAACGTTAGATGTTAAATCTAATAGGACTTGTTATTCAACCCCCCTAGGCAATGTTTAAAAACCACTGCCACTGGTTAGCAGCGGAACAAACAAAATTGAGAAATGCTCGCCTAATGAATGCAAATCATAAGACGAAATAAATTAAATTTTAATTACTGGTTTGCACTTCAGACCTTGTTGACATATTTATGGTTAGTTGGAAGAAATTACTACATGGTAATAAGCCCGCTAAATTATATTTTAAACAATGAAAGTGTCATACAATTCTATATTATTTTCTCCTATCCTTTCGATTAGATGACGCCTTACGCAAGTGGGATTTGATCGATTTCCTCCTGTGCCCATGTGGATAAGTGCTAAGTGTCGCACATAATGTAAAGGATTGACTTGAGAAGATTGAAGGAAATTTATCAGCCTTACTCTAAAACTATACAAGATTATGCGTGCAATATTGAAAGGAACGATCATACGAGAGAACAAGTAAAATCGAGAAAAATCAAATCTTGGGATTTTACCCTCCTTATTCTGCCCAGATTCTCATACTCGTAT
Source organism: Odontocerum albicorne (assembly GCA_949825065.1). Lineage (NCBI taxonomy): Eukaryota > Metazoa > Arthropoda > Insecta > Trichoptera > Odontoceridae > Odontocerum > Odontocerum albicorne. The sequence continues at coordinate 34,880,231 of OX463848.1, forward strand.
CAACCAAAAGATTTTAATCAATAATTAACATTATACCTCTTCAATTTATGAAATGTAATGAAAAATTATCGATTAAAATATTTATTAAGTGGTTTGGCCAAATATTATTAACATTGGTATTATTTCACAAAACTGACGACATTATTTCAACTCCACCGACATTCCTCCGCCTACTTTCACATTCCCACGATGTGGGTGAGGAAACAACGACCGACAAAACAGCTGAGCCTCCTTTATACCCAGTATCAACCTACAATACTTGATTCGGATGGATTCGATATTTTGCTAAATATAACAGAAAAAAATAAATTTAACACTCAAAACTCCCTCAATAGGGGTAAAATAGAATAAGGATAACATGTAAATGGTTACTACATCTATAAAAATAATGATAACAAGTAAATGGCTACTACATCTATAAAAATAAGGATAACATATAAATGGCTACTACATCTATAAAAATAAGGATAACATGTAAATAACTACTACATCTATAAAAATAAGGATAACATGTAAATGGCTACTACATCTATAAAAATAAGGATAACATGTAAATAGCTACTACATCTATAAAAATCCAGACTAACGAGAATAATAAAATATTGATGGAATTTTCAAATGACTGAATCAATATGTTATCTGGAAAGAAATTTTGAATTATTCAGATAGATATAAGGAAAAAAACACTGTTTACTTTAGTTTAATGTGCTGAATGTATGATATATTATTATGGAAGGTATATTTATTGCATTTTTCCGGTCATTGTTTACTTTTCTATATATTTGGTTTATTTGAAACTGGAAGTAAATAAGTCGTGTTTTCCGTGATTGATGATTGTTTTACTATCGCAAAGGAAAAAAAACGACACTGACAAAAAATATGTATACAGAATATGGTGACGATGCAGCAAGCGATCCTGCGTGTCAAGTGTGGTTTAAACCATTCTTAATGGTGATACGACACTTGAGGATGGTGTTCGCTCTGGAAGGTCGATTACCACTGATACCGACTAAATTAAGGCTTTGATCGAGAATAATCCGTGTTCTACTGCACGATCGAGACTGGATATATCGAAAACTATCGTCTACAAGTATTAAGTGCAACTTCGTGTATGAATTTGACCTAAAAATGCGAAATTACTTTACGGACGGAAATCCAGTTCCGCTTTCTCTATTGGAGACAAACTGCTGTTTTAGTAAAAATCCAAGTATTCATGAAATTTTTTTGGACATTTCTATGCTGATTCTCCCCTTGTCTACATTTAGTTTTTAAAAAAATCCCATATTTAGTTAAAAAAATAAATCCAATATTTAGATAAAAAAATAAATCCAATATTTAGTTTAAAAAATATGTTTTTTTTATCTTCTTTTTATTTCTTTATTCTCTACTTTTAATTTGTAATTTTTATTCTGACTTTCAATGTATTTTTTCTGCTTGTGTGTAGCCTAAAAACTTTGTTACCTCTCACAACTAGCATAACATACGTAAATCTGGTCTGATTGGTTGAAAGAGATAACCGTTAGATAAAAAAACGACTTTTATACCCTTTTCTAATAAAATGCCAAATAAATAAAAATAAAATAAATATTATAAAAAAAATTAAGGTTACGCCCTACGAGCAAGATAAAGAAACATTCTTTGCATGGAATGAACATCTTGATCAAAAGCAGAATCCGAAGAAATCAGTTAGTTTAAATAGGACACATAAGTAAAACAGTCAAAAGTTTCTAAGAATCCTGATCCAAAGGTTGAAGACCGTACGAAAGACTACTTTATCTAATGGCCAGCATCCTGACGACGGACTGAGTGAGAAGAAAACATCGCATCTATCTAGCCCTCTGGAGGTGGAAGTCACTTGTTAAGGAAGATTCTGCCAGAGTTGTTTGACTATCTGTGTTATGCTTTCATTTTTTTAGTTTTAACTTATATATAATATATTTTGGTAATAAAAAGCGAATAAATAGTCATTTAAATTAAGTAATTAGTTTTACGATTATAAATAACTTCAGAAATATTTATTTCAATAAAAGTATAATAAAAATAAAGTATTTAAGGTTCTTTGTTATTTTGAAAGCAGAAAATGTAAAAATTTAGAGAAACTGTAGGAGCTCTATGAAAACCTGTATGAGAACGTAGAGAAGAAATATGTGTCGCGATAGAAAAGTCTGGCTCTCTGTCCTCTCTGACTACCTCGATATGGAAAGTTAATAGCACTAACTGAACTAATGAACATTGTAGGTTTAACAGAAATGGTTATATGCACTAAATACTGTGTAGTGTAACTTTTTTGCTGTATACAGTACAACCTGGCGAGTGTATTGCCATGTGGCAATCTGATCCGGCCAACCAGATAGATGTTGAGTAAGTCTTAGGGGAAAAACTAGACGGTAAGCCTTTTTAAAGAAATTGGTTTCCAACGTGAATTGAACTCGCAACCCCTGGGTTGGGAGATAGGTGTCTTACCAATCAAGCCACGGAAAACAATCATACTCAATCACAAGGGATTGTCTATCGTATCGTATCACAAATAACGTCAAGCTATGCAGAATATTTTTTATTACAATATTATAAATTTATTTTCATTTATCAACATGTATCAAAAGAGCGACAGCTGAGATGGTACGGGCACATAAGACGGAGACCACCAGACCATACTGTAAATCAGGCAATATCTGTGGATCTTTCTCGACAGCCGTCCAGAGGAAGACCAGAGAACTCCTGGATGACTCGATGCTCCAAAATCCTGCAGAGAAACGGCCTAGATGAAAGCGACACCCAGAACCGAAGAATATACAGCCTGAGAACGAGAAGAGCCGACCCCAACAGCCTGCCTAGGCAATGAGTTGGGACAGTGCCAGGAAGAAGAAGCATTGATTGGAAAAGCGACACCTAGAACAGAAGAATATACAGCCTGAGAACAAGAAGAGCTGACCCCAACAGGCTACCTAGGCAATGAGTTGGGGCAGTGCCAGGAAGAAGAAGCATTGATTGGAAAAGCGACACCCAGAACAGAAGAATATACAGCCTGAGAACAAGAAGAGCCGACCCCTACAGCCTACCTAGGCAATGAGTTGGGGCAGTGCCAGGAAGAAGAAGCATTGATTGGAAAAGCGACACCCAGAACAGAAGAATATACAGCCTGATAACAAGAAGAGCCGACCCATACAGCCTACCTAGGCAATGAGTTGGGACAGTGTCAGGAAGAAGAAGCATTGATTGGAAAAGCGACACCCAGAACAGAAGAATATACAGCCTGAGAACAAGAAGAGCCGACCCCTACAGCCTACCTAGGCAATGAGTTGGGACAGTGCCAGGAAGAAGAAAATTTATCAAAATGTTCTAAAATATTGTTACGTCTGAAGCCCTTTACTCAGACAACCATCAATGTACCAGTTCCTAAAAACAGATTAAAGTAAGGCCAGATAAGACAAGTCCGACTTAATTGCTTGACTTGAACCGCCTACTTGACCACGAAGTGTACGCTGCATGAATGCAAATTGCCCATAAAACTAGATTCAATATAATTTATCGAGAACAAGTCTCCAATTATCACTCATAATCAGGAAACAAGACCAGTTCGAGACATAAAAAGATTATAACTAATTAAAAAAATGTAATTAGTTGGTTGTTTGTTTTTGATGACTTGATCGGACTCAAGAAAAGTCACAATGAAAGAAACGAAAATGTTAAATGGACAAAGGAGTTTCTTCATGCATTCCAGCTGATTTAACACGTTTGATAGATAGTCAATGATGATGAGATTTGACTTAATCAGACTCGGAGTCGACAAAAGGTGTGTCTTCGTACATTGATTTAATACGTTTGATAGATACTCAATGATAATGGGGTTTAATTCGATCAGACTCAAGAAAAAAATACAATTTAAGAAACGACAATGTTAAGTAAATAAAAGTTGTCTTCAACGAGTACACTGATTTAACACGTGGGATAGATACTCAATAACGATGGGATTTGACTTGATCAGACTCAAGAAAAATTGACAATGAAAGAAACGACATTGTGAAGTTGACAAAAGAGTGTCTTCATACATTGATTTAATACATTTAATCAATACTCAATGACGATGGGATTTGAATTCATCAGACTCAAGAAAAATTGACAATGAAAGAAACGACATTGTGAAGTCGACAAAAGAGTGTCTTCATACATTGATTTAATACATTTAATCAATACTCAATGACGATGGGATTTGAATTGATCAGACACAAGAAAAATTGACAATGAAAGAAACGACATTGTGAAGTCGACAAAAGAGTGCCTTCATGCATTGATTTATTACGTTTGATCGATACTCAATGATGAGATTTGACTTGATCAGGCTCAAGAAAAAGTGACTGAAAGAAACGACAATGTTAAGTGGATAAAGGAGTGTTTTCATACATTCCAACAGATTTAACGCGTTTGATGTATACTTAATGATGATATGATCTGTAAATAACTCTTGTTTTTGTTATTAAAAATCCAATACAAAACTTTTATTGACATTCCTATAAAATTGAATTAATATTTAGAAAAGGGGTATTAAAAGTTTTTACTAGAAGTTCAAGCACATGTCTTTCGATCCAGAGGTTGTGGATTTGGTTCCCGTTGATGATCAACTTTTTTCAAAAAGGATACAGTTGGCTTTTCAATTCAGGACTATTAATCGTAGTTTTGGTTGGTTATAAGGTATTACCACACGGCAATAAATCCGTCAGTTTATAACATATACAACGAAAGCGTAATATAATACATTAATATGAGCTACTAAGAACTTTAAGGTGTAAATAACTCCATTGTTGAAGTAAATTCGTAACAATCCTGAATATGTGTTATTGAAGTTGAACCATATGATACATTCATTGGTGAATTTTGAAGTTAGTGTGTTTATTTTTTTAATTTTATGTGCCAACATTTCAGAAGAGTTGCAGCTGTCATCGCTGTAAACTTTCAGAAACAACTGCATCGTCAGAAATATTTTTAAATAAAATATAAGGATAAATTAATAGATTATAGTATAGTCGAAATAATTCGTAAGAAGAAACAGGAAGAATGTATCAAAAATATCAGACAAACTCGTATCAAAGACTTGTTCTCAATACATTCATAAACAATTTTCTTTTGTTGGGTGCACATCCCGCCCTGCCAATTTACACGAGGCCATAAATCTGCGAGCCCACATACTCGTATAAGATGGCGACCTGCCAGACAAATTGGTTCCAGTAGGTAAATAAATGCAAGTTCGTTGATCCACTGACTGCGGCGATGCTGCGTTACAATTTAATGGCATGGCTAAAGATAAAATCCGGTGACATACTCATATGGTATCCATTTCTCGGCGAAGCTCGTTGACCTGCTTATTTTGCCATCTCCAACAGGAGATTTTGACAAGACATCATAGTGAAAAGGGACATTGGAGAAAATTCTGATGTCTGGAACACTTTTTTATCTTGAAAATAACAAGATGTTTTCAAAAGTTTTAATTTTGTTTTAGGGTAGGCCATGGTCCTAGAACTATGTAAAGCGAAATGTATGTTTGTATATAACAATTTTGTAGAATATGGAATGATGTTTTAAAATCTTTTTCAATTAAATGGAGTTCTTTAGCATTGTCTAAAAATTTAATAGATTTGTTTGTTATTAAATGTAAGTGAACAAATCTACAAAAAAACAAATAAATCAAAATGTAACAATCAAAAGTCACTCGACTCAGCTCTGTTTAGACCAGTATGACCAATGACCAATTCATAATAAAAGGATTATTTACTGAAACTGCAATCTGATAAGACTATAATTTTCCTTTGGATATTTCTTTTGTTTATGGTATGTGTATCGGTGTGGTTTGATTGTTGTTTAAAACAATGTGACAAGTGGTAAATGATGTCACATTTGCATATTCAGCATTCTGAATGAAACGAACAATAAATTATTTAGCGTGTCGTAATTTTATAGAAAAGGTTTCTTAGCAATGGCATTCTTCATGTTTTAATATCGTTGAACAATTACAAGAATTTTATCGGGCTACTAACAGGCTATCTTACAGTACCAGCGTACATAAATATTCATCAAGTTTCATATCAGCTTGAAGGAAAAAAACCTATTTTTATAGAACATGTTATATCATTCTATAAAATTTATTTCCATTTAGAATTCTCCAAAGTTATAACTATTTTAACTCGTCGAAATGTGACGCCTTCACTGACCCTTAAAATTTTAAATTAACAAACTTTTTTCTAGAAATCAAAGTTAATCTTCTCAAATAAAATAAAACATACGATCTTCTCAAATTACATAATATGATCATTTATGTTACCTAAAACTACTAACTTCCATAAATAACTAAATAATCTATTTTATATTAAATCTGTAATAATTTGTATTGTATTACACTTTTGTTCTATACAGTCCAACTTGGCGAATTTATGTGCCAATTTATTTTACGACGTTAAAGAAACTTTGGGTGAAAACCAGACTGGAACCATTTTTTTATATAAATTGGGTTCAAACGGGAATCGAACCCGTAACCTGCGGGTCGAAAAAAAAGGTTTCTTATCAACTAGGTCATGGAAGTTGTCAATTTTTATAAGAGTTTTATAAAGTTGGTGGTCGGAAACACACATTCAAGAAGTCTAATTATTTTAAATATTTCACCGAGTAGCTATACATTGTTGATCTGAAGTTGAATTAGACAATGATATTAAATATTTCACCGAGTAGGTATACATTGTTGATCTGAAGTTGAATTAGACAATGATATTAAATATTTCACCGAGTAGGTATACATTGTTGATCAGAAGTTGAATTAGACAATGATATTAAATATTTCACCGAGTAGGTATACATTGTTGATCAGAAGTTGAATTAGACAATGATATTAAATATTTCACCGAGTAGGTATACATTGTTGATCTGAAGTTGAATTAGACAATGATATTAAATATTTCACCGAGTAGGTATACATTGTTGATCAGAAGTTGAATTAGACAATGATATTAAATATTTCACCGAGTAGGTATACATTGTTGATCTGAAGTTGAATTAGACAATGATATTAAATATTTCACCGAGTAGGTATACATTGTTGATCAGAAGTTGAATTAGACAATGATATTAAATATTTCACCGAGTAGGTATACATTGTTGATCTGAAGTTGAATTAGACAATGATATTAAATATTTCACCGAGTAGGTATACATTGTTGATCAGAAGTTGAATTAGACAATGATATTAAATATTTCACCGAGTAGGTATACATTGTTGATCTGAAGTTGAATTAGACAATGATATTAAATATTTCACCGAGTAGGTATACATTGTTGATCAGAAGTTGAATTAGACAATGATATTAAATATTTCACCGAGTAGGTATACATTGTTGATCTGAAGTTGAATTAGACAATGATATTAAATATTTCACCGAGTAGGTATACATTGTTGATCAGAAGTTGAATTAGACAATGATATTAAATATTTCACCGAGTAGGTATACATTGTTGATCTGAAGTTGAATTAGACAATGATATTAAATATTTCACCGAGTAGGTATACATTGTTGATCAGAAGTTGAATTAGACAATGATATTAAATATTTCACCGAGTAGGTATACATTGTTGATCTGAAGTTGAATTAGACAATGATATTAAATATTTCACCGAGTAGGTATACATTGTTGATCAGAAGTTGAATTAGACAATGATATTAAATATTTCACCGAGTAGGTATACATTGTTGATCTGAAGTTGAATTAGACAATGATATTAAATATTTCACCGAGTAGGTATACATTGTTGATCTGAAGTTGAATTAGACAATGATATTAAATATTTCACCGAGTAGGTATACATTGTTGATCTGAAGTTGAATTAGACAATGAAATTAAATATTTCACCGAGTAGGTATACATTGTTGATCTGAAGTTGAATTAGACAATGACATTAAATATTTCACCGAGTAGGTATACATTGTTGATCTGAAGTTGAATTAGACAATGACATTAAATATTTCACCGAGTAGGTATACATTGTTGATCAGAAGTTGAATTAGACAATGATATTAAATATTTCACCGAGTAGGTATACATTGTTGATCTGAAGTTGAATTAGACAATGATATTAAATATTTCACCGAGTAGGTAATACATTGTTGATCTGAAGTTGAATTGTATTCGAATCAAATCTAAACCACCATTGAAATTGTCAATTTTCTCCAAAAGTAAAAAAGTATTTATTTATTTATTTATTTTACACATGACAAGAAATATACATCATTTGCGAAAAACAACAGGTAATTTAATTTGGACACACAATTTTAATGGATCTGGGTTTGTTGCCTTTCATTTGTCGTGTCCCCAGTAAACCAGGTTTTTGCCTGTATCTCACTGAGTACAAAGGTATGTAAAGTAAAATTAGATGAACAATGAAAATGATATCATCAATGCAAAACTGTTCATGGTTTCGAAACCAATTTTATTCAAAGATAAGTTTTAAGAATATTTTTTACCATCATCCTCACTATCACGTCATATCCCTATCCCCTCCACACACCTCACAATGCATCCTCACTATCACGTCATATCCCTATCCCCTCCACACACCTCACAATGCATCCTCACTATCACGTCATATCCCTATCCCCTCCACACACCTCACAATGCATCCTCACTATCACGTCATATCCCTATCCCCTCCACACACCTCACAATGCATCCTCACTATCACGTCATATCCCTATCCCCTCCACACACCTCACAATGCATCCTCACTATCACGTCATATCCCTATCCCCTCCACACACCTCACAATGCATCCTCACTATCACGTCATATCCCTATCCCCTCCACACACCTCACAATGCATCCTCACTATCACGTCATATCCCTATCCCCTCCACACACCTCACAATGCATACTCTCCTATTAAAAAGGCTGTTTAATGTTCCCTATTACAAAATTTGATTAATTTGGTCTAGTCATATTTTTCTAGGTTTTCCTAAACTTCACGTACCTTTTATATTTGGAGCGCTCTTCAAGAGAGTTTGCTCTCTAAACGACGCTATACAAATTGTCCTCTTATCATTATTATTATTATAATAGTACTACTAAAAGATTATTTTTGTAAATCTTTCATATTTAGTTCTGTAGTGGCCGAACTATCTAAATGCTGCTTTCTACACCCTACACACACTGTATCATCTTTCAATCCACATTCTATCCTAATGTCCTAAAATCTTTATACAGACATATATTATTTTTCCACACATTCTACTCAAGGCTCACATTATATATAAAAATAATGAATTTACATAAACTGAGTTTTAAATATTATATTTTGAAGAAGCTTAGAACAAAACAAAACTTCAATTCAAAATATTTTGAAACCAATAAAGAATTCAGTACTCTTAAATGAGTTAAACGCAATATGTGAATGTTTCTTAAATACATTTTTAACAATATAGTATATGGTATATGTATTTTTAAGGGATTAAGTATATGAAAAAATAACAATTAAGGTCGTGTCAACCTTGACATTACTCGAAAGTTCTTAAAAATATATAAATCAATCAATCAAATGGCGGAAGTATTCAAATAACTGACTGGTTTAATATCAACTATTGACTCAACGGAATATTAGGATAAAACAAGAACATTGTAAATTTAGAAAATGAATTATTTTATTAGGTCATTATCAAATTGCATAAACACGTTTTTTGCGTTTATTTTAAATTTTAATTCGATTCAATTAATGCCAGTAAATGTGAATTTTATATTCAAATTCTTTATATTGGTAAAGTTAGTATTATATAATATATGGACATGATTATTGAAAATGGACCCAACCCAAAAAACGCATCTTTTGGTTAATTTGAAATATCTTGTTTGTCAAAAAATATCAAGCTCTGGTATTTCATGGTAAAAATTCCTCTTAAGATTTATTTTATTTCATAAAAACCCATAAAAAGAGGCGCAAGACTTCCTATATTATCTCTGAAAAAGTAACATGTGGGTTGTGTCCCTTTTACATAATTCCATTTATTTGTACTTAAACTTTGTCAATTGTACTACATATTATAAAACACTTTCGTTGTATATAGTAACACCTAGCGGGTTTATTACCATGTAACAATCTAATCCAACCACCAAGAAAGATGATAAATAAGCCTTGAGTGAAAACGAGACCTTTTTAAAAAAATCTGGGTATCAGCAGGAATCGAGCCCGCAACCCCTATGATGGAAGATGGGCGTTTTACGGCTTGCGTTGCCGTTATTCGTAAGATACTGGTATTCCATCTGAGGTGTTCGGGTTTGATTCCCGATAGTACCTAAAAAGTTTATATTGATCGTACTGAATACAACGGCCTTTAGTTCATATATCTCCCTAATCATTTAATTCCGTATTCTGTCATAGATTGTCCCCGAAAGTTTTCTGCTCAGAGGGAGAATTTTGACAGCATTTATTCAGTCCCTTTTAGCCTTTTTTAATATCCACGTTTCACTTCCATATATCAAAGTATGGAAGTGAAACGTGTTGCGCACTATCATCTTAGCAGTTGATACTGGCCTGCCTGAATATATATGATGAAGAGTATTATATTTGGCCCGAATAAGAAAGCAAAAAACGAAATACAAGTTTTGCAAGCTCCAACAACAACAAAGGGTTCGAGATAACATCTCCAAGATAGTGGCTCTGGTTTGTGTAATTTCCGAGCAATTAGCCGGCTAAATGCAATTGCGCGACTTCTATGGGCGCTTCACTTTACTGCCTGTCGAGAGCAGGAGTCAAGCGTGGCAGTGTTGCCAAAACGTATCGTTCCATTTATGAAATCAAGATTTCATGCAGACTCCAAAGTTAGACAGGCAATCTCCGTGACCTAGTAGGTAACACACCTGACATTCAGCTCTGGGGGTACGAGCTCAATCCCTGTTAATATCCGATTTAAAATTCGAGTGCAGTATTCACTTAAGACCTCTTCAACATGTTCTTTGTTGGTTATAAGAGATAGCCACATCGCAATATACCAGGTTGCACAGTAAACAACGAAAGTGTAATTCACTACAATACATTTTTATTATTTTACGGAGCGAAATAGATTTATTTGTATATGGGTTAGGCTTGCAATCATACTTGACCTCCTATTGGCAGGGGTGCATCTCGATTGAGAGGATGTTATGAGATGATCCCAAGCATTTTGATAACTTACCTATCTCTCTCTCGAATGTATATTATTTCTCCATTGCCTTAACATATATGTTATGTGTTATTACAAGATACATATTTACATACTACATCGCTATCAAAAAACTTATTTATTTATTTAAACATATATAGTACATCGCAAATCCGGGCAACTTGATCACACATTGAAAATTGTTCTCCAAATAAATTGCCTTTTTTTTTTAAAATTACAATTCTGACTGTCGACTGAATTTAATGTTTTAAAATAACTCTTTTAACGAGTTAAAGAATATGTTTTGTGAAATTTGCTAGTTGTTGATATATTAGACTAACAATTTATAAAGCGTGAGTAGAAATAGAATAATTAGCTTACATTCTAAATTTAAAAAAAAACATCTTTATCACGGCATGCTTCTGTTGAGGAAGGCAAAGAGAACAGATCTCCAATTGATTTATCCTTGCACACATCTTTACTTCTGTCAAGTACATGCAAACTCTTCATTCACACTGACATATTATATTATAAATTAAGTATTTAAACGTTTCCCTCTTTCAAAATTTGATTAATTTGATCTTCAACAAACTAGTCATAAAAAAACGATATTTAAATACATCCTGCTGCTCGGTTGACTAATAATAATACGGTGGAATACCGACCTCTCACATTATTTTGATAAGTTCCACCATCTCATACCGCTTCGTCCTTACAATCGTCATGACACTTGCGGTCGGAATCCATAATTCCTTGCTGCTTCCTGCCAGCACCCGTTTATTATTCATGCTGATGATATCACTATCGGTAGAATTAATTACTGAATATTGTATTACATTTTCGTTGTATATAGTACAAACTAGCGAGCTTATTGTCATTTGATAGTATCTTCCAGTAGAGCAGAAATATTTTTAAGAGACTAAGTGAAAATCGGACTGGAATCCTGTTTTTTTTTAAAAGTGGGTTACACGGAAATCGAACCTGCAACTCCCCATTAGAAATCAGGTGTCTTACTAACTGGGTCACGGGGATCGTCAATATTGCGCATGACTTATTTTTATAAATCCTGATCTCTTGCACCGAATAGGACTTGATTTGTGGTCCAGTGAAGACAAGGTGGCAGAATTGCGGGTGAAAATAATTAAGAAGTTTTGATAAAATAAGAAATGATTTGAACAGTCCAAAGTTTCTCCGTATTTTCAAGACTATCTATTTTGAATTCTTCTAGAATAGGTTTAACAAAAAGTATTCATTATATGAAATTATAGAATACGTGACAGCATCAGAAAGAAAAAAATTCAGCGTCAAATCAAGTTCGATTGAATATTTTTTAACACCATCGTATTCAATAGACGCAAAGTCCAATCATACTGCATTTGTAAGGCTCCAAAGGAGACGCCATCGAACTGCTTCTCTCGACAATTGGACTTTTACCGTTTTTCAATATTTTTGACACATCTGCCGCGACAATGGGGGATAGATAAACTTAACGGTGCAGTAAATTCTTTGGAACGTTGACCTGACGATGAGATAAATGCGATGAGGATAGTCAACCGATGCAAACATATTTTTTATACGTTAAGTCAAACAGGGACGCCAATTGGGACTTTTGAAAAAGGACATGAAAGTTCGTTTAATCCAATGGAAACTCGTTTGATGTTCGACTTTTATTTATATTTTGTTTTTTGTAAATGATTGTAAAAAAAGCCTTTGAACATAAATGAGTTTGAAAATTCATCCGAGGACATTTAAATTTAGCCTTCTAAATACTAGTAGTTATAAAATGGGAAAAACATATTTAAAACAATACTTGCCATCGCAACCAAATTATGATGTGAAAAATTAAATCATAGAATCGACCACTTACAATGGTTAATCATAAATGGTAATAAAAGTTTAATTAAATTTATTTTACTACTCAGGACAACAGTTTCGGCATATTGGGTATTATTTGTCAACTACTAACTATGGGGTTATTATAAATGCCGTCGCAGTAAATGCAGTAGGACACATATGGAACAGCGCATAAAACAATGGATACAGCGCATAAAACCCAAAAAGGACACAGCGCATAAAACAAATTATTTGGTTTATTTGAAATATAGAAAATACATAAATCTATCTTGTCTGTGGAAAAATATCAAGACAGATAAATATTGTAAGTATTTCCTGCCCTCGGTAAGATACAAGCAAAATCCTTGTTTATTGGGAACACGACAATTGAAAGGCAACAAACCCAGATCCGTATAAATTGTGTGTGCACATTAAATTACCTGTTGTTTTTTCATGTTTTTTTTTTCGTGAATTATGTATTGATGAAAATTTATGTCATTTAAAAAAAAAAATTTAAAATTCACGATTAAATTTGGTCTACTTTTTGTTCCATATAATTCTCCGTGGTTTTTTTTTTAATTATTTTGTTTCAAAATAAATACCATTTTTTATTTATACTTTTTTATATATGCATGTACTTAACTATCTTTTATTGCTTATGTATTTTTAAACGGCATGCATTGCAAATTCCTGCACAATTACCGGAAAAAATATTATTATATTATAACATACTCGTATATACTTGTATTATTTATTTTTTGTGTACGTTCTAAGGAATTTTAAATGTTTTGACATAAATTGAATAGGAAAATTCAAGAACTTTTACAAAATTTAATACTGTAAATATAATACTTCGAATAAATTTAAATAGTTTCAAAAATTATAAAAGCAAAATAATAAAAACTAAATGAGTTTTGATAACCCTAAACTAATCGCGTGATAAACATTTTATATGAAAAAATATTATTAAAGAGTGTCTGTTTTAAAGTAATGAAAACGTACCCAAGATAAATTTGCACAAACATTTAAGATTTTTTTCTTGAACTCTGCAAAAATAATGTTTTATGCATTGAACAACGCTATAGACGACTAAATGGTCTTAATGTGGTCATCAGTGGTAATCGACCTTCCAGTGCGGACTTGGATTTTTTAAACCACATTTGACTCATACGATCGCTTACTACATACATCCAAGTTATATCTGTCTTTTTTTTGTTTTTTAGTTTGCGATAGTAAAAAAGTATAAAATATCGAAAAAAACTACTTATTATTTTATTTAATCTTAAAAATTATACAAAAAACGCTTATTTAATATATTATTTTTTATAGAAATGCCTTCTTAAGTACATGGACCATTTTGACATATTGTTCAATATGTGATAAATAAATAAAAAATAAAAAAATCAAGAAATAATGTAGTTCGTATATCACTTGAAGGTTTTTTAAGATTTTTGCCAAATAAGCGTGTGTCATATACGTACATGCAAATGCAAAGAAACTCTTTAATGTTGCTTATTAATACTAACACACTTTATAGCATAATAAAAAGTATATTTTCTCTTTTTACTCGTAGTTTTGATGTCATCAATTAGTTTGTTGAACTGATACATGTCAAAAAAATATAAAATATGTTTTGCAAATAATTCACGAATATAACGTTAATATGAGTGAAATTTTCAATAACTGTGTGTTATTTTAACACCTAACCATGTTTTTAAATAAACATTTTCAATAAGCGACTAAACAGTATGCCAAATATCTCGCCATGAAAAGACGATAAAAATATTGGAATGTTCCTGCAATCAGATTATGAATCCACGTTTGGCATAACGTTTACACAGTCTATTAAAATTTAGAGAGGTTTTTAAAAGATTTATTTAAATGTAAATAAAACAGAATAGGTCCATTTTATGGGTTCCACCAAGAATCACACCCGAAATCTCACGGTGTAAGTCGAGCGTTCTATGAAATTAACCACGGTGGTTGACACAAAAAAATCCCCTATAGAGTTTGATTTTCCTTTCAATAACATTATTCCAAGCAGTCAAGTTATTAAATTCAACATCTCGACTTCCGTGGCCTAGTTGGTAAGACCCCTGTCTTCCAGCCCGGGATTTACAGATTCGATAACCGTTGGAATCAAAGTTATATTATAATTAGTCTCAGTCTAGTTTTCACTTAAGGCCTCTAACACTTTTCTAATTGGTTGGAAAAAATTTCTACAAGACAATAAACCCACCAGCTACATATCATACATAAGTAAAATTGTATACAGTAAAAACAACAATACAATACATCTTGCACTTTTATGAAAAAGTTTCATACCAGATTTTCACTTCAGACTTGTTTAACACCTTTCTGGTTGATTGGAAAATTTCCACATGACAATAAACTCGCCAGGTTGTACTATATATAAAACAACGACTGATAAATATATGTACCTTAGTAATAACTTTATATATACAGTATTCCATGAATATATACTTATTATTCTAAAGAAATTGGGCTTTATACTTATTATTCTAAAGAAATTGTTTTTGGGCATTTAATATGTACCCAGTCTCGACTGGGTACAGATTAAATGCCCAAAAAAAACAGGTTTGATGTAACAAATTACAATGTGGGCTCCCAAAGATGTTTTTTTTAATAGTTGTAGTTGTAGATTAGTTTAACATCGATCTGCGAAGTTATAGGAAAAAGTTGGAACTTGATATCAGGCTGAACAACCAGAGCAGTCAACTAAATCAGTGGTTCTCAATGTGAGAATAGATATGTAGAGAAACATGATATTTTTGCCTAAGTCTTACGCAATGTTAGGCAAAATTTTTCAAAAAAATATATTATGAAGATTACAAAATGAAACTGAGCCCAGATCAATCGTTTGAAAATGAACTTTGTGAGTTTAATGAAAAATAGAGGGTCTACGAAAAAGTTTAGAAAGAATATATTTTTTAGGAAAGACAAAAACTTTGAACACTTCCTTTTTTGAACAATACTTTTTCACGTTCTTATTTTTATTAATTTAGTATAAATAAAAAAAAATATTTGATTCGAATTAACAGCAATTTTGGTCAATTTTTTTTACATATCATTAACGTGGATTCTTCATAGTATTTTTCTTCATATAAACTTATATGAAATATCCTAAGGGAAAAACGTATATTAAAAAAAATAACAGTTATCGCATTTCAATTGAAAAAATAAATGCAAAAAAGGTTCACGGTGCATTGTATCTCTTTTAAGATATTTGAATAAACGTGATATCACTTTGGATTGCATTGAATATTTTTAAACTATATTTTTTAACTAAATTGCACTATAAAATTAATTGACGAGTATTACTGACCATAATGTGGGTTCAATTCTTAATTATAGCAAAATGATTAATAATTAAAAAAGTATACAATCTGGTTCAGTTTGTCAACGACGTTCTTATTATCTCTTGAAGATCGGTAGTATTATCAACACGTGCGACGACGGACAATGAGTTACGTACGTACTACACTATTTTTAGCCCGAAAGGTTCGATTAACGGGACCGATGACAATAATCTCTTCCGATTTTTTATTAAATCGGAAACATTATAAGAACTGACGAATGCAGGACATCGAGATTGTGATATTCGACGAAGAGTAAGCAGGAAGAAGGCTCCGAGAGGTGGTAAGATAACATGAAGAATAACTTCGAGCATCTAAATACTCCTGACTGACGCACCAGTAAACCTAGAATTAAATCATAATGCGGCCCTAGATATCAATGATGCAGACAACATCTTAATGGGGATTAGTTAGTAGTCATGGATGTTAACATTTTTTTAAAGGATGCCATAAAATTTCTTGGTATCTTTCTTGATATTTAAACCTCTTTTTTGATAGACAAATAAGTTATACATTTTTTTCTGACTTCTAAGTCTTAGAGAGCTTACATTTGTATGACGATATCTTCCAACAAAGGAAATAAAACTCTTATTAATCCATTTGTTGTATCACGTCTGGAGTATTGTAATTCTATTTATCTGGTTTACCTGATTCGCAAATTTCTTGACTCCAATCTAAATTAAATGTAGCTGCTCGGCTTATATATGGTAGGATGTAGGTAATGTTGACACATCCTTAGAAATTTTTCGCAATTTCCATATCATCAACGGGAATATGTTCAGTTTGTCATACGAATTGTGGTGTGGGCTGAAAAACATCTGGTGTCCCCGTGGCTGGGTTCGCCCTATATTGGTGGGGTGTATCCTGGCCGAAGGGATGTTATTAGATGAGCCCAGACCTTTTGATAGCTTCTGTATTTAATGTATTATCTGCAATTTATGTGTTTTAGAAGTGTTATTTAAATATAATTTGTACATACTATGTTGCTGTCAATAAACCTATATTTATTTATTATTTATTTAAATAATAAATCAAATATTGCACTCGTTGAATGAATTATTTCAAATATTTATTTGGATACGGAAAAGTGACAAGAAGTGAATGGCAACATAGTTAATTTAGAATCAGAAATTTGCCACCGATCGGGCAAAGGTTGAGAAACGCATAACTGAATGAAACAACTTGACCAGGTATTTAGGTCACACCGAAGAAGTATAACCATCGTCAAACTTCTTCGGCATGAGTCCGAATTTACCGTTCTCCAATACCTGCCATTTATCGGACGGGCTGCGAGAAATGCCGTCAGACGGGTCCGTGAACATGTTACTCACTTGCCCATCACATATGTTAATTCGGTAGGAAACTTTACTTTTGTGTTCATTTCTTAACAATTAAAAGTATAATCGTTGAGAACAATGCGTGGTACTAATACCTGCTAGACAGAAGTCAAAAATCGCGTGACATTTATCTAATTTTACGCGAACAAGCAACCGTCAAAACACTTAAATTCCATTAGACTTCGACTTAACTTAAGGCCGTCTTGCACTAGCGACATTTATCGAGTTAACAAGGGTTACCAGTTAAAAATATAAAATGCATTGCACCACAAAAATTTGGTAAAGTAGCCCGGGTTTACGCTTATGTTTTTAAATTGTCAACTTGCCGAGGTTAACGCGGCGGTTAATCGGTTAAACAACACCCATCTGTCAATTTCAGTGAGTGAGAGTAGGTACGATATATGTAACTATAGTAAAAAAACGTGCTTATGACGGGGCAGGGGCGGAGGAGAAGGCTGAAAGGGGTGCTGATGGTACATCACTCTTTGTAACTTTCATTGGGTGATAGAGTTCAAAATAAATTGCGAAACGTATTGACGTTAAGGACAGTCCTATTGCGAATTGTTATGTCGGAATTCGGGAGTTTGATGGTGATGATGGAAAATAGCCACTTTCTTCAGCATTTTATTAGATGACGATTACAATGATTACATGTTAATGTATCACGGAGATAATTTCAATGGGAAAAGTGCTATAGTGACCTCGTTCCTAGCCCATAAGAATGTATCTAACTAATTGGAGCCTTATGGACCCTTAATATACTAATTTTGGTGAAAGAGATATCTTCATATCTTTCCAATTGAAAGTGTAGGAGCAGGAGCAAAGGGTAAATGTGGTCAGATAATATATATTTCGTTTTAGATAAATAAACGGAAAGTACTTTTCTAGCGCTTCACTTATCTGCAGGGGATAAGAAGCGAGTCCAGTAATAAATTAAGACAGTGATAAAATATTCAGTATAAAGAAATGTCTGATGATAAGACAGGTGATCCTTAAGTTCACTTTATGGACTGAAAAGTAAGATATGTGTCCATCACATAACAGAAGTCTCTAACAACCCGTGTCCATCTATCTCTGTACCGCGGTTCAAAATGTGATTGTTAAGGGTAGTCCTGTTGCGTCTCTCCCTTGGTCAGTCTAACGTATCGGGACTCTTCCTCTTACGCGTCGTCCTTCCACGCTTCCAATAACCACAAGTCTCTCCAAAATGTCTCCTTGGTCACGAACAATGTCTCGTCGACGACATATTGTCGACAATCTGTCAGTGATTTTCAGTTCTTCGATAATGAAGGCGTTAGTTAGCCTTGCTATCCATGGAGTTGGTAACATCATTATCTAGTACCACATTTCAAATGCATCTATTCTACATCTCTCACTTGCTCTCAGAGTCAGAGTCCCCGCGCCATACATAAATATTGCGAAGACGAAAGACTTAACTAGGGCCATTTTCGTCATGATGGTGATAGATCTGCTGTTCCATATATTTCTAACTTTGACATCGCATTTTTTGCCATTAAAGTTTTTTTACCTCAGCCTCGCATTCTCCATTGTTAGTAATTCTAAAGCCGACGTAAATAAAGTCAGTAACCACTTCTAGACCATGATTCACATTATTTGGTGGCAGTTTGTTCCTGCGGTTTATTACCATAAACTTTTTTTTATTTGTTTTTGACCTATTGATTTCCAGGCCCAGGCGCTTGCTCTCGCGTTCCACCTTTTAAGGAGCGTGGCCATTTCTTCTTTTGATGTGTCAATTAATGTCGTGTCATCTTCATATTTCAGATTTGAGAGCTTTCTTCCACCAATAGCAATCCAGCCGTTCCGGTCTTCCAGTACTCTCCTTATAATATATGATATTCTCCATACATGAGTGATTTAAAAGCCAAGTGAACCAAGTCCAAAAATATTGAATTTAAGATCACTACATGAAAGGTGTGCGAAAAGCTTTAGCTTTTAGCAGAAAATGCTTTTTTACAAAGTAAGTGTAATAAATGTACTCAATATAACACTTTTCAGAATTGCGATCATACCCTTACAGAATTAGAAACACTAAAATATGTTTGAACCTAGTTTAGTCAAAACAAACCAGAATGGACTTGGTTCATTGTGAACGACTCATATGTAGTTAAACTAATCGAGAGAGATGATACACCTTTCCCGTACATGCTATACATACAATGAAGTGTTAAAAAACCTTGAGTTTTTTTTTAGATTTGCCTTTGAATGCGACAGATTTACGTAACTTGTAGAATAATTCGAATAATTGGAAAATTACCATAAAATACGAGGCGTATCCAGAAAGTAAGTGTACTGAGGCTCTCACGACCGGATGGATTTTATTTTCGACATATTGGCTACACTTCCGTGTAGCCTGACCCTTCCCCTCCGCAACGAGACCGGTTTGAGGTCAGTACGTTGAGAAGTGTCGACGCGACAACACGTTTCGTGAAAAATGTCAACCCAATCTCCCGCCAAGTGCGAAATTTTGTAAAAAGGCAAGAGTTTTTGAGGCGCTGCACACTCCATGGATATGAATTTCTCCGCTCCATCGTTACTGGAGATGAAACTTGGGTTGCACACTACACGCCTGAAACCAAAAGACAGTCTCAACAGTGGCGTCACACCTCTTCACCCTCCGCCAAAAAGTTCAAAACCACAATTTCAGCCAAGAAAATCATGGCATCCGTGTTTTGGGACTGTCAAGGCATAATTTTAATTGAATATATGCCTCAAGGGGAGACCATCAACTCTGCAAGATACTGTGAGACTGTAAAAAAATTGCGGAGGGCGATTCAGAACAAGAGGAGAGGCATGCTGACAAAGGGAGTCTGCCTGCTGCACGACAATGCAAGACCACACACGGCCAACGCCACGAAGGAACTGCTCGCCTCGTTTAAATGGGATGTCCTGAACCATCCCGCGCATTCCCCTGACCTAGCACCTTCAGATTACTATCTCTTTACCTCCCTGAAGCTGCACATGGGTGGAAAAAGGTTTTCAACCGACGAGGAGGTAAAGGAGGAGGTGGAGAAGTGGACGGAGGGGTTGGCGGGAAACTACTTCGAGGAAGGCATCAAAAAGTTGATACCCCGCTTCACCACCTGCATTGAGAGGAATGGCGACTATGTCGAAAAATAGTTTACATATGTACTACGGTAACCACGTAATTTTTTTGTTTAAATAAAAAAAATTGTAACCTACAAAAATTCAGTACACTTACTTTCTGGATATGCCTCGTACTTAACTTCAGGAATGTAATCTGAATGAGAATGTCGAACGAGCTGAAGAAACGAAAAAACTCGTATTAAAGCGAACAATTTTAATAGAAAAGTTAGAATTGAAACGTTCTCAGATGCCAGCCAATCTATAATATACAACACGGCAGTATACAAGACCTATTGAGTAACTTCAAGGCTAACATCTCGGATGTTGAGACATTGATTATGGTAAAGAATTTTTATGGAATTTGCTCGTCCCACAGAAGTCATATATAAAAATGTGAAAATATTTTTTCTCCGCTATTAAGTTGGTCAACTTCACTGAATCAACAAATTATTGAGCATTTAATTGACCAAACTAGTTTATATACAACCGCACCATTTTCCTGTTAAGGAAGGTAGAGAGAAAGAAGCGCTAAAGTTTCCAATTACGACCACTTCTTATGCCTCTTCCACATCCATAGATCTTCTCATACAATCCCTTCAGTTTCTCTTACTTTTTATAATTTCTTGTTTCAAAATTTCATTAATTTAGTCCAACAATATTTTTTTCAATTTTTCTTTACCACGACTTCCATTCACTTTTACATTGTACTCGTAGATCAGTTTATTCAGTCTTTAGTTACTCATCCGTTCCACATGTCCGAATCTAAATCATGTTAAATTTAAAGTAAAGCAGACTTATTATTATGAATCAAAATAATAAAATGGGTGTAAAAAGAACTGCAGATACTAAAAGGAAGAGACGATCACGTCAACTACAAAGAGCAAGCGAGACTCTAGAGAAGCAGCACCAAGACAACTTGAACCAGTACAAAGACAAGCACATCGTTATATTGACGATGTGATCAACGTGTTATAATTTAATTTTTTTTATAGCGTTAACATACAATGATTATATGCTTCATTCCTTATTCTCGAAACATTGCACTCTGTCTGGGAACTCTTAAATTTAGGAGAATAGCTATATAAAAATGAATTATAGTCGCAAAACAATACCGATAAGATACTTATACAATATGAACTATTTTTTGGCATGCAAAATATCTAAATAAATATATTTACAGACAGATGACATGTAATTTCAAAACACTTGATTGTTAACTATAGTAGGAAAAGAATGACTTGTGATACCTTTTCATTCCTCATTTTTGCAAACACGTAACGCGAACACATCAATCATTCAGTTTTAAACTGTGTTACCTACGTATTTTGATATCTAATCCAAGCAATAATCAAATCAAACAATTGACTTACGCAAACCGTTTTCATTTAAGACCTTTACCTTGAAAATAACTACAAATTTATTTAACATCCGTAGGCGACGTAAACAACGACGTAACACCTTAAACTTCGTCTGCCTTCTGCTAGCATAATACAAGATGCAAGATGACAGGAGTTATATTAATTACGATTCCTCGTATATTGACGTAACTCCTTCGAATAGATCAATAAATGGTTCGACCTCTAACGCCCACACGAGCCTCACGAGCCAAGATAGCTGCCGCACCAAGCAGTTGTGAGATGTGATCTCAGCAATGACGGAAGGACTTGCTGTATTATGACATACTCGTATGTTATTATTGTTACAAATTGAGTAATTTTTATCTACAAAGGTTTCTTTATAATTGTCAATTGGATCGAACTTTGGCTGCCTCAAAGTGTTGGGCCTCGACCACACAGGAAGGAGCCTCACTTCATGCTTAGAGCTATGTTGCGAGTTAGGCGAAATATCCTAACGAACCAACGTACCGCATACTATCGCAGTGGCCACACTGCACGCTTCGCGCCACGTTGCATGACGATTAGTCATGACGAGTGAATCTCCTAACGAACAGACGTGTTGGTTAATTTACAAGATGGCGGAAGTTTTAATTACAGCTGTGTATAAAAGGGAGCCTTTGTAGAATCCATCGAGCAAATTATAGAAAAATATACCTGTAATAAAATCACTTTGGAATTAAGTTGCACAGAAAGTAAATAAAGATGATAAGTTATAATGAAATTGGTTAGTTTTGAAAATGACATCGTGTGTTGACTCAATCGAACTGTCAAATTAATTTGTGCGTAGCAGTTTGGTGTGGCCAGGCATCAAGTCACTTAGTATATGAATCAAGTAAAATCTAGCTTAGCACCTGACGAAGCATTTTGGTGTGGCCTCGGCCTTAGAGATATGAGTGACGTGTGTATAGAAAGCAGTTGAAGACAACCATTTTTGGGATGTTTAATCAAAATTTCATTATTTATGAACACTATACACATGCATCATACTCTAGCTAATGTGTTACTTTCACATATCGGAATGTCTATAAAAATTTCTTCGTAGTTTGTCTTCCCATGGTAAATTTTCTGAGATTTTTTTACCAAATATGTTTTTTTCTAAATACCTTTATATGTAGATGCGAGGATGTACTTAATCGAATGGCCGCAGCCTACACCTTCCTATCCATAAACTCCACCTGTTTTTTTTTTGTAATATTTTTAATATGTTTATAATAAGTTCGGATCCCGAGTTAGAACACCCTTGAGAAGAGTCTGCTCTCTAAACGACGCTATATAAATTGTCATTTTATTATTGTTATTATAAATTAACGAACAAAACTATTCTACAGTGAAGTTTTATGACTTTGCGTCGCTTTAATTTTTTTTCTATTAAATAACGTGGTTACTTCATATGAAAACGAAAAAATGTATATTATATTGTATTACACATTCGTTGTATCAATACAACCTGATTTATGTCCATGTGGCAATCTATTCCAACCAACCAAAAAGATGTTTAAAAGGTATTTAGTGAAAATCAGATTGGAACCATGTTTGAAATAAATTGGGTTCCAACGGAAATCGAAAAGACACCTTTTTCACTAACTATGAAACAGAACTCGCTATAAACAATGGAAGGGGTAGGGGACGATTTTTTCTCTTCAAATAAAGTTAACTCAAGTTTTATTTTATGCAAACAAAGTCAATAGTGTATCAAAAACAGTTATTAATACCAAGGAATGTCGAGATCAGATAAAATGATGGTTCACCACAGAGTATTAGTGCTAAAATGTATGTATGGGAAATGATATGTGGACATGTAAAAGAAATTAAAGGAACCGAACGAATGTAGTGGAAATACGTGTACTGAGAAGAGTATGCGGTGTGTCGATGAAAGACAAGAAAAAAAAGTAATTACTAAGGACGAATGTGAGCTAAAAATGTAAGTGTCGAGTGAATTATATCACGTTGAGGTCGTTTGGGCATGTTGAAGCAATGGGTGACGAAGAACTGACTTAGCAAATTTATAATGTAATCATAATCGGAAGTCATAGTATAGGACGACCGAGAAATGTATAGCTGGACCAAGTGAAATATAAAAAGAAGGAAAGATTAGGAGTAAGAGAAACAGATAGAGATGTATAAAATATGTATTTATGTTATGGAGGCGAAGAATGTAGGCCGTGATAGGAAAGTTTGGCACTATATCATCTATGCCTACTCTAACATAAGAATAGAGCGTATTATACATAAGAATAGTACCTAATAGAAAGGGATAAACTTCTAAACATTGTAAAATTTTAACTTATAGTTAAATTAAACCATAAATGTATATAAAATTTTGATATTTCAATACTATTTTCCGATAATAAAAAAATACACAAGCAATCAAATATGAAACAATACCCAACCCAATCTGTTACAATATTCGCATATTATTCCAATTCCCACACATTTCTTCTTATAAATTGGCAATAAATTACAGCAACAGCAATGTTATTGCGTTCACACTTATATAAAAAAAACAGTTTTACTGCCATGCGCCACTTTGAAAGGTAACATATACTTGGAACACACTGCTACAATTATTATTATACAAGTAATAAGCTATTAAATAATTTACAGTTTAAAAAAATATTCAATTTACAACAAAATACTTAATAATTAACATATGTTTATATAATATTCATCTCAGTGAGATACAGGCAAAAACCTAGTTTACTGGGGATACGACAAATAAAAGGCAACAAACCCAGATACATTAAAATTGTATGTACAAATCAAATTACCTGTTGTTTTTTCGCAAATCGTGTATATTTCTTGTCATGTGTAATAATAAAAAAATAATAAATAAAAAAAATAATAATAACAAAATAATAATTTCAAGAGCAATATATTGAATATAAACTTATTTCCTTTGTAGGTGGCATATCGGAGGAAATAGCACGAAATACAAAATTAGCATGGTGCTCATTTGGACGTTTGAACAACATCTTCAAAAGTGATCTACCAATATATTTAAAGCGAAAGGTCTACAACCAGTGCATTCTCCCAATACTAATGTATGGCTGTGAGACATGGACGCTCACAGCAAAGAACACACAAAAGCTCCAGACCGCACAAACGAGCATGGAGAGATATATGATATGTTGGGATTTACAAAAAGTGGTCGTAAACTAAGACAGAAGACGTTATAAAGGTGTGCAAGAAAATTAAGTGGCAATGGGCAGGACACGTAGCCAGAATATCAGATTCCCGATGGACATCCAAAATAATCCAATGGTACCCAAGAGGCTTAGAGAGTCCAAGAAAAAGATGGAAAGTACGCTGGATATATGAAATCAGGAAGCATGGCAGCATCACATGGCACCAACGAGCAAAAAACCGAATTATTTGGAGTCAACTTGGGGAGGCCTTCATCCAGGAGTGAATCGGCCCAGGTTAACAATGATGATGATGATATTGAATAAAAATTGAATTATAAATGAAAAAAACGAGGAACACCAGAGATTATGAAGACAATTTAAGTATTCGTAAGACTCTCTTCTTCATCGCGTGGTCTCAATAATGCTAAACGTCGTAATCTTCTGCTATATCGAACTAGATAAACCATCAGTCTCAATTCCCTCTCGATCCTGGAGCATGTTGAATGCATGAAGCACATATGAAGAGATGTATTGATGTGGACGAGACGAGATCTGCCACCCCTACCCCAAAAGGGGCATTGCGTGATGGTATGTATCATTGAATAAAAATAATATTAGAATGTCTTTAAGCTCACATGGAATGAACTTTTTCAATTATGATACATATTGTATGTTATAATAACTCAAGAAAACCAAGTCACTAAATTTAATAGTCCATACCTCGAGAAAATGCAAGTCAATACGCTGACATGTAATAATTGGTCCAGTGTGAGATGTGAGATTTTAATTGCCCCAAGAATAGATAAAGGCACGGAGGTATTATCATTGGTAAAGCCACGTGATTGTTAAGTGGGTATTCGTGTATTATACCAAATGTACTCATTACTAATTATTTGAGGGAGTTCTCACTTAAATTGAAACAACTTATAAAGACTTAGAAAATTACTCCAATGATGATAAGAATGATATACTGGTACATTGTAATAAAAATACATGCGTACCATCACGCCTTTTACCTGTTGGGGTAAGCAGAATGAATAAACCCCCCGACTTTCTTAAACCTATCTCGACACACATATTTCGCATCTTCAACATCCACACACTTTCTCATACACCTCCAAAGATTTCTATAATAAAATTAAAAACTCCCGAATCCGAGAAATGTATGAAATAAAATATATTGTTAGATGCAAGAGTTATAAACAAAATAAATATATACATTGACAAACATATAAACGCACACATTTACATATACATACACAATTTAAGATTCACTGCACAGTAGAAGATAACCGTTAAAAAATATAGTGTTACGAGTAAGTTAACCGACACTTAAAGTGCTGCTTAACATAATATTAGGTCCTTACATATGAAATTGGCGTTTTGTTTGGGAGGAACATAAAGTTGATTTTTTTTTAATATAATATATTTATTTAATCAAAGTATGTACCATTGCTATCTATGCACTTTTGCCATCTCATAGGTAGTTCATCGATCCCTTTACTAAAAAAACCATTCGGACGGGAATCAATAAAATCTTTGAAGTCGGTTTGGACTGCCCCATCGGAGTTGAATTTTTTCCCTTGCAAGAAGTTATCCAAATTTCGAAAAAAATAGTAATCTATTGGGGCAAGGTCCGGAGAGTACGGTGGATGTCTTAGACATTCCAATTGAAGCTCTTCTAATTTGGTAGCCGTCTGTTGTGCAGTGTGTGGTCTAGCGTTATCATGAAGCAGCAGTGGCCTAGAGCGATTAACCAGCCTCGGTTGTTTAGCAGCTAGCTTTTCCATCATGGTTTGCAGTTGCTGACAATAGACATCTGCCGTAATCGTCTGGCCAGATTTAAGAAAGCTGTAATGAACGACACCAGCACTAGTCCACCAAACGCTCACAAGTAACTTTTTTGGAGTCAATTTTCGCTTGGGGCATGGTTTGGCTGGTTCGGCAGGGTTCAGCCATTGCGATGAGCGCTTCCGATTATCATACAGGATCCACTTTTCATCACAGGTAATGATTCGATTCAAAATCCCTTCATTATTGTGCCGGTTGAGTAATGCAACGCAGCAGTCAACGCGCGTTTGTTGATTTGCTTCACTCAATTCGTGAGGTACCCACCTTTCAAGCTTTTTCACCTTCCCAATTTGCTTCAAGTGGATTAAAACAGTTTTATCACTAACACCGCAGCCTGCAGCTAACTCGGACGTGGTTTGCGATGGATCCGCTTCCACAATAGCCTTCAATTCTTCATTATCAACTTTGGTCTCCGGCCGTCCACGGGGCTTTTTCTGCAGGTCGAAATTTCCAGAACGAAAACGTTGGAACCAAAAACGCACTGTGTTTTCTTTTGTGGCACCGTCGCCATACACATCATTAATCCTTCGAGCCGTTTCTGCAGCACTGGTGCCACGGTGGAACTCGTACTCGTAAATAACGCGATATTTCAAGTTTTCCATTTTGTAAACTGAGTGACGCAAAGAAAAAAAACAATTGAGGAAAAAACAAATGAATTGTAATTTTCGAAACACAAATACTTGAGTAAATAGCTGTATAAATTTTAATTTGGAATTCCTAACCAAAGAGAAGATATTTGAGATCAAAGTTGCCAGTACGGCAAAACGCCAATTTCATATGTAAGGACCTAATATTATCAGCTTAGTTTAAAAGCACTCGAATTCAGTTATCATTATTTATTTTACTGTAGTTAAGTTTTCCACGTTGTTTTATAAATGATGTACCAGCAACCATAGATATACTATATTTTAACCTCGATAGAGAGCAGTATACATAAGACCATAAACAAAAGTTTGATCCACATGTGATTTCTCCGCGATAGTCTATTATATCTCGATTATATTTTCATTAGCCACAAAGAGATGTGTGTAAGTAGGCAACATGTGGAGACGAGGTCAACCATTCCGTCTGAAGACACAGTACCTATTATTTGGTTGCACTTTTATATACTGAGAAAAAATTGCTACTTTTATAGTTCAAATTTCTAAATCGTAACATATAATTTTTCAAATGGATCAACCGTTTTAATCATATTTCGATTCTTTATTTTAATGCACTGTTATCATCAACTAGACGCAGCATTTTCTAATGAAATAAAATATTATACTTGGAATGTAAGAAATGTGTTCGTGGTGTACAAACTATTAATTAATTTGTATAGCACCCTTCAACGTTTCTGAAATCATTATGCGAACATGTCAAAAAGCGTAGCTGGGAGACAATATTTTCTTCAGGTCCATTAATCATACAACACGGTAAAGAACCAATAAACTGGACACATAACATGTAGTTCATCATCTTATTTATCGATAATACCACTTCAAGTGGAGTAGTATTATTACTAGATGAACTCTTAAACCAGACTGTGATACCCTTTTTTTTATTTCAAGTTTTTGAATCCAGACCACAGAGTTACAAGATGATCAGACAGCTTTAAACTGTTGAACGTTTTTTCAGATAAATTCATCATTTCGTTTTGTTTCCGTATAACACTTATAATAATATAACATTAAGGTTTATGAACCCATAAAGTTAGAATAAATCTATCTGAAAGTAAACCTAACTACTAAAAATAATTTACTTTTGAAAACCTTCAAAACAAATCATTCGAAATTTTCTCAGTGTAATTTGAATGTACCAGCTCGTACATAATATATTATGTTTTTAAATCATGTATATTCGTACTAATCCACATAAGCAATAACATACAAAAACAATAAAAAAAATGTATTATATATCTGTTGTAAAGAAACTAATCCAACAAGTGCTATATTTTTGATAGTACAAAAATGTATATTTGTTGTAAAGAAACTAATCCAACAAATGCTATATTTTTGATACTACAAAAAAATATATTTGTTGTAAAGAAACTAATTCAACAAGTGCTATATTTTTGACACTACAAAAAATGTCAATATATTCATATATATCATCACGCCGTGTCCTCTGTGGGGTAGGCAGATATGAGTACAAGAGATCTCAATACTTTCCTATCCAAGAATACAACTTCCTCCTTTACATTCATACATCTCGTAATGCACAATTTTCAACTATTCATACAACTCTCTTCCAAAATATAGTTTATTGACGTTTTTTTGGTCTACCTCTCCTACGCATACCTAGCACTTATGACTTGTACTATATATTCGCTATCATTCATTCTCTCCACATCTTCAAATCATCTTAACGCTACCTTCTACATCTTACTTAAAACATTCATTTTATCCAGGTGCTCATTTCTGATATCTTCATTCCTTTTTAGCCTCGTCCATCTTATAATACATTGATAATCCACACTTTTTAGTACAAGCGTCTCCATAGCATTAATCTTGCTTTTAACCTATGCCAAGTTAACGTCCTACTTCCATACGTCAAAGTAGACCAAAAACGTCTATAGCATACTTATATCAGAACAAATCGTATAAAAAACGTCAAGTGATTTTTTTAGTAAACCTTTGCCACGAGCAGGATTGATAAAAAAACCAACCAATGAGATTCCAAATATATAAAATTTGTTTAACGATTCAATAAAAATCGTTTGCGGTAATACTATGACAAGAATAGAAAATAAATACAATAGAAACAATTGGACTAAATAATGATAAAAAAACATGACTATAAACGGTCCATAATGGAGTTGCATCAACAAATAAAGCAACAACTACCCAGTATTGTCAGGCGAGGAGTCAAATAAAAAGCTGGTTCGAGAAGTAATCCAGGCGGAAGGCAATGACCTATCGGCAGAGCCGGATCAAGGGTGGTTACCGGGGCACTGGCCCTATATGTGATATCTGAAGGGCTAAAAAAAGGAAAACAACATAAAATTCTTCAAAATTATCTCCCAGTATTATACCCAGTGCTTTTTTTGCGGTGGAGCGGCGCTTCACCACCTTTTTTACGGTATATAAAAAGCTTGGCAATAAGTGAGCTCCGACAGCTTTTTGCGGGGGATCGCAGTGGAGCGGCGCTCCACCACCTTTTTCACGGTATTCAAAAAGCTTGACAAGAAGTGAGCTCCAGCACCTTTTTTTTTTTTTAAAGCACTGAATATACCTATATAGTTTTGTCACCAACATGTAAATCCTCCTGGTTGTACAAGTCAAATAAAGGCTGTCAATGATATGCAGGAAGAGAATACTCTTATACTTAGAACATATCGCTAGAAAAGATAAAACAGTTTGAAGAAACTGGTATTTATTGGAAGTGTTGAGGGGCAGCGAGCAAGAGGACGGTCGCCAGCAAGGTGGATAGACCAAATCATAGAGATTACTTGTTATACTTAAAGTGCTTCACTCGTCATGGCTCAGAACCGAGAGGAGTGGAGACAAATCCACCGCTCAGTTTCAGATCACCACGAACACACTAAGTTCAGTCTTGAGCGATATGAATAAGTAGAAAAAGAAAAGAGGATATCATAGCGTTTGAATTTATAGACCCACATAAATATCAATTTCTACCCTTAAAATTTCATGATTTTTACTCAGTGTCGGATCTCATACCCTCCAAACTTTCAAATAAGGTAATACAAACAAGTGACTCCCTGATTTAAGAGAGAAATTCAACTTCGGGCCCTAGTGTTGGATATGAGATTGTCAGATATGGCTATAATACGAGCTATAATACTCGTATATAGAGAAAACATACGAGTATATTGATTTTGAATAAAATTCATTTCGATCAAGTTATTCATGATTTAACCGCCCTGAAAGCTCGAAAATAAGTTATAACATACATGTTTGAAATTATTATTCAATTTGTGGGGCAAAGTGATTTAAAATATTAATATTCTTAAACATTCATTGATTAATTTATAGGACAATAAGTCCTCACGGCCGGGTTCGGCCTATAATGGTGGGGTGTATTTCGACCGGGGGAATGTTATTACACTCCTCTCAGCCCAGACATATTTATAGCTTCTCTCTTAAATGTATTTTCTGATATTTATCTTGAGATACTATATACTCGTATGTGTAGATATGTGCGATTTTGGTATATATGTATAGTACATACTATGTTGCTATCAATAAACCTATATTTATTTATTTACACATTGTAAGGAACGTCTCCAATTTTAACTTTATTTAACGACCAAGGACGGGGGATTTTTTTAAGATTTAAAATTATTCTGTCAAATCACCCATATTACAACAATTTCACCTGTT
Organism: Odontocerum albicorne; assembly: GCA_949825065.1. Taxonomy (NCBI): domain Eukaryota; kingdom Metazoa; phylum Arthropoda; class Insecta; order Trichoptera; family Odontoceridae; genus Odontocerum; species Odontocerum albicorne. The sequence goes on from OX463848.1 coordinate 34,911,743, forward strand.
CCGGAAAGTGAAAAAAATGTAACTTGTTTGTAGGGGAGCATTTTCAAATAGTTACCCTAGGTGCCAAGATACCTCACACCGGCTCTGTACGCATTTGGAGTATTTCAATTCGATCGTCTATAGAGTAAATGCAGAAAGATTCAGACATTTATTATTTGTTACGGATGTAGGAAATGAAACTGACTTAGCAGTCTCATGCGAAAAATGTAAATGAAATTGGTGTACTAAATTTTTTTGGACCTTGAAAATGATATAAATTTTGAAAAAAAACTTTATACGTATGCTTAGTGAGATAATTAATTGAAAACTTAAAACAAAAGCTGAGTTATTAAGGCCGAGTGAGAAAAGTTAAAAAAAACTTGAAACGAACTGTAAAAAAACGCACAATAACTACTATAAATGACATTTTCATTGGACTTGGACTGCATACAACATGGCTTAGGACCGGGAGGAATGGAGATAGGTGGTGCGTCGAGTTCGAGAGATATCAGAGGACCACGACGCTCAGTATTGAGTTCGCGACGAGGAAAAAAAACTATAAATATTATACTTTATACAAACAAAAAGTTATTATGGAAAATTAACAGAGAGGTTACCTCGATTTGATGAAGCCCATCTTAATGCGGTGGCACAAATCAAAGAATACTTAGTTAAAAAGAAAGAAGATAAAAATACCACGTCTCTTTTTAACACACATGAATAAAACAGGCAAGGCAACACCAACATATACATATCTCTTTCAATTAAAGCTCAATAATCCTCTTAATTTGGGTGACCACACAGTGATGAATTTCAAAGCGATGTGACATATTTTTTCTATGCGTATGTATGATCGATGAAAACTACAAAAAATATACCAGAGTTTAAAAATAATAATAAAAATATTTAATAAACGTTCACAAAACTTTAAAAAATAGCATCATGCCATTTCCCTATCGAGGTAGGCAAAAATGAAAGAACGTCAGCCTTTTTATCTCGACAAACACATCCTTCGCCTCTATTACACCCATACACCTTCTTATATAACTCCTGTGATTTCTCTGACTTTCTACGATTCGTTCTTTCAAAATATCATTGACTTGATCCAAACACACTTTCCTTGGTCTTACTCTACCACAACTTCCATTCTGATTCGCACTATATATTTGTTTAGTTATTCTTTCTTCATTCATTCGTTCTATATGCTCAAACCATCTCAGAATGCTCTTCTTACTCAACACATCAGCCTAAAGTTCACATTAATTGCGTATTCTATTATAAAATATCACCCTGATAATACGCGTTTCTTCAACATTTATTCGGCTTCTTTGAATATTTTTTCAAGTCGACGTTCCACTCCTGTACACCAAAGTTGGTACTAAAATAATATTGGCGACGATCGCCTTAACAGATTAAAAAAATATCGATTGATGATTGACTAATAATAATTTATGATTCACTGACGAAAAATATTAAACATGCTTCAGAAATGTAAAAATTCAAGACAATAATTGCTGTTACGACCTGTTGGAAAAATTCTCACATAAAACGCTTTCGAAAACATATTGTGCGATATGTCGAACACCATATCATAAAACAATGGTTCTTACCTTAATGTGCAAATTTAAGAAGAATGGTGAAAAGATAATTTCTCAACCGATAGAAAATACCACATTCCTTCGATATTGCTGTACATTTTATTATTTGATACGAAAAAAATCCTATACCTTGCAAAAATCAAAATCTGTTCCCTAAATTTTATTGAAATGCCAATTTATGCCTAATCCCAAAATAATATATTGACGAGATAATTCCATATTCATTTGCCACTTGCAACAGTTATAAATCTTAATCAGAAGTCTGCAAGATGATAATAATAAAAAATATATAACTTTCTTCATCAATTAATTCAGATGATGTATTACAATAAATCAATTATCAAGTGTTTATTACGAAGAGAATTTAAGGATAAAGTGTCAAAATTACCTCGTTTATCCTTGCGCATATGTTACGATGATAGATTATCAGTCGTAATCAAGTAGGACGGACTGCCAGCCTTGTGAATGAAAGGAGCTTATGTATGTATTTTCGTTTTGTGTTCAAACTGTTGCACTTCAGTAAGTACACACTCTTGACAGAATAAACCTAAAGTTTCAAAGTCAAGGCGATCAATATTCCAAGACAATCAAAAGGTTTAAAATGGTACAGTCTTACATTATGCAGAGTTTTATATAGGGCTCTTCTTGTATTGTTTTTAATGGCGATATAAAAATTTATGGTTCCCAGCATATAAGCAACACAAATACGTAAATTCAGATGCTAAACAGTCTAAGAGTAATACCAGTCTGGAATTATATTGATCTCGTGGAAATTTCGATATGATCTAAGCATACAAAATTATTCAAAATGTGTGCCAAATATAAAACTCTTAAAATGATATTGCGACAATCATATGTTAACATATGTTGAAAAATAAATATTCCGGCAACCCACTAGTTCAAACCTTCCTGAGAAACAAAATCATATCTTAAAGTTTTCACATACCATACGCCACATTCGATATATTAGAAAGCATTTGAAGACAACCTTTTTAGGGAGGTATTACCAAAATTTATGATTGTTTATGAACACTACACACAAACACTACGCTACACTTAAAGCCGAATGTGTTACTATTACATATCAGAAGATCTTAAAAGGTTTCTTTGTAGTTCGTCTTCCCCTGATAAGTTTTCTGCAGTTTTCTTACCAAATATGTTTTTCTGAACATATCCAGATGCGGAGGAGTACCTAACCTTAGCCACTACCTTCCTATCATTAGTCGTAGCCACTACCTTCCTATCATTACATTCTATCAATAATAGTGGGTTCGCGTCCCGACTTGAGAGAACCCTTGAAGAGAGTTCGCTCTCTAAACGGCGTTATATAAAATGTTAATTTATTATTATTATTATTTAAATTTACATTTTTTTTATATTTTACTTATATTGAATCTTATAAAAGCATTTTTGGCTTTAACATGTTAACAAAAATCATTTTAATTTGATTGGATTGCCCATTAAAAATTACTTCTCAACTCTTCTTGATTGATGTCAGGTTAATTTGATCAAAGGTTTTGACTTCGAACTTTTTTAGCCTTGCTCCATTTCTATTATCTGAATATAAAATATATTTTCTATTTATTATGTGCTGTCATGCATTCACTCTCGTTATTCAATTTGTATCAACTCTCATCTCTTGTAAGCGCTTTAATGAAGATTGAACAAATGCATTCAAAGCAAATATAATATTCAAGTTTAAATTAAAATACTCTACCATCATTATCGTCAACATCACCTCATGTCCCTTTTAAGGGTGCAGAGAGAGAACAGATATCCACCTAATTATATCGTTGAACACATATTTCGCTTCCGTCACGTCCATACATCTCGTTATCTATGCTCTATAAAGGATTTCCACTCATCCCTCTTTCAGAATTTGCTTCATTTGGTCATGCTACGTTTTTTCCTAGGTCTTCCCAAATTTCACATATCTACTATACTACTTGTATAGATTATTTTTGTAAATCTTTCATCATTCATTATTTTTTCGTGGCCGAACAGTATCAACGCCCCTTTCTTTAATTAATATACTTATATGTAAATTATCATTATATTAAATTTCTTATACTCGTGATTCATAGGTTCTAAAGATCTCACAGAAAGATTTTATTATAATGGATAAAGAAATCTTAATTAATTAATCAAATAAAATATTAAAGTTGGGTTGTCCGAAAAGTTATTTCGTATTTTAAGATCACATTCATACACAAAATAGAACCAAATGCTCGTTGACGAAGGTTTTCATGTCGTATAACACTGGTTATTCTCAATCAGTCTTGATTTGGTCGTCATTAGCAGTAATCAACCTTCCAAAATGAACACCATATTTGTGTGTCCTATCACTAATACGGATTTTTATACCGCATTTAATACAAGATCACTAACTGCATCATCACAATATGTATTTCACGTATACATACATTATATAAACATTCCGGATGTTTAAAAAACACTATCGGGAAAAACAAGTATATGAACATCCACATCAAGGTGAGGATATACAAGACCTGTGTCCGCCCCATAATGACATACAGCATAGAGTCCAGAGCCGACACTGTCAGAACCAAAAATCTCTTTCGAACCAGCGAAACGAACACCTGTCACAAGAGGGAAATGATTATGCAAAATCAAAACAGGCCTAAAAGAAGAGGAAGAAGATACATTACATATTTTTTGTCGCATTGGTTTCTTTGCGATAGTAAAAACTCACCAAAGACCGAAAACTCAACTGATTTTTCTCAATCTTTAAAATGACGCCAAAAAATCGATGAAACAATGTGGATAAACAATAGCCGAAACAATGCGCATAACAACAATTATCTTTCATAACGATACATATTCAGCACTTTTGGCCTTAAGTTAATAACGAAAACGTTGTCCTAACGACATATGTTACATCCAAGAAATACGAAACTGCTTTCTGAACAAGGAAGTCTGAGAAAACGATGTTTTAAGAGAAGTCACGAGTCAAACGCGTTCTTAGAATGACTAAGATCACTGAACGACCCCATTTAAATAAATTGATTGATAATAAAAAAATATTTCACTCAAATAAATAAATTAACTTTACATTTCAACCAAATCCAATTTTAATCGTGCCTATTTTTAATTGAAATAATTAATTAATAAAATACTTGATAATTTATATCATATGAAATAAAATTATCGTCAAGTTATATTTGCTTAATAAAAATCCATCACAAGTGAACCATTAATATATTTTCGTCCTATCTTGACCTATGCTGCACCCGTTTGGGGTAGTGTGAGCAACACGGATCACCTGAAATTCCAGAGAGCGCAGAACAAGGCATTCAAGATATCATTTAACACCCATCCCAGAACAAACCTTACCCGACTTCATGCCGAACAGCGAGAAGAAGCCCTACAACACCACATCTTCGCTTGGACCGTGAAGTTCTATAAAAATCAACAAAATCACAGCAATCCCTTAGTCGCTGCCCTGGGGGCTTACGAGAGTAAATCCGACCTACCCTTCCATTATAAGCACAAGCTCCCGAAGCATTATCTGTTGCCTGACTAGTCCACCTACAGTATTAGCTGGGACGACAAAGGTCTGAGTTAATGTGATGGAATACAAGTAGCCTGAACGAGTGGACTTGTTTTTGCTAAATAATTAGTGTAAGAATTGTTATCTAGTTATAAGTAGAATGTAGGTGTTAATTATTTCTAAGAAATCATATATTAAGATTGTAAAAAATAAAATAAAATGACATGTAGGAAAATAAGATTAAGTACGAGTAAGTTCATAAATTATAACATATAATTAAGATTAGTTAAGTAATAAATTTGTATATAGGTATAGCCTTGACAAATGTTTGTACAATATTTTACTTTGTTTAATAAAAAAATAATATATTTATGATACTTGAATATTATTTCCAAATTTTCATTAAAATATAGGCTAACGTGTTCGTTGTAATGTAACTTCCTTAATTTCTAATAGTTGAACAAATTACGTGCGATATTTTGAACTAATTACAATATTTAAAAAGAAAAGAAAACCTACGAATTCTCGTATTAATACCGCGTCAAGATCGCTTCACAATGGTATTGACTGCTGTTTCCTGTTAACGTATCTTAGGTCACGAAATGTGATACCAAATATCCTCGACGCAATGTTCCATAACCTAAAATGTCCTACAGTATCCACTGAACCGCATCCCGAAAGGATATATTCCGTGTGATATTTCCTGTCATGGATTAAAAATTCCACCCTTTAACATATTTCTGTTTGGTTGGAAGTGATGGTCACATGAAAATAAATCCGCCAGGTTGTACTGTAGACAATGGTAATGTAGAACTTAACAACCTTCTCACTTGATCCGGATATTCCTCTCCTCGACCGTTTTTTCCTACTAACGTTTGCGCTGCAGATTTTTGTCCTTAGTATTTCATCAATAATTATTTCTACATATTCAAAGCACCTCAAAGTGTTCCTCTTCAATCTGCTTATTACAACAGTACCTAGTTCACATACATCCATTACTTAATTCGTAGTCCTTCATGCATCGTCGCGTCATATGCACTTCTCCGTACCCACATCTTTACACCATTTATTCTTACATTATTTTTCCTATAGTAACTAAAGAATTTACATAATCGTTGCATTGTACGAGTATTATACTTTCGATGTATACAGTACTAGCTAGTGAGTTTTGTATCATTTAGTTATCTCTTCCAACCTACCAGAAGGGTATTAAAGAAACAACATTAAAAAAGCATTAAGTGAAAACTAGGCTTCCCTTAAATCATCGATTATCAACATATAATAAAATCATATTTTCAAGTCAATTATTATTGAAAATAAATTACACAATATACTAGTAACTTTTAAAAACTTGTGTATTTTTAATAAAAAAACTGAAAATGAACTAAAATGTCATACTATGTTACTCTGGTCTTATTCCATTATATATCGGAAACAAATAAATATAAAAAACAAACATTATATTATACTATATTAAAATGAGAATTATCTGAGAAATAATACAATCATTTGATACGGAAAATCCGTTAGACATTCATGTAAATGTGTAAAAATAAAATAAATAAATCTTTAGAATTCCAATTATTCGATAAGAAATAAAGGCAAGGAAATTTATTTGACTTATTAGAAAAGTTATCCGATTTGTTATTATGCATTTAAATTAATATAGAACAAATAAAATTCACAAAAATAAAAGCAAAAGTTAACATTATAATTATTGGTTTTATTTATATTTCGATAGAAATACTACCTATTGCAAAAGGTCTCATGTTATGACCAAGACGACCTCCGTGGCCTAGTTCTTAAGACGCTTGTCGCTCAACCCGGAGGTTACGGGTTCGATTCCCGTTGAAACCCAGATGTTTTAAAAGAATTCCAGTCTGGTTTTCACTTAAGGTTTATTCCATATGGCAATAAGCCCGCCAGGTTGTACTGTATACAACGAAAGTGTAATACAACGAAATACAAGAAACTCCGAAACTTACCCTAGTAATATATCGTTGGCCTAACTATTATATAAGAACACGTAACTCCATACGAGTAACTTTACAGGAGAGAGCAAAAACGTCACAGTTTATCCTATGTAAACTTAAACATTGTTTTTCAAAACATGGGAATTTTATGGATATACTCGTATATTGAAATATAGAAAACACATGGCCTCATTAGTGGAACGAGATGCATGTTGCTTTGCAGAATTAAAAGCTTCACACATGTTGATGCAGGGTTACTCATATATATCTGATCAATAAAAATATATCTGATTAATAAAAAAAAACAATGTCTTTATCAATCAGATATATTTAAAAAACAATGTTGAAGTTTACATAGGACAAACTGTGACGTTTTTGCTCTCTCCTGGAAAGTTACTCGTATGGAGTTACGTGTTTTTATAGTTAGGCCAACGACATGTATTTATTACCAGCAAAGAATTAAACGTTTTCAATAGAATGATGCAATTTGTTCGAGAGTAACACGAGAGATTACGAACGAGTTCCGTGCCTACCAGTAGTTCTTTACCCAAAGAATCGATTACTGGGATCGAACACAAGTTCTCCCGCTCACGCTCCTCAATAAGTCAGAATCACCAATTCAGATAAGTTAAAGGGTACCATAGAGATACATTAATATAATTAATACGTTATCTAATATTAGTTTTATGAAAACAAATATAAACAATGCATCAATTTGTTTTGCAAAAATACAATAAATTATGTATTATAAATGCATTAGTTGAATTTAAATATAACTATAGATGAGAATTTTCAAAAAAATAATAATAAATTCTCAAGGCAACTCATTGAATTGCTTTGGTATTAGAGGAAGAATTCAGTTTGAAACAATCGCTGGGAAACGTGTGCACTTACAATATAATATCCACCTACATTGTTATTATTTAATGTAGTTAAGATTAATATCCGGTCACGATTTATGAAACATTAAAAAACGTAGCTTCTTCATTTCAAACATTTTTTTGTTCTATGCTGTATTTACCCAAAAAGTGGTCGACAATTATTGGAAGATATTCCTTATAAATTTTTTAATTTTTATCCATAAAACAACAAACTGTATCTGCCTGAAAAGTTATATTATTTTTCTGAACATGAGAATGTCTATTCGAACAGGTGACGACATAATCTTTTTTATACCAACGCATCTTTTAATATATTTAGCTGTTTCTTCGGCTCGACTTTGGAACGATTTTCCTTGCTCGATCAGACGTGTTTCATTCTTATCGATTTATCTTTGATATTAATTTTTGTTCCTTTTTCTCAAATATTATTTTAATTTACACAGTTAAAGATATGGTCATGACTAATGACATATTATTATAAAACAAAAGCTATTTGGTTAGAATAATTTGCTTTTAATCCATCAGATGTATTTGCACGACAGTGTACTCGTACAACAAAATCACCAATATCTTTATACTGGAGACAATTTTATTTTTTTATAATTTATTAAATGTAATAATAATAATGTATGGACAATTTATATAGTGCCATTTAGAAAGTAAACTCTCCTCAGGGGCAATCTAACTCGGGATTCGAACCCACTATTCTTATAAAAATATAATATTACAATAAAAAAACAAGTTCAGTATAAGGATAAGAAGATGGTGGCTGGGGCCTTTAGATTAGGTACTTACTAGTATTCGCATATGTTAAGAAAAACATATTTGGTAAGATAACTACAGAAACTACACTTACCAAGGGAAGACAAAGTACAAAAAACGTCTGTAGATTTTCCGATATATGATAGTAGCACATTCATCTTTAGGTGTAGTGTAGCGCATGTGTGTAGTATTCATATATATACGATTACGGTTTATAATGATGATGCGTAGAAAAAAACACTAAAAAGACAGTCAGAGATGCAAACAACTGTAAATATAAATGAATTAAAAGTATTTTTTTATTTCAATAGACAATTCAAAAAAATGAAAATTGGCGTGCGATCAAAATTGCTGACTTTCCGTCACGCGCGAAAAGCATAATAAATAAGTAAATTTTACTAATCAACTGGCGTAACATCACGTTCTAGAGCAGTTCTTGGCTATGAATAATCTAAACCTACCTTTCATCAGTCTCAGTTGAGTACCCCTGGAAAATTACTTTCCCATTGCGTTTAGAAAAAAGAAAAAAAATACAAGTGCGTATTATTTCCGATTCTTAGAAGTATAACGTTTTTCACTTTACACAGATCAATTATAATTTAATTAGTCTTAAGTTATGTATTTTCGCAATATATATCGCATGATTATCATTAAATCATCTTGTTCACCCATATCCTTAACGGGTCGTGGCTTCAACACTGAGAGGAATCTCTTCGCCTCTATATTTCTACCGAGCACTCCCTCAGTGAGCCTCTTCAGTTTACTTTCTCACTTGTGTTTCTATCATCCAACCGTCTCCTCTTTAAAAAGGTCGCCAAGAAAACGTTTTGGCAGATGATCTTATTTATTTATTTATTTAACACTTTTATTGCAATACAATCTGGCGGGCTTATTGCCAGGCGGCAATCTCTTCCAACCAACCAGACAAAAGTAAATGAAGCAAGTTACGTGGTCGCATAAATCATTCAAATGACTATCCATCCCCACGAAATCCATAAACATATACGTGAGAACATGCCCACAAACCCCACAAAGACGGACAATCACCCGAACACTATTTTTCATATAAAGTGAGATATCATCAATCAAAAGGAAAGGAAGGGATGGTGGAGAGGAAAGGAAAAGAAAAATCAGGAATGAAACACGTTATTTTACTGACTAGAAATTAAGAGTTTAGAGATCTTAAGTAATTCTCAATAAATGCCCCAGTAATCTTAGCTAAGATCTCTCGAAACAATGAACCAAAGCTTCTACAATATTTCTAGTCTCATATATTTAAAAAAAAAACTACTTTTTTTTTTAATTTTCGGGTTTAACTTAGTGGAGTTCATATAAGAATATTTAAAATTTAAAAAAAGTTTATTTCACTAGTAACATGATTTCCGCTACACGTGTTTCTACCTACTATCCCACACCGTTTATGTAAATTTACCACACACACTTGTTGTGGGTGGTCCATAGTAAGAATAGCTCTCATAACAAACCGGGATCATTCCGTCTGAAGAGAGCCTCGGAATAAGAAGTAGAAATACATGTAGCGGGATTAATATAATTAGTGGGATAGTAAAGTAATTTATATAATAATTTCTTACAATTATGATTTTTGTTTTTGGTTGATGTTCATTATCTCGAATAGTATTTCGATTGGAACGACTTTTGTTTGCTTCAAAATGTTCGAGATATGTGTGGCGTGTGTAGCTTTAGGAAGTATTTGAAGACAACTGTTTTTGGGAAGTTTTATCAAACTTGATGATTGTATATGTATAAACACTACACACATTATACTACTCTCCGCATAAAGTCAATGTGTCACTATCAGATATCGGAATATCTACAAATGTTACTTTGTTGTTCGTCTTTCCTTGGTAAGTTTTCTACGGTTTTCTTACCAAATATGTTTTCTTAAACCTATGCAGATGGGTAGAAGTTCTTAATTAAATGACCGCAGCCACCACCTCCCTGCCCTTACACTATAATATATGTAATATTTTTAATCTGTCAACAATCAATTCCTAATTAAAGCTCAAATTCTGAGTTAGAGCTCCCTCGAGGAAGAGTTTGCTATCTGAACGGGGCTTTATAAATAGTCCTTTTATTATTATTCTTTCCCTCTGTGTAACTTTTATGACTTATAAAGATACAGATTATATTAGTAAATAAAACAGGTATGCTGAGAACCGACTCACCTGTTGGAGGCCTCTCCTTGGGGTAGCATATCCTAAACAGCCCTCGGGTCCTCGTGTAATAGTAGTATTTCGAGTTGAGGTGCTCCAGCAAGGTCTGTGAACTCGCGTCATTTGTTTTTGCAGCAAAATTCTGAAAAAAGATAACAAGAAGTCAGTCCTGTTTTTAAAAAAGCTCAACTAAAATCGAGATAAAAAAGTTTGAAATGAACTGGTTTCCCGTTGGAAATCATTGTTTTTTTAATTCCACTCTGATTTTCCCTTCAGGCCTATTTAACATATTTCTAATTGGTTAAAAGAGATTGCCACATAGCAATAAGCCCACCGGAAAAAAATCATAACAGTATGTTTTGTCTGGAAAGTTGTGTCGATTTCTTCGATAGGTTTATTTCTTCATTTTATTTATTTAACACTTCATTGTAAAAAAACAATCTGGTGGGCTTATTGCCAAGCGGCAACCTCCTCCAATCAACCAACCGAAAGTAAATAAAAGAAGTTACATGGTCGAAAAAAATACACAAATGATTGAATAATCATGATGAATATCTTTATGAAATTTATGAAGATAAAAAAAGTACAAGTGAGATATCATTAATTTATGAAGATAAAAAAAGTACAAGTGAGATATCATTAATTTATGAAGATAACAAAAGTACAAGTGAGATATCATTAATTTATGAAGATAAAAAAAGTACAAGTGAGATATCATTAATTTATGAAGATAAAAAAGTACAAGTGAGATATCATTAATTAAAGGAAGGGATGATGGAGATGTTTTTAGGATAAAATTTTCGTTGCTTATTTCCTTCCAAACGTTCTGAATTTATATTATTATGAAAGGTAATAGTTTAGCCACTTTTTTCGGTTGTTGTTTACCCAAATCTTTTGCGTTATTTTGAACATTGAACAAATTATGTTTTGTTTGTCGGTGTTTGAAACTTTTTAACACAAGAAAAAATGCATCTCAAACAAAAAATATATACGAGTATGTACAGTGTACGGCGACGATTCAATAAGCGATCGTATTTTGAACGTAGTTTAAAGATTTCCGTATTGGTCATACGACACTCGAATATGACCAATTATCACTGATGACGACCAAATCATTGATCGGGAATAACCAGTGATAGGTCACTGGACTCAAGATATTTCCGAGATACTTAAAATATATAAAACCACTATCCACGAGTATTTGGTGCATCTTTTCGTTTGAATTTGACCTAAAATTACAAAATTACTTCCCGGACAACGTAATATAACAATACAATACGCAGACATAGACACATACAGATGCATCAGAATAGTGAGATTACCAAAATTATGAGATGACCAAATAGTGAGTGACTTCATGTAACCATTTTCGCTGCTTGCTCTCTTGAAACAATCAGGAAAATCACAAGAAGAATCTCGCCTAAGATACTTTAGTTTTAGGGAAATAGAGCACATTCAAATTCCATCCGGTAAAATATAATAATCCAAAACATTTTGGTTTTCTTGATCGAGCGGAATTAAATGACCGTAGTAGATGGTACATAACTATTCGGTACGGTATGAAGTTAGCAACTTTACACCAGTTTATCAAGTGATCTGAATCTATTTGGATACAGAAGTGAATCTTTTGTTCCAGCGGCCTGATAAGTAATTATCCATTATAAATCCGTCTCTAGTGTAATTATTTAGGTAATCGATTTGTTTGCTGTACCTACTCAAACAGATCGTAATTCGGCTTGTTTTCAATAAACTCGGTGAGATTTTTTACGAAAAAATAATTAATTATCTATCATCTTTAAATTTTTTTTATATTTTTCTTTTAATTCAATCAAACAGGTCACACATTTCCAAAAAATACGAAAATTTTGAAAAAAGTTGAACCTTGACTTGGCTGGGTGACTGGTTATTCCATTTTTATTTTGCCTTAATGGATTTTTTTGTAATTTAATTCGTTATGTATTTTCATTAATTATATTTGATTAATCGCGTTTGAATATTTTTTGTTTCTTTCAGTGTTAGTAGTTTACTATACATTGGTGATTTCATATGTCACATGTGTTTTGAATTGTATTGATATTTTAAATACATTATATTTTGCTATAGTTTGTAACTTATGAGTAAATATTGCTATAGTTTGAAAGTAAATTTTGCTATAGTTAGGACACTTAAGTGTTGCTAATCTTTTTAATGGGTAAATTTGATGGAGTAGCAAAGAGGCTTCTGATTATTATTTTCAATATTCTCTTTCCTAATTCTTCCAACTCTTTTCCATATTAGTATATCTCAAAACATTTCTGCAATACCCCTGCTCCCACTTAACATCCATAAGGCCACATTATATCTGGGACCTAGTACTATACCCCAAAATAATGTATATTGGCAGCAGGGATTAACAATATATACAACATATACACGATTCCTTCAACACATACTGTGATTTAGAAGAAAATCGGAAACCACCTTACATTTTTTCACATGAATATGCTAAACAATTTGTTGGTCATATTTATCGACAAAGGTCACGACGAAGAAAAATCTTTTTAATAAATAAATAAAACCAAATTACTGAAATTCTCAAAAATATATGTCTAAAAGTATGGTGTATAAATTATTTCATTTATAAACGACGCGTGTAATTAATTACACCAACTGTCAAAATTGTGGATTATGTACTCAGATTTCAGTGTATTTTTTTCGTATCGCTATGTTAACAGTTACTTAAATGAATATAATATAATTACATAGAACAAATGACTACCAAGTATCATATACTCAGTGAGATTCTTGCCCCTTGTTTGGCCTGCAATATGAGAAACGATGGGTAAAGTGATTTCAAAATATTTATTTTGATAGTATTGTACATGGAAAGATATCGTTTGTATCCCTCCTCCAAGCCAATACGTACCTACGAGTATATAACGTGTTCGTATTTTATTACAATTCCGCTGTATAAGACCTGACAGGCTTATTGTTACATGGTAAATATTCTCAACTAACCAGAAATATGTTTAAATGTCTTTAAAAGAATTAAATGCAAGGAATCACCCTCTGTTCAGCACACCACCTTACAGAACAAATACGAATATAATAACTAAACACTCAGTCACGTGTAGTATAGAGATATTGAACCAACTGAACGACACTATGTATACACATACTATATACTTTCGCCGTCGCCTAACAGTATGAGACGAATCCTGGCGGATATTATTCCTTACGAATAAACCAACAAGTAGCAGACGCCATTGCGTAACGGTAGAAATTCGTGGAAAGTAGTAAATAAAAGGAATAAAACACAATATATTATGTTACTGTATTGAAATTAATAGTTTATTCAGTCGCTATTTAAAACTTGTCAATGACAGTTCCTATTTGCAGAAATATCATACCAGTTGTCTTTTCAAAAATAAACAATTGGAACGATATTATTTTGCAATATAAACTTGTGCCGATACTGTTTAATACACGTATACAATACGAAGAAATTGGATCAAGTTTAGTAAAATTTCCAATATAAGATTAATTATAAGCAAATTTAAGCGGTCAAAATGCAAAATAAAAAAAAGAAAACGAGACGATTTCTCGAACTTTCATCTCGATGGATCGTTCTGATTACATGCATTGCTGGTTTTGAACCCAGGTTCCCACAGTATCGTATAATAACCTCACCTCAACAGCACGCCGAATACAATCGAATGTTTTGCTAAAGTGCGTTTTTAATCATAATGTTTTTCGTAATGCGTGTCCAAACAAGATTAGATACAAGCTGATGATAAAATGCTTCTTAGTATATTCGAGTCTATTAAATATCATTAAAACACTTTTTTTCACAAGAAAGAGTCACGTAGCATCAAGCATAAATATAATCACGCTATATGCCTTGCTTGGTAGGCAGAAAGAACAGATCTCCATATTTTTCAATCCAAACACGCAACTTTCGCCTTTTTCACATTTATAAATCTACAGTCTAATCCAACTATGTTGTAAATGCTATGGTTTTATGTTCCTGACAACTATTCGAGGTATAGAAATATTGATCTATTGAGACTGGCATTAAGTAGAACTAACATAACCTGCCAAATGATCTTCCTTTAAATCACGGACTCTTCTATTTAAATAGGGCTTCAGATATTAAATAGGGCATTATTAACGACGAAATTTATATTTTACATTTTGTAAACGAGTATATTTGAATATCTGAAATAACATACGTGAAACGTTAAAAAAATAAACATCCTTTATGTTTTATTCAGTTCACATTCATACAACATAAGTTAAATGATTCAACCAGGACATGTTTATTATTACAAATCTAAATAAAGTTTTATTGATAATTTATTTTCAAAATAATTTAACTATTTTTTTAAACTGATAGGTGTTCTAAAGCCCTATATGAAATGATAAAAACATTCATTAATATACTTTTTATTAAGTGTATGTAATACAGTAAATACATTAAAAACAGATTCATTAAAAAAATATTCATAACAAATAAAGATTGTACAGAGGCAATGGAACAAAAAACACTTTTTATATCAACGACCACTCACTTTATTTCACTAATTTTAACACAGTTTTTTATTGATATTTCGACAAATTTTCTTAGATTATCGATACAAGTCGATTTTTGTTACACAAATTATTTAAAAAAGTAGTGTTAAGGAGGAAAATAAAAATATTATATTTTGCTGTATTCACTACACCTAGCGTATTTATTGCTATATGTGACTATCTCTCCTAAACAATCAGAAATATGTTGACAAATAATCATTAAGAGAAAATTAGACTGGAACTTTTTTTGTAAAATTCCGGGTACTCGCGGGAATCGAACCCGCAACCTCCGTGTCGGTAGACTGATGAAAAATAATAGGCTATGCACTGTACAAGATTAAGAATGCAAAGAGAACTTGTGTCATGCATCGATTGGGCCGATGGTCAGGGCTGTAGCATCGAACACACCGGTGAGGAGTCATGTTTCAAACCCGACCCAAAAGGTCAAGAGAATTTAAAGCAATTGAACTTTTCCGTTCTTGGAAGGAGTGAACTTGAATTCCAAAATCAAATATGAGTAACGCCCGTGTGAATGCCGGCTGATAATGATAATAAATTACTTATAAAAATAATTTTATCTTTGTATTAATAATATCTTTATATTCTGTAGTGAAAATAAAGATAATTTTTTTAATAAGCATATTCATATTATCCCGCCGTATCCCTTATGAGATAGACATAGAGAACAGATCTCCAAGCTTTTGTATTTAAACACACAACTTTCACTTCCTCCACATTCATACATCTCGTCATGTGCGATCTCTTATTGTTCATACTTATCAGATTACCTTTCAAAATCTGGTCAATTTGGTCCAGCAACGTTTTTTCCTCGGTCTACCTCTTTAATGCACGCCTTGCACTTCTGACTTGTATACTTGCTTAGTCACTTTTCCATAATTCATTATCTCTTTTCTTTGCCAGACTGAGATCCTTTTTTATTGTTTTGTTTTTCGAATACCATCGGTAATGAACTCGAAACCCCCAGGTGAAAATCCCGCTTGATATCAATTAGGCAACAGATATGGTAAATATTAAATAAATCTAATTTATATTGAAAAAAAAAGATAAGCAACTCTAGTAAGGGCGACAGTGTGGTGCAATTAATTCAAGTCTAATGCATATCTATCATAAATTATTATTCACTATGTAAACAGAGACAAAAGATAAGCAACTCTAGTAAGGGCGACAGTGTGGTGCAATTAATTCAAGTCTAATGCATATCTATCATAAATTATTATTCACTATGTAAACAGAGACAAAAGATAAGCAACTCTAGTAAGGGCGACAGTGTGGTGCAATTAATTCAAGTCTAATGCATATCTATCATAAATTATTATTCACTATGTAAACAGAGACAAAAGATAAGCAACTCTAGTAAGGGCGACAGTGTGGTGCAATTAATTCAAGTCTAATGCATATCTATCATAAATTATTATTCACTATGTAAACAGAGACAAAAGTTAGGAATGGTTCCAAGGATCATGTCATGATATCTCCTAAAAACAAATACAATTGAAAACAATAGTGCAACTAATTTTGATTGTACTCATTGTAATTTGTTGATAACTCACAAAAGAATAATGATTAATAATTAGGCACTTAACAAGCGAAAAATAGAAAAGTTTTATTTGAACAAGGACATTACTAAGCCGTGGAATGGAAAATATTTGACAGTTTGTTTCTTAAACTGTTCAATGAAATAACATAGATTAAAAAACGAATGCCGGAATTCGATAAACCCAGAAAGTTATGGTTGATCTAGAGCATATATGCATAATTGGTGATGATGTTGGGATTAAGATATCCCAAATTTAAGCCTGATGATCCACATCAGACTATGAAAAAATCAATGAAAGTTCATTTAAATGAACAGTTCTACAGCAGACAAATTACATCAAGCAGCTGTTATTGAATAGTTGAAAGACCTAGGTTAGAACATATTAACATTTTTAAATAAACGAACAAACGCTTAAATTAACAGTCGGAAACATGTCTGATTTTAATTCCACAATTTTGAAGAGATTTGCAAAAGCATTGATGCAAAATAGTACTATAATACTTGGAGCAAGTTCTAGGCTCATTTTTGTCGTATTATAAGTTCAGTTTGGTCCAAATGTACAACATACGAATGGTTGAATCAAACTGATAAAAAGTGTCACAAATACTACACAAGCTGTACAAATCGATAGTGGAGAATGTTTTAAAGCAATAGTATATGAGATCTTAGAAATAATTAACACCTACATACTACTTATAACTAGATAACAATTCTAACACTAATTATTTAGCAAAAACAAGTCCACTCGTTCAGGCTACTTGTATTCCATCACATTCACTCAGACCTTGGTCGTCCCAGCTAATACTGTAGGTGGACTACTGTAAATGGACTAGTTAAAGCAATAGTTAAAGGTTCATCTAAAAATAAAATTAATTATAAAAGAGATAGATCGATAGTCCAGCCAAAAAAAATATATACACATTGAAATATCTGGAAGTATTTTCAGATGAAGACATAAAAAATTGGCATCAGCTTACCAACTGGTAAATTATCTATAACTATACTTGGTGCTAAGTAAGAATGTATTGTAAAACAGAACGCAAAAAGTGAAAAGATGATGGAAATGTTTGTCAGAGACATAAAAGTTTATGTATGAGAGTTTTTTAGCTCAAATTCTTTCTAAAAAAAATAACTGTCAAATGTATAACTGCATAATAAAGAAAACCATAAATTATGCAATTTAGAAAGGCAATTTCACTAATCTGACCTCCTAACACAAACGAACGTCTGTTTTTCGCATTTAAATCAGGATGTTTTATTAAAAAGTGATACCGAAAAAACATGTCAGATACTTATTGCATCTCTTTAGTGTATACGAGTGTCATTATTGATAGCATTGTATTGTATTAATCACACTTTCATTGTGGATAGTGCAACTTGACTTAGATTAGAATACTTATTGCGTATATTTATAGATCATTATTTATAGTATGTTATTAATTACACTTATGTTGTAAACAGCGAAATCAGGTGAATTTATTACCACATGGATCTCGTCCAATCAATTAAAAATATGTTAAATATGCCTTAAATGAAAACAAGACCAACACCTTTTTAAAAATAAATTGAGTTCCACCGGGAAGCGAACCTGTAACTCTCGAGTCGTAAGACAGGTGTGTTACGATCTAGACCACGTAAGTCATTTGACTTATATTCTTATTTTACTGTATTAATTTTTTTTACCATAACTGAAAATAGTATTCATCGAAATCACGAAGATAACTATAATATGATGCTGAACGAAATGAATCCAACTGGAATCTGGTTTAATTCCCTTTGAAATTTCACGAGAGATATGTCAAATGAAACTTTTAGAATCATTGATCGAATGGTCGAATAGAGCCGCACTACATTTGAAGGTCTTCCATCTGAAGTAAAAATGAAATTCGTGGGAAAAATATTGCTTTCGGAAAGTTTTTTTTAACAAACGATTTATTACAGCCTGACAAGCTACCAGCTGTCAAAAAAGAAAAATGCTTGTGAAATAATAGCTGCTTGATTGAAATCAATAGATACAAGATCTCTGAAACATGAAATAAACTATATTTAGAAAACTGTTCATTGAAAACGTGCTGGTCAGCTAGCTTCTTTAATAAATTAAAAAACTAAACTCTTTTTATTATTTGATGACTCTTATTCTGCGACATGTTTCTAACAACTACGCAATTGTAGGGATTGAAATAAGAGCCACGTATTGTAGAAAATTATTCAAGAGAATAAAATATCAATACAGAATTGTCGTGTATCCTTAAAGGTTTTAGATGGGGCCAAGGTTGCAGTGAATACGCCATGCATAGGGGCATTTCGTTAATTCTCCATTGTGCTCATGTGGAATGGTCCAAACTGTGGGTCATATCGTAGAGGCATTTCCAATATTCAATTCATTCCCATGAGTTCTGAAAAAAATCCAGTGAGCTATTCTTGAGGATATACTCGTATTATAGGCGAAAACCTTGAATATCCGACTGTGAGACAAAAGTTACATGAAAGAAGAATATAAGATTTTTTTTAATCTATCAAGGTTTCGCTATAGCCCTATCGTTGAAATTATTTCAAACAAATTTATTGAAATAAGGGATGAAATATATCACTTATTGATAAAATCTTCAATTGCTGGTTTAAGAGCATAGATTAAGTGTAGGCATTTGATTTATTACTTCTTTGAGCCAAATCACTAATAAATCAATATTGCTCAATAAAACTAAAGGTTGAACCATACGTTGTGCTCCAATGCTCCTATTCAAGGCATTGTGGATCAATTATTGCACCAACTGAATTTTATACGGAAAGAGGTGTCAATTGCTTCATAAGATTCAATGCAGTGTCATTCGAGACATTCCGAGCTGAGCTGAACGTCGTATGATTGAAGTTGCTCGATCATCAGCAACACACTCTTGTGCAGTCTCTAGTTCGAGTTGTCGGAAACGTGCAATTAATCTCCTAATAGTTGATTTTTATAGACAATATTCACCAGTTAAATGGTATGCACGGTGTATTCGAATAATTGCTTCATTTGCAAAATAAAGTTTAATCACTTTCGTTCTTTTCACAGTTGTTCAAGTCTCAATAATAAAACTTTAGGGTGCCTTTTAAATTAAAGAAAAAAAGTTTAAAAATATAATCCACGTAAATAAAAAAAAACTACGAATGTTTGAAACTGGAGCGCGATAGATGGGCCCCTTGTATAATATTACTCGAATTCAATGGCATTCCATATATTATATATAAACATGGTAAAGAAACAAACGTTTGTTTGTATAAATAATGAAATTGTTATAATATACTTCATATTTATGTAAATAAATTTAGAGTTGACATACATAACACTGGAATTCATTACAGTATAATAACACGTGAATCGTGTATTTAAATTAATATCGAACACACGGTGAAGTCTCCTCATTCCAGCGTTGACTACATTACGTGGCCCGCAAGTGACAACGCTCCGTTTTTATTTGCATCAATTCATTGTGGTGTTTACTGTAAACAATAATTGGTTTGATAATAATGACAAAATAGAAAAACAAAGACATAAAATGCCAAACTGATAAATTGTTATATACGAGTATATAATAAAGTTTAATAAAACTATACCACCCTTCGTAGACTAGAAAAAGCATTGGATTAAGAATTTCCCCGCATCTGAATATATTTAGAAAAATTAATTTGGTAAACAAACCGCTTACTAACGAAAACGAACTACAAATAAACCTTTGTAGATCTTCCGATTGTAACACAAATTGATTGTAACACGTTTGATATAACATATGATTGTAACACGTTTGATATAATATTATATATGATTGTAACACGTTTGATATAACATATTATTGTAACACGTTTGATATAACATATGATTGTAACACATTTGATAAAACGATACGAGTATATGATTGTAGCACATTTGATAAAACAAATTACAATTGTAACACATTCGGGTTCAGGTGTTGTATAGTGTACATGTATATAGTGTTCATACACGTATGTGTATATATATTTATAAATTTTGATAAGATTTCCCAAAAAGGGTTGTCTTCAAGTGCTTCCTAAAGCTGCACAAACCACTCATATCTCTGACACTGAGAGACAAACCATTCCACGCCGTCAATATCCTGTCCTATTGGAAAGATTCGAAATAATCAATCGATAAATATTCTAATATGGAGTACGAAAACGTTAGAACTGTAAACTTTGATAAATCAAACATTTAAAAAAATTCTGATGTCAATGAATATAAAATTATGACAAAATATTGAAATATTTGTAACTCAGTGTCTGGTTTGTGAATATTTTTAATGTTGGTGTTGTCGAGTTCAGGAAGGTCCTTCTCAAGCATATCCTCAATCTATGAGACTCAGGGATTGTTTTAACACAAGTAGGTATATTTATATTTTTATTTTTCCTATAACATCCCCTTGAGAGGAATTATATTTTTTAATATTTTATTTCTTAAACTATATTTTGTAAGTCTTGGAAATTAATATTTAACACACGGTGAAGTATTGTTGATTACTTTTATTGTTTATTTCATAAATTATTTAGTTATAAAATTTCTTGTCATGTACAGACAAATAAATTTTAAAAATAAATTGGTGCATGGTGAAAAATTTGTTTCATAAATTGAAAGATTTTTTTCCACGTTATTGATACTTATGTAATCTTTTAAATATTAAGTTTTACTGTAATTTTTAAAAAGCCCTTAAATGTCGTTTATTGTGTTAACAAATAAATATTTTTTTACATAGCATCACATAAAAATGATAAAATCATGGATAAAATATTTTTTTAAATCTACCTTTTAACAATGAGTTGTTCCATCCGCATCCGAAATTTGAGACACTTGACAGAATATAAGATTTCCTGAAATGTGTTCCATGACAGTAGACAAGCAACAGGTTTCAAAACCTCAATTTAATTTTACCAAATCTAACCATCAGTTACAAAAAAAAACATTCGCAATTACAACGTAATCTTACAACAAAAGGTCGAGTTCACTTTACACGCAAGCAGGTGGTTTGGTCTGATGAAGCCTAGCGGACCATTCTACCTGAATCACTTTGGAGATGACCGCATCTACCTGAGACGTCCGTGCCACACCTTTCTTCTCCATCTCCCTCGTTTATTTGATCATTGCGTGAATCTTTCTCTGTTTGACGCTTTCTTTACAGCATCGCTCAGAATGAAATCTCGACAAACGACTGCCATGATTCCACATTCAGGCACAACCCGAGATTCTCTTAAAGTAAATATACTCAAAAATGTTATATCCACATATTTGAGTGCTTGTTTAACAAGAACGTATGCAGATAAAAGCTTTTACTTTTAATTTATCGTCTCTAAGATTGAATCCATTAGATAGCAGAGTAGAACTCAAGAAAAACGTTAATTACCAAATAAATATAGTATATAAGATACATACGAATATTTGTGCCGTTAATATTTTTTTTTACAGTGGACTAAGTAAGAAGGAATATTTTATGATTTATTTTATATAACAATAATTTATTTTTTATTAGTATCTAAAAGATTTTTTTTTACTGTTATAATTATAGGCACATTTATGATATACGAGTATATCTAACATATTTAATACTTTCATGTCAATAGAATTCATCTTTTGGGAAATTAATTTGCTGAGATTGCCGATATATTTTTCATAGACTGTCGAGCCATAAAAGTTTGCTGATTGCAAAGATTTAATAAGACTGTACTATTATTTTCGCATTAATGTCAAATTGGTATGGCGAGGCGCGGGCAGCTAACTAGAGACTGCCTCGTATTCTGTAATCCACTAGTTTTGTATATTGTTAATTATTTTCAATCATTTTTACTCGTGTACGTTTGTATTATTTTAAACGTATTGTTGTGTATTTTTATTTGATGATGTTAAATTGATAAATGTTTTTTTCTATTTAAATTTTAAGATTATTTTGTAAATATTGTAAATGAAGCACAAATAACATTTTTTTATAATTTCGTAATGTATATTCTATTGTTGATGAAAAATAAAATAAATACATTTGACGGATTTATAGGAAGAAATTCTTTAAATCAGCCGTTTTGTTTCATAATTATTACCGGCACGCATTGTCGTGTCATTAACACAGTGTATGAAAACGATTTGTAAGAAAATTAACAAAAACTAATAGATAAATTTCAAGCAAAAGAAAAATTATGACGATAATTATAGGGAAGTTAAGTACCAGGTATTTTGAGTGAAATAATTTTTTTTATTTATCTAGTGAAGTTCATCAAACCATCATATAAAAATAAAACAAAAAAGCAAATATAATAAGGATATATTGAGTGTAATAACCTCTCTAAATGAGAGTTGAAAGCAAACAAAGAATCTATCATAAAAAAATCTATGGAATTTGTAACACGATACATTTTTTCAGCTAAATCAAACATGAAAACAGTGCTCAAATATCATCCAAAATATATTGTAACAACGCGTTCAACATTTTAAAGAACCTTTCTTGGAAAAATACTACATTGGCTGTGATGAGATATTTAAATGAATACAACAAACAGAGAGTTAGTTAACAAAACAGATAAATTTAAAAACTGTTGGTAGAGGCTTGGATGTAAAAAGAAAATATTTAAGACATTATCCATAATACACGTCGGCGACCGTAATCTAACGGCTAGTAAATGCTTAGTAAGCGGGCGCCTCAGGTTCGATTCCTGGCGGATTTACTTCCGGATTGGTTTTACTCTTAGGTCATTTTACATATGGTTTTTTATGTATATTCTGTAACGTTTATGCTAAATAATTAGATGGTGATCTTGTTAGCGATATTGGTGTCCCTCAGGCTCTCTTATTTTTTATTAAACTAATTAGGAAGTATATTATTTATAGTTAAGGCATTAACATTGTGGAGGTTTAAAGACACTGTAATTTATTTTCTCAAACACTGTTTATTCCACTTTTTGTAACGGTATAGCCCTGCCGGTTTCAAGGCTTTCACCTCATCATCATGTTTGTGCTCCCTGATGATGAGGTGAAAGCCTTGAAACCGGTAAGGTTATACCGTTACAAAAAGTGGAATAAACAGGGTTTGATAAGACAAACTACACTTACATACAGTTCCCGACGGTAAGTAATCCACATCGGGCTTAAGAAAGAGAGTGTCGGCCATAATCGACTAACTTCGGCTTTGAAGAGCGTCGTCTCTGTCGCACGATGCGCTAACAGTCCGGTATCTAGAAAGATTTGTTAAACTTTTTGACTAGCAAATCGCGATAGAACACGTGACAGAGACGATGCTCTACGCGTACTTTAAGTGTCGTATATCTCTTATTTTTCAATTCAATTCTTCTTCAAAATGAAAAAACATTTTTTTATCAACATTGTTTCGAGTTACTGGCAACACCTATAAAAAATCATCGGGGTAGCACAAACATTTGATAAAACCAATTACAATAATTAGGAAGTGTTCTTGATATGATTCTAATAATCGGGAAACAGCGATATACCTAATTATTAAAAAAAAATACTTTATAAATTATTCATATAAAAATATCAACATATTGCCATGAAGTGGGTTGAAGTATTGTACAATATAAATCACACTTTCGTTGTATACTTGTATACAGGTCAACCTGCATATCAATCTCTTTCTTTTCTGGAATACTGTTATATAAAAATGGGTACCAACGGAAATAGAACTCCATAATCCCCGAGTGTAAAGCTTGGCAACATACCAACTAGGCCACAGAGGTCGCCGGATTAAATCTTTTTGTATATTCGCCAAAAGAAAATAAAAGTAAAATTAATTACTTGGCAAACAGAGCAGTCAAAATGAAATGAAAATTAACAGGTTATATGTATGTCAGGAAAAAAATAATAGATAATGGAATAAAACATTGGTAAAATAAAGACCACTCAATGTTGGTTAATGGTGGAAATGTATGAAAATGTTTAGATATATCAGACAAAAAACAGGAACAAAGGTGCATGGCGTTGTAACTTGGAGGTCTGTACCGAAAACAGAACTGACAGTTTGACATTAACAAAAATATATATGAACAATTAAAAAACACTAAAAAATGTCGTATAACCTTTATTATAATTCGTAGGAGAACCTAAATCCACTAAAAAAAGCTTCGACTACAGTTTACAGGGTCGAGGTTAGCCGTAAATCTAACTTTAAAAGGAAGCATCACCATTTTCTGTCGGCTTTGATTCACCAAAAGAGTCGTGGACGTGCCCTTTTAAGAACACATCTCCAAAAAAACAAACGGAAACAAGCGAGTTCTAAAAACAAAGTAGAAAGAAACTGTCAGAAGTACTACAATTATAAATAAAACACGTTATCTATCTCTTCCTTTCGATTTACTACCTATTAAACTTCCTCTATACCCCGTAATAAATTTGTAGAATTACAAGAGCAAGAGACGCAATCATTAGACAGGTGGAAAAAATTGAATGAACTATAGACGAAAATAATATTAATGAACAACCAGAGTAAAAAGTTGAGATTCAAATTAAACAACCCAAGAATCATATAAGCAACCAAATAAACTTTTGCGTATATCGTTGTATTTTGACAGCTCCTTTTAAGTTTACTGAGTACCATTAAGTTAAATACAAGTATGCCGGCACTTTGAAATAATAAATTAGATATTGTTTTCGTTCAAAGCAATTTTAAAACTAATTATAAAGAAAATTTAAGAAATGTTTAAAAGCATTTTGAATGATAATCTTAATGACACTTAAGAGTCACATTAAATTGAAAATTAATGGTTTATTCTCGCTATTCAAAAGCGAGATTTATGATTAATATTTTATTTTACTTCTATAACATAAACGTGTTTGGAAATGGTTCACACAGAGATCTTATCATATCTTTAAAAAATAAACACATTTTTTAATTGACAACACACCCCATACATTGCGCTAGTCAAATTATAAATTTTAACCACTGTATTTTTGTACTCGTATATACAAATTTTAATCAAATGAAAATGTATCAACATTTTCCAAGTAACTAACAATCCAGGATACACACATCTTTCAAAATACGGTGAACAAAAATACCAATGTACAATATAATAGACGAAAAGTAACAAAAAAAAATCAAATACAATTATTAACTATCATATTCTTGTACTGAGTAATCAACAATAAATATTGCACACTGAAAAAAAACTTCTAAATCAATATTTATTTTAACAAATTGTAGATAATATGCCTTCGACGATTCCTCCGATTATTTTGGCACGAATTCTAATGCATTGGACTGACCAAGTGAGAGACGCAACTGGACTACCCTTAACAACAGCCCTTCAAGCCGCGGAGTGCAGGGATGGATGGAGAGGAGTCGTCAGAGGCTGTCACGGGAGTCACGATGCTCAGTCATGAGCTACACAACAGGATGGATGGAAAACTATTGAAATTAATAAAACTATGACCCCATGGTTTAATTGTTAAGACGCTTGTTTTTCAGGTCGGTGGTTACGGGTTCAATTTTCGTTAAAACTCGAATTATTTAAAAAAAAACATCAAATCTGATTTTTACATGTCATATAATTTCATAATGTATTTAATTTGGTTGCACAAACCATCCTAGTTTGGGTGGATTGCCTATTTTAAAAAAAAGTGAAAATTTCTCCGAAAATCTATAAAATATACACACGTCGTTAAATAAACAAATTCCTTATTTTTGTACGTGTGTACGGAAGAACAAACGACAAAAGCAAAGTAAGCGTTTTACAAACAAAACACGGAACTAACAAACATTATAAAATAATGTTCGAACTACAATTCTCCCAAACAAAATGCTGGGTAATGTGTGTTTGTCATTGTGCGGTAAATATTTGTTCGAGTAACGTTTAAGCACGTTCAACTTAACGCGTTTGCACACAAATTTGCATTAATTTATCTTTATGCATATTTAATGCATCAATTTCAATTTCCTTACATAAATGAATAAATAATACACGCGCATTAGGGCTGAAACTCAAAAATATGTGTTTAAATTTTTTACACCCTTTTGATTCCATTTTAAATTTTCTACATATTTCTATTCTTAAAAATAAAGCTCCTTTTCATGCAGCCTTTTTATTCTGATTTCCTTACGTAAAAATAAAATTATATACATTGTTATATCGGAATTCGGCAGTTGATGGAAAATAGCCTTTTTTCAACAATTTATTAGATGACGATTGCAATGATTACATATTATTTGTAATTTGTTTTCCCACTTAATGTAACGGTATGACCCTACCGGTTTCAAGGCTTTCATCTTATAATCAGGGGAGCACAAACAAACAGTCTTAAAGACATAAAGTGGAATAAACAGTATTTAATAAAACAAAATAAAATGTCTTTAAACCTCCACAATGCCTTAATTATAAATAATATATGATTACATATTAGTATCCTTTAAGTACGAGTATATTGAGTCACTCATCCATAGCGATGGAGGATGTGCAGCAGATGTAACACATAGAATTAGTGTGGGATAGATGAAGTTTAGATCAATAACGGGAGTTCTATGTGATCCGAAAATGCCAGTAAAGTTAAAAGGAAAAGTATACCAAACGATTGTCAGACACGCACTCCTCTATGGCTCCGAATGCTGGACGATGTATAACTCTTACTCTAGGCAACTAGAAACTGCTTAAATGCGCATGCTAAGATGATCAGCTGGTGTGTCCCTAAGAGACAAAATAAAAAGCTCACGCATTCGTGGAATACTGGGTGTTACAGACATCAACAGCAAGATGGAGGAGAGGCGATTGAGATGGTATGGGCACGTTGGACACAGAGCACCCAATCACATTGTGAACCAGGTAATCTCCATGGATCTTCCTCGAATAACAACCAGAGGAAGACCAAAGAATTCATGGGTGGTGCAAAAAGACAACCTGATGCAGAGGCACGGTTTGGGGGACGTAGTCCAGGACGGAAGAGCATACAACCTGAGGACGAGGAGAGCTGACCCCATCAGTCTTTGCTGACAGTGAGTTGGGATGACGCCAGGGAGAAGATTACATATTAGTATATCACGGCGATATATTAGGTCCTTACATATGAAATTGGCGTTTTGTTTGGGAGGAACATAAAGTTGATTTTTTTTTAATATAATATATTTATTTAATCAAAGTATGTACCATTGCTATCTATGCACTTTTGCCATCTCATAGGTAGTTCATCGATCCCTTTACTAAAAAAACCATTCGGACGGGAATCAATAAAATCTTTGAAGTCGGTTTGGACTGCCCCATCGGAGTTGAATTTTTTCCCTTGCAAGAAGTTATCCAAATTTCGAAAAAAATAGTAATCTGTTGGGGCAAGGTCCGGAGAGTACGATGGATGTCTTAGACATTCCAATTGAAGCTCTTCTAATTTGGTAGCTGTCTGTTGTGCAGTGTGTGGTCTAGCGTTATCATGAAGCAGCAGTGGCCTAGAGCGATTAACCAGCCTCGGTTGTTTAGCAGCTAGCTTTTCCATCATGGTTTGCAGTTGCTGACAATAGACATCTGCCGTAATCGTCTGGCCAGATTTAAGAAAGCTGTAGTGAACGACACCAGCACTAGTCCACCAAACGCTCACAAGTAACTTTTTTGGAGTCAATTTTCGCTTGGGGCATGGTTTGGCTGGTTCGGCAGGGTTCAGCCATTGCGATGAGCGCTTCCAATTATCATACAGGATCCACTTTTCATCACAGGTAATGATTCGATTCAAAATCCCTTCATTATTGTGCCGGTTGAGTAATGCAACGCAGCAGTCAACGCGCGTTTGTTGATTTGCTTCACTCAATTCGTGAGGTACCCACCTTTCAAGCTTTTTCACCTTCCCAATTTGCTTCAAGTGGATTAAAACAGTTTTATCACTAACACCGCAGCCTGCAGCTAACTCGGACGTGGTTTGCGATGGATCCGCTTCCACAATAGCTTTCAATTCTTCATTATCAACTTTGGTCTCCGGCCGTCCACGGGGCTTATTGTGCAGGTCGAAATTTCCAGAACGAAAACGTTGGAACCAAAAACGCACTGTGTTTTCTTTTGCGGCACCGTCGCCATACACATCATTAATCCTTCGAGCCGTTTCTGCAGCACTGGTGCCACGGTGGAACTCGTACTCGTAAATAACGCGATATTTCAAGTTTTCCATTTTGTAAACTGAGTGACGCAAAGAAAAAAAACAATTGAGGAAAAAACAAATGAATTATAATTTTCGAAACACAAATACTTGAATAAATAGCTGTATAAATTTGAATTTGGAATTCCTAACCAAAGAGAAGATATTTGAGATCAAAGTTGCCAGTACGGCAAAACGCCAATTTCATATGTAAGGACCTAATATTTACGGGACGGAACATCATAGTAACCTTGTCCGTCCCTAGTGCAATGTACCTGACTTATTTGGGCTTTATGTACCATTAATATAATAATTTTGATGAAAGAGATATATTCATCTCTTTCCAATTGAGGGTGTAGGAGCAAAGAGTAAATGTGGTCAAATAACACATATTTCGTTTTAGATATACTCGTATAAACGGAAAGTACTTTTCTAGCGCTTCACTTATCTGCATGGGATAAGAAGCGAGCCCAGTAATAAATAAATACAACGATAAAATATTTCGTTAGAGAAATCTCTATGGATCAACATGCATCCTGGTGATAAGACAGGTGACCCTCGGATTCACTTTATGGACTAAAAAGTAGGATAAGCATCCATCACATAACAATATTATACTCGTATTGTACACTATTATTGCATATTAACGCAGAAAGTTGCACATTTGTAATTCAATTAAGTTTCACTTAATTGCCAATGTCACGTACCCTTCATCTTTTTGCTTTTAAAAACTCCAGAAAATTAGCAAATATAAACTACTCTTTCACATCTGCCACATCCATGTATTTCGTCATGCATATTCTTCTACTATCAAGGCTAGACTCTTTCCTCTTTCAAAATTGTATTAATTTGGTTGTACCACGTTTTTGTGTGTCTTACCAAACTTCTCAAACATTATGTACAACTCACATAAATGATTTTTTTAACCTTTCATCATTTATTATTTCTTCGTGACCGAACCACCTTAAACACTGCATCTTCTTTCGATCCGCATTCTTTCCTAACTTCCTCATTCCTTATTCTGTCATACATCATTTTTCCATACATTGTATTGTAATGCATTGCACTTATTTTTTTTAATATAAAACAACCTGTCGAACTCATTGGCATGCGGCAATGGCTCCCAGCTAAGCAATGAAAGATCAAAAAAGGCTTAAAATAAAAAAAAACAAACTGAATACCTTTATAAAATCTGGATCCAATGGAAAT
The DNA here is from genome assembly GCA_949825065.1 of Odontocerum albicorne. Taxonomy (NCBI): domain Eukaryota; kingdom Metazoa; phylum Arthropoda; class Insecta; order Trichoptera; family Odontoceridae; genus Odontocerum; species Odontocerum albicorne. The sequence goes on from OX463848.1 coordinate 34,942,030, forward strand.
TTAACCCGCAAGCTGGAAGACAAGGGTCTTGCCAACTAAGCAACATAGGTTATACGTATTCCACACAATGTTCTCAGTTCCACCACATTCTTACTTACATCCCTTTTTTGCCACGTCTAAGTTTCGCTTGCATATTCTAATGCTGGGATAGATTCCATTACTACAAACTGACATAACATGTTTTTTAAAGTTTACCTAACAATACTCGTACGAGAACTTATAATATATTTTGCTGGAAACAATTGAATAGCAACACTTTAAATTCAAAAAGTTTCGTGTTAGTTTTGAAAAGGTAATATCTGTGAAAAATCGATTTCTACGCTTGGACCATCCTCATACATCCACATTATTTCATCCGAAGCAGAAGAGACCGGTTAATCCGGATTTTTAAACGCTTTGCTTTAGTGTTCACACGCTGTTTTCTAATCCCAAACTTAATATTGAATTTTATGTCATCAATTGGTTATTGGCCTCACAGTTTACCCCTCATATTGTATACTTGAATTCAATGTCGAGTATATAACTATGCGTATTTGATTTCATATATCTAACAAAGGATGGAAATAAGTGATGACTGAAACAATAAAGTATAGTACAAAACAATACCTGAATTATTTTATTTTATCAAAAGAAAACTTCTTTGATTAATAAATATGACATAGACGTTGCTTCTACTTTTTTGTAGAAAGTATCCATCGTGACGTCCATCTTATGTTGGAGAATTAGAAGAAAGCTTTATAAGTAGATTTAAGTACCAAGTGAATATTTTGAAGATCTCAAAATAAGGCAATTTACAAAATACTGTTTTCGTCTGATTTGACGTACTTGAATTAATGAGATCTACCGAAGGGGTCTCGAGTTCGAGTCCCGGTGGTACAAGAAAAAAATATTAAAAAAGGATCCCAGGCTCACTAAGTCATGCACTGATTAGAGCACGCTCATTCGAGTGAAACACTCATTCGTGTGCGTGTTCGTGTAAATAATTAGCAAAATTTTGGCTGAACGGACGGCTCAGTATTCAATGGAGTGAGCCATTATGATGACTAGTTGGATTGATCATTCGATCAAAGCATGGCGTCTCCACATAATATACGAATAGCCGTGACATATAATATACTCGTATTTCATTCCGATCGATTAAAGCAATTCACATACTTTGCATCTTATAAAACTCTTTTGTTTTCATATAGATCTATTAACAACAAACATTTCTCGTTATCTCGCATATCGAATACATAGCCGTCCACATTGAGCGCTGAGCACAGATAGACTCACCAAAAAACCCGATTCTGCGCCGCTCAAGGTGATCGCGCTCAACCCGTGCGTGTGGGCGCCTGAGCGCGCTCGGCCCATGAGCTACTCGGGTTCTGCCTACTCCATTGGTTCTAAACCCAATGCCTCGATTAATGTGGCAGAATACAATTTTGTCTCGCAACCAAGCACTTCATTCAATACTTCCGCATCGCCAAATCAGATATGTTGAAGAGTACCATAAGAATAAATGAATTAATATTTATAGTTAAGGCATTAACATTGTGAAGGTTTAAAGACATTGTAATTTGTTAAATCAAACACTGTTTATTCCACTTTATATAACGGTATAACCCTACCCAGTTTCCAGGATCTCACATCATCAGAGGAGCTCAAACAAGACTTGTTTGTGCACCCCTCATGAAGAGATGCAAACCCTAAAACCGGTAGGGTTACACCATTATATAAGGCGGAATAAACAGTGTTTGAATAATCAAATTACAGAATGAATATGAATATCAACAACTTAAAAATAATCTTTATCATTTAACAGAGAATCGTGTTTCACAGAAATTTTTAAAAAATGCGTCTCATTGCACATTACAGATAACGATTTTACGAGAACTGCAATAATTTAAATTAGGTTCTTACGTTGTAAAGAAAACACAAGAAAATATCAGAATGTGAATTAAAAGTGAGAACAGATTTATCATATCATTATCATAAATATAAATCAATGTTTTTGAAACCAGGTAACTAACTCGTTAAAACTTAAGCAAAATATAATAGTTTTACAAACTTTTCAAGATTATTTTTATCTGGATTGAAATATTCAAATATCGAAATAACTCTTATAAATAAACCAACAATAATTTGAAACTGGTCATGAACTATATTTGCTGAACTCAATTGAAAATGAACGTTAATAAGAATATACCGAACCGTGCCACCACAATTGGCACATTCCAAACAATAATAAGACAAATTGTTTCAATTCGCAAAAAAAAATTGAATGGATTGAAACCAAAACCTCGATAAGTATGTGTTTTTTTTTTAACAAGCCACTGTTCTAAATAGAGTTATTTCCAGTGAGGTCACGGAACAATGGCCACAGCAATGGGAAAAGCTACATTAGAATGTACGAGTACAATATATTGTCATCGACGTAAAAACATTGTGAGAAAAATAGCTCGTGAGTTGAACACTTCATTTGCAACTCAGATGAGCTGCGATTGTCATAGCCATTATAGCTGATGATGCTCAAAGGAATCCGCGAAGAAGTCAGTCATTCAGAACCTCCTTCTCACGAAGTATGTGTGAGACTAATCGATATAATTGAACGATGATCATCTGATGAGTGAAGTCATCTGGTATGTAAAGCAATTATAGAAACCATGAGAATGAGAAAAATTACGTTATTTTAAACAGATATATGTTCTTTTACACTAATGTTGTACAACAGTACATTATCTTCCAACCAAAAAAAACCTCCTCATTCTGTCGATATTATTTTGCGTGCTTAACACTCCCAATTCTTAATATATTCGCAAAAAATCCACTTTCTTTCAGAACACGCAAGTTCTCTTCGATCAGGCGATAAGAAACTCCTTCGTATACACCACCAAAGTTTACACATTTTCATTTGTGGTTCACTCGGCTCGACTGTGGAACGAACTTCCAAGATTTATCAGATGTGCACCATCCTTATTTACGTTTAAGATAAAATAGAAAAAATATACCTTATATAATAACATTACGAATATTTTTTCATCCTAATTTTCCTTTGATTCGCTTCCTTATCGTTGAACGAATTCCTTTTCTATATTTATATTTTGTATAGTTCTACAAATATTGATAAATATTAGACATTTACTTCTTTTTATTTTTTTTACTTAAATTTTAACGAATCTATATACTCGTACTTTTTTGTAAAATCTTTGTTGGGTTAAAACAGTTCAATGTATATGTATCCAAGAAGAGTTGGTTGATTGAATAGCAAGAAGCCCACCAGATGTAACACGTATGATGTTCAAGAGGTCTTAAAATAAAATGGTCAAACGGAAATCAAATCCATAACCTTCGGGTTGAAGACAGGCGTCTTATCAACTAAGCCACGAATATCGTTGATACATCAGTAACATTGTAGATGACAACGTATGATTCTTCTTATTTCAAATCCTAATGTTTAATTAGATGGTAATAATTTCTCGATGTGTTTTTTTGAAATGATGTAATTATAATCAGAGATCTCTGCATAAATAACATTTTGAGGAAAGCAATTGTTTTCCTAGCTGCATTACAATAAATAACACACGGTTAAATTTCTCGGCTGATGTATTCCTGCAAACTTTTAGATATTTCTTTTTATAACCCCCTTTCTAACTATTTTTCGGTCAAAACTATCTATGTAATCTGTCAGAATATTTATCGATTATGGTTGCCACTGTGATACTACCATTTTTTATCATGCCGCTTCTCGAAACATCCAACATTCGTGGAATGAAGAATGTTAACTATTATTTCGCATATAATGGTTCGCAACATAAGATCCTTTCGGAAGAATCAAAGGTATAGGAACAGATAAATATACAGATCAAACTGTCGAAGAACAAATTACAGACTCTTTAAAAAAGTCTTGATTTTTTATATTTACTATGGCAAAAACGCTCTACATCAGCGGTTTTCAAATTTTTCGTTTCACAGGCCCCTAAGAGTAAAGATTTTTTCACAGTTTCCAAAAAATAACTTACTAATTAGTGAGCTTGTCGTTCACTATACAGGTTCTCAAATCTTGGAATCAATCCTCTTTTTCACGTTGAATTTTAAGTGATATTTGATTTTTATTACACCTGCCGCCGATAATCCAGTTTCGTCGTCGCAAACGGAATCAAGACTTGTTAAACTTTAGCACTCACCAAAGGGTACTCACCGACAAATTTTGTTTTTCATGTATTAAATCGCTTGAGATTATTTTAAAAGTTTCGAATATCCGACTGCGTCCTGGGTGATTAATCACGGCGTCTCAAGGCGCCGCAGTACACACATTGAATACCTCTACTATGTATAAAAATATACCGAGAACATCAGCAGGTAAAATAAGCTAAAACAATTAAAGTGGAAACCAAACATTGAAAGAATGAAATACAAATACATATTACTAACCACAGAATAAATATGATTACGTTCATCAAGTAATTGATATTCTTTACTTTTCTCGTTTTATTCATTGTCACAATCAACGAAAGGGGTAATCAAACATTGAAAGAATGAAATACCAATACATATTACTAACCACAGAATAAATATGATTACGTTCATCAAGTAATTGATATTCTTTACTTTTCTCGTTTTATTCCTTGTCACAATCAACGAAAGGGGTAATCAAACATTGAAAGAATGAAATACCAATACATATTACTAACCACAGAATAAATATGATTACGTTCATCAAGTAATTGATATTCTTTACTTTTCTCGTTTTATTCATTGTCACAATCAACGAAAGGGGTAATCAAACATTGAAAGAATGAAATACCAATACATATTACTAACCACAGAATAAATATGATGACGTTCATCAAGTAATTGATATTCTTTACTTTTCTCGTTTTATTCATTGTCACAATCAACGAAAGGGGTAATCAAACATTGAAAGAATGAAATACCAATACATATTACTAACCACAGAATAAATATGATTACGTTCATCAAGTAATTGATATTCTTTACTTTTCTCGTTTTATTCATTGTCACAATCAACGAAAGGGGTAATCAAACATTGAAAGAATGAAATACCAATACATATTACTAACCACAGAATAAACATGATTACGCTCATCAAGTAATTGATATTCTTTACTTTTCTCGTTTTATTCATTGTCACCATCAACGAAAGGGGTAATCAAACATTGAAAGAATGAAATACCAATACATATTACTAACCACAGAATAAATATGATTACGTTCATCAAGTAATTGACATTCTTTACTTTTCTCGTTTTATTCACTGGCACATTCAACGAAAGGGGTAATTAAACATTGAAAGAATGAAATACAAATACATATTACTAACCACAGAATAAACATGATTACGCTCATCAAGTAATTGATATTCTTTACTTTTCTCGTTTTATTCATTGTCACAATCAACGAAAGGGGTAATCAAACATTGAAAGAATGAAATACCAATACATATTACTAACCACAGAATAAATATGATTACGTTCATCAAGTAATTGATATTCTTTACTTTTCTCGTTTTATTCACTGGCACATTCAACGAAAGGGGTAATTAAACATTGAAAGAATGAAATACAAATACATATTACTAACCACAGAATAAACATGATTACGCTCATCAAGTAATTGATATTCTTTACTTTTCTCGTTTTATTCATTGTCACCATCAACGAAAGGGGTAATCAAACATTGAAAGAATGAAATACCAATACATATTACTAACCACAGAATAAATATGATTACGCTCATCAAGTAATTGATATTCTTTACTTTTCTCGTTTGATTCATTGGCACATTCAACGAAAGGGGTAATTAGACATTGAAAGAATGAAATACAAATACATATTACTAACCACAGAATAAACATGATTACGCTCATCAAGTAATTGATATTCTTTACTTTTCTCGTTTTATTCATTGTCACAATCAACGAAAGGGGTAATCAAACACTGAAAGAATGAAATACAAATACATATTATTAACCTCAGAATAAATATGATTACGTTCATCAAGTAATTGATATTCTTTACTTTTCTCGTTTTATTCATTAGCACAATCAACGAAACGGGTAATCAAACATTGAAAGAATGAAATACAAATATATATTACTGACCACAGAATAAAACATGATTACGTTCATCAAGTAATTGATATTCTTTACTTTTCTCGTTTTATTCATTGTCACAATCAACGAAAGGGGTAATCAAACATTGAAAGAATGAAATACAAATACATATTACTAACCACAGAATAAACATGATTACGCTCATCAAGTAATTGATATTCTTTACTTTTCTCGTTTTATTCATTGTCACAATCAACGAAAGGGGTAATCAAACAATTATCTGACTTTATATATTCTTACATTAAATTATTTTTTTTACTTTAATAAAAGTAAATCAAATACTATTTTTCTTTGTATCCACCATTGATTTCTTAATTCAATTCACTACCGGTTTCAAAGTCCTATGTCTTTGAAACCGGTAGTGAATTGAGGTGATAAAGAACTAAATTACAAACATATGACATATTTGCTAGTTATTACTGGTCAAGAGTTGGAGTTAAGTGACTAGTAAGGGAAAGGGGTATGTAGATGAAGTCAAAAATTGATATTCGTATGAGAAACAGGTTGAGAAGCAAACTATTACTGGAATTGCCCTGATTATTTATAATATTGATACCGAATTTAACACTTTTTATAATCTTTAGATTAGAAAAAAATGTCCAGCTAGTAATTCTTACGACTTAAATGTCGAAGATATCAAACGAAGGTGTTTTTTTCTCAATCAAGTGGTTAACGAATTTTGAATAATTGTTGTTATCTAAACCGATCGAGTGGGATCGTCAAAGGATTGCATTTTGTTGCATTCGAAGTTTTCTGTGAAAAGTACTGGTAACTTGCTGGGCTGTTTGAACTCTGAACCTTCAACTATTGTACTTTATAAGTATGTTTACTGCACTGTGAGTCATTTTCCTTTACTGTGAAGTCCGTCGTCGTACTATTTGTTTCATACTCAGGTGTATCGCCACCGGAGAAAGAGTCTTTTTGGGCAATTCCATCTTCATCATTGCGTGACGTCGCGTTCATAAAAAAAATATTTAGATTTTCTAGTGTTGATCGCGCTGGATGGGAACTTATTTTGTTTCCCATAACCGCGTGGGTAGTGGTGGGATCGAAATGGTTGTTAACTCAATTGAGAAAACGAGGATGTATATAAAAAAATGTTTTTTAAATTTATTTAACTAAAGATCAAGTAATATGACACCACAAAGTGAACAAGGTATATTTTTATGATTCAAGATATATTCTTTTTTAATCCAAATTAAGACTTAAGGGACTGCCGCGATTTTTTATTTAATTCTTGATGATCATAACAAAGGGACATTAAAATCAATTTTATACCATTCAAATAATTATTATTTACCAGAACATTGAAAGGAAAACCGCAAAATAGTATTTATTAATTAAATCTAAATATCGTTAATTTCTAGACACGAAAAAAAACGAAGCTACTCGGTGGTTAAAGGTAGGCAACGACCATTAAAGATATAAACAAAAAAGATAATTTGTTCCACAATTACCGAATCTAATAGTCGAATAACCTTGACTCTTCAAAGCGGTAAGGAGCCCCATTACATCACGTCCGCTCATATTAGGACAAGACAAAAGATCGAAGCAAACAAACAGAGGAAGCCTGACTGATCAGCTGTTGGATGGATAAACTTCGCATGGATGAGCACAAGGAATATTCATACCGATGACAATATATTAATTTGCTCGTGTGTGTATAGCCCAAAGAGTTATGTATAAAATGGTTGACAACCGTCAAAGGTCATTTGAAAATGATATACAGCAAAACTTAGATTAATGTACCGTAGGAAAATATGTACGAGTATTTACATTCAAATTTAGTCATATTACGAGCGTGTCTATTCATATTATTTTCTATTTCCTAGTAAAAAAACAAACTAACAAATGGAAATTTTGTATCTTGGAAGAATGTTAACATCAGATGGCCGTGCAAAGTGTAATATTGAAAGAAGAGTAGCAACAAGCAATATAGTGAATGGTGGGTTAACAATGTGTTGACCAACCGGAATATTTCAATAGAAGCAAAGTTGTCTGATCTTAATGAAATATTGGTATCAACTTTATAATATACTATACGAAGTAGCAAGTAAACGAAGGTAAGATAAAATGAGATTGAAATTAGAGCATTGCGTAGAATATGTTAGTGAAAAGAATTCGGATTGAAATATGCATTGTGTGATAATGATTGTCATGTTCATATGTTAACTTTTATCGAAAATGAAAATAAGCAAAATCCAACCCAAATTTGTTTTGTTAATAATTCCTTATTCTCTCATTGTGATAAGATAATACTATAAAAAACTTGAATTTAAATACACGTTTTTTCTTATTAACTGTACTTTTGAGAGCATTGTTAGTAAACGAACTTGAAAAAGTTTCAACAAATAAATATGTTTAATACAATTTAATTAAATTGTTAAAATTCCTATATAAAATTGTGGAGTGCAACACAAAGTTTATTACCCCTGGTACTTATAAAAACCTGCATGATATGAGTAAAGACGCACACGGACCTTGAAGGTGGCATTCTTGACCATGCACTGCCCTTCGCAACGTAACACGATATCTTCAGCAATTGCAGCTCCAACGAGCAACAAACGATAGTTGCTAACACTTTTCTTGTTGGTACGATCTATGCGATCAGGCAACTAACTACTTTGTTTTTAATCTTTGCGATCAGGCAACTGCTACTCATGTTTCTATATTTGCCGAAACTAGATGAATGCTGTTCAAATTTATTTCGAACATTATTGATCACAATATATATATTTAATGGACAAAAGTTTGCAATAAGTTTAAGATATTTCAAAGAACCTAAAACTATTATGATAATTTAATAATGCTTTTGTAAAACGAAACAGTCCTGTCAGTTTCTTTGATATAAAATAATAGTCACATATCTGATTTTATTGTCCAAAACTCCTAAAATATTAAGTACTACAGTAGTTTCCATATTTTTACACCACCGTTTATTCTACCTCCTTTCTTTTAAATTGATATTGGCAAAAACGTCGCCGTCTCCCTATCGGGGTAGACAAAAAGGAGAGAGCGCCACATTTTCGTATCGCAACATATTAGGTGTACAAATAAGTTTCCGCCGTTTTTTATCAAAAATTGGGCATTTATTGTGAAAGAACGGAACCTCATGTTTTATTCGAAGTATTGCCCATCGCTTGCCACTACCTTTTCCCATCTTTCTGGCAGCATACGGATACAGCGTCGGAAGAATGCTTCATCTTTTGAGGCTATCCACGAATCGACCCAATTTTTGGTATCTTCATATGATGTGAAGTGCTGCTCAGACAGGTCATGCGTCATCGATCGAAACAAGTGAAAATCAGAAGGAGCAATGTCTGGTGAATACAGCGGGTGGGGTAAAACTTCCCAATTGATTGTTTCCAAAAAGGTTTTGACCGGCGCCGCAACATGTGGACGAGCATTATCATGCAGGAGAATAATTTTGTCGTGTCTGGAGTAGCAGTGGGCGCGCTTTTCCTCGAGTGCTCGACTCAATCTCATCAATTGTGCTCGGTAGACAGCCCCAGCAATGGTTTCGTTCGGTTTGAGCAACTCATAATACACGACACCAAGCTGATCCCACCAAATACACAACAAGAGTTTTTTTCCATGAATATTTGGCTTAGCTGTAGATGTTGAAGCATGGCCAGGGGTTCCCCATGATTTCTTCCTTTTTGGATTATCATAGTGGATCCATTTTTCATCACCAGTGACTATACGGTGCAGAAAACCCTTTCGTTTATGCCTGGCAAGCAGCATTTCACATGTGGAAAATCGGCGTTCAACGTTTCTCGGTGTCAGTTCATATGGAACCCAATTTCCTTGTTTTTGAATCATTCCCAATGATTTCAACCTATGTGAAATTGCTTGTTGAGTCACTCCTAATGTAAGTGCAAGTTCTTCTTGCGTTTGGCACGAATCTTGATCCAATAATACTTCCAATTCCGCGTCTTCGTACACTTTCGGCCTTCCGCTACGTTCTTTGTCTTCGATGTCAAATTCACCGTTCTTAAACTTTTGAAACCACTCACGACAACTTCTCTCACTTAAGGCAGCCTCACCATATGCTTCTACAAGCAATCGATGCGCCTCAGCTGCAGATTTCTTCAAATTGAAGAAGTAAATCAAAAGTTCCCGCAAATGACGCTTATTCGGCTCAAAACTTGACATTTTCGAACACAAAAAAATATGTTATACTGATAAAAATTCACTAATATTTCAAGGTCATGTTGTTGACAGATGTCCAACCTTACGATAATGACATTTTACATCTGACAATTTTAACCGTAACTTACTGGTGGCGCCAACTTTTGTCAAACGGCGGTGACTTATTTGTACACCCAATACAATTTTCGCCTTTTTCACATCCATACAGCTCCTACGATTCCTGTGAATTTTTAATTTCCTTCTTTCAAAATATCCAACACTTGTTCCAACCATAATTTTCTTGGTCTACCTTTTTGACGTCTTCCACTCACATTTGCACTGTACATTTGTTTCGTAAGTCTTTCTTCATTAATTCGTTATGAAAAAAGGAAAAGCATCAGATAGGGATGAAGTTAGCATAGAACCAATTGTGTGCGGGGGTGAGCGAATGACATAGTGAGTGAGGCATTTTTTTTAATGTTGGGAATCTGACTACACGCCGAAATATTAGAGCAGTGAATTATTTCATATAAAATTAAGTATGCAAGAATGGAGTGTAGTAAATAAACTCTGTGATGGAATACTTTATACAAGCAAGATTTGCTAATGAATTTTGAGGACTCAAATTCCTACCGAGCCCCATACAAAATATGGTCCAAAACGGTTAACAGTATAATCTATTTTGAAAACGGCTCCGACCTATAACTATTATTTTGCATCACTGAATAAGCGAAATGTCTTGATTTTATGGTTCGTTATTATTTAATCGTTAACAATTTTATAATTAAAATAGAAATTTCAAATTGAATAGAAACGATACAAAACTATAATATTCGTATTAAAATAATTTTAATTTAATAATGTTTATCAGACTATTGATATCTAGAGATCGGATTTCTCTTAAAGCTATGCAATGATTTTCCATTGCAATTTAATCGCCGAAATTCAGCAATATCACCGACAATTCAAGTACCAGCAATAATATCATCGACGAACAATGATTTCTCCGCCCGTAGAAACTTAATCGCCACCCAGAGCGACGGACATCGGTCAAGCGGAACTACCACGTGCTAGCGATCTGCTTTGCCGATTGTTCGGTTTATCGGCTGCAGTTGTTGCACATTTCTGTAAATTGCATTTCTCGCTAAGCGTAGAGATAGAATTAATTACTTTTAAGAATATAACTGATCCCTGTACCCTAACGTTATAAACTATTTTGTTTCTCGAAGTAAACATAGGTAGTGTGGTTCAAAAGTTTCCGATAAAAAAATATAAGAAAGGTGATAGAATGAAATCAACTTTTTAACTTTTTAATATGGTCACCTTGCCTGTTCAATATTTTTTTGAGAACGGTGAAGTAATTTAAAAATACCGTTGAAATAACATTCTTAATTATCTACCTTGACGAGGATCATCTTCCATCGATTATGTGCCGAAACGGAACTGTTAAACCCAACTTCACTGTGGAATATAACGGAGAAAAATTTCTGTACACAGCATATCCAAATGTCGTTTCATTTCTGTCGGACAATTATCTGCTTTTGAAAAACTTGATAACCGCGCAATATTAATTGTTTAACATTTCAGATTATAACTTGTTGAGAATACTATCCTGCACGTGAAGAGGCAACAACACTCGCACACATTTAACACACGTGAATATTGTTAACAGATTTATTTTTTTATTTATTTATTATTTATTTATTTATTATTACACATGACAAGAAATATACATAATTTGTGAAAAAACAACAGGTAATTTCATTTGGGCATACACTTTTAATGGATCTGGGTTTGTTGCCTTTCATTTGTCGTATCCCCAGTAAACTAGGCTTTGCCTGTATCTCACTGAGGATATTTAGCATGAAAAAATAAATCGATACTTCTTTCCGATTTTTGATTACACAAAAACAAAACCCCGTTGCACGTTCTCATCAACCTAACAAACAATGACACTCAATTACAACTGGAAACATTATGCGAAATTAAACTCCTCACACATTATCACTCCAGAAAGACCAAAAATATTCATCACACAATATACCGCACACAACAGATGAAATATTTCATCAAACCGGTGGTTTATTTTTGGTGTATCATCGATAATCGAATCCAAAACTGAGGGTGAAGTCAAGCGTTTTCTAAAGTCAAATGTGTTACTATCAAATATCGGAAAACCTATAAACTTCGTGCAGTTCGTTTTTCCTTGATAAATTTTCTGCAGTATTCTTGCCATAAATGATTTTCTTAATATATGCAGACATGGGAAAGTGTCCATTATTACACTCAAACTATTATATTTGTTGAAATATTATTATATTATATGTCAATAAGATTAGGTTCGATTCCTACACCTTCGAGGAGAATCTGCTCATGAAATAAACAGCGCTATATAAATTGTTTTTCCAACAAACCAGTTTATTCAAATTGCCCTTCTATTATATTATTACAACACAGGTCATGAATTTGATTATAAAGTAGTCAAACAATTGAATTTTTCAAATAATTTGAACAATAATATACACAAAATTATTTGGGCGAACTCTTAGCGGTGCCTTTGGTATAAACTCGACTAAATTGATATATTGTAGACCTTGACGGAAGTCAATGCGGTTCAGTTGAGTTCAGATCACCATACAGAGCTTTTTTATTATGTTTCAAGATGATCTTGTCACGATTTCAAACGTATTACTTAATTATGATCCTATCTTTATTAAAACACACCTTATCGAGACTAAATTAAGCGAAAATAACTATTTGTTTCATAAAAAAAAATAAGTCGACATTATGTTTTTCAATTCGTAGTTTTCAAGAATAATTAGCATTCAATTCGAAATAGAATCGATTTTTCCGAACCTTGGAAAGTAAGTAATGAAAAATACAATAGTTTCAATAAATAAAAGATTTCAAGCTGTTGACTCGTACTGTGTACTACATTGTATAACACTTTCGTTGTATACAATACAACTTGGCGAGTTTATTGTTATGTGATATTTTTTTCCAACAAACCAGAAAGTTGTTTAAACGTTAAGTGAAAACTAACTGGAATACTTTTAAAAAAATCTGGGTAGCAACGGGAATTGAACCGGTAAGCTCCAGGTTGAAAGATAGGTGTCTGATTAACAAAGCCACAGCGATCGTCGACTTGTATTATTACAGAGATAAATAGAAGCACAACGTTTTAAAATTGTTTAAATGAAATTTGACTAAGAGAAAATTAACAATGGTTGGTGGTTTTCCTTTCTCTTCCCTTACTATATCTAGGAACAAATTGAGTTACCTTACTGTGCGATAATATACTCTATAGAAAAACGAACTGTCCCCCAAAAGGGAGTAGCTCCTCTTCCATTTGTGCGGAAAGAAAGTCTGGCTAAAGTAAAAGTAAAAAATGGTAGATAATGTTAGACAATAAGAGGAGGTAAGAATAATTCTCCAAAAAAATTACAAAAAATACACATTAACTCAACTAACAGCCTCCTTTCAATATACTCGTATACGTTACGAATCCAAAATACTTCATTTTCTGAAGTTTCTTGTAGGCAGATTGAAAAAGTGAAAGAAAGTTTAATTCAAGAACGCGTAAAAACTCAATTTCAAGCGTATCCAATTAAGTAATCAAGTTTAAGTAAACTTAATTTAAAACCTTCCTTGATCAATTACAGATCAGTTTCGATTAAATTAGAGAGTAAGTTGGTAAATCGAAGTGTTCTCATGAGTTATTAAGGTATTGGGAAATATAACAATGTTTTTCTTATCAACGCGAAATGGCACTTCTAAATGATATTTCATTCACTTTTACTAAATACACTTGCAAATTATTCTGGTAATATTCAGTTTTTGATATTTTCTTAGTAATATTCGACGTTTATTTACTATTTTGCGTACATAGTACATATTGCGTGCTTATTATTATTATTATTATTATTATTATTACACATGACAAGAAATATACACAATTTGAGAAAAAACAACAGGTAATTTGATTTGGACATATAATTTTAATGGATCTGGGTTTGTTGCCTTTCATTTGTCGTATCCCCAGTAAACTAGGCTTTTGCCTGTATCTCACTGAGGATATTTAGCATGAAAAAATAAATCGATACTTCTTTCCGATTTTTGATAACACAAAAAACCCCGTTGCACGCTCTCATCAACCTGACAAACAGTGACACTTAACTACAACTGGAAACATCTTGCGAAACTCAACTCCTCACACATTATCGCTCCAGAAAGACCAAAAATATTCATCCCACAATATACTGCACACAATCATAAGAATAAAAATCAAAACAAATTCAAAACAAAAAAAAAAGAAGAAAAAAAAGAAAAACACACAGAAACACAAATACAAAAACAACCAAAATTAAAACAACAATAAGAGACCCACACTCACGAGCTCACATAAATCCTTTCCACTCGTCATTCATCCTGAAAGCCCAAGTACTCAAAATCCTGTCGCAATAACAACCACGCTCCGATCGACTGTCTAAATGGTTTTCCTACCTTTACTTTTATTGAAGTCGGCACGCCATTGTATGTAATGGGAGCCAAATAAGCATATTGCCTTTGGGCAAAAGAGGTTTTAACTCTAGGGATGGTGAATATTTCATTAGTTGCCATGCGTGTCATGTGTGTCTGCTGAGTTTGCATCTTCCCCTCCTCTCGATGGTAGTGCCAGAGAATGGATTTGAGATGTAAATTGGCTATGTTCAGGACCTGATACTCTCTGAAAATTGCAATACATCAATTGTTTCCAACCAACTAACTCATCTTGGATACGTTACATCAATACGATAAGGCGCTACTGTAAATGCCAGACCGATATGTCATCAATGTTTGAATTTTTAAGATAAATTCCAACAATTTAAGGTAAATTCCGAAATGTTGGCTATTCCTGATACAAAATATTCCATTGGTTGTTGTCAATAACAGTGTATATTCGTCATTTTAAAGTGTTTATTTTGTTATTGCAAGTCATGTTATTATTGCGAAATATTTAATGAATTGATAATCTTTATTTTTTGTTAATCGTCGTTTTCTATAGTAACGTCTCAATTGGGTCGATCTTTGTTTGATTCAAAATGTTCGAGTTGTGGGTGGTATGTGCAGCTTTAGGAATCCCAAGTGCTTCCTAAAGCTACACATACCACCCACAACTCCAACATTTTGAGTCAGACAAAGATCGACCCAATTGAGATATTACTCTAGAAAACGAACATTGATAAAAAATAAAGATCATCAATTCACTTGAAGACAACCCTTTTTGGGAGATCTTATCAAAAAATTATAAATAAATATGAACACTACACACGCACACACTATACTACACCTGAATCCGAATGTGTTACAATCACACATCGGAAGATCTACAAAATTTTATTTATAGTTCCCTTCCATTGGTATGTTTAAATTAAATTTTGATTCCCAAAAAGGGTTGGTTGTCTTTTTGGGAATCAAAATCTATGATTATATTATATATGAATACAACAAAGAAACTACTAAGCCCCGCATAAAGCCGAACAAATAAATAAATTTAAAAGATTTATTGATGGCAACATAGTGTGAAAATAAACACATGCAAGTACACCCTTAAATTATATATCAGGAAAATGTCGAAGAAATTACATTTGAGAGAAAAGCTATCAAAAGGTTTGAGTTCATTTCATAACATCCCCCCAGTCAAGATATACTCTCGCCAATAAAGATCGAGCACGGCTACAAGGACATCAAATGTGTTTCATCTCACATCTTATATGTTACTCTCACTTACCGGAAGATCTACAAAGGTTTCTTTGTAGATCGTCTACCCTTGCAAATTTTTCTACGATTTTCACCCCGACAGGGAAATGGAGTGATGATATTTATGTTGTACATAAGTATTAAAATTCACATTCATTCCGTTTTCTATCATACATTGTCATATTGTGTATTATTCTCAGTGCACGCATTTCAACAGCATTTATTCGGCGCATTTCAGTATTTCTGTTATTAACTTCATTATTTCAAAGGTTATTATTTCAATCAAACAATAAAGAAAAACTTAGAATATTCAATGTTTACAAAAACAATCTAAAAATAACTTAACGGGTAATATTGTTACGTTCGCTTAGTGTAATTGAAATAAACAATTATTCAATAATAAAGATAAAGTATTTTTCATAGAATTCATTGTCACTTGTGTACGTGCATACATAAATCATAACTGTCAAAGTGAATACATATTTATGATATTCTTTTTCTTGCTGTTTGGGCGTGTCTTGTGCGAAATTAAGATTAAAGTGTCTACGGAGACCTCAAGGTCCAAAATTGTTATTTACAAATAATAATACCAAAAATATCTTTTAGCCACTGACATCATTAATGCAATTATTAAAACGCGTCACCAGGGATTCACATTCGTATTAATAACAACATTTAGCCAGATAAATAATTTACGAAGCAAGCTCGGTATCGATAGCTATGGGTTTAAGATTTCTATCGCCATTTTGTTTAAGCCTTCTTCTACTTGAGTTGTGCTTATATTCATACATTATGAGCTTCCAAGCACTAAGAGCCTTGATGTTATTAGCGCGGGAGACAGAGCGAGCCATATGCATATTCACGTAACGGTAATGAGTTCATGTACCTTATTGGACGCTTCTTGTATGCTTTCTATATACGGTAATGTTTTTCTGACAACACACTAAAGATGAAGGGTGCAATGCCATCGAAACGTAAGTGATAATTTAAGACATTTCAATTCAATGGCTCTCATCTCAGATATAACGAGTAAAAAACAGTAAAATGTAACATTTTTATCCAATACTCATCGAAAGACTAAGACAAAACACAACAAACACTACTGACTTACACGGAAAGCACCAAACGCAACTGACCGAAGGACTTACACAGAAAGCAACAAACACTACTGACCGAAGGACATACATAGAAAAAAAAACACTACTGACCGAATGACATGCATAGAAAACAACTGACCGAAGGACTTACACAGAAAGCAACAAACACTACTGACCGAAGGACATACATAGAAAGCAACAAACGCAACTGACCGAAGGACTTACGCAGAAAGCAACAAATACTACTGACCGAAGGACATACATAGAAAACAAAAAAAACTACTGACCGAATGACATGTATAGAAAGCAACTGACCGAAGGACATACATAGAAAGCAACAAACGCAACTGACCGAAGGACTTACGCAAAAAGCAACAAATACTACTGACCGAAGAACCAAACAAATCTCATCGAAACACAAAAATCAACAAATCTCATTGAAGCTCCAATACAGAAAGGAACTCCAATACAATACTGCTCATCGACGGACTAATACAGAAAGCAATAACTACTACTTATCCAAAGACTACGTAATACTGAAAGTTGCAAATAAAAATCACGATTAATGTACATTAAATCTGTTTTTATTGTGTAGTTGCGTAAGGTTTGTAAAATTATATAGAAACTCGAAGTTTTCAAGCATCATTGATCGTCACTAAATCACGTATTCACAAAACGTCATCAAAATGATACTTAATTGTATTTGTTGAAATTTCTCACTTAAAAACAAATTTATTATACGATTGCACTTGAAACAAGGCAATAACCTAATTTTTTTACAACTCTGTTTTCTTTAAGATAACGTATAACTGCTGGCTGTATTTGAATGAGAAATCATTGATGTGGAAAACGACTATCTGCTCTCTGGTCATCGTTGTATGACGATTGAAATTACGAAATTATTATACATTTTAAAAGTTGAAAAAAAAACTATTTTTTTACGTTTATCAAGGCAATAATTGCCCTTCTACTAAATAAACGACCGAGAGAAAAGTGTCCTATAAGATAGACAGACTAAATCAAGGAGTTAATAAGATCCTCTCTAAACGTTGCAATCAACATAGCCCACGACCAAGAAGAATAGAAACAGGTGGTGCACCTAGTTCCAAATATGGTAGAAGACTACGATAATCAGCATTGAGCACGCGACGAAGAAGATTGAACCCTCTCGTTCGTCTCTCTTCAGAAGGCCATACAGCTAATGTAGAACTTTTAAGACAATTTGTCTAATCGATCGGTTACTCGCCGACTCCTTCCAGTCTCCCTACGCTCCCATATTCCAATGATCATGCTGCATGTTTTCTAAAATACTTTGTCTCTGTTTGCTAAGTGGTCTTCCGTGTTGATGGGCTTGCAAAATGATATTTGTTGACTGTGTCACTAATATCTGCTTACATGGCCTATCCATACCAACCTTCGCAATTTTATTTAGCTGATTTCTTCAGTAGATCTCAATTTCCACTCTCCTGTAACTTGGTTTGGGTCAATTATCTTTCGTAGTAATCAGTTTTTGAAACTCAATAACTTTTGCAATAACACACCATGTATGTGTATCATATATTAAAAAATAACAATATTCTACCACAATATCTTCATCTGTCCAGATAAAGAATAAATACAAATGGATCCGTTTCAACCTTCAATTATCAACGGCTAAAGCACTGAAAAATTTGCATGATTCGCAGATGAGACGACCAAACTGGAACTAACAAATAGAAGTCATTTATGTAATGTTTATACACGAGTATGGTACAATATTCTGTTTAAACATAACAGAATAGAAAAAGTACACAAACACATGTCCTCACGTCGTATTCCTTACGGGGCAGATAAAGAGAACAGATCTCCAAAATGTTGTATTCAAGTGCACAAATTTCTTCTCCTCCACATTCATCCATCTCGGTACGCACAATGTTCTAACTTCACTCAGGGATGAAAATCTGTCCTCAATATGGTTAAAAAGTATTTTTTTTATTTATTGTTCTGAGCTATTCTTGAGCATTGAGATGGTTAGCAACGTAAAAAGAATGAATGATGAAATATTTACAAATTGGATCTATTCAAGTAATTTAAAAGGCACAAGAAGCTTGGTTATACCTAAAAAATGTGGCACGATCAAATTAATTAAATTCAAAAATTTTGAAATTGTAAAAAAAATTGTGAAAAACCTTTATAATAGGAGGTAAACATGAAATATATAGACGCGGTAAGAATGAATAATTTATTTATTTATTTATTTATTTTTTCAAAACAGGCCAATTACTTTGAAAATACAAAACATCAAAAAAGAAGAAAAATTACATAGAGGGAAAAAAAAAAGTTAAAAAATTATATAAAATAAAAAATAATGCATATGTATACAAACGAGTAAATACACACAAACATATTACACACATATATTCACAGTCATTTAGGTATGTTGATGAGTGCCTTCTAACGCGCTCAATCTAGTGCCAGGATCTAATAAAATGGAAATCCATTATATCTGCCTACCCCAATAGAGGGGCATGGCGTGATAATGATAAAGATAATATATATGCAAAATATAACTCTTATTTTGCCTGTTATGAGAATTTTTGGAAACAAAACGTCACTTTTATCATTTTTTTTTCGATCGGTATATTTATATATTTGAATTATTTTGTGTACATGGTTAAACAGGGTACATCTGGCGCTTTTTTTTTGCTTGAGAACAATTTCTCCCAACCAACTAGCACATCTTGGGTACATTAAACTGTTTAATCCCTCAGACTTAACAAAAATAAACAATACACGTAACATATATATATTCGTTTAAATTAATGTAAAAAAAAAAAAAAATTACTAATCTCTATCAATGGTGGTAGAACTAAAGTATAATGTATTCGTTCAATGATAAAGAAAGGGAAGCAATAGAAAAATAAGGATGAAAAGATATTCAGAAAAATGGAATATTTTTTTAATTATTTCTTAAACGTAAATAAAGATGGTGCACGTCTGATAAATCTTAAAATTTCTTTCTACAGTTGCTCCGAGTGAACTGCTAATAAAAATGTTAGAATGTGGTGTGAATTGCAAAGAATTTTCTCAATATAACCATGAAATAAAAACTTTAATGGCTAAATATTGTCTTTTTGCTCATAATAATGATCCTTATCTTTTACTTTCATCAACAATCAAATCACAAAATACCATTTCTAAATATAGGTAAAATATTTGATACTTTAGATATTAACAACGTGATAACATTGGAAACGGAGAAAATATCTGATGGCCATTCATCAGAGCAAACATTCAAATGGATGAGAAGACACCGTAAAATCGTAAAGTCACACGATTTCGCCACTAACTAGTCGTCACCGTGACGGACGTCCATCGATCAAGACGATGATAGCAATTCGCAAATGTAGTGTTATTATAATATTTTCGCACGACTAAACTTTTGCTATTAGATTCGCGGCCAATGCGATGGAGTGAAATTAACCTGCAATGCGATATTGAGTCCGGTATAATTTCACTTGTTCGCTGCCCCGAGATATGAAATATGGCTATCGATACGCCACGCCACGCCACGACTTGATTCCAGTTATAGAACAAGTAGGACAAGAGGGAAATTAAAAGCGTTAATACTACTTTTATTTTACTTTTATAAGACGTGTTTTAAGTGGCTTTCTTCGTAGGGTAATGGCAACATTAATACATAAAATCACGCCGTGTCCCTGCTGTGGTAGGCAGAGAGGACAAAACGCAAAAATTTCATATCTGTACATGCATATTTCGCTATTTCCACACCCATACTACTTCTACGATTTATGTTACTTCTTACTTTTCCTTGTTTCAAAATATCATTTGCTTGATCCAACCATACTTTGTTTCACCTTTCTGTAGCCCACCTTCTACTCACATTTGCACTATTTATTTATTTTGTTAGTATTTCCTCATTCATTCGTTCCATGTGGTCAAACCATTGAGTGCTCTTCTTCATCTTCTCAACACATCAGCCTTAAGTTCACATTCATCCCTAATGACTTCATTCCGTTTTCTGACATACCATACATTGTCCCCCCATGTATTATTTTAAGTGAACTTATTTCTACAGCATTTATTCAGTTCTTTTCACTATTTTTGCACGTCTACGTTTCACTGCCATCATTAAAATACTAAATACTGTTATGGACTATCATCTTAGTAGATTTGATACTGTCCGGTTGAAATATATATTTATATGTCGATGATTTATGTAATATTATATTTAGAAGTTAAATATACATATATTATAGTAAGTACCTCATTGACTGAGTTTCCTATCGCTACACGCCATGGAGGTCATTTTCTTCTATTATTATAACCATTTAAATTAATTAATAATAGGTTTACTGATAACGTTATAGTTAATATTACTTTTTATTCGTATTATACCCCTGAATATATCCGAATTAGTGTTTCGGACATATAGTATTGAGTGTGGTCGGGAGACAATATTGTCTTCGGCCCCAGTACGCGAGCCGTCGGGATTAGAACCTCCAAAGTAGGCACGGAACTCGCGGTTCATCATTGAACGTGTTGGCAACACAACCCCTTAGAGCGTGCAATCGTTTTAATCAGACGAACTCTTTTACCAGACAGGCAGCATTTTTTTTAACTCCAAGTAAAAGTAGCGGGATACCTATCAATAGAAGAGGATAACTTTTTCATTGGATTTTCAAATATCTTTTATTTCGTGTTGGGTGGTTGATTTTTGTCCTCGTATAGACACCGTCTATGTCTCCTCACTGGATGACGTTATTGTTTAAGCAGGAAAAAGGTTATTTAGTGCGATGGACACGGATTTTTTAAGTTATCATGGAGAGGTTATTTTCCCCGCCGAGAGGACTCGTCGCCATTTTAAAGAAAGAAGTAAACTATCCGTAATGGAAGAAAATTACGAACGCAGCAATAAGAATTTTATGTCCAGGCCATAAACTTTTATTACAAAAACTTCAAGTTTGCATTACTGAAAGCAACATTATTGGCGCTTAACCCTTTATAGGGCAAGTTTTTATTTTTGAGATATTGAGTTTTTTGTTGAATAAACCATTATTATGTGTATCAAATCAACTTTATTTATTCGAAAATGTGTTTTAATTTGTTTTTTTTTTGGAAATGAGGCGGTCGCATATGAGAGCTGTGCCCATTTCAGGGGTCATGTCAGTGGCCGCACAAGTGACCAATGAATGTTTAGGTAATAATATCTAAGTTTAAGTTGTATTAGGAAATAAAATTCTTATATGAGATATAATGAATGGTGATTTACTTATAATATCTATTTACATATTTGGCAATAAATTGACCGGATGTTTAGATCGTTGCTACTGAACATGCAGCTAACTTGATGGTCCGTTATATTATTCCGTCCGTTATCCGTCCGTCCATAACGATGATCCGTCTTAAATAAGACCTCTGCCCGTCCACTACATTTGCCAATTTGACATTTGTGTTACTTAAAAACGTTTCATAAAGAAAATGAATCCTTATAAGTATAACCATAAGGGTGGTCGCATATGCGACCGATTTCTGCTTATGCCCGTTAAAGGGTTAAAGCACAAGAATATAGTAATTTTACCGTTGACATTATTGGAAAAGGAGAAATGGTAGAACAATGCTTGGCCAATATACCCTCTACGTTTACTTCGAAGAAATAATAGAGTGTTATAATATTCAAATAACAATGGCAAATCCCATTGATGTCCGGTTGGAAATTTTAACACCTACGCCATCATTTTGCTAGGTTTCTTTCCATTGTGGCTTCACTTATCTAAACTCACTTAAATATGCGTCAAATTAATGACATCACTTCAATGGAATCATTCTAATAAAAACAGTTGCTTGCATATTCCCGACATGTTCAAACTGACCCACACAAAAACAAATATCCGATGTTAACTTACAAATACCTCTAAACAGGATTTGGCTTGTGTGAATCATTTCAAGCCACTATTCGTCATAAACCGGCTTTATATTTTAATTTATAAAGATGAATACAAGATGAAATCTTATTAAACAACAATAATTGACTTGACTTGTTGGGAAATTATGATAAATCAAATAAATATGCCACTAACTTAATATCTTTACACTCGACTTATATAAATTTTGTTTTGTAATATTTTTAATCTGTCAATAAAACTGGGTTCATTTCCCGAGTTTGAGCGCCGTTAAAGAGAGTTTACCCTCTAAACGGCGCTATATAAATTGTCCGTCAATTATTATATGTTCATTTTTATAATTGTTTTAAGAATAAAACATTTCTAAAGTTAATAACTCTTCAACCTCCGTATCCTAGTGATAAGATGCCTACCTTCCAGCCCGTGGGTAACGGGTTCGATCCCCGTTGATATCTCATGTATTAAAATGAGGTTCAGGCTGGTTTTGCACTTAAGGTATCTTTAAAAAATCTGGTTGGTTGGAAGAGATTGTCATGTGGCCATATTCTCACCAGATTGTACTGTATACAACAGTAAGTAAAAGTGATAAAACTCGAACAATGAGCTCTAAAAAAATGTTCGAGTTTTTCTTAACAAGCCCCATCAGACTTATAATTTCATTATTTGATCGTAATAATTGTATATACATCTAAAAAAAATAGATGCAGCGACGCCAATCCCTATTGATCTGATGGATAAACTTGTTATTCCTTATTGCCATGCTGATTTGCATATATTACTTTCAGTGCCTTATTCCAGATGAAATTATTTTGTGGTACTTTTAAAATAAATACCTTCTAGGTTTCGAAAAGATGCCATATAAGTAATTAATTATATATTATCACGTAAGCTTCAATAAGTTTCAACGCATTGTCATAAATATTCGAAGTTTAGATTCTGAAATATAAATACCACATTTTTTAGTCTAAACATCGAATAAGCTTCGATTAAATTTTTTAAAAATACGCTTCGATGTTTAATTATTGGGAATGAGCATTTTACTGACTTAATACTTTATTTCCATGATACGCAAAACTATAAAGACATGTACGAGTATATTTCATGATTAATTTTTGTTTTCAAAAAATCATTCTTTATAAACTGTTATAATATTTCAAAATAGTTAGAATATAGGGTGGGTTTGCTGAAATATATTCTAGTTATTTTGATAATAAAATTAATACACATTTGGGAGAGTTCCTGATGATCCAATTAACCATACTCTGTACTTTAACTATAAAACATGATATATAACTTTTATAGATCATGTTTTATTGTATCGTATATATATGACACTTTCGTTGTATAAAATACAGCCTGACTGGTTTATTTGCACGTGGCAATCTCTTCCGAGGTTTGAAAGATGTAAAAGAAAGCTTCAAGTTAAAACTTTATTATACAGGCAAGACAAAAAGAAACTGAAAAAAGAGGGAATATTTGAGATTTCCTAATAACAATTTTTTTCGTAGTTCGCTAACCACTAAATCGAAAAAAAAAACATTCGTTTGATATCGATCGTAGTTTGCGGATTCTGCACACGAGCCGGATGAGATTACAGCTGGATAACTTAGAAATTCTCGAAATTAAAAAAAAGCGTGAAATTAAGTCTCAACCTTATAAACAATCAAGTTAATTTCAATAAAAGTTCACTGCTAAATATGTTTCAAAATCAAAAGGCATTCTTTTGACGCCTATCTACTCCCTTCCCCCTATCATGTAGATTATACCCCTATTACAACTAAAAATTATATATTTTAGACATCATTTAATTCAACTTTACCTAACGAGGAAGACGGAAGTCTGAAACCGGTAGTGAACTCAAATAAAATAGTGATGAATAAAAAAATTTAAATAAGTGTTTAATTTGTTTTACTAAAAAAATATAAACATGACACCACGAAGTGTAACAAACGTATTTTTAAAGATCCTAGAAATAAAATGGAAACCCCTTTAAAATAAATTAGACTCCAACGGAAATCGAATGCTTACCCCAAAACAGGCGTCTTATCAAGAAGGTCACGAAGATAGTCATTATATTGATTTAAAATAAAATACTACACTTAAAATCCCAGATAACAGAAATGCACGAAAAAAAAAACATTTATAGTTAAAAGTTCGTGATTAACAAAACTAAATTTAGTTAAAATAGTAAAAATAAATGAGCTCATAAATCGTTAATTCGTTCCATTGGTGTAGAAGACTTGAACATGCTAATTAATATTTTCATATTCCAAATTAAACCATTTGCGTTCACTAAATGTACAAGCACTAAATTAATCTAATGATTCCATTAATTTACATAGCAAACTCAAGGAGATAGTAACTTTTAGACATACTCGTACATACACAAGACTAGATGCAT
Source organism: Odontocerum albicorne (assembly GCA_949825065.1). NCBI lineage: Eukaryota > Metazoa > Arthropoda > Insecta > Trichoptera > Odontoceridae > Odontocerum > Odontocerum albicorne. The sequence goes on from OX463848.1 coordinate 34,967,416, forward strand.
GTTAATCAGGGAGGGTAAATTTATAATATTATACGACAGGTATTAATTAAAAATGTTGAAAACGAGATTAAATTACTTATTCAATGTTCTGGGGTCATGCGCGAAAATTTCTAAAAACGAATACGAATTTATTTTTAATGGTGAAAACACATGTAATAAATTCGTTGCTAAATGAACCTTATAAGTCGATACGACCTGGATGGGCAGACGTTTAAAAGCTGTCTGTCGCTATTCTCTGGGGGATGTGCAACATTATCTACTGGGTCTAGATCGGTTTGTTAAGGTGGTCGAATTGAGTGTTAATTGTTTTGTAAAGGAGGTCGAACTGAGCGTAAATCGTTTTAAGGTGATCAAACTGAGTGTAAATCGTTTTGTTAAGGTGGCCGAACAGAGTGTAAATAAGGTGGTCAAACTGAGTGTAAATAGTTTTCCTCAGGTGGTCAAACTAAGTGTAAATTAATCATTTTGTCAAGATGGTCGAATTGAGTGTAAATCGTTTTGTTAAGGTGATCGAACTGAGTGTAAATCGGTTTGTTAAGATGGTCGAACACAGTGTAAATAAGGTGGTCAAACTGAGTGTAAATAGTTTTGTTAAGGTGGTCAAACTGAAAGGAAATCGTTTTGTTAAGGTGATCGTACTGAGTGTAAATTGTTTTGTTAATGTGATAGAACAGAGTGTAAATCGTTGTGTTAAGGTGGTCGAACAAACTTATCAGTTTATTTAAATCCCTCCATAAGACTACCTAACTGTATAGAGGCATAAAAGCCCTGACTTCAAAAGGATTGTTTAATATCTGAGAAATTAATGTAAGTGGAAGGGGAAAAAGAGTGAAAAGAGCGTACCTAATAAATCCGTGCACTTAGAATACATGGGGTGACAATGCATGAAAGAAAACAACAGAATTAAGTGGTTAGGGATGAATGTGAACTAAGGCAAACAAATGTACAGTGCGAATTTGAGTGCAGGGCGTGGTCAAGGAAGAACAAGGAAAGTATGGTTGGATCAAGCGAATAATAATGTGTAAAAGGAAATATAAAAAATCAGATAAATCATAGGGGTTGTATGAGAAGGTGTTGGAATCTATAGGAAATGAAAGATAATGATATTTGAATCGTGTTGTCAACAATAAAAAAAAAGTTTTTTCGCATAAATTAGAAGACAATAAGAGGAAATAGAGAAAAAAAAATACTGTTGCAGTATAAAAATATGTCCCTAAAACTTTCAATGCCCAGTTCACCTTTTTTGAAAATGTATACAATATAATTCCATCATCTATCCATCCATATATTAAAAATATTAAACCAGCTTGCGTTATGGTTTAAAACCAGCTTCCATTGTTCATGGACAATTCTGTTTTGTTCCTCGATATTTTTATTTTTATTTTTTTTTAATTTTATTTATTTATTTTTTCAAAACAGGCTTAGCCCAATTACATTGAAAAATACAAGACATTGAAAAAGAAGAAAAATTACAGGGAAAATTTTTTTTTTTTAAATTATAAAAAATAAAAAATAATGCATATGTATACAAACGAGTATTTACACACAAACGTATGTTACATATATATTCAGTCACTTAAGTATGTTGATGAGTGCTTTCTAACGCGCTTAATCTAAGAAGAAAATTTACTTTTGCTTTTGGTAATGTGATATGAAATATGTCAATATCCGAAGCAGTCCCGTTAAGAAGAGTTAAGGCCCTTCCAACAGGCATAGAGGCTGGAAGACCCGTTCTTGCGTATGTTATTGAGAACAGTTCCTGCCGGCGCAGTCTAGTGTAATTGTTAGGAACATTTAACGCTAATCTTTGTAGTAATGCTGGACAGCTCACAACTCCTCGAACGAGTTTGACAACGTATACCAGGAGACGCAGATCTCTTCTTACGCTCAAGGAGTTATACCCGAGCATGCCCAGCAGAAACTGCGTAGGATATAGCCACGGATAGACACCAAACTCACTCATGTAGAGATATCGTAGATATTTTTTTTGTACTTTCTCCACCATGAGCGAGTTCTGCGCCCCCACCGGGCTCCAAATGCAAGCATTGCTTTCTAGTTTGCTACGGATCAATGAATTAAACAACGTTTTGAGCACCAATTGGTTTTCAAACGACTTAGAGATTCTCATAACAAATCCTAGAGTTTTATAAGCTGAGTTGCACATAACTTCTATGTGAGGACCAAACGCGAGATTGCTGTGGAACAAGACACCCAGATCTTTAATATTATCTGTGCGGGGTATAGGTATAGATTCTAGTGTATATCTATGGAATTTCAAGACGTGTGAGCGATGATACGACATAATTTTGCACTTTGATGCATTGAAATATAATTTATTATTGTGGCTCCACTCACAAACGTTGTTGAGATCTGACTGTAGGTCTAAGCAGTCGGTATAAGAACGAATTTTTTGAAAGATTTTGAGGTCATCAGCAAATAGAAGAAACGTGGATTTTTTTATAACTCTATCTATATCATTAATAAAAATAAGAAATAAGGTAGGTCCAAGATTAGACCCCTGCGGAACACCTGAGTAGGCAGTACGTACATAATATAGTAGAAAAGGGGTCCAGCAATCATTAAGTACGTACATATACGTACATAATGATTGCTGGACCCCTTTTCTCACGAAATGAACAAAATTATACAAAAAAAACCCCAGGGAAAAAAGACTATTTTCTAAAGGTAGTCTAAACGACTAAAGCATCAATTATCCTGGACACAGATGATCAAGTTCCCTGTAGAATGAATGACTTTAGTCAATGCCCTATTTTTATCTAACACAAATTGATTTACGAGTATTCCTCTCAAAACTTTAACACTGAACAACAACGTAATTTTTTTTCCTTTTACTATATATTTATTCTATTTATGCGCGATGTTTGGTACCCCTGGCTTTTGCAATAACTCGACAAGTACATTTATCCTCAGCTATTCAAATAATCTTCAATTCAACTTTTTCGGATTAGATTTATGTTGCAGACAAAAAAAAAGTGATCAAGTCTGTTTTTCCATATACACGTAGAATACATTCCAATAAAAAAATTCTGGTTAGTTTGGCGGATTCTACACATTATAAGGTTGCATTAGATACAATAAAAGTGAAATAATATTAATGAATAATATGAGATATCTCATATTGGTAAAATTGCAAAACTATTATTAAACTTTTTTTTTTTATAATTGAACCAAACTTGGAAACAATATAAGATTACAAAATCTGAGCAAATCAAAAGAGCTTCCACTATACCGTAATGTCTCAGAGACATCTTAAGGAGAATAGACAACAAAATGAGGATAAATGCCCAATGTATCAGTCTCACAATGACTTATAGAAGTGTGACAAACGCAGAAACAATAAACAGCTTGCTCAAAACTAAAGACTCTTCGTGCGATATCCAAGAAATAAAACTCATACTTGTGGGACTATAATGTGGACCCAAGTCTCGATTCCATTAGGACAAACAACATGGATATAAGATTTCGTATAACCTAGGGGCTATGTATGTCGTTGTACAGACTGGTTCAACGTCTGATATAATTTATTCGAGAGACGTGAGGCGTATGACAAACACTGTCGACGACAAGCGGTGTATAGTGAGTCCTCAAAAACACGACTGTTAAATTGATTTCCATCGCCACGGCGGATCCTTGGAAACTTTCTTCAATGTTGACACGCATAACAACTTGGACACAACCATAACGGTTCAATAAGAAACAACATACTTCCATCAAATATTTTAACGGGTCGATGTGGAATATTAAACGAGGAGACACCTTAAAATATTTCTGAAGAATATAAAGTTATAATTTAGTACATCTTTTTTAATTTGTTATGTGCCACTTTTACTTAAATTTTAATAAATCGATGAGAATCTATTTTTTTTATTCCAGGATCCACTGAAGGAGATCCTTAACAATCTAAAGAATCTGGCTGTGAGAGACAATCGAACAAAATAGTAAATTAACAATCTATTGTATTTTGTTTCATATTTGGAGAGAAACGCGTAAGTCACTCACGCACAAGATAGCTATGCAGAAAATAACTTTATTTCAGGAAGCAAACCAGTTATTTGCTTCCTGACAGCGCCTCATCTATTTCAAGGAGTAATTGAATCAAGACAGCACTTGATGTAGATATTTCAAGTATTTAAAAAATGTGTTTATAAGTATCATTCTTGGATACACATGTCAGCGATAAATGATCAAGTACTTGTCAGACAGTATTACCAATACAGATCATGTGGATCCCAATTATTGCTTATCCCATTTCAGATATTATCCGTCTGAATTCGTTGGATCATTCTCGAAAAAAGTAAAACACAAAAACCCCTTTAATCCGAAATTCGATGACGATGAACAACCTAAATAATCTGATGTTTATAGTTAAGGCATTAACGTTGTGGAGGTTTAAAGACATTGTAATTTATTTTTAACAAACACTGTTTATTCCACTTTTTTATGACGGTATAACCCTACCGGTTTCAAGGCTTTCACCTCATCTTCAGGGGAGCGCAAACAAGTCTTGTTTGCGCTCCCCTGAAGATGAGGTGAAAGCCTTGAAACCGGTAGGGTTATACCGTCATAAAAAAGTGGAATAAACAGTGTTTGTTAAAAATAAATTACAATAAATAATCTGACTATGAGAAGAGATACAATCGAACGAAAGAAGAAATTATCGATTAATTGTATGGTATATTATTTTCATATTTGGATAGAAACATGTTAGTCACGCTTAAGAAGAAGAAGCGAGAGGAACTATTGAATTAACAAAGCAATAATTGTCAGAAGTGGAGGCATTATTTAGGAGGTTAAAGCGCTTTAAGGGTTGTATGTTTAACCTGAAGTATATAACGTAGATAAGGAAACACCTTTGGGCAGCTTTTTCATTTAACACTGGACGGATCTGTAGTCGGAACAAAGAAATGATAGATTGCCTATATAACTGTTCAGAACTCTCGAAGTCGCTGTGTCATATGGAAAGACAGGTATATTGTCACAAAATAATTAATCATATATCAACTTGGAGGCGGCTGAAGGTCGTAGGAATAAATTAACGAAATTAACGGGAATGAAAAAGACGTAATATAAATAAACAGTAAACAAATTTTCTAAAACAATCAAACTATATAAAATATGTTGAACTAACGCCCGTGCGTAACATTAGGTGTCATTGTTACGGTTTAATAGTTATTATTTTTTAATAATGTCATAGGTAGTTAGAACATTTTTATTTTTAAAATTTTATTTGACAGCTGTCACTTCTTGATATGATTATAAGACATAAAATAATACTAGCAAATAATGTATTTATCAAGAAGAATTAATTCTTAGACGAAATGCCTTCAATATTGCGGGATACAATAAATTATTGTTTCTTTTATTTTAAGATTTAAATGTTCAATACAAAAGTATAATAATACTAAAACGAGAAAGCATTTTATAATGAGTGAGAATGCTGGATTCTTCCAACATTTATAATATTAACACTCTCTCTTTGAATAATGGCCCTGAACTCCTATACATGAAGAAGTATACGCCAATGTCAAGTGAAGATATATTAACACTCAATTATTAGATTCACATATCAATCTCATCCACTTAACAATTTTTCTATGTAAATAATCAAATAATGATCCAAACTAACTGACTGACTTTGTGTGTATTGTAATTTGATACAGCAAAATAATTTAACAAAAAAAACAAACCTTCCAAGCTACACCAGATGCTATGAAATAATGATAATTAAATCATTGCATTAACGTATTGACTTCCTACTTATTGTACGTATCTATATTCAAATTCCAACATCATTAATCACTTCTCCAAGCAGCGCAGAGCTAATTTAAAAGTTGCCAATGCATGAGGTCATTGCATTATTAATTTCTTCAGAATCAGACATTGAATTATTCAGGACACCTTTCGCCCAAACCAATACACCGAACGGCGGTCCTTCACCATGATATCGTTGATTGGGTGTACACATATCACATGTAATTTTTTTGTTTTAATTGATTTAAGTACATTTTATTATAATACATGTTCAAGCTAATTATCACAATCAAACAAAATGCATAATACAAGAACAAAATTAAATACGCAAAAGTCTAAAAATAATAATAATAGAAACAATTAATACTCCTGCTTCCCTATGAAGTGGCTCTGACATGCATACCAACTTTATTGATCTCTATTTTCAACTTATCCACCGAGATATGGATATATCATTATTGGAAAATTCGTTCAATCTATGTTCCAGTAGTAACGCTCTTAATAGCATCAGGAGTACAACACTAAAAACAATATTCGAGATATGTAATATGTTTCCCTACACTTTCCCATATGGAAGACCCTTAATTGACACACTAGTTCTGCAAGTTGGTTCATGGAATAAAGGATGATTTTTTACACAGTTGTAATTGTCAGGAACGAACAACAACAAGCGTGCCTCTAATATTGCTGGCAGTTGAAACCACATTGCTGTACTTTTAATATGAATAACGCGATGGACTCGAGCCTTCTTGTTTCGAGACTTCTATAATTGCATACCGTCAAGGGTTCAACAAAGTGTGCATATTTTGAATAACCACCCTCTGTTCTACACGATAAATATCTTAAGAACTTTTTGTATTTGTACCAGCATATTTTCATAATTTACTTGGTGGGGAGCCCAAACTTCAGAGGCATATTTTTTGTTCAAAATGAATTTAATATACAAATTTTGCAATAAAATCTACAAGTTTGTAAACAGTCTGATAGTTGGCAAATATAAGACCGGAATCAAAAGTAGTTGTTATACATTATTAACATCTACGTTGCTTACTTTCAGATATCATTCCATCTGAATGTAATGCTTTTGAACTACGTCTTCACAAATTTAAAAACAAAGCTCTTTTAAGGTGTATTAGGTAACGCAACAGCGCTATACAAACTATGTTTATAATTATTTCCTTTAAATTGCATCTCAACGTAAATAAAATCTTTTTTCAAACTTGGACATACTATACGTGTGCAGCAAGGCATCGATATCGATAAAATTGAAAATAATAAACAAAATAAAACACACCTAATCCACGTCAAAAACCAATGGCGTAATTACAAGGTGGGCGTATCTAGATCTTGTTCTGAATAGTTGTCTGGTTGTGCAGTAAGTTATTGGTAACTGTTTAGGCCACTGAATTATTTATACGACCAACAACCCGCATAATCAAAACTGGTATACTGGCAGCTTTCAGAAGTGCATAACTTACTGCAATACAGTAAAACCAGGAATAGGAGATAGTTACACTATGAATAGAAAGAAAATATATTCTTAGATAAAATCTGATGAACAATTTCTTTTATACCAAAAGAGACTCCAACCAGTTGTTTAAAAACAACTCAAAGATTATATATCCAATTGCATATATAAGTATACAAAAAAGACCCAATTAATATTAGTCCAAGAATAAGTGGGAGTTGTAGTAGAGGACTATAAAATATGGTTCGACCAAGTGAATGAAATTTTGAAAAAAAGGAAAGGTAAGGAGTAAAAGCAACAGAAGAAACAATATGAAGATGTTTGAATGTGGAGAAGACGAAGAAAGTATGTCATGGTAGGAAACGTTGGCGTTCTGTCGTCTATGCCTACCACAATAGGGAAATTGCGTGACGGTATAATGTATCTGTTTTGAAATAATCAAGAAATTTTGCAACACCTTGAAATCTTGTATTTGATTGATTGAAATATTGTATTTTTAAGACTGAATTTAAATAGATATAGGTTTTACTGGCTTGATATTTTCAAATAGATATAATTAAGACGTCCGAAAATTTCTAAAGTAAAAGAAATATAAAAAGTCAAAGATTCATAAAATCCAAAATGAATTGTAAATATGTCCAAAATGAATCAAAAATATAATACATCTACCATAAAAATATCGAAAAAGTGCAAAATGTCGAGAATATCTCACAACATTAAAAGACTAAAATAAAACAAACATTATTTTTTAGAGATAAAACAAACTATGAGATGATGATATACATTGAAATACAAATAAAGATTCCTAAAATTAATTTATTTCCCACAAGACAGCTGAGTTTTTAAAATTATTTCACTATTGAAGGATATTCTTGATCTCGTAAACCCCACCCCGTCTTAACGGTAAAAAAGTCATTGTTAATACGAGTTTCATTTCAATTTGTATGGGGGCGTCAATAGGACATAAAAAATAAAAATCCCATTATTATTAATAGACATTATCATTAATTATAAAAATTAATTAGACACAAAAAATAAACATGGAAGGTGAGTGAAAAACAATATATATTAATAAAAAAAAATTTGCCACTTAACACAATAGAAACGTGTTACGTAATCACAATGGTGATTACATAAGAGTCAAAGTGGAATGTAGTTTAGTAAATAATTAGTAAATATTTCTGTTCATTATCAAACAGCCGGTTTATAAACTGTTCAGATTCAATAAAGGCCTACAGGGCAGATATTGGTATTTTAGAAAGCCTTCCGATACTGTACTTAATTTGAAGGCTGCGTGTGTTGCAACAGAGGCTCACAATTGATTTATAATATTATTTCTAAATATAATTTATTTCAGCTGCAAAAACTGAAAACATAGCGATAAGTAGCGACAAGGTACAGTGCAATATTTACATTCAAGGGGACCGTTTTTTTTCGCATGAATGTTCATTTAAGGCTTATGGAACACATGCCATATACTCGTATTAAAATGCCACTTTATGGAAGTAAACTATCTGTCAGAGAATTTATTTAATTATACGATTTTTCAGAATCGTTTACATTTCCCAGGCGTGTTAAAAGACTGAAAGGAGCCAAATAAATGCTGAAGAAATGCGTACGCTGAGAAGAATATATGGAATGTTAATATATGAACGGAACGAAGTGATTAAGGATGAATGTGAACTTAAGGCTATATTAATAAAATGAAGAAGCGCACTAAGAGATGGTTTGGGCACGTGGAACGAATGAATGAAGACTAACACAACATATATACATTGCAAATATGAGTGTAAGGCGTAGGTAAATCGAAGGAAAGTAATGTTGGATTGAGTGAATGAAAGAAGGAAATTTAAAAATGCAGATAAATCGTAGAGTTTGTATGAGAAAGTGCATGGGTGTAGAAGAGTCGTTAAGAATTGTGACATAAATTGTTGAATGTGTTGAGATTGTTAAATATATCGTTCTATCATATTTTCCAACCTCAGCAGAGAAACATTGTGATGATATGTATGTACAGATTCAAACAATTTATATTTAAATTCAAGAAAAAAGTGTGTTCGAATCCCAAGTTGAAGCGCCCTTAACGCTATATAAATTGTCAATTATTTTTATTATTATTTAGTTTTAATCTTGAAGCGCCCTTGACGCTACATAAATTGTCAATTATTTTTATTATTATTTAGTTTTAATCTTTGACAGATTCAAGAAAAAAAGTATTTGTTTAAATTCAAGTAAAAAAAGACTAATTTATAAACAATAATGGTAGGACTAGAAAGGATAAGGAAGGGGAACAAAGGAAAATTACGATCAAAGAACTGTCTTGAATTTGAATAAGATAACATTCCTACTGTTGTTTTTATTGCAGGTTAAAAATATGAAACTTATTTAGTGTGTTGCAACAGAGGTTCACAATTGATTTATAATATTATTTCTAAATATAATTAATTAATTAAAATAAATTTTACTCAGCGCCGTTTAGAGAACAAACTCTTCTCAAGAGTGCTCTAGCTCGGGACTCGAACCCACTATTATTAAACCAATCACGTCTGGCAGCTATAGCAGCGACCGAGCGAATAATATATAACATTTTCTTTGTGTACAGTCGTCGTTGCTGGGCCTCGCAGTCGAGGATCCCCTCGCCATGCCAACGTCAATTCAGTTGGAAAGCAAAGCTATGCCGTGGAGTTTTTTTTTAGTGAGTGAGCTGTTGCACACCAGCAAACTCACCGGGCACACTACTGTAGTGGATCCAATGATAAACCTGAATGGTATATACATAATATATACCCCAGAATACTAGGCGGAAAAAATATCTGTCTATCGAGGGAAGCAGCATAGAGCAGAGTTCGAACCTGCAACCTTCTGCACGGAAGTCCAGTGCGATACCGCGCGACCATGCACATCGTGGAATAATTGCTACGTGGCAATCTCCTCGAACCAACAAGAAAGCTGTTTTGAAGCTTTAAATGAAAATCGGACTGATTTTTTTTAACGTGTTCTAGCGTAAATCGAACCTTCAAGTCGGAAGACACGCGTCTTACCAACTAGGCCACGGAGGTCGTCACATCAATCATCGTTAATCTAAGTATGCAAATTGAAATAACAATCATAAGAATATAAATATTAAACTAAATACAATAGAAACTCGATATAATCAATCTAAAATTGTATTTCCACGAATCGCATGGTATGGCATATGTTGAGTGGTACTGATTTAAATAATGGTGTCTCGCAGCCAACGCAATGTCAAGAGATACTCGTAACATATCTAAATATAATTCTCGACTTCTCGCCATTTCGCATTCAACATATCGATACAGCCTGGGGGAGATATTAAATAAAATAACAACGTCGTGGACGGAGGATTGTTTAAATAATTAAGGCATTTCTGCAACAAAGGTAAGTTGGAAAGTCGAAGGAGACCGGATATTAGGTTGGCAACATAGTAATTTGCGTTTCCAATTTGAATACTTGTTATATTCATAAATCATGTTTATGAATTTGTTATGTTTTCACTCATTTAAAGTTATATATAGATACAAAGCAACATTCATTCGTCGACGACCTCTAGCCTAGTTGGTAAGACACCTGTCTTCTAGCCCTGGGGTTGCGGGTTCGATTCATGTTGGTGCAAATTCCTTTAACTGTCCCGCGATTCTAGAAGCACTAAGTTTATATGTACCCAATAAATATAGCCGTGCAAGGAATCACCCTCTGTTCTACATACCAACTTACAGAACGAATATCATGGATAAACACTCAGTCACGCGTGGTATAGAGATATTGAACCAACTAAATGACACGGTTGATATATTCTCGGTACCGACTAGCAGTATGAGAAGAATCCTGGCTGATATTATTCCTAACGAATAAGCTAACGCTAGAAGCAGACCCTCTTTGTGTAACAGGAGAAATCCGTGCAAAGTGGATAAAAAAAATACTATGAAAATAGGTTCTAGTCTGATTTTCATACATTGTTAAACACCTTTCTGATTCATTGGAAGACATTGTAATATCGTTATAAACTCAACAGGTTGTATTGTATACAAGGAAAGTGTAATACGTCTCATATGATTCCCATCCCGTTATTCATCTAAAGTAGTGATGCCGATATATTAAAGATCGTGGCCGGGAAACAACATCATATTTAGTTCCATTTATCGAAACATTGGGTTTAAGACCACTGGAAATTAAGATTGCATTATATTATAATTTTTTTTGTACACAATACAACCTGGAAGGCTTATTACCAAGGGCAATTTCTTACGACCAACCAGAAAGATTAAAAAAAAGGCCTTTAAATCGTGAACCAGCAGGAATTGAGCCCGCAACTCCCAAGTTGAAAAAAACATTTTACTTACTAGGCCACGAGGGTCATCTTACGAGTAGGCACGGAACTCGCAGTTTGTCACTGTACATGAAGGTTACAAAACTCATATTTTCTAGCGCGAAAGTACTGTGCCATGCGAATTATTTTGCCAGATTGGGATCTTTCTGTTATTTTTTTCGGGTACCATCAAGAATCGAATCCGAACCACACGAGTAGAAGTCAAGAGTCTTCCCAATTAGGTCACTAATGCCGTTAAAATAACAAATTAAGCGACTCGCATTGAAATCCATTACGGTGTGGAAACCCAAATTAAAAGGAGTATAAAACTGTAATTAAAAGAGCCCCTTTAAATTACAGTTTTATAAATATTTATATAGAATACAGTCCCTTTATATGATACATATGTGAGAAAATGGGCGTGGCGTAACTAGTACTGATATCTGATACGAGTATATATTTCCAAGACAGCTTAACTTTATACGCTTCTTAACTTGGAAGACCGCTAATTGATAGAGTTCAAAGTGATAAGGTATATATTTTTATTATGTGACTAGTTTATTAAGTCGTAAATGACAGATATGTCAGCACCATGACCTAATGCTTGCTTAACATCCAAAAGTACCGGATCCGGTCCCGGGATGCTTTTAATTTGGGGAACTTCCCCAGGGGCTTCTCTAGAAGACTAAACTCGAAAACTTGCCTAATGAGGCCGAAGACAATGTCAGGCGATATTCTTTAACTTTTTTGCATCACTTCTGAGAACATGAAGAATGGTACCTTACACACGAGAAGAAACACTTCTGAATAATAAATAATCAACAGGCGTAGGAAGAGTTATGTGATAAATGGAAAGTAGTGAAAACGGTCGTGATAAATTCCTTAAAAAAAACATTCCTAAGCATTTGATATAATCAAGATATCCGTTTAGATATGTCATGATTTTATCTTTTTTTATATACTGGAAACCCTTCTTTTTTAATTCCTTGACTTTCTCCGCACACCGCAGTGACTGTCCCGATATTGTGCTGACCATAAACAGAACATCATTTGATCTGCTCTCATATCTTATTCGTTTATTTTGCACAAGACAATGCGTATAACTTTCTAATCTCAGATTTGACTTGCTATTAAACCGTTTTGTTCCGCCCGAAATCATTGGTATTTATTATACTATATATACCCTCGAAAACTACGCGGAAAAAATGTACGTATTCAAGATTCGAACCGGCGACCTTTAATCGTTTCAACCGTCCAAGCATATCATTCTTAAATCTTGATATATTTTTCGATAGAAACGCCGTGGAATTCCATTTAAATGAGGTTACTAAAAAACAATACTGTATTCCGCTTCAGGATTATTTTCTTATCCGACCGGTTTCCATATTGTTTTCCTCATCAAGGATACGTATAAACGAATACGGATAGATTGTTTGTTTCCTTGTCGCTATGAACAAAACTAACTAAAAGGATGATAACAGGATGCATGAAACAACACCAGTAGAGGAAATACACCAATTGATAGGTATCGCCCCTCCTCTGATATGCAACAGCTGACATAGAAATAACGAAATAAGTCCAGGATCCAAAACATCCCTTATATGGTCATCAGTCAGCAATGTTCTGTTTGAAATCCAGGAAAAGTTTAGTGAAAAGAGCGCAAAAACTGACGATTCATCTTGATAAATCGTGTTTTCTGAAGAAAAAACACCTGACTGGGTGGGTGGAGGGCTCGAGAAAGATGGGACCCTTGACATACTTGGAGAGCACTCCGAGTAGGGATGACTATAGGTAGATGAGAGGTAAACATCCAAAGATAGGGTTTCTTAAACAAAAGTAACACTTAGTGTTTATTGTGGGGATGTAAAGGACTCACAACACATACTAATTATGTTATAATAGTCAACTCATAAATACACGCTCGGGGCAAGATTTGATTGATACGAATGATAGATAGAACGATCTCTGTTCCAAGTGGCATGATTAGTGATCGATGGGCCGATGATCCTTGATAATGAAAGCAATCATGATATAAAAAGAAAGGATGGTGAAGAGAAAAGGCAAATTGGGAATGTAACACGTAATATTAATGATGAAATTAACAGTTTATTCAATCGCATTTTGAATCATGTAAGTATAATATTTATTGGTAACTAACTAGTTCTAGAGTCTCACTGCATGAACAGTATAGGGCGACGTTAAGAAAATCAGTGAACTAGTGATTATTTATATTTAAGTTAAAACAAAAATTATAAAAAGGAATGATCTGAAACAAAAAACACAAACACTAGAAGCAGGAAAAAAATTGCAGTAAGTCACGTGGTGGATGAATTAATATGTAATCCCTCGAAATCGAGTACGATTGTCAGCCATCCTGCGGAAGGAAGATATCTGTGAGTGTATTGATTTATTGTGTGCAAGTTGTTACACTTCAACATGAACATAGTTTTGACAAATCAAACCCAGTTCCGATGGCAAGGAGATCAAAGTTTCAAGACTATCAGTGGGTTCAATTTGATGCAGCGCTTCGTTAGGTTTTTAAATAACTTGTGTTTGTTTACAGCGCTATAAAAACTTATACGAGTAATAAACAGAATTCACAATCGCCGACACGACACAGTCCGTAAAGCTCGTATCACTAAGAAAAATGGTAGTTGGGAATGATGATATCTTACAGTTAAATTGCACGAACCGTAATAATAAAAAAAACTTTATAACTTAAGAGTAAACATATAAAAACAAACCGTAACATTTTTATTATAAGTTATTTAAAATTTATATTTCTACGAGTATACAGCAAAACAGGTATAGTATTCACCACGTAATGATATTTGTAAACCTGATTTAATTTTCTATAAAACAACGTTCATCATGATATCAAATCGAAGGCAGTAATTTGAGTATAATGGCGTATTCAAGGGCAACTACTGGTTCTGTATGCCCCCGACATTTGTCAACTTCTGTCACATGATTCGCTGCTGACACGCGTGAAAGGAAACGACGGACATTTTTTGACATTGAAAATAAAAATTCTGGAAGGATATAGTATTCAAAAGAAGATGGCATCAAATAGTTTTATATGTTGAAAGGTTGATTAATTCACATATATATTAGATATTTGGTATTAAAATAACAAAAAAATAATACTAATGTTATTTAATGCATTTATAACAACTGAGTACACAACTTAGTGAATAATTTGTCTTACTAATTGAAAATTTTAAGTTGGACAGATTTTAATGACGCACAGACCTACTGTAGAACAAAATCAGGTTATTTTAGAATAAAACCAGAAACAAGAAATACATTTATTGTAAAATATCTGGACAAGAGAGCACCAAAACGACAAACACGTTCGAGACTTTGCAACAGCTAATACTGACGTAAGAATTTTTAATACCAGACTCACTGGACTTATCATAATGTATTTATTTATTTATTACAAAAATATACAACACTTAAGTCTCCTTGACTGACCTGAGTGACCTGGCGAGATGTTAAGTAGTAATATTTTGTGGACAGTACAGAACAGGAAAGTATTCGGCCCCTGGTCCGTTGACATCTCTAACTGCATTTGGCTCCAAGTAGCTGTCAGTGGACGGACATCACCATACCTCGGAAACTGCGAGGGCCCGCTTACTAATCTTAGAGGGACACAGTCGATGGTCTCTCTAAATTCTCTCTCCTAATCCTTCAAACTCTTATCCTCATTAGAATATCCCAAAACATTTCTACAGCACTCCAGCTACCACTTAACATTCACAAGTGCATATTTAATTTGAAACTTATTACTACGCTCCAATATACTGCGTATTAGAAGCAGGGCTCACAAATATGTACAACGTGTATACAATTCCTATAATACCTATATTACGAGCATGTATACAATTCCTCGTATCTACTGCGGTGCAAAAAGAAGCAGCAAACCAACGCTCTATTTTTCCCAAGAAAACCACATTAATATGATCAAAAAATTGTGCGTCAAGTTCTTCAGTATTGTGATTACGACGATGAAAAAAGTGTCCTGTAGCAATGTTTACTAAATAACAGATAAATTGCCGAAGAAAACCCCTCCTGAGCTCAACAACATCCACAGTAAAAATATTCACCAAACCAT
Source organism: Odontocerum albicorne (assembly GCA_949825065.1). Classification (NCBI taxonomy): domain Eukaryota; kingdom Metazoa; phylum Arthropoda; class Insecta; order Trichoptera; family Odontoceridae; genus Odontocerum; species Odontocerum albicorne. The sequence continues at coordinate 34,983,100 of OX463848.1, forward strand.
ACACGGAATTACCCAATTGTTGTATTCTCACGATAAGTGAATTAAAATGTGCAACTATCGTTAACAAATTGCTATCGACACATTTGAATTGTAAAATGTTCCGTATATTTCTAGCAGGAGTATGTATGGATACCAATATTGCCTCATTACTGAAAATATCATATATTATATTAATATTTTATTTTGATCTTTTAAATTTTATATAAAGAATTTCTAACGTTTTGTTTTAACTCATAAAAAATGTTAAATTAATTAATGTATAAAATAAAAACTTGAATTTATTACTAATAAAAAAATCAATGAAGTAAATGATAAATTCCAACGCATAACAGATAAGACGAAGAATATCAAATTTAATTGACTACAAAAATAAATGTTGAATACTTTTAAACTAGGTCGAGCGTGGTCTTTATGAGAAGAGATTCAAATGTTCATATTAATAGAAAATGGCAAGGTCTCACCGTATTATACACCTTGACGTCTCAATTGATTTTCTAAAGGTATTGCCGATAAATCATATTTCCATTATATTATAGATCTATGAAAGCTTTTTAAATGCGATTCATTTACTAGAAATTAAAATTTCAATCGAATCTCTAAAACGTTCGGCTTTCTCAGACAAATTTAATTATGATTATTGCAATTTAGAAATGCTGTTTCACGATACTTTTAAAATGTACAATAATAATTATAACGAGAAAGTTGAGAGAAAGTCGGGAATATTTATAAAACATAAAATAATAAAGAACAAACTAGCAAAGAACCTAAAACGTAAAAAAAACCTATTCGGTCTTTCGAACCACACCATATCCCTTTTGGGGAGTGCAGAAAGGACAGACCTCCATGCTTTTCTATTCATGTGCACAGCTCTCACTTCGTCTTCATCCATACATCTCGTCATTTATCATTTATTTCAGACATAAATGTATAGATTTATTCCAAAAGTCACTTTTTAAATGTGACCAAATCATCTCAAGTTTCCTTTCTTAATTCTGCTTATAAAATCTTTAACAAACTGTTATCCTTTATTCCATATTTTTTTAACCATCAAATATTATAATACCAAATATTCTACGCAAAGCAAGCATTTATTATGCTCTTATCTCTCCTTTCAATGCCCAGGCTTCATTTCCATATATCAAGTTGACACTGACACACCGCTGCAAGCAATCATTCTTAAATATTTGAAAATTGATTTATTAGTAAAAACACTTATAAGTGCGCCATTGCACTCGTCACCTGCAGCAACACGCCTTCTTCTTTCTCCATCTTAACAACTTTCGAAAACATGTTCCCCAAATAGTCTATTTCCACAATTTATTCTAATGTTCGATTCATATAAACATGTTCTAATAATTCGATCAAAATATAAATAAAATATCTCGAGATACTGACTAACTCCTACACTAGGCCCCAAATTCATAGTCCGGCCTAAATACTAAATACTGGTTTATAGCCTTAAAAATCGGACTTCATACGCATCCAACTTTAAAATGAGGCAATGAAATCAAGTGACTCACTTGGGAAGCCACGAAAAATTTAACTTTTAATAATAATTTCTTCAGTAAAAAAATAGTTAAGATTTGTTATTTCGGTCGGACTATAAATTTGGGCCTTGGTTTAAAATCTAAATCAAATTTCTTATAAGTTTGTTGATGCGGCGTCAGCAGACCAGACACAAAGTAAAATTCCTTGTTGCTTCTATGCGCCAACTATGTGGTTTCCGGTAACCCGTGAAACCATCAATGACTAAATGGAAACTGAACTGAAGGAAATTGTGGTCGGATGGTCTGGTTTGCGAGAATGCCCAATTGATGGTGATGATAACCAGGATGGCCGAAGGCATTTTGTGGTTAAATTATCAAGTTTACAACGCTGTCTAGACTCAACCGGTATTTTGACTTCTAATGATGACAGTGATTATTTCAATAATCATTATCAATATTTCAAAAATAGACCTGATAACTAAAGTCACTTCCTTCAACACTATTCTCCAATATTTATATACCAGAACATTCAAAAATAATTGTCGGTCACAAATACCTTGCAGAATGTCATAAGATCTAGAAAACCAGACCCATTATTTTAAAACAGTTCCACCACCAAAGCCTCAACCAAACGTTTAAATTTATGCTACCAATCTTAGGGGTTGCAGTCGGTTATAATGAAATTGTTTCTCTTTTAATGTGGAAAGCTAGGAATCTCTGACATAGCCTAGTTGATAAGAAGCATGTCTTCCAGCCCGGGAGTTGCTGTTTCGATTTATGTTGATACTCAGTTTAAAAAAACAATAGTCTGATTTTCACTTAAGGCTTATTTAACACATTTCAGGTTTTAAATTTTCTGCCGCTTTCTTGACAAATATGTTTTTCTAAGCTATATGCAGACGCGAGGAAGTTCATTATATAATGGCCGCAGCCACCACCTTATTATCCCTACACTAAACTTACATATGTTTATTTTTAATATGTCAATAATAATGGGTTTAAACCCCCAGTTAGAGCACCCTTGAGGAGATTCTGCTCTCTAAACGGTATTTTGTTATTATTATAATTGGTAACATATGGCAATAAACCCACCAAGTTGTACTGTATACAACGAAAGCGTAATAAAATACAATCCTTAAAAAAAATAGATGAGTTAAAACAAGGAGGTGTTGTGACTCGCTTATTATTCAACATTTTCATAAAAATCGTTATAAGATATTCCCAAAAAAATCTCCTTTTAAATAAATTATGTGGATATAAAAAAAAAACATTAAATGAGTGTCGATAGGACATCATGAGAAGTACCAGGAACTCGAACCCAAATAAAAAAACTTTCTATACTCCACTTGATGATTTAATTTGGCCCTCGAGCACAATAAATTAATTTTGCTAGTGGCACAATTTCTAAAATACCTTGACCTTGTGTGAAGTGACAGAGTATTGTCGACGGACGTGCTCTGTCACTTATCGTGTGACGTGGCACGAGGAAAACGTTGTCACAATGAGACGCGTGTGACGAACACGGACACATTAAGGTCAAGCTGATATTTCTCCGCAATTAGAACTTTCCCCGCCGTAGTTATTAGCGAAATACCAACAACAGCGGAATTCCGTTCAGAGTCATGGACAAAACTGCAACATGCAGGTGAATGCATAAATCATATGTACAAAGATTAACGATAAAAGAAATACAAATGCTTCTTTATCCACCTATGATTAACGATTATGACCTCCTGCTTAGCTTTAGTTTTTTTCAGATACTATCATAGTTATCAAAAATGCATGTTAAAGTGGCGTTTTTCTCACGAACATGAAAACAATTTCATATTTTTCCTGCATTTAACATCAGTTAATTTGAGAATCTAAAACTTTCTAATAAAAAAATCGGTAGTTTAATAAATGTTTTGATAATATTAGCGAGCACATATTGATTTTTTTTTAATTTGTCTTAAGTTAGACATGTGATATGTTATCATCAGGACTGCCTCTCTTGAGATGTTGACTCCCAGCAACCCTTCCATTTTTTAAGAGCATCATCGTAGTCCTGGGAGACGACTGCCAGTAAGCATTTCATACATTGCCACGTAAGGAACTTTTGTGTTATCCATCCTTTCCACAAGGCTTTGCCAGTATCTTCTGCGGTTTCTATCCCACCTCACAATATTTTCTATTTCTCGAACACAGGAGTTTATTTTCATATTACATTAATGTAACATATTTATTATTCTTATACCTGTTTTAAAGTCCTGAAGAAATGGACAGTGAAAATATACATCCATTAAAATCGAGATGACGACTCAACGAACTCAACGACCTAGAATTGAATTTGGATAGCTTTGGTGCCACACTTGGTGCATATAAATAACTATAATAATAAGTCATAGATCCATATATCGAATTGACCCATTGGCCTGAATCGATATGAAGCATTTACCCATTGACTGAATTTCACGCTGTAATGGAACTTGTCAGCACCAGAATACAAAGATATTTTAATACCAGAGCATCATCGTCACCAACCCTACCACCAAAGATGTGTATTGGCTGCCGACAAGAGTATCTGCCACTTACATTTCTCTCAGCAACACCCTTCCTCCAATTAGTGTATACTCAATGTGCGACAGTTCTGTGTAACACCTTCTAGTCAACTCAGCTTTGGGTTTTCCTGTCTTCTACGTAAAATCGGATCGCTGAACAAATATTTCAGCAGTCAGCGTACTGCATGCAGTATAATAAAAGTACCTATGCCAGCGCAGTCTAGCTATTGTTACAGCTTTCACTGCGCTAACTTCACCATACTGGATATAGAGCTTTTCGTTGTGCCTCTGTCTCCACGTGACATTATCACAAATTGACCAATACTATATATTCTACGGAGAATTTTCCTCTCAAAAGTATCAAGAACTCTTTCGTCCTGCTTTTGTAAGTGTCTGGATCCCCGATCCATAGGTTAACACTGGTTTTAACAGTGTATTATAAAGATAGATGGATTATTGTATTGTTTTATATTATATTACACTTTCGATGTATACAGTATAACCTGGCGAACTTATTGACATGTGGCAATCTCCTCCAATCAACCATAAAGATGTTTAAAGAGGTCATATATGAAAACAGACTCGAATTATTTTTAAATAAAATCTGAATTCCAGCAGGAATCGAACCCTCAACCCCCGGGTCGGAAGATAAGTGGTCAACCAACCAGGGCACAAAAGTCTTCTAGTTGGAAAGACGATTTTCATGCTCTTGGAGAGAAGACGAGACTTGACTAAAACGATAAGACCAAAATAGCATATATTGTATTTCCTGACAGCATCCGCATCTGTCTTCGCTAGTGTAGTTGGTCGAGTTTACATGTGACCCGAGGTACACAAAACAGTTAATTCAAAAGAGAAGGGTTTATTAAAAAAATGAAAGAAAGTTATCGCGTGCTGACTGTAACTCATAAAAGAGATAAACGAGGATAGAAAAAGAGATAAAGAACTGTCGACCCAGAAAAAATAACAACAATATCAAATATAATATAATAAATGGCAAGTGTCTCGAGTTCTGGGCATTATTAAATAAATTTCTAGAGCATCTAAAGTACGAACTGTGAAATGAACTGATATTGAAGCATTTCAATATGTTTTTACTTTCGTAGGAGAAAGGGCTTGACATCAGGGATCATTATATTTGTTAAATAAGCGAGACGAAAAAAAAGTCTTGAAAGCAAATAAGATAACGATCAATTTGCTAGTTTCGTGGATCTTTTTACACATATTTAATTACTGATTTAGTGTAAAGGGCAAAGAAACAAGTCTCAATTCAACTAATGAATCAAACTCAGGATTCGAACCCACTCATACATTTTAATAAGCCCTCCCAAAAAGGATTATCTTTAAGTGATTGAATAATTTTAGTAAACAAGTAAAGTTTAACATATTACTTCCCTTCCTAGTGAATATTTATTTTATATATTTATTTTACACATGACAAGAAATATACATAATTTGGGAAAAAACAATAGATAATTTAATTTGGATACACAATTTTAATGGATCTGTGTTTGTTGGCCTTCATTTTTCGTGTCTCCAGTAATCTAGGTTTTTGCCTGTATCTCACTGAGGACATATAGCATGAAAAAATAAATCGTTACTTCTTTCCGATTTTTTTATTATATAAAACCCCGTTGCACATTCTCATCAACCTGACAAACAGTGACACTCAATTACATAACATATGTATACATCACGCGAATCAAATCCCTTACACTTCATCACTCCAGACAGACCAAAACGTTCATCCCACAATATAGTATACCGTACATAATCATAAAAAAATTATAGCATGGATTAAGATAACTTTATAATAATGACGAAATAACGTTTATAGAGCAAACTCTCCTCAAAGGTGCTCTACCTCAGGATTGGAACCAATCCATAAATTTTGATAATACCCCCAAAAAGGATTTTCTTTGAGTGTTTCCTTAAGTTGCACACGCCACTCTTATCTCTGACACCAGGAGACAAACCTTTCCATGCCTCGGAACCAACAATGGAAAAAGTTCTATCATAATACCTCACCATATTTGATTGATTTGGAACAACCAATTTATTAGATGAAGAAGAAATCGACCTCAAAGTTGTACTTCTCTCCAAAGGAACATATCTCAGACACAGGTTCGAAAGATACAATGGAAACATCCCATTAAATTATTTGACATAAGTTGAAGAAATTATGTAGTCATGCATCGAAACTAGTTTGTAAACAAAAACCAAGTGTCCGACTCAACAAACAGAATTACTATATTGTGTGAACAACCAATTTTCGAGCAGATAATAACACAATGTATGGCATATTTTTAAATAAATATCGTTATTATTTGCTCAAAGTAACAACTCGGAACATGTAAAAAAACCTATCGCATTAACGTATCGGAATAAAAAGATCACGATATCTCGATTGGAGATATTTGAACTCGTGTTGTGTATACAATTACGTGATGAAATAAAAACTCGGCAGTGTGTTGGGAAATTCAGATAATCCACTGACATTTACGAGATATATGCACACGCGCCAGAGATAGCGGTATTTGGTATTTCTCGGTCATTTCCTTTGGTATTTCGATTAAATATTATTTCTCAATATTTTAATAATTTAGCATTTCTCAGTCGATTCCTGTGTTATTTCTCAGTCATTCCTCCGTGTCTCAGTCTTGGGTATTTGTCAGTCGATGCCCCGTGTTTATATTTCAGTCTGCGATGTTTCTCAGACATTTTTCCATTTATTTTCAATATTTAGTGTTTCTCAGTCATTTACCAGTATTATTTTCCAGTCTTTGGTATTTTTCAGTCATGTATCTATATTATTTCTCATTCATTACTCGGTGTTATATATGTCTTTAATATTTCAGTTATTTTGTATTTTTCAGTAATTTATTATCCCGTATTTATTTATTATTTATTATTTATTATTTCTGAGTCTTTGATACGAGTATCTCTCGGTCATTTCTCAGTGTTATTTCTCAATCTTTGCTATTTCAGTAAAATACTATTTCTCAGTCATTGATATTTCATTCATTTAGCATTTCTCTGTTACTTCCCAGGGTTATTACTTAGTCTTTGGTTTTACTTTGGGTTTTGAAAAACATAAACTGTTTAATATGGTTAATGCGTATCTTATTGCTATTTTAGAGCACTTGGACTCAAAAATATATCATCTAAAATGCTGCTGATAGTTGATATTGTAAAAATTAAATTCAATCTCTCCTCAAGACTGATAAATATATTCAAAAGTGAGTGCTACTGATAAATATATTCAAAAGTGAGTGCCAATTCTCATGAAGAATGTTATGCTGCCTTTTTCGCGTAAACGATTACAAATATATTAATCTCAGTATATAATTTACTGATTAAGTTATTTTACTTCTTTATAAACTGGAGTTTGAATCCCTTTTAAAGTCAAGTCTTAATAAATACATTCAAAGCTTCCTTCATACAAGGTTATTCTAGAAATTTTCGTTTATATTATACATATCAAGTGTAGTTAGAAAGTTATGGAGATCGATCCACTCTGTCTACTCCAAAGGTTTATTCATTTTAAATGTATTATTTAACAATTATTATTGAACTAAAATTTTTACTTATTTAATAAATTTATCAAATTTAAAAAATATTACCTAGAAACACAATATAATCAAGATTTTTTTTATTGAATCATTTATTACCGAATAATAAATAATGTACGACATAAATTACGCAATAGCGAACATTTTGTCAACTGGAATCACAATAAATTGTGAATTAATTCTTAATTGTTCGTTTGAAACATTACTTAATTTATGAATTCGTTGCGACTGCATTCATTTCCTGATTCTTCAGCGAATTTCCTTTGCAACAGACGTTCTTGACAAATTACTCGATTGTCAAAACATCTCCAGCAGTTTCCAGCGAAAATCTCACCAATTACAAGTGAAAGCACAGTTGTCCATCATCAATCATAGCGGAGAAGCCTTCAAAGTTCACACAATGGATGACACTAACATGATGAGACTAGAAGTTGCAGACCCAGAAGAGTAGTGCATTTTTTTCTGTTACGAACCCCAAACGACAATTCAATAAAAAAATCCGGTTTTTTTTAGTTGAGTAATATGTGAACCTTAAGACTCATGTCAAATATATTGAATTTCGCTACCTGTCAAAATAATCCACCAAAACAGCCCCGACAAAACAGTCTGCAAAACAGCCTCGACAAAACGGCTTAAACCACTATTATACATAATAATACATGCGTATCATATATCGACACGTAAGGTACTCGTATGTAAACCACATAAATGTAAGAAAAATAATGTACTTTATTTAGGAATATACTAAAATATAAAAAAGATATGGGAAAGATTAGGGATGACTATGAATTTGAGAATGATATGTTGAGTAAGATGAAGAAGAGCACTCTGAAATGGCTTGGACACGTGAAACGAATGAATGCAAAAAGATTCACAAATAAATATGGAGTGGAAGGTGTGGTAGAGGAAGACCAAGGAAGATATGGCTGGATCAAGTTAATGATATTTTGAAATGTAAAAGAAAGTTAGAATGATTGCAGTTATATTAGGCGTATGGATGAAAAAAGGCGAAAGATGTGCAACGGGGTCGGTAAGTCTGGCGCGCTCTCCTCTAGTCTTACCCCGACAGGGAAACCCCATGAAACTATACGTGTGAAAAAAGTTATAAGAAACCGGTACGCTCTATTATTTTGGTTGCCTGAATCCTCCTTGAAAACGAGTTATAACAATGTATATTATATTCTGTTCTTTTAGAAATTGATGTAACATTGGATTGGTATGAACTGTTTTGATTGGGGCTATTGCCCATGCGACTTACTTTGTGTTGGACTATTTTGGCGTAGTATCATTGAAGTAAAAAGAAATTCACTACAAAAAACATTTTCTCAACTCCTGATATGAGTTGTTAAACTCTAAGAAATGCCAAAAATATAAGTGCGTGGAAAACGTAAACCGAGAAAATATGGCTGGATCAAATGGACCGGATATTGAAAGAAGGTTAACTGAGGAAGCAAGAATTTTGTGCTTATATAGAAAATTATTCCCTCTACTCTGCAGGGGACACGACGTGATATCGATATTTTTTACAAGACTTAATAAATTTTGGAAATGATAACTTATACGAGTATACCATATATGAAGTAGATTGACGCTTTCTTTACACCCTTTTAAAACTATGCCTTCGTTGACTTGAATAAAAAAAACAAAACGAGTCTGCAGAAAACACATAAATAGAAAGCACCGTGAAGATCCACAGTTTTATTGTCAAGATGGGAGTACCGAGAGTACAATTCTCATGGATGGATGGTTTGCGAGATAATGGATGGCCCATTCACATGATATTCGAAAGGCTATAATAATGAGCAATATAAATCCAAGACGTAGTCTTTTGGAAGTAAAAGCGTACCGAATCAATATACAGTCGCAATTATTCATTATTGCATATAGATCAGGGGTTTTCAAACTTTTTCGTTTCATATCGCCCTTAGTGTACAAAGATTTTTTCACGTCATCCTAAAAAAAGGTTACCAATTAGTTCATCACACAGTCCAATTTTGGATCAGCTATCCTCACTTCCTGCTCCACTTTGAGTTTTAAGCGATATTTGGTTTTAATTACAGGTACCACTTAGAACCCAGTTTCTCAAAGATAAATGGAACCAGGATTCAATAAGCTTTAGCACTCAACAAATGATATTCGTCCTTCACTGATATCCAAAACTCAACTAGTTCCATTTCGACAAGTTTTGTTTTTTAATGTACGAAAATATATCCTAAAATTATTAAAATTAAAATATCCCACGGCGCCCCTGCGAATTAATCGCGACGTCCCAGGGGCTAAGGCGCACACTTTTATTTATTTGTTATTTATTAAAAACAGTCTCTTGAGTACATGATAAGGGTTACACATAAATTTTGCCAGACCAGTAAAGTTTTTTTAATAAAAAATCACATCTAGACGTGGAGCAATAAAAAAAACTATTATACAAACAAACATGAATAAAAAAGAGAAAATACTTTAATTGAGAAAGAGGGGAAAAAACCAAATTCTAATTAAAATTAACGAAATATTTAAGTGTAACTAAGGTGTATACCTCTTCTCCATTACTCCCTTATCCAACCATACTTTCCTTGATCAGCCTCGACCGCACCTTCCACTCACAGTTGTCCAGTATACATGTTTTTTGTTAGTCTATCTTCACCCATTCGTTCTACATGCCCAAACCAGCTATGAATCCTTTTCTTCATCTTACTTAATACATCGGTCTTTATCTCTAATCATTTCATTCCGTATTCTGTCATACATTGAAACCACATGTTTTATTTTCAGTGCACACATCTCTACACCATTTATTCGGTACTTTTCCTCGTCTGGTATCATAAATGTAAACGATTCTAAAAAATCATGTAATTAAATAAATTTTCAGACAGATTGTTTACTACAATCTTGTGGCTTTTTAAGATATGGGTTCCAAATCACCAAACCGAACTCCAAGATGTTCCGCACTTACATATAGTACATGCAACGCAAAACTTTGAAAACTTCTGGAATAGGCAATAATTAATATACTCGTATAATTTTATTTAGACTTGAACAAGATTCGTTATGCATGTAGCTTCCAATATTATTATATACACGAAACAACAAGTTCTATGAAAGGAGAGAGGAAATACTAGAATTGAAAGTAATTATCGTGGAAGCAAAAAGATATATCGATTTGGTAAAAAAAAATACAGTTACGCAAGAATAGAGATAAATGCTAGCATTAATTGGTATCATTATGGATCAATAAATAAGAACTGTTACAAAATATTTTGAACATATTTTAGATGCTCGATATTAGTAATTTTTTGCGGTGAAGAAATTACGAGAGTGAAAAAAATATTTTGTATGGTTAAATTTTGTAAACTCTACAACGAAGGGGAACAAACAAATAAGGCGGCAATCATATTTGGTTTTAAATTTTGTAAACTCTACAACGAAGGGGAACAAACAAATAAGGCGGCAATCATATTTGATTGTCTAAGATACGTGATCTGGACAAACAAAAACATGCGAATCGGTACCAAGTTAGAATATACGAATACAAGACCTTTGTCAGGTTTATCATGACTTATAATGTTAAAATCAGACCTGACACAGCTAGAACAAAGAGCCTTCATCGAGCATTCGAGATGAGAATATTACGAGCCATCGCAGGAAAATCTCTCAAAGATAGGGTTAGAATCTCTCATATTCGATAGACCTACAACACAGATGATATTGTAAGATGGTGCAAGAAGATAATACGGTACTGGCGTCACTACGAAGGTTGGGTAATCCCATACATAGCGGCACACGAGATCCCCGTTGAACTTCACATGGAGTCTAAAAGATGGAGAGACAGATGATATTCTGCTTGACAAGAATGATTAGAACAGTTCTAAAATCTACATCAAGAAGAATAAAAAGAAATGTTATAAATATGTTTGTTACAAGCTTAATAATAGATGTTGATAATATTGCGTTAGTACCCATGATTCAAAAAAAGTATTCGTCCTTCTTTACATCTTTGTGGTTGGTTTGAAGATATTGCTACATGGTAATAAACTTATCTGGTTGCACTGTATACAACGAAAGTCTAATAAAGGGTTTTTAAAAATTGAGCGGTTTTTTTTTATTCTTGGATAAAACACAGATGGCGTCGCGAACTTGCCTGGGTCTTATGGCATTTAAGAAGTGTAATGTATGACATTTATAAAAATGGAATCGAATACAATACAACGCGTTCAAATTGTTGAATTATTTTATGTATTGTAATCTCCGGAAACGGTGATGTTAATTGGCCACCAAGAGCATGTGATGTGACACCGTATGACTATTTTCTCTGGGGTTACGTGAACAGTCAGGTCTATAAAAATGACCCCCAATCAATTCCTGAGCTGAAGGACGAAATTATTTTCGTTATTTACGAGTTAGAACCGCAATTATGCAAAAATGTCATCGAAAATTTTGACAAAAGAGTGGATACCTGTGGAGCTGCAAGAGGTGGACATTTGGCGCATATTGTATTTTGTGTTTAAATGTCATACATTATACTTTAATGACCTATAAAAAGGTTTTTGAAATCAAAACAGATTGTGTGTTTTATTCAAGAATAAAAAAAAATTAATTAAAAAAACCTCTCAATTTGAAAGACCCTTTACAATAGAAACGACAAATCAGAATAACTTAGTTAATTTAAATAGATATTCTACATTGTATGACCGAATACAGAATGAAGTGCTAGGGATGAATATGAACGTAAAGGTGGTGTATTAAGCAAGATTAAAAAGAGCACTCTAAGATGGTTTGAGCACGAAGAACTAAGGACTGAAGAAAGTCTACCAAAACAAATATAAGTGGAAAGCGTGGTTGGATCATATTCAAATTAATGTAATTTTGAAGAAGGCAACGTAAAGTCTGAGAAAACGTAAGAAATGTATGAGGTGATTGGATGTAGAAGAGGAGAATGAGATATGACGCGATAGGATAGTCTGGTACTCTGTCGTATCTGCCTGCTCTGACAAAGAAAGGACGTGATGGTATGTATACGTATATACGAGTGCAGTGAAAACTAGATCAATAATGCTTGTGTCCTCAATAGATCCGCTAGAAGCAAAAAAGCTTTAGATAAACATACCTCACGCTGGGAACAGGGGAAGTCGTAAAATGATAAACTCCATTGTTAGATTGGAAAAGAATAATTAACTCAAAACGTATGAAAAGGCATTATCAAAACATCAAATGTTTATGTAACAGTTTTTATTCTGTGCAATTCTTCTACGCGGAGTAGATCATTTCATTTTGATAATGACGAGAGCGTTGCGTAGAATGTTTGGAAGAAGAGTAGCAGCAGGCAATACAGTGAATGGGAATTGGTTTCCAAAATACAAGATGACAATTATTCGAAATAACTTACATTACTCGCTTTATATAAGTTTCCTTTGTCTAATATTTTATATAGTTGAATTTGTACAGTTGAAGTGGGAAAAATATATATGTACTCGTAAATGAAAATTATCGGATGTTAAATGACACTCGTGTATATATAAGTTAATTCACCTTGATGTATGGTAGTGACATTTGGACTTTGCAGTAGAATGATAAAAGGGAGATTAATGCTGTGAAAATGCGTGAACTAAGGAAAAAGTGTCAAAGTTTGAAAGAAGGCGGTATGAAGACATCAGAAATGAATGTTTTAAGTAAGATGAAGGAGTAAAAACCCCCAGGAAGTTGGAGGCTACCATACTCAACAAGAAACAAAGCAACTAGGAAGTTGGGGGCTACCATACTCAACAAAAAACAAAGCAACTAGGAAGTTGGGGGCTACCATAGTCAACAAGAAACAAAGCAACTAGGCAGTTGGGGGCTACCATACTCAACAAAATTAAAGAAACTAGGAAGTTGGGGAGTATCATACTCAAAAAGAAGTAAAAGAACTAGGAAGTTGGGAGCTAGGATGCTCAACAATGAGTAAAATAACTTGGTTATTGGGAGTTACGATATTTAACAATGAGTAAACAAACTAGAAAATTTTGGGCTAGAATACTTAATAAGTATTCTAGCCCAAAGACTAGGAATTCGGAGACTAGGATACTCAACAATGAGTAAAAGAATTAGGAAGTTGGGAGCCACGATGCTCAACAATGAGCAAAAGAACTAGGTAGTTGGGAGTTACGATGCTCAACAACGAGTAAAAGATCTTGGTTGTTGACAGCTAGGATACTCAACAATAAGTATCGTAACTTAACAATGAGTAAACGAACTAGAAAGTTTTGGGCTAAAATACTTAATTAGTAAAACAACTAGGAATTTGGAGGCTACGATACTCAACAAGGAGTAAAACAACTGTGAAGAATTATTTGTCGTAAAATAAAAATGATGCACTTTAGACTTGGTTATTTGACCTAAAATCACAAATCCATTACAATTACTGCTCGATTACTAAAATAATCGATAACAGTCCCATAATTTTTGGTCAAACTACCATGTAAAATTAGTACAAAATGATTAATGCTTTTACATACAAAATTTAAAAATGGAATTCAACTCTTTATATGCAAAAAAAAATATTGAAATGTTCACTCAAAGATGTTGTTCTCTTGATTCTTTCACATTCCACGTGATGAAAAAGTAAACCAATCTAATTAGTTTTATATTTAAAATATGCGCCAAAAGAGATGTTGATGCTGTCCATAGTTAACCATGTGTATCAGGTAAATTATTTATTATTATCTGATGCACGAATTCCTGCAAAAAATATTGTTATACGAGTACTTTCGTTTTTTTAACCCGAAAATTCGATCGCAAAAACCCAATTATTCGTGCCAAAAGTAACAGTCGTTAATCAATAGTGATCGTCTATTTGGGTGCTGTTTAAGGGCCGCTCGATATGATGAGCGTCAATTTATATAATACAATATAATCCAAAATGCTATATGTCCTCAGTGAAATATAGGCAAAAGTCTAGTTTACTGGGGACACGACAAATGAAAGGCAACAAACCCAAATCCATTAAAATTGTGTGTCCGAATTAAATTATCTGTTGTTTTTTCGCAAATTATGTATATTTCTTGTCATGTGTAAAATAAATAAAAATAATATAAAAATAAATCAACATAAATTAATAAATACTCGTATATCCATATCTAAAATTCTTTAAAAAAAAATTAAGCACTTCTGCAAATTACTCGTACAACAACCAATATAATGCGTTTTTATGAACAAAAACATATTTTAAACATATTCGTACAAAACATATTTTAAACATAGTTAAACAAATTCGTGGTGTAAAGTCTACCTAATTATGCCTTTTTGTAATATTTTTTTAATCGAGTAATTTACTCTTAAAATGTATACTCCTATAATATAAAGTCTAATCAATTCACAATAAAGATCATGATGAATTAAGTTTTATATTTATAATGATCATTAAATATTTTTAATTTCGTTGTATGGATTACTGCAAAAAAAAAAACAAAAAAAATATTCCATGGCGCTTAACGTGCTGCACGGTCCACAAATGGCATCCAAATAGGCGATCACTATTGACTACCGACCGTTACTTTTGGCACGAATAATTGTGTTTTGCGATCGAATTTTCGGATTGAAAACCGAAAGTAAAAACAATAATTTTGCAAGATTTCGTACATCAGATAATAATAAATAATTTACATGATACACATGGTTAACTATGAGCAGCATCTCTTTTGGCAAATATTTTAAATATAAAACTAATTAGATCGGTTTAATTTCTCACGTCAAAATTATTTTAATAAAAAAGAATTTTGCGCGAAATATCCGTAAACCGGATCTGAGCAAAAATTACGACCAAAAACCGATCACTGTTAACCGACCAATTGCAGGCACCTGTTCCAAATGCGGAACACGCAGAGCGCGGCTAAGCTCTTGATATTTGGGAAAGGAACCTGAAATTTGAATATGGAATGCAGCAGCGGCTTTTCGAGGTCGTTCCGAACGCAGTATTTACATATAAGTTGAATGATGCATGTATGATTCGAAAAGTATAGATAATTAATCGAACTGAAGTTTTTGTGCGACTCGTTCATAAAAAGTTCTTAGACAAGAAACGAACATTCGTAAACAAGCTACTCGATATTTGAGATTTTTTATCTTAAGACCTTACGGATTACCTTCAGAAAGTTTCTGATGAACTTTTTATATCGGTATGGTTTTAGGGTTGCCATAACATACATATTCCTCTGATTCCCATTTTTTTTTAAATTTTCATGTCATTTTCCCTTTTTTATCAGTGTTTTAGGGCTTTTGTAGTTGTACTGTGTAATTGTTTAAAGTACCAACATTTCGAAAGCATTTTAACTCAATATTTTTTTGTGTGATATGAATTTTTCCAAGTAATTCAACACACAAATGTAATTTGAATTAAAATCAAACAAATACTCATGTGTTTACTCTCATACATTGTTTTCATTGATCGAACATATACGCATCTATCAGCTCGGTTTTTTTAAATAGACCTTCTTGAAGTTATTATAGGTAAAAAATCCCGAGAAAATTAATAAGGAAATCAGATAATTTAATACGTTTTTCCCCCTTAACTTAGCGTTGATTAGTATTATGCTTTTGTTGCATACAGCACAACCTAGTGGATTTATCACCATGTAGCAATCTCTCTGAAAAATGTTAAAGAGGCCTGAAGTGAAAAATATTGATACCCATTTTAAAAAATAGGTACCAACAGGAATCGAACCCGTAACATGCGGATCGGAAGACAGGAGTAATACCAACTAAGCCACAGAGGATGCATTCTCGTCTTGTGAAAATTATTCGACTTAATTTACTAGAAATTATTACGACCTCCGTAGTCCAGTAGTAATATTCTTGTCTTCCACACGGGGGTTTATTTCCGATGATACATAAAAAAGGGTGCCAGTCTACTAACAATACTCGAATGCGCCGACGAGTGGTAGTATTGTCAACACGTTCAATGACGAGCCGTGAATTCCGTGCCTACCTCAAAGGTTCTAAACCCGAAAGCTCGCTTACTGAGACCGAAGACAATATTGTCTCCCAGTCACGCTCTTCACTGTGTCCGAAAAACGCTAATTCGGATATATAGAAAAGTACCATATGGAAAAAAACTAGAAATTATCAATCGATCTTAAATATTAAATACTGTTTCAAATATGTTAACTGTTATATTTGTCAAATGAACTTTTGTACTAATTTATTTTATGAGCGAATTATGGATCGGCGAAACGGAAAATTAAAAATTATTTATTACACGGAAACATCTCATAAATATGTTTTTTTAAATAAATAATCCGGTTTTCTTACGTGTTCCCTTTTCTTAGAATATGGTAACCCTAGTTTAGTAAGAACTTCTGGCCGATACTCACCTAGTATAGTATATGTATACTCGTATATGTAAAGGAACTTCATGAAAATGTATTACTCGATACAGGTGTCCGTGGTGGAGGCAACAAAGCCGCGTAAACCTGATGGTAAGGTGGTTTCCATTCAGCAGCTTCCGTGCCCGCAGCCCGGCCATATCAACCAGCGACCCCGATTTCTATAGAAGCGAAGTATGAGGAACAAATCAACTGACCGGGTAAGGCCAACGGAGGCCGGCAGCGCGTTGTTTAACCCAAATAGCGGGAAACGACTTCACTAGTTAGTTCCGAATTCCACATTTTAAGCTGTCAGATATTTATCCCGGACTTCCTGGTATACATACAATTTGTTACTCAAGATTATAAATACCAATTGAACGTATTTATGGACGTAATAGGTAACAAATGAAATGTTTTTCTACATGAAAATATAAAATATCATAACTTAATAATAAACTCTACATGCTACTGTTTTTTTTCCAACATCAAATCAACGCATACTATATATCCCATTTTTATACAATCTTCATTTTAGAGGCTATATTTTAGACCTGACATTGATTTTTATTTACTTTGGTGAGCAGAAATAGTTCTAGGTGGTAAAAAAATATGATAATCCGCTGGTGATAAGTCCGGACTACATTGTGGGGGCGGCATGACTTCATATTCCAACTGTGTTTATTTATTGATGGTAAATTGTGTGCAACCTGGCATTATCACGCAACAGGATGGGTCTGTTTATTAATGATGCGTGTGTGTTTTTATGCATTTGATCAATTTCGTGAGAATATGCATCCGCAGTTATCTATTCCCGTGGTTTTAAAAATGAATAATTCATTCAGCAGTCCACTAAACAGTCGTCACCATTACCTTATTTTGGATCATTTTAGGCTTCATAGTGTTTTGAATATTCAATAGCGTCCATCCATTGACCAAATCTTTTTCAGTTATCGTCTATGGTAAGTAACAAACAAGTTGGTCTAAAAAATATGTTAATTCATTTTTTTATTAAGAAAGCAGACGAATCTCCAAACGCCATAGTTTTTGCTCTTCTGTCAATTCATGAGGTACCCATTTTTTCCCCTATTGATGCCAAAAGTCTTGATACCGTCATAGCTGATACGCCAAGGAAGTGTGTTACTGAACTTCCAATAGAAGATCTCAGAGTATCTTCTACCATTATCATTAATTATTCTTCATTTAGTTTATTATCGGGTCTTCCTCGGGGTTAATTTTTCAGATCGAAATTTCCTGAACGGAATTTTCGAAACCAACACTGCACTATTATATTGTTAATAATACCTTTCCCGAACGGTTTGTTTATGTTTTACCTTCAAAGGGTGCAGTGGGTCCCAACTTGAATTCATACAAATAAATTATTCGCACTTCACTTGACGATACCATTGGTAAGGTTGGCTGGATGATATATGTTACCTGCTAGGATCATTGAATGCGTGCCGCGAATAAGGTGGTAACTAAAAAAAAAATTCAAAATCCAGTTTTTTTGTGAAATAACGTGCTATGTGGTTACGTCCTTTGTCCCCTCTATAAAAATATTCTCTATCTCTTTCGTTCCTACTGATAAGCCAACATTGCCATTGGATTTTTGCGCGCGCTCAGTGAAATAACGTGGTTTCAAGTATCAACATGTCTGGAGAGGCGCCCGTCGTTCACTCTACTAGTGTAGAAAATAAACTTAATTTCGAAAAAAACGACAAGCAAGGGTTGCAGAATGGTCAGATAATAAACGGAAGAAACTGAGAAACAGCAGACAAACCTACCCCACAAGGAACACGACACGATGATGTGTACAGTACCCGGCGGTAAGTAATACACATCGAGCTTAAGAAAGAGACTGTCGGCCATAATCGGCTAACTTCGGCTTTGTAGAGCATCGTCTCTGTCATTCATACACGTGTTCCGTCGCGATTTGTTAGTCAAAAAGTTTAACAGATCTTTCTAGATACCGGACTGTTAGCGCATCGTGCGACAGAGACGACGCTCTTCAAATCCGGTTATGGCCGACAGTCTCTTTCTTAAACCCGATGTGGATTACTTACCGTCGGGTACTGTATGTATGTATACGTAAGAGCCGAGACGAGGTATTTTGGCGACTGGAGTACCCATTTGTATACACGCCTCCACAATAAGTTAACCATTTTTTTCTTTACACTTTCGAAAATTGCTGTGATACCTTTATTTTTAAATGGACGAATTGTTTGCTTTCTTAAATAAATCCACCCCCATTGGTCTTCAGAAAAAGTGAAAATTGGGATGACACGGTCATTTTACCCAACAAAAAAACCCCGGATGCTTTAAAATTTAAATGTCAAACGTTTTTAACCTAATTTTTTTGAGCTTTTGCGGTGGCTAAATTACCAATAACTTTATCGAAATTGATTTTGTTCGAAATCAAATATTTAATATTTGACATCTGACAACCTCATTTTTCCAAGACTAAATCTGAAATAAGTTTTGGTTACTTTTAATGTACCAAAACTTATTTCGCAAGATGAAAATCTATCGTCACGCATTGCCAAAATACACAAAGTATCAATATTGAGATATGATATTTAATTATTTTATGCTGTTTTTTTGCCAATTTTGGCGCCCATCAGATATCATGTTTGTGGCCAGTGCCTCGGTTGTCCTACTCCTGTCTCGGCTCTGGTATACAGGTCAAATTCCATGATAACGAAATTCATGGTACCATAAAAAAAATTGTATTTTGGTGCCAATTTTGATGTATGGGAGAGAAACGTGGACGTGGGAAAAAACTGAGAAGAATACATAGAGTGGCAATGTCTAACAGAATATGGAATGGAATGATAAGGGATAAATGTGAACTTCAGGCTGATGTGTTGAATAAGATGAAGAAATGCACGTTGATGCGGTTTGAGCATGTGGAACGAATGAATGGAAGGTATGTGAGAGGAAGACCAACGAATGTATGATTGGATCAAGTGAATGATATTCTGAAAGAAAGAAAAGTAGAAAGTCAGAGAAATTGTATGGATGTAGAAAAGGCTAAAAATGTGTGTCGAGATAGGAAAGTCTAGCGCTCTGTCCTCTCTGCCTAACACGACACGGAAATGGCGTGATGGTATATAGTATTGAAATAACTATTTTATTTCTGAATGATAACTTATATTCAATATTTTGTTTTTAATGAATGTTTTTATTTTGACTATAGTGAATCTTTCTTAGCTTCGTAACTGCATATTCTATACACATATCATAATTGCTGAAAAATATTATTCGGGACATCAGTGCTACAGAATAGACCGAAACTTTACAATATTTTTATAACTTCCGAAAACGAAACCTTCATATAAGGTGGCATAACTCTATTTACATTATCATCTACAATACATTTTTACTACACGTATAATTAAATCCCAGATCTAAAGTTTGCAAAATATTGTACAATTTGGAGGTAAACATTCAAATTGACCGTGTTGTAGCTCGCATCTTCAATTACGTCTTGAGCAATAATACATGGAAATAAGATTTTTTTTCTTTTTTTTATCTCTTCGTTTGAATTGAATAATTCGTTAAATATTGATTGTGTCATCCAACCCTATTGGTTTGGGTCCCTTCTGTGGCATTTTTTGTCAAAAAATGTCTGATATTGAAATTTTTATTTCCTTAAAACGGGATTCATTCAACATATTTTTTTATTCACGTTTGTTCGATTCAATAAAAAAATATTCGTTATTCTGAAAATTTCGTTATAATGACATTTGACATGTGCCATATATGTGAAAAAGATTCGACCCACAAAAAACTTTTTTTTATTAATTTAAAATATAAAATAAATATACTTTATACATGACCTTCGTGGTCTAGTTGGTAAGACGCCTGCCATCCAAACCAGGGGTTGCTGGTTCAATCCCCGATGGAACCTAGACTTTTTAAAAAGGATTACTTTCTGGTTTTCACTAAGGCCTCTTTAACGTGTATCTGGTTGATTAAAAGAGAGTGTGCTTATTAAGTATTCATTCATTTCATCCGAATTAGTGAATAAGACATATTTGAAGAGCGTGGACCAGTAGGCAGCATAATATTCAGCCTCATTAATCGGATTAAAAATCACTGGAGTAAGCACGGAACTTATTGTTCGTAATCGGACGAATCATAAATAGTACTGCACGTGAAGAGGCAATAACACATTCAGTTTTTGCCAATTCAATTACTAACAATAACCATTGCATGATTTTAAACTAGCGGCAGGGTTGGATGTGTCAAGACTGTGTGCTTGCTGTCGTGCAACAGCTCGTACACAATAAACCAATACACTCACAGGGGTCTTCCATTCACAGAATGACTGACGATCACCAGTGATAGCATATCGTAAGCTAGAGGCATGGCAACATCTTTATTTATTATCAGACCTTAGTTTATAAATATGATATTTTTAATCAATCGTGGAAATAATTATTTTTATCATACTCGCTGTAACTTAAGCCACCTGATTTTTTAATTGTATTGCCTTAAGGTAAACGGAGCACTTAATGACACAACAACCGGGCAATATCAACAGTCGAAAAAATACAATACATAATAGAGTATTGGTGGCCACCTTGACGTACGTAATTGAAATTGGAGTTGACAAAAGAAAGATAGAGTAAGACTTATGATGTGGAGTGTGAAAGTATGAAAAAATGATTTGAACATGTGGAAAGAATAAATACTGAAAGAATGACGAGGAAGAGGTAGGCTGAGGAAAACGTGGCTGGACTTAATGGACCAGATTTTGAAAGAATTTAAAGTGAGAAGTATGAATAATACAAGATTGTGCATGACGAGGTATGAATGTGAAGGAGGCGAAAGTTGTGTGCTTGGATAGAAAAGTTTTTATATATGTTCTCTCTGCCTGCCTATAACATGTATCTATTGCCCTATTTATGGTTTATAAATTGGACCCAAAACTTAATAATGGTAAATGAATCTTCTTTTAGATCACTTTGGATAACTCTCTTAACAGGTACATAAGTAGTTCTATTCAAACGTAATGTTACATGCATGAAGCAATCTATTTTCTTGTCATGAAAATTCCGAGATGGAAGAACAAGGCCGACCAGGTAGGAATTCTCAACGTTACCGCAATCCACTTCCACGTTTCTCTAATTAAATCAACACTCTTTCCATACAGATTTATCACACTTTTTATAGAAACAATATATAAAAAAACATTCGATATTTAAAAAAAACAAACCATAAAAAACTAATAATTTTAAATGTATTCGTTTGTTGTAATAATTTTGGTTGACTAAGTTTTTAAAACACTTCTGCAACTATTGAAATTTATCTGTGAAAAAGTTTTTCACCTTGAATCATCTTACGTAAAATATCAGATTTTGCGCAAAAAGTGGGATTTAGCTTACAATGTCTAATTTAATGCAAAGTATATACGAAACAACAGAATTGCATGGGATGCCCACAGATTTATCAATACACTTACTTAATCTGTACTTATCTTTTGATATTTTTCATAAACGAGCTTTACTTTCAAATACCTTTGACATTTAACGGCACAGATATTCGAAAATAATATATCAAGTTTTAAATAACACAACTTTTTCTTGAACTTTGTTTAAAACAATCTTAATTATTGAGAAAAAAATTATACTACTTAGCGATGTTTTTTTTTTTTAAAGATGTTCTTTAAGAAAATAATGTAAGTAAAATATATTTACCTGAATATTGGTTCTTCTCACTTCTATATAAAGCCAGTTATCGGTTGAAAAGGCTATCGCCATCAAAGCAACCGCAACGATGGCCGTAATTGTTGCTAAAGACAAAGTTACCGCCGAACAAGGCATTTTGGAACAAGAAATAAACAATATTCTATTAAATACACAGAATTTTGTTACTATAAAACTGTCTCCTCACAAACACAACACGAATAATTTCAGAGCAATATCCGTGACAACACTTTTAGAACATTTTTTCAGCACACACGACCAACAACCGACCGCGCATCAACCTGACGAAACACAACTCGGACTCGGCGAAACCTGTACGGAATTTACCTCGCAGACTCGTGGATTCAAGAAAACGTAAACTTTCCAATTTTAGCGGCACCTTAAGAACTGTATTGCCTGTTGTAAAAAAATGTTTAAAGTGAGAAAAAAAATATCTTATAACAGTATTGTATCAAAACCTTTTTCATATCTTCAATGTAAATTTAGGTAAAATATAAATATTTTATTAAATACATCCTCTCTTTTTTATGATTTGTATTGTATAAAATAGTTTAACGCATTATACTTTGTAATATTTTTATATTCTAGACAACCTTCGTGATTTTCCAGCTCGGAGGTTATAGGTTTAATTACTTACAGGCAATTTTTTCTTTTTCCGTAACGCCGGACCTTAAGTCCGACGTTACAACTATTATTTTTGCATTCACATATGTCTCTTAGAGCAGTTCCTTCTTCGTAACTACCTGACGTCGTGCTCATAAAAAATGAAGAAGATTTCGATCTTCTAGTGTAGATTGCGCTTGATGGAAACTTATTTAGTCCTCATAACACTGCGGGTAGTAGTGGAATTGGATTGAACTGGTATTCAATTTTTTGAAAAGGGTTCCAGTCTGGTTTTCATTTTAGGCTTTTTTGAACAACTTTCTAGGTCGATGGAAAAGATTTTCGCATGCCAATAAGCCCACCAGGTTGTATTGTAGGCAACAAAAGCATACAATATTGTATGAAATACTTTTTTTATAAATTTTCATTTTCTTTCTCTAAAAATAATAAGATTATTTTTGAAGTCAAAATGAATAACACAATATGTACACTATTAATGATAAAAAAGCAAAAAGAACTATGATCGTGGTAGAAGAGGTAAGTTATTTTTTTAATACTTATTTTGTTTCTAAAAATGTTGAATAAATACATGATTTGAAACTAAAATAAAAAAATGAAAATTAGATTAAAATTAATTTGTTGTCATAGTTTACAAAATCTGATTGTCATTATTTGGTGTCACACATTAAAAATGTCTGAAGAAATCTTTTAAGATTAGAAATATGTATAGTATATGTTAACGCAACAATTAATATAATAATATTATATTTGTTGCTCTTAATTTAGCAAAAATTTTATATCACGGAGATAAATTTAATTTTAATACTTAAAAAATAAACTTACAATTAAAAAATATTGTTAGCAAGTAAGAAAATATTTTAATAAAATGTAAGTTATTTCAAATCCATAGTATTATGTATTATATGTACATTCCATTCGGTTCTTTTTTCAATGTGTATATTTATTTGGGGAAAATTCCTTCGCGTTGTGGTTATCACTTTTTTGACGTTTCTCAGATGTTCAGTTTATTCCTAATGGTATTTCAAAATGGCTGGAGTTGCAAGAAATAATCACGACGATATTTTTATGAATCTTTTATTAGAAGATCAAACAATAATTGGATTTTTTTACTCAATATTTGGGTTTTTAGCTCGAAGGTAATCATTGTTTTATAATAAATGTTCATTAGTTTGATTTTTATGCTTAATTTTAAGATCCTTGGATTATTCACAAAGAAATGTCAAAAACCCTCAATAGATTTTTATCAATAATCGACGTTTTTATTCAAATCCATCAATAAATGTAATATAACTTAAAAAATATTTAATTCTCTCACAAAAATGGCTAACGGTTATTAAATTCAATAGTTTGACATAATTGACAATTTCTACGTACCCAAATTGCAAACTTCTATGATTATAAACAAATATATTGAGTCATATAAAGAAACTTAGATACCGAAACAACGAAGGACGAAAATATCCCGAATATCTTACCAGGAGAAAACAGATACACTATCAAAGGTATGAAATCCGGAAAGGCCACTGGTACTGTTCATGAATATTTGGGCCAACTTATTTCCGAAATAAATAGCACGAAGGACGAAACTACCATAGTGCTCATTTGGACGTTTGAATAACATTTTCCCAATATCTTTGAAGTAAAATCTACAACCAGTGTATTCTCCCAGTACTAACGGATGGCTGTGTGACATGGACGCTCAAACCAAAAAACACAAAAGCTTCAGACTGCACCAAGGAAAATTGTAAAAGAAGGAAATGCACGCACAGGAACACCTTTCTTATATGGAGGGAGCTGAGTTCCAGAATAATTCCACACAAAAAATATAGCCATAAAGTGAAGACAAACTTGCTTTGCCAATCCATATAAATGCCTTGAAACATATGTATGTTATCATTTAGTAAATGCTCAGTAACATCAAGCCTAAAAGATAATGCAAAAGTAAAATTAATAAATACAAGAATGTTAAGTAATCTTCTCTATTACTCAACTTAAACTTTTTTTGTGACTGCCTTGTGGTGACGAATCTAATAATATTTGCTAATGAAAAGCTCATTTATTTGTTTAGGGCATCGGCCAAAAACTTTCCAACTCTGACTCGAGAAGTTGCTGACCATATGTTATACTTAATTTTGTGGGGATTACTACTTAAATGTAGGTTTTTTGTAAATAATGTCTATAGAGATTACTCAGACTACATGCTATTTGTACTAGATAATATACATAATTCATAATGTAATTTATGTAGCCAGAAAGTTTTAGAAAATGTAAAAAAGTCAAAGTCGAATTTAGAATAGCATCTTCCGACTTCAGCTCTGATTGTGACATAAAAAACAACTGATTCCACAACCCTCGTTTTGGGAGAAATATTAAAAACTGTTTAAAAAAATTCAGTAGACTCAATTATCCAACGTAGAAGTGAAAAAAATAGACCTTAAAAAAACCCTGATAATATCCCCTGAAAAACTTAAAACCAAAACTCAAAATTATCCTATACACTCTTTTATTGAAAATATGACTGAAAAGAAGTTTGGGTTTTCCCTCACTTTTCTTCAAATGAAGTGGCGATCCTGAACAGCGTGAAATAATCAAAGAGATGATAAAATGATAATCAATTGGAATCAGCAAATGCATACATACCATCACGCTATCAACCAAAGTGATAACATACAATTTGTAATCCCTTCTCAGTTGTATAAGGTCTTTCGGAGTTTTTTACTACGTGGGTTGTCTTATGATGGCATCATAGGATGGACTATGCAGACGTATGTTACTTGGATGGTCATACCAGAAGGCATTGAACTGGTTGAATGTTAGAAAAAGACGCCAAATTTACATACTGTCTAATGTATAATATCCTTAACTGTCCCGCCGCCCCCTGTTATCTCGCCGATTTTTTTTAGCATCTTTCCGATCATGGATCTCTCAAACAGAGATTGTTTATTGGCCTTTCCAGTTCACCGCTCCTCTTTCTTTACGTCATCCTTTACTGTCCATGCAGTGAGACTCTGGAATCAGTTACAAACCAATATAAGACTCGCTTCGTCCTAGGCATGCTTTAAGAAGCGACTGAAAAAACTCTTAATTTCTAGTCAGTAAAATAACGTGTTTCACTCCTGATTTTTCTTTTCCTTTCCTTTTGATTGATGATATCTCACTTTATATGAAAAAGAATGTTCGGTTGATTGTCCGTCTTTGTGGGGTTCGTGGGCATGTGCTCACGTATATGTTTATGGATTTCATGGGAATGGATAGTCACTTGAATGATTTATGTGACCACGTAACTTGCTTTATTTACTTTTGTCTGGTTGGTTAGAAGAGATTGTACAACACTTGGAAAGATCTTATACAACTGATGAACTGGGAAAGCCTCTAAACCTATTTGTAATCTTTTCTATTTTTTTAATTATAGGACAGATTTCTATGTTCAAAGCAATTCAAACACAGAAGGCTTGGGTTTTCCTCCCGGGGTGGCTGAAGAAATAGTTGTCAAAGTCTTGAGAAAATGCGATCCTTTCGCCAGTGATATGTTTGAAAATTCCCAAATACAAATAGAAGACAATGTTTACATGCCCACTGCAGTCGCCGAAGAAGTCGAAATTGAAACTACAGAGACTGTAGAAGAAGATACGGAATATTATGATACAGACACAATAAGTACTACTAATATAGAAACAGAAAAGAGTGAATGCAATGAAGTCAACATAAATGTCAATGAAGAAATTTGCCTTACGAGTCTTAATTTACAAAATTTAAGTATAAACTGTCCAACAGATAAATTAAATCAAACAAAATCTACCAATCCAAATATACAAAACACCAACATAGCTCAAGCAAGTGACTCAAATAAACAAGCAGACAATACACAAAGTAACTTCAATCCAGATAATGAAATAGATCCTTCGACCATTCCTGAATCTCAAAGGTATTCTGAATCTTATAATGGCGCGATAAGAGAACATTATAACTGGTCTCAAAAAATTGCTGAGTTAGGTGAGTACATTTTAATATTTTGCCTACTAAATGATTTATTCAATTTATTATTTGTTAGTGATCACAACCAAAATATATATTCAACTTCATAGAGGAAGACAGGATATCAAAAACAATTTATCAATGGTATGTACTACAATAATCTTATCAAATAATTCAAATTGACAAACCAAAATGGTTTGTTTTGCTCAAAAATGTATTGCATCAATTCAGAATTAAGAATCTTTTTATAATCATAATAGGAATATTTCTCAAATGTATTGTTAGGCGATATATAATTAAATGGTAAGGCTGTAGTCATACTCACAAACAAGTTAGTGAAATGTGTTTACGTTTAAAAAATAGTTCAAGCACTTAAATTGATAAAAAATATCATAGATAGTTTCATTTTAGCAAAGTACAAAAAATGTATATATGAGCGACAAATCCAAACTGTGTAGCTGTCTTAGTAGTGACGTAAAGCCTGCCATGAAGTGCTAGTTAGATTAGATGTGTACAAACACGTGCATTTACCAGTTTGAACTTGTCGTGTACACCGAGCCCGTACAAATCTTGGGAGTGTGACACATGCTTATTATAAAAGAAACATTTCCTGTTCCACTGAAGTAAACAATGTATAATATAAAATGACAAACTTTGGACTGTATTTTTTTTTAAATAATTTAGTTTTTTTTTTCAGAAAATGTGTTATTTTTCTTTTGTATTTTTATTTTCGTGACCCCTAGATATTTCACCGCGACCCGCAACTTGAGAAATAATGCTCAAACCTATCAGTGTGGGCTAGATTTTTTTTTGGCTATTTCATAAATGTTTAAATAAATGGAATAATTTTATTATATACTTCACATTACATTGTGTCTGTTTTACAGATGTTACTGTGAAATTGCCGGCAGAAATATCATCATCCAAAAATCTGAAAGTGGATATTACATCTAGTATTTTTAATATTCAATACTTGTCTAGCACTAAAGAATGGAGCACGTTAATTAATGATAAATTTCCACACAAAATAAAGGCAGCTGAAACGTTATGGACAATGAGTGAAGGGAAACTAAGAATTCATTTAGGTAAGAAATCTGTCAGTTGTCCAGCTTGTTTCAAACAAGAACATAACATAGTACAGAAGCAAATGTCAATTTGTTGTATGATGCGAAAAAGTGATTTAGTCCTAGCTTGCCACCACATATTGTATTCCGTTTGAAATTCCAAATCATCCAACGAAGAACTGAACTGAATATTTAACATTAAATTACTTTATTATTCCACTAGATACATTAATCCACACTATACATGTTCCTAATCCCTATCCACGAGGCCCTCTTCCGGTGAAATGGTGTAGCGTGTATTTAGTGAATTAAAGTAATTTATTGTTAAATATGGAGTTCCACAAAGTTTAAGGTGCAACGTTTGATAAAATATGTGACACAAGGACTGAAACACTTATTTCGTTGGATCAGTAAATTTTTCCTGTGCTTACCTATGTTATTCAAGCTCGAAATCTTCAGGTTAAAGATATGCTCCTACCAACCCCACAGAGGTCATTATTAAATGAAACAAGTGTACATGTTGGACAGTAAGAGATGATGTAAAAAAGAAAAGGGGTGTTTTGAGCGTAGGGCAAGTCCAGGATCGGAAAAAAGCTAAATATTTTCAGCAAGATAAGAGTGTTGTATTCTCTTGGATTATATTAATTTATTTTTCTTCTTACAGTGTTATACTATGCCGTATGTGTTCTTTTGAAGTTGTTGATATTTTACTGTCAGTAAACATCATTATGGTTTATAAAGAACACTTACATAAGTATTATTTATAGTTAAGACATTGTAATTTGTTTTATCAAACATTGTTTATTTCACTTTTTGTAACAGTATAACCCTGTGAGTGGAGGGAGGGAGGAGACAACCTCAGTGAGATGGAAAATGTATGGTTTTTATGGTGACAATGATTACCTATTTCAGAATAAATTAGAGGATTTGTTAAGGCGGATTTGTGTTCACGAAATCTCTATTCAAATGATTTTCAAGTCTTTCCTATATAGAAATTATCACAGTCAGGACATAAAAGTTTATACACACCACTGTTGCTAAGTATTCCATTTTTGCCTTTCGCATTAAATAAGAGTTTCCGTAGAGTAAAATTAATGTAGAGAAAAAGTTGTTAATTTTCTATCGATGATGCCAGATTCTTACATATCAGTAGTAACAGAAATAAATTGGACAGATTAGAGGCCCTAGAAAATTCTAAGTCAATGTATCGGGTGAACATCTGGCAAACACATATATTCCAAGAATCTCGCCACTGCTCGCTGAGGTTGTCTCCTCCCTCCCTCCATCCGCAGTCCCCAACCCGAATGTTTACCGTTAGAAGTGTGTATGTCGGTACCAGTTCGAACAGAATTCAGTCTTGTTTGTGCTCCCTGATGATGAGGTGAAAGCCTTGAAACCGGGGTAGGGTTATATTGTTACAAAAAGTGGAATAAACAGTGTTTGATAAAACAAATTACACTTACATACAGTACCCGGCGGTAATTAATACACATCGGACTTAAGAAAGAGACTGTCGGCCAACTTCGGCTTTGTAGAGCGTCATCTCTCACACGATGCGCTAACAGCCCGGTATCTAGAAAGATCTGTTAAACTTTTTGACTAACAAATCGCGATGGAACACATGTTTGAATGACAGAGACGATGCTCTACAAAGCCGAAGTTAGCCGATTATGGCCGACAGTCTCTTTTTAAGCCCGATGTGTATTACTTACCACCGGGTACTATAAGTGTCGTATATCTCTTATTTTTTAATTAAATTATTCTTCAAAATGAAAAAAACATTTTTTTATCAATATTGTTTCGAGTTACTGGCAATACCTATAAAAAAACCTTAAAATACAAATAATTTTTCAAGGACAGTAAGGTTTTTCTTATGAGAAATTTTGCCAAACATTTGTGACAACCCCGTGGAGTACTGATTAAGAATCAGTCTTTGATACATACTTACTAATTATTCTTGATCTTAATAACCAAAGAAAAAAATACTATAAAGTGCCGATTATTCGGGGCTCAATTGATTAATGATAAATTAAATCCGTGAGTTTGACCGTGGTCATATGTAGTACCATTTTTTTTTTACTTATCCCGAAAAATATTTTTTTCGAAATTTTTAACAAACGTTTAAGTTTTGAAAATTGCAAAGCAAGGACCTAAACTGTTTAAAATCTATTATTTATATTACACCAATTGACTAACACTAGTAAGTTAGCGGTGTTTCGCCGCGTCCACTTTGACATGAAAATATGTGGATCCTGGGGCTGCCCAATGTAATTGCCGCAGTATGATACTGGCATTTAGTGGTTGTATCTGTCAAACATTGAGAAAGCTTGTTTGTGTACTCATCTTGCATAGCAAAATTTATCTAGCATTTCAACTCTTAATTAGAATTAACAATAAAAACTTAATTAGGATTAACAGTGTTTTTCAACTATCCGGGCTCGAGTGTCTCACAATTTCCACGGATAATCGGCACTCTACTGTTTCTAAAAATAAAGCAATTTGTTGACAGAAAAACAAGCAGAACGATGGTGGACAGCTCTTCTAGAAAATGAACCTAAAATTGACACATCCAGAATAGATTGTTCCCGACCTCTAGACGAATTACCAGAAGAACATGTCGCAAAAGTGAGAGAAGTGCAATGGAACCAAATGCAGAAACTGGCAGGAAAACCAACCTCAGATGAAATCAAGCGGCAAAAATTGGATGAAATATGGATGAAAGCTTGGAACCTGCCAGGATCTCCTTTTGCTAATACACCATACGATCCTAGTATCCTCAGTTAATTTTTTTAAGAATAATGTGTTTATATCTAAAGACAGCATTAAAAATTCACACTTGTGTATCAAAATAAACTATTTTGTGTTTTTTTTTAAAAGCATCCTTATTTTTTTAAATACTTCATAATTCGAATTATTTTCAACATGACTGAAAACCATCTAAAAGAAATTGAAATAAATTACTCTAAATCAGGCCTGGCCAACCCAAATTGCCCCACGGGCTGTATTGATAATCAAAAAATTTCCAAGGGCCGCACATAAATAAGAATAATTGCAAATTTTGTTTTACAACGAAATTCGTACTTATTAATTTTTTTTGTAAGTAATTGATTTGAATGCAGAGATATATGGAAAGTGTACAATCTGAAAAAAACTATACAACAACTAGATATGAAAACATGTTTTGAACCAACAAAATGTATTTGTGTGGTAATATAATGACTTAGAATTCTGAGTTATTAATTCGTAAATATAGGTATGGTATGGTAATAAAAAATTTAAAAACCTAATTCGTCATATACGACCGCGAGTCGCACATAAGGGTGCCGCAGGCCGTGGGTTGGCCAGTCCTGCTCTAAATCATAACTCTGTGTTTATCTTGAATATTGAAAAAAGTTTAGTGTACGAATTTTTCCCTTAGAATTCTTGCAAGTTAAATTTTCTATGAATACTATACAATCTGCTTCGAGAAAATAATGAAGGGCTTATAAATGAAGATATACTTGAAGGATGAAATATAAGAAGCTAATAAAACTCTTATTTGTTCCTCCAGACTTAAGGGGTTTGATGTGGCATTTTAAAATTGGTAGAATTAAATTTTAATTGAAAGTCGTCCATCCTGTCGGATAACTCACGACTGATCATCGTACTTCCCATGATAGCCCTTAACGATTCCTATCCATCCATCCCTGTACTGCGCGGTTCGAAGAGCAGTTGTTGATTGAAAGAGAATGTAATATACTTGCTTGAATGTATATTTTAAGAAAAGATCTCTGGCAAGCAAACAATAAATTTCTTGTCGAAAAAAGGTCAACTCCTTGCACATCCAATGAGCCTACAAAGTGTTGCTCTTAGGAGTATACATCCTAAGATGCTTAGACAAATATTTTGTTTACTCTTAACGTTATTTAAGTATTTCTTTAAATCCTCGCTTTCCAAGCCAAAGTTAGTATTAAAATTGCAGCGTCTCCACCATCTCTCGTAGAATGGCTGTTATGGCTGTTAATGGCTGTTATGAAGTACTAAATAAACTTGGAAATGGGAGAAATAGATATATTAAATTACAGTCATTTAATTCACCATGGTGTCAAGGGGCAAGGAGAATACCACCTCTTTCTTTTTCAGGTAGTCTGTAAGAGGCAGATATTCACAAATAAGACTCCAGGATGTGCAGTCCATAACATTTTTCAGGACCCGAGGCCGTTGGTTAATTCCCCAATACCCTTAAAATTACAATAGCCATAGATCCCCTCAGAACTGGTTTAGGCACGACTTCCAGGGATGGGAAGTGCTAGATTGTAGACTGTCCTGGATTATTTATTTATTTATTTTATTTATTTATTTTTTCAAAACAGGCTTAGCCCAATTACATTGAAAAATACAAGACATTAAAAAAGAAGAAAAATTACAGGGAAAATTATTTTTTTTTTAAATTATATAAAATAAAAAATAATGCATATGTATACAAACGAGTATTTACACACAAACGTATGTTACATATATATTCAGTCACTTAAGTATGTTGATGAGTGCTTTCTAACGCGCTTAATCTAAGAAGAAAATTTACTTTTGCTTTTGGTAATGTGATATGAAATATGTCAATATCCGAAGCAGTCCCGTTAAGAAGAGTTAAGGCCCTTCCAACAGGCATAGCGGCTGGAAGACCCGTTCTTGCGTATGTTATTGAGAACAGTTCCTGCCGGCGCAGTCTAGTGTAATTGTTAGGAACATTTAACGCTAATCTTTGTAGTAATGCTGGACAGCTCACAACTCCTCGGACGAGTTTGACAACGTATACCAGGAGACGCAGATCTCTTCTTACGCTCAAGGAGTTATACCCGAGCATGCCCAGCAGAAACTGCGTAGGATATAGCCACGGATAGACACCAAACTCACTCATGTAGAGATATCGTAGATATTTTTTTTGTACTTTCTCCACCATGAGCGAGTTCTGCGCCCCCACCGAGCTCCAAATGCAAGCATTGCTTTCTAGTTTGCTACGGATCAATGAATTAAACAGCGTTTTGAGCACCAATTGGTTTTCAAACGATTTAGAGATTCTCATAACAAATCCTAGAGTTTTATAAGCTGAGTTGCACATAACTTCTATGTGAGGACCAAACGCGAGATTGCTGTGGAACAAGACACCCAGATCTTTAATATTATCTGTGCGGGGTATAGGTATAGATTCTAGTGTATATCTATGGAATTTCAAGACGTGTGAGCGATGATACGACATAATTTTGCACTTATGGCATCCCTGCCTTACAAATGGAACATACTGGGTGATAGTAATGAATGAATTTAATTTATTAAATCCTGGTTTCTAGTTTATTTTACTTTCATAAGGTATGAGCCTTATTTTATTAAAATTTGAGAGCAGCATTCTTCTTCTCGAGATGAGGTTAGCCACCATTATGGCAATCCTTATTCTGTTCACTGTAGCCTGGTATAATTCAGTAGAACTGCACCTAAACCATTCCCGCGAGTTCTTTTGCCAAGGGATACAGAATCTTCTGCTTCATTTACCATTTATATTTCCTTGGATTATCACTTGTGCGAGTCTTGTGCCTCTCATTATATAACTGAGATACTGCAACTTGCAAACTTTCACAGTTTTAACCTATTTTTGATCCTTGTGCAAACGAGCAAACAATTCCACATTTGTAACAATCTGTCCAGAGAGTCTTAAAGATATTTTAGGAGCTATGTCCCTAAGGGAGAGATGGTGATGATTTGTTGATAAATAAAACTCGTTTTAGATCGCAATGCGGAAAGAGAAATTTTATTGGTAGACGTAGGTATTTATATCATTCTCGAACGTGTGCGGGAATGCGCTCGCGATATGCCGCCGTCTCGTTTCTGCATTCGCAAAACGATTAATGTCATATGTAGGTATCATTCAAATACGGAACTGGCGCGACAGATGTGGTGTCTTCTCGCTCTAGCATGGAATGCGCTCCACGCCCGGCAATGAGTTGAATGACTTGTCAGTTTTGAGTTTGTTTTGAATTGTCAAGGAATGCAAAGGTCGCATTGCCGGTCATTGACCGAGCCTATGGACGCCACAATATGTATATACGAGGGCGGTCCGATAAGTACTTAGCCTCACCGCCCGATGGCACCACTATCGCAAGAGCAATTTTTTATCGCGCGTACATTCTCGTTGACAGCTACTGCCAAATTTCAGCCGAATCGGATTCGTAGTTTTGTTTTGACCGCGTGTGGAAGTGAGCGTGTCCGCGGATTTGAGAAAAATGGAAAAAGAGCAATATCGGTCGGTGATTCGATTCTTGTTTTTGAAAGGGAAATCACGCAGCGAAATAAAAGAGCGCTTAGATGCTGTGTACGGTGACTCTTCTCCTTCGATGGCGACCGTCAAAAATTGGTTTAACGAGTTTCAACGTGGTCGCACGTCGGTTTTTGATGAGCCACGCCCAGGTGTCCCGAAAACGGCTACCACGGAGGATAATGTGACAAAAATCCACGATCTCGTATTGGCAGACCGCTGATTGAAGGTGCGCGAGATAGCTGAGACAGTAGGCATCTCAAAAGACCGCGTGGGTCATATCCTGCATGAAGTATTGGGCATGAGAAAGCTGTCGGCGCGATGGGTGCCGCGTTTGCTCACTCCGGACAACAAGCGCAACCGTGAGACCACTTCAGAGCAGTGTTTGACGACGTTTAAGCGCAATCCGAAGGAGTTTCTGCGTCGTTTCGTGACCGTCGACGAAACATGGATACACTGGTACACACCCGAGACCAAGGAACAGTCGAAACAGTGGACTTCACCCGGCGAACGTGCTCCGAAGAAGGCGAAGACTGTCCTATCGGCCGGAAAGGTGATGGCCACCGTTTTCTGGGATTCAAAAGGTGTGATCTACATCGACTTCCTGGAGAAGGGCAAAACGGTCACAGGGCTCTACTATGCCGAATTATTAGACCGATTCGACGCCGAATTGCAGAAAAAACAGCCCCATTTGGCGAAGAAAAAAGTGCTCTTCCATCATGACAACGCACCGGCTCACACCTCCGCCGTCGCCACGGCCAAATTGGTAGAATTAGGCTACGAACTGCTGCCCCATCCACCGTATTCTCCGGATTTGGCCCCGTGCGACTTCCAAATTTGAAAGTCACTCGCCGGGCAGAAATTTGAGTCGAATGAGGAGGTTATCGCCGCCACGGAGGCCTACTTTGCAGACCTCCAGAAAACGTATTTTTCAGACGGGTTAAAGAAGTTGGAGCATCGCTGGGTCAAGTGTATCGAACTCAAAGGAGATTATGTTGAGAAATAAATCGCCACTTTTCCAAAATTTTTGTTATTCTTTTGTAGGCTAAGTACTTATCGGACCACCCTCGTAGATGCACATCTCAAAAGCCTCTAGCATATGTGATGTTTTCTAGTTCAGTGTCCACACCATATTCCACAGAAAAGAGTTGAAAAGATGTAGCAGTGAACCATACACTCTCAATTCCAAACTAAGGTCTATTTGTAGAGACTTCGTTTTACTGAAAACACTTCACGGTATCTCTATTCTCGCCTTTATTTCCTGAGAATGATCTCATTTTTCATTTATCCAAATTCCCTAATATTGATTGAAACATTGTATAAATTCATTAATTATTAGATTTGGGCATGATGTAGGGATTCTTCGTAATATTAATAATTTGGTTTTTAGATAATATATTTTTTTTTAATCTAAAGCAGCATAATTAGAAGTACTCATTACATATTAAGATGATACTTTTAACAAGAAATCTTACTGTTTATCATATTGAGAATATAACTGCTTATATTTTAAAATATTAATATAAGTCCTGTGAAAAAAAAATTGCTTTCGCCGCTTTTGATTTTAATGCACTTAAATTTTTAAATATGCATTCTAATCGAGAACAAATGCTTGTTTTGAAGATTTTGGAATGGATAGAATGGATGGATAGAATAATTGTTTCTTTTTTACAACCAACAGTAGTCCCACATTGTATTAACATCCCACCTTCCTTGATACCGACATTTAATATTTTTATTATCTTGGTGTTACCTTTCCCCTTGTTCCTCATTGAAATTTGGAACTGGAAAAATATCCATGAGATTATAAATAAAATATAGTTTAAGACTGGACAATTTAGTTTTAACTAAAACTAGCAGCTTTATCTTTAATTTTACAGTTAAAGAATTTATATTTTCTTCTTAAAAGTATGCCTAACACACTTGAAAAAGTTGCATTCTGGGATTGAATTTGTAATAGGTTTTTCATATCAGGGCAGACATTTTTTTCTCACTTATAAGATCTCCACACTAAAAAGAAATAGGCTTTACGTATCTTAGTCACCGCTTTGTGAGATGCTCTGTTGATCTCCCGTAATCCACCTGAGAATGGATTCAGCAGGCACCCCTCAACGATGCGATTCATGGTCCGCAGGACACAACACTCACAAAGGGGAGACTCCATAAGTCCCCATTTATAAGTAGGGTAAGTGTAGCAACCATGGCCATTATGGAGACGGTTCAGGGTGCACCTTTGCCTTCTCAGAAGGACAAAGCCAGGTTGAGTAATCATCGGGTCTTCCCACGGAGTGAGTGAGACATTAAAGGATAATGAAATAAAACAAAATTTAATAACAACATTCTTGTTTAATTTGTGCATGTTTTCTTGGAACAACAACAACATGAAGTACCTGATATTTTAAATTTATATTTTCAAGCTACGAGTAATTTATTTTTATTGTAAGATTTGATTAAATCACTATGCTGAATTGTAATTTAATTGAATCACGTTTGCAGGAAAGCTATTTTTTATATGACACAAGCTAACTGTACTGGTGTGTGTATATAGATGTGATTATTTTATTATAGTACGAGGTAAATACCAAATAAGTTCCATAAGCTTTAATACTAGAACATAATGTAATTGAAATCCCCATATTGACATTGTTTCGATAGTCTCACATTCGCTACAACAGCATCCATTCAATTTCTATAAGGCCACACTTCGCCCTTACTCTCAAATCGACATTTAAAATCCCAACAATTTAAACAATAACAAAAAATTTAATTATATGTATAACAAAAAATTTCTTACACGAGGAAACAATCAAACAATACAATCATGGGTGCATATTTAAAATATTTATTCTATTGACACATCTCTTGAAACATTTTATATTTCCCTGCAAATATAAAGGATCTAAATATCAGTCTATTACATATTCTATTGACTGGGTTACGATAAATATAAATAATTTGCAATAAAAAAGGACAAACCTTACATGAAAATTATTTATGTATTTCATTAATAAAATATAGATTTGAAAAATATTCTCTCACATTAATCTCACCAAAAAAGTAGGTAAACAAAGAAGAAATGTTCATTTAGGAAATAAAAATAAAATAGAAATAAAAAACATTGGCACATAACCACCCTATTGAGTGCAATTATTTTTAGGAGTATTCTGTCACATTTCTACATAAGAATTTTTATCAAACAAAGCGAGTTGTTATTTGAATATTCGACATTGCACAGCAATGAATAAATAGTTTTTTAATACTTTATACATATAAATGAAGATTAAGCCTCGTACAGCATCATAAATAACAAGACATTCACCAACAAAAGAGATCAATCAATTTATTACACATGCTATCTAATTTCCTTACGTATTAAGTGAATTTAAATTGGAGGGATATATTCGCTAATTATGTTTGTATAGTTAGAATCAAATGCGAGTGTAAATTTTTGATGCGATGGTACAATGATGATGCAATAAGAGCGATACATATGTTTATTATGTGAAATTCTCTTGTCTACGTACAAGTATCGTATTGCTTCTCAAACTAACAGTTCTAAAGGTACTAGGTTTAACATTTAAGTGACTTTATTTTTTTTTCGTTAGTAAAATTTAATTAGATAAATTGAGTTGTGTAAAAAGTTAATTTTATTTTTTTTAATCATTATTTACTTTTCTAAAAATTTTCGAATCGCAAATGATCGATCGACTCATGAAACCTATTTTTTTTTTTTTTTTTACTAATTCTCCACGCATCTTATGATTCACACAAGACCCTTTCAACAGTGCAGGAATCACCCTGGTCCAACGTAAAATACAAATGTTCTTCATAAACCTCTGGATTTGCAATGAGACAGAAAAGGAAATCAAAATTACCAGCTGACAAAAAATTTACAGTAGAAAATATTTGATAAAATACGTAGGATATTTTGCATACAAAATTTTATTATTATATAATATACTTTTAATTTAAGGATATCATTTTTTTCCATTTTAAATGTACTTTGCCCAAGCATTATTATTTTCAATTAGTTATTTGGAAATATTGAATATTGTTACAAATAAATTCACTCTTTTGAGCAATATGAAACTTCATAATTGTAAGGAACATTAACAAGTAAAATAATTTAAAATATAAACTGACAGTTGTAAATCATAACATTCTATAGATAGAAAAAAAAAGTACAGAAAAAATATAATCTACAGATAACTAAAATATCAACAAATCACTTTTTTTCTATAATATAAAAAGAACTTCACAAAAGTAAAAAGAAATAAATAATCGAATAATTTAAATAATAAAAAAAATATACATTTACAGAAGGTAGGAGTTTTATTTTTACTCCGATAAGCCCGTTCTAACTGTGGACAAAGGAATACAAAGGAAAAGCGTATATAGGTAATAAAACAAGGCAACATCTGAAGGCCCGATCTGTTGTGATACGATCATACAGCAGCACTGACCATTTCTCCGAGGAGCACCACCGCACTGGAGCACGGTGGCGAGAATAAGTTCTTATTAAGTGCCGAGGCTGGACCGTGACTATAACTTATCCTCCACATCTATACCAGCTTGCCTCAGTGCCTTGCGATATGCGTCGAGTGAAGAGCGGAGTGTTAAACAAAAGCCACGACTGACTGGAATCAAAGGGTATTCCGGAGGAGGTGGATCTAATACTCCCATAGTTGCAAAAAAGCTGTCGGGTGTAAGAGGACTGCCCGGATGCAGCTTGACATACTCTTCCGACATGAGCATCCAACGTTCCAAACGATTGCACAGTCCAGCTGCGTGTCGTAATTGGAATGCCAAAATTTCCTGACGGAAAACTTCCGGAGGATTTCCCAGTTGTTTTGTGAGAGATTGCACCAATTTGAGCAGCACCATTTCATTATACATCCGAGAGTTTTCATTGCCTTGCTGAGAACCTGGAAAAAATTAGATGTATTAGATTATTAGATGCATTACAAACCAAAAAAACAATTTGGTTGAACAATAATTTTTATTTATTTGAAAATCAATTTATCTTATTTCCAAAATCTGTTAGTACATAATACACAGTAGTATAATATATTGCCATCACATTTAGCTAAAATTATTCAATGTGTTTGGTTGTAAAACATTTATGAATCTGTAATTCACCTTGGATGTGTGCTAATTTAATTTAAAACCGGGTAAATTAAGTTGATTCATTTCTTGTTTTCTATATAAAATTTCCCTTTACTTAACACATTAATTTTTAGCCCACAACCATCCTCGATAATTACATTTCATACCATGTCATATATACCACATATTCATCTTAACGTACACATTTTCACCGCATCTACTTGGCTCCTTTCACTAATTTTCCACGTCAACATTTCATTACCATACACCAATGTTGGCACTTATAAAAACATTATTTTGAGACAAATTTTCCATCATCTGAGAGTATATTTCCCAAATAATATAATTCTTAAACTCGTTTTAATCTTTCATTATTTAGTGTAACACAAGAGTTGTAATGTCACCCTGGTTATTCAATATATAAATATTGAATAACCAGGGTGATATTACACAATCTTGCTTCACCTCTTATAATATTAAACCACTCAGTCAAGGCACCGTTCCCTCTAATGCAGGCTCCTCTCAGTAAACAAGAACCCAATACCCCACATCAACTTAAATTTAACATTATATGTATTTAATACATTCCATGACTTGCTTTTTATTTTTTTAATATTTATAAATATATTCTTAGAATGAGTGTTACAAAATCCAAAGAAATGGTGATAAAAAATGTGAAAGGAAAAGTAAATGCGACATATGGGTAAATAACGAAAGATTGGAGCAAGTTGAGAAATTCTGTTTATTTGAGTAGTATTTTGTTAGATGACGGAAGAGTTGAGAAGGATAGGAAAGCAATAGGAAACAGAGTGCGGCACTAAAACATATATATATACTCGAACCAGGCATTATCAAAATCTGCTAAGATAATCCGCAATAGTATTTTTGTGCCAACTTTGATGTATGGGAGTGAAATGTGGATGTGGAAAAAAACTAAATGCTATAGAAATGCATGCATTGAGAAGAATACATGGAGTGACAATGAATGACAGAATACGGAATGAAGTGATAAAGGATGAACATGAACTCAAGGCTGATGTGTTAAGAAGATCACGCTGAGATGGTTTGGGTATGTGGAATGAATGGAAGAGCGGAAGAAAGACAACAAAACAGAAATGTATAATGCAAATGTGAGTGAAAAACATGTAAGCGGAAGACCAAAGAAAGTATGGTTGGATCAAGTGAATGATATTCTGAAAGAAGGAAATGTAAAAGTTGTACGAGAAGGTATATAGACGTAGAAGAGACTAAGGATGTGTATCAAGATAGGAAAATCTGGCGCTCTGCCCTCTGCCTACGCTGACAGAGAAATGGCGTGATGGTATGTATGTATGTTATTCACTAAATATAAATATATTTGGATACTTCATATGGAAAGTGGAAAAAAGCTTACAAGGATATTTGTGTAATTATTACCTTTCTGCTTATCATAGCCAGCCTCGTTGAAGTAAGGCTCAGCACACAGGATGAGGCCCTGTAGGGACACGATCACCTGCAGTAGGGAGCTTTCCTTGCCCCAAACCTCCACGCCACGGCCTGACCACGTTCCCAGGAGTGAAACACATACCTATCCAGCAAGTTAATCAAATGTTAACATCAATTTGTTCTAATATTTACTGTGAAATTTATTTTTTAAATATTGTCTAATAAATAAATACAAATCATCTTGCTGTATTGTATTGTTTAACACTTTTGATGTACACAGTGCAATCTGGCAGACTTATTTTCACGTGGTAATTTCTTTTAACTAATCAAAAATATATTGAAGAGGCCGTATGAGAAAACTAGGCAACCTTTCTAAAAAAAACTCTTTGCCAACGGGATTCGAACCCGCAACTTCCAGACTGGAAGACAAGAGTCTTACCAACTAGATGATGAAGGTTGTCTTGTTAAAATTCATAGAACTTATAAATTGGCACACACAAATTACAAAAGCAGAAAAAGGAAAATTATACTCGTACAAGAGAAAAAGTGGTGGAAATAGTATTTTCTAAGAACGTATTTCATAGTATCAAATAATGTTTAATTTTTCTGTAAAAACCACATAAGTTTTCACAACATATACCCGGTTGAAAAATCCTCAAATGTAAAAAAATAACATTACCTTCATATCTTTCTTTATGTAAGGTATTTTCTATAAGATGCCCATGATTTGAGATACGAGGCATATCCAAAAAGTAAGTGTACTGAATTTTTGTAGGTTACAATTTTTTTTATTTAAACAAAAAAATTACGTGGTTACCGTAGTACATATGTAAGCTATTTTTCGACATAGTCGCCATTCCTCTCAATGCAGGTGGTGAAGCGGGGTATCAACTTTTTGATGCCTTCCTCGAAGTAGTTTCCCGCCAACCCCTCCGTCCACTTCTCCACCTCCTCCTTTACCTCCTCGTCGGTTGAAAACCTTTTTCCACCCATGTGCAGCTTCAGGGAGATAAAGAGATAGTAATCTGAAGGTGCTAGATCAGGGGAATGCGCAGGATGGTTCAGGACATCCCATTTAAACGAGGCGAGCAGTTCCTTCGTGGGGTTGGCCGTGTGTGGTCTGGCATTGTCGTGCAGCAGGCAGACTCCCTTTGTCAGCATGCCTCTCCTCTTGTTCTGAATCGCCCTCCGCAATTTTTTTAGGGTCTCACAGTATCTTGCAGAGTTGATGGTCTCCCCTTGAGGCATATATTCAATTAAAATTATGCCTTGACAGTCCCAAAACACGGATGCCTTGATTTTCTTGGCTGAAATTGTGGTTTTGAACTTTTTGGCGGAGGGTGAAGAAGAGGTGTGACGTGACCGTTTTTAAACTCGCGACACCACTTGTACACACTCGTACGATTCATAGCTTTATCACCATATGCAGTTTTCACCTCATTATAAACGTCAACCGGAGGTTTTCCCTTCATAACGAGATAACGGATGACGCCGCGTATTTCGCAAATGGCGGGAGATTGGATTGACATTTTTCACGAAACGTGTTGTCGCGTCGACACTTCTCAACGTACTGACCTCGAACCGGTCTCGTTGCGGAGGGGAAGGGTCAGGCTACACGGAAGTGTAGCCAACATGTCGAAAATAAAATCCACCCGGTCGTGAGAGCCTCAGTACTCTTACTTTCTGGATACGCATAGTATTTTCATAATAGTCAACAGCACCCAAACCTAGACACTGGTTAGACAGAAAGGGCATGCAGAATGCTTCCGTGACCTTGATTATAAGGTGCCTGTCTTCCAACCTGAGTGTTGGGAGTGGGAAAGAATTTATTTTTTAAATAATTCTAGTCTGGATTTCACTTAAAGTTTATTTAACAGCTATATCGTTGATTGGAAGAGATTGGAACATGGCAATAAATCAGTCAGGTACTGTATACAACAAAAGTATAATAGAAAACAATGATTTCAAAGAAATCCTTAAAATTTCTTTACAATTCATATCAAATAATTTTATTGACTGATTGCACAAAGAAATTTAGGCATTTACCTGTATTTTCAAGAAATGTCGAAATGCTAAAATAAATGTCCATATTTGATAGGGAACTAAATTTTATTATAGCCTCTTAGGGCCCTAGATAAAATTGCACTATTCATAAGTTTGAAATGTAATTTTTATTTTAAATCATACCATAATATTTTATTTTAAATCATACCATAATGTATGTTAAAAATAAAATACTAATACAGAATAAATATTGAAACGTGTTTTTCACAAGCACCTTTCTATTTGTGACCGGTAAATATTATTAATATACATTTGACACAGTCTTCAAATGTAATATTAACTACAATTACCTTTCCGTCTTCGTAGAGGTTAGGATTAAGTCTATCGGAGCAGTAGGAAATATAGTGGCACATCGGGGGCGCCCGAGGAAACTCCCCGCCCAGCTGCACATCAAACAGGAATAGACCATCCTCGTAAGGGGTCTTGGCAGGGCCCGCAATCATAATTGACAGCAGATCCATGCGGTCATCGTAGGCTCGGACCCAAACCTGAGGCAAAAAATCATTTCGACTAATACATATATATAAGAATGTATAAAAAAACTGTGGTTTTTCACAAAATTTCTTCAATTTGATTATGAATTATAAAAAAAAATATTTATGAACTTAAAAATTACTGGAATCTGTAAAAAAAAATTAAAATAGATATATAGTGAGATGAGAAGAGGTCAATTAAAATGCAAGGGAAGGAAAAAGAAACATAAAGAAGACAATTCTTACTACTTTTTAAGTGTGAGGAGAGATGTGAAGGTCTCTTTTTATATCTTTATACTAATGGGAGCAACTTTATAAAATAAATAAATTAAATTTCATTATAATTTGTTTTATCAAACACTGTTTATTCCACTTTTTTGTAACGGTATAACCCTACTGGTTTCAAGGCTTTTACCTCATCTTCAGGGGAGCACAAACAAGACTAAATTCTGTTCGAACTGGTACCGATATACACGCTTCAACGGTTAGGGACATTCGGGTTGGGGACTGAGGGCTGAGGGAGACATGGGACGATTTCGTCCAGCAGCGGAGAGATTTTTGGGATATATGTGTTTACTAGATGTTCGCCCCGGTGGACTGGCTTAGAAATTTCTAGGGCCTCTAATCTGTCCAATTTATTTCCGTTACTACTGATATGTAAGAATTTGGCATCATCGATAGAAAAAGTATGGTTTTCACGGTGACAATGATAAGCCATTTCAGAATAAATTAGAGGATTTGTTAAGGTGGATTTGTGTTCACGAAATCTCTTTTCAAAAGATCTTCCTGTCTTTCCTGTATGGAGATTATCAGTCAGTAATGAATTTAGTCTTGTTTGTGCTCCCCTGAAGATGAGGTAAAAGCCTTGAAACCGGTAGGGTTATACCGTTACAAAAAAATGGAATAAACAGTGTTTGATAAAATAAATT
The DNA here is from genome assembly GCA_949825065.1 of Odontocerum albicorne. Lineage (NCBI taxonomy): Eukaryota > Metazoa > Arthropoda > Insecta > Trichoptera > Odontoceridae > Odontocerum > Odontocerum albicorne. The sequence goes on from OX463848.1 coordinate 35,027,685, forward strand.
ACAATGTCTTAACCTCCACAACGTTAATGCCTTAACTATAAACAATATGGAAATTTCATTACATATTTTTCCAGGTTATTAATAGATCATATCAGTCAATAAATTTAAGGATTCCATTTTCTTGGCTTGAATATCATGTCTTTCCTTTGGGATCAGCCCTCCTAGTCTGAATGTGACATGTTCAACAATTATGACTTGTTTTTATAAGTTTCAACACTACTAAAACGGCACCGTATTTCGACCGAAAATCTTAACATACTGTATGCGGAAACAGTGTTTTCAGTCTTAAGTGGGCCGATCATAGACAATGAAAGACAGAGTTATCTGTCTTTTTTACATATAATATTGTAGAGCAATCTGTTGTCAAGGAAATATTTTTTTTTTATAAATTAGCGATCTTTGTTGCTCTATGAAATATGTTTTATATTTATAGGCAATATTTTTTATCAAACGCAATTTTATCGAACATAACCAATTATGTTACATGACCCACTTGCTACACTAAAGTGACCATAGTTTATTTTGAAAATATAAAATTAAAAGAAAATGTAAATTAAAATATGCCTTCCCTCGATAAGTTTTCTTACCAAATATGTTGTTCTGAAAATATGCAGATGTGGGGAAGTATCTAATCTAATCGCCGCAGCCATTATGCTTCCTACCCTTAGACTCAACTGATATATATTTATTTTGTAATATTTTAAATCTGTCAATACTAGCGAGTTCAAATCCTGAGTTAGAGTGATCATAAGGAGAGCTGCTCTCTAAATGACACTAAACAAATGTCCTTTTTATTATTATTATATTCACGAGATTCTCAACATTCGACGCTAACACCATATCTCAAACAAATCAATTCTTGCACAGGATTTTATTGTCCATATTTAAACGCCATACAAGAATAAAGGAAATATTAGAGTTTGGACTAGGTTTTGTATGGTTGCCAAAATTTTTGTACAGTTTCTTTAAAATAATCATGACTTATGCTCACCCCCTGGGGAAGGTGCTGTCGTAGCAAACGCAGCTCCCGGCGCAGGGCCTGCTGAAAGAGGCGCGGCTCGCTGGGCTGCAGCAGCGACAGACGGAAGTGGTGCGTGGCCGGGGCACTCTCCAGAGAACTGAACCCCTCGCCCGGCTCAAGCTCAGCGCTCCCACTGCTAACCACTGCTACCGCAACTTCTAATTCTAGAATGTTCCAAAGCAAAAATATTTTATTCGATAAATTAGCCTTAACTATATATCAATCAAACGTCATTTTATTGATTGCTAAGTTTCTGTTGTAGTAGAGCTCACTTTTGGGCACTCGTAACACTATGTTTAAAAAAACCCAGCAGTAACTTTTATCTGGAGCAATTTACCCAAATACCCTCTCTCCAGACCGTGACAATTTTTTTACATGTTCTTTTACTCTTGACCAGGGATAGATAACTCTTGAATTGTTAATTTTAGATTTGATTTAACTTTTGCTAGTAACTAAAACACAAATTTTCAGATTTTTAAAAACCATTGTTGACATTTATTACTATAAATAAAATAAGCCATTTTAGTTAACACGTTGATCGCCGTGTCAGCCACCGGTGGCCGACACCGAGCCGTGTCGGCCACCGGTGGCTGACACGGCATACCTAACTTCAGAGTGTCATCCTGTCCGTCGGCTACGCGCTCTGTATTAAACTTGGCCGACACGGCCCTTCTCTATCTTACTACGATATGGCCTTAGGACACTTCATGGTTCTAAAAGATATACTCATGAATGTGATAGGTAGGTTATATTAAATTAAAATCCTATTGGCGATCAATGTGTTAATTATACTCCCTCGCTTGAAATAATTTCTATGACAAAAACTATAAATATTGTTATATGCCCGATGCGAAAATATTTCTGTACTATATGGTAGGAAGAGCCAAGAACAGGTTTCAAACTAGGTACCCAGAAATTCAACGTATGGCTTAAGACCTCAGTAGCCATGTTATTAAATTAACATTAATGTAAAACCTTTTGCCTCCGGTGTTTCTTCTTTCTTGGTATTTTCTACGACAGGTTCCGGTTCATCTTTGGCATCTTCATTCATCTTCACATCTGGATCGTTTTCCTTACTATTTTCATTTACGCTCACTTTATCTTCAGCCATTGTGACGACTAGGGCGTCATATTGCCTGTCAAATGAGAAAACTCTTATTACACGATCATATTTCATCAAGAATAACAACTAACGAATAATATTGTATAAAAAGATAATAACTCTCCTTGTCTGACTTATTATTTTTAAGTTATTTTCCTGCGACTTTCTAAATGTCAAGTAATTTATGCAAAATTTTCTCAAAATGTTTTTATTTTTCAATAAAAAAAATATATTTTTTAAATAAAAATCGGATGAAAATACAATATATTGACGACAATTTGATTGCTATAATATATCAAATGTGCCGTAGACTAATCAATGTATCAATGGTTTTAAAATAAGGAGATTAGAGAGAAAACTTAAAAGGTTAATCGCCGCCCTCTTTTGATATTTCATTCCTTGCGCTAAAATAATTAATTACTATTTCTATGTATTCTAAATAAATTATAATTTTTTGACATCTTTTGAAACTAAAACTTTATCTATACATTTAAACAAACTGGTATATTTTGCCATTAAATATTTTTTGAATATGCAATTGAACTTAATTAAAATGCTCAAAATTAGAGATAATACATAAAGGGCATTCCAGTTAACACACCTTTTAACCTATATATTAATATTTGTGTGACTTTAATGTATGATTTAGCAAAGTAAGTAGACAGAAAAATATGAAATGAAAAAGAATTACATAAAATGGAAAAAGCACTTACTATCAATCAAAAACTACTTTCATGCCGTGCCAAAATTATGGATTTATTAAAGCTTATGTTTAATATTTTTTATAATAGTCTTGATTATTTAATTATTAATTATAACAAATAAAAAATTTAAAAAAATATATGTTAATGAAAAATTAAAACCATCACGAAAGGTTGAACTAAACATCAATTTATAGCGTGTAATTTACACATAAAAATAATCATTCAAATTCACGAGTGTCAATTATTGATTTAAAAAATAATAATAAACTTTTTTTAAACTTTGAGGTTTAAATTTATAGTAATATTTTTTTAGAAAAATAAAGATACAATGTTCCATTGAAATAGTTATGGAATAAAATTAAAATATTGAAAATAAATAAATCAATAATTACTATTTCTTAATTACTATAACACAAAAGTATCATAATTTTTCCATGAGGCAAAGTGAATACCACCTTTATGTTTTTCAGGAAGTCTTTTCGTAGTCTGTAAGAGGCAGTTATTTGCAAATGCGACTCCAGGATGGGGCGTTATTAGGGTTCCTTGAGGACTGCCAGGATAATCTTGTTTAAAATAAAATATTACAATTGACACATATCATCTCAGAGCTGGTTCGGTCACGGTTACAAAGTGAACTGATAGGATGTGAACCTACCTGGACAGAGTCATTTTATGGCATTTCTGTGTTCCAGATGGAAGGTAATGATGAAAATAATTTATTGTGATTTATTTCTGAATTAAAATGTCCCTTAACTTAAATGAGTATTTCAACTTAAATTATTTTTTCCAAATAAACCAGTTAAAGGGTAAAACTTTCTACAAAATAAATATTGGATTTTCCTAAAATTGTCACAAAAAATATACTCAGGAATGACCTAACACAAACTCGAATTTATATCAAATTTCCCAACAAATTAGTAACATCAAAAACAATAGCTATCACATTCAATCAAATATCTGACTACTTTATTCTACTTCCCATATCCGTATAAGAAAAAAACAGTTATCAACTACATTTTTTTTAATCCACTAAAATACATATAAGATAATTATTATATTACTTCTCAAATAGTATTACTCTAAGAAACAGAATATTCATCTTGAAATATGAATAATATGTAACAGGTTTTCCGGAAAGTAATTTGATATTTTTAGTTTAAATTCAAATGCTAAATTTTGATACGTGATTTAACTTTATTCTGCAAATATTTTGCCAATGTTTTCAATATCTCTCGTGTCATAGAATGCTGGTTATTATCGATCAAAGTCTTGATTCGGTAGTCATCAGTGGTAATCGGTCTTTCAGAGCGGACACCATCTTCAAGCCTCGTATCACCATAATGGATTTTTTCAAACCACATTTGATAGACACGATCACTCACATCGTCCCCACACACTCTACATGTCTGTTTTTGGTTTGTGTCACATCAAGCACCAAAAAAACAACTTTTGTTCCACCTTCAAAATGACACCAAAAAAACCATTAAAGCAATATGGGTGAACGATAATTGAAAAAATGCATAATACGAGTAATATACCTGGGCATTTCATAATATTTGGAATAAAGTAAGTAATGACATTTTTGTCCTAATGACATCTATCCAACAAATAAGAAACTACTTTCCGGACAACCCAATCAATACTTAGATGTGAGTCCCATATTTCCATACGAGTCTTATACACATTTGGTTTTAAAACTACTTTTTTGGTAAACGGATTTGCCAAATGTTAAAAAAAAACCAAAGTCCTTCAAAAATGTATTCAAAAACCTTAAGTTGATAAGCTCTTAGGGTGGTAAAAATAATGCATTATGAACCCCTATCGACATAGGAAGAAGATAATCATGATGGTTAGATTCAACTCGGCTTACGCCATAAACCTAGCCTAACCACCGCCCCTTAATAGTGTTGAAGGGGTTTGAATCTGTTGCTGTTGTCCTTCAAAGTGACAGTATTATGATAGATAAATTATATTAAGGAATCAACACTTTGGCATCACTCTTCAAGGTCCAATGAGCCCAAGAATTTGGTTTAAATTTAGTAATTAGTACACCATTCATTATTGATTTTTTATTAAGATATTTTCATCTAATTTGTGTGTGTGCATTCAACTATTGAAAATGATTGACAGATGTTACTTTGGTTCATTTGAAAATTATTAAAATAAAGTAGTTTTATTCCCAGCCCAAAATATATCTACTGCCTAGGCAAAATGGTGAATTCAAGGAATTATGAAATTCTTGAAAAGTAAATTGAATGCAAATTAACTAATAGTGAAAATGTAAAATCTGCAACCTTGCACTGCGTAAAATAGTTTGGTTTCTATAATTTCAGCAAAGAACCGGAAGGACCAACAAGAGATACAAAAAACATTATATTATTTTTTATAATAGAAATATGGGAATTACAAGTGAATGTCAAATACGAGGCGTATCCAGAAAGTAAGTGTACTGAGGCTATCACGACCGGATGGATTTTATTTTCGACATGTTGGCTACACTTCCGTGTAGCCTGACCTTTCCCCATCCGCAACGAGACCGGTTCGAGGTCAGTACGTTGAGAAGTGTCGACGCGACAACACGTTTCGTTAAAAATGTCAATCCAATCTCCCGCCAAGTGCGAAATACGCGGCGTCATCCGTTATCTCGTTTGGAAGGGAAAACCTCCGCTTGAGGTTTATAATGAGGTGAAAACTGCATATGGTGATAAAGCTATGAATCGTACGAGTGTGTACAAGTGGTGTCGCGAGTTTAAAAACGGTCGTACATCTGTGCATGATGATCAGAGGAGCGGAAGACCTTCAATTGTGACTGACGAAATTGTGGAAAAAATCGAAAATGCGCTCCGTGACGATCGCAGATTGACTGTGGATGAACTTTCTGCGATGTTTCCGCAAATCTCCAGATCTCTACTACACGAAACCACAGAAACCCTCGGATATCGGAAACTGTCCGCGAGGTGGGTCCCAAAACAGCTGACAGACCAACACAAGTTGAATCGAGTGGAGGCCGGGCAAGAGTTTTTGAGGCGCTGCAAACTCCATGGAGATGAATTTCTCCGCTCCATCGTTACTGGAGATGAAACTTGGGTTGCACACTACACGCCTGAAACCAAAAGGCAGTCTCAACAGTGGCGTCACACCTCTTCACCCTCCGCCAAAAAGTTCAAAACCACAATTTCAGCCAAGAAAATCATGGCATCCGTGTTTTGGGACTGTCAAGGCATAATTTTAATTGAATATATGCCTCAAGGGGAGACCATCAACTCTGCAAGATACTGTGAGACCCTAAAAAAATTGCGGAGGGCGATTCAGAACAAGAGGAGAGGCATGCTGATAAAGGGAGTCTGCCTGCTGCACAACAATGCCAGACCACACACGGCCAACGCCACGAAGGAACTGCTCGCCTCGTTTAAATGGGATGTCCTGAACCATCCCGCGCATTCCCCTGACCTAGCACCTTCAGATTACTATCTCTTTACCTCCCTGAAGCTGTACATGGGTGGAAAAAGGTTTTTAACCGACGAGGAGGTAAAGGAGGAGGTGCAGAAGTGGACGGAGGGGTTGGCGGGAAACTACTTCGAGGAAGGCATCAAAAAGTTGATACCCCGCTTCACCACCTGCATTGAGAGGAATGGCGACTATGTCGAAAAATAGCTTACATATGTACTACGGTAACTACGTAATTTTTTTGTTTAAATAAAAAAAATTGTAACCTACAAAAATTCAGTACACTTACTTTCTGGATATGCCTCGTAGTTGAAGATTGACCAAATTCACTTCTTGGTTCCAGAACGGAATACATTTTAATCCAAATATGAGCGACATCACTGTGTGAATGCCAGTAGTCTAATATGAATCTCAGCAGAAAAATTACACTAAAAAAACATTGATCGAGAAGATTTTGTTTTTTAATCCAAAATTGAGGATAAATGGTTGCAAATAGACACCATTCTAATAAGGTAACTTTATACCCTGCTCATGTACCTGTTTAAATTTTATTAATTCAGGGTGTCACACGTTAATGATTTTGTTTTTCCAAATGAACACTCCATTTATTTCCAACATTTCAAATATAGTATTTGAAAAACTGTATAAGACTCATTTTGAAATAAAAAGATTCAAATAAGACATTATGTATGCACTCGATTTATCAAAATTCAGCTTCTCTTCTAGTAATTTTGAAGCGTAAAAATTGACCATATATTATACAATATACTATATTATCCCTGGGTTGTATGACAGCACTAGACTCTGTAGAGCATTAGAGCATTGATATGATGGCATATAGCATGATTGGTGTGTGATATCGCAATAAAAAGAGGCATTTGCAACAAATAAAATTATAAAAATAAACACAAAGAATGAAGGCTCACTCAGAAAAGCGGTAAGGCAATGGATCGTCTGTGGAGTGGTGAGCCATTTGTGATATAACTTTGTTTAGGAAATCTGCTAACACATAGCATCTCCTCCTGAAAATCGAAAAAGAAAAACAAAATGCCAATCTACATGCAATATGGTGACAAAACCATGCATAGATTTGAGGGGAACTGAAATACAAAATGCATGATAGATGAAGGTGGGAGAGTGAAAAATACAAGAGTTTGAAAAAGTGACAAAAAGAGGCAAGTGTTACGGATGGCTTACAGTGAGAACCAAGAGTTCACAATCACAAATAATGTGTGTATGCTTCATTTAGTACAAATATAAGAATGAAGATTTATATAGAAAATACATTTATTTTGACTGAAACATTAGTAACCATATCATTGTTTCAAAACAAATTTTGTGCACTTTGACATAAGTGAAAAAATATTTAGACATAAGTGAAAAATATATTGAAATTGGTATTTTCCTTTTGTATTTCAGTAGCTTTCAGGAAATTCAACTTTTTGAAGAAAATTTATGTCGACATCTGCCAGTGTTTTTATTATTTTACGCTTAATAAAATCACTCGGGTTAACAATTTACATTTAACTAAGATTAAAAAAACCTTCTTCACAGAATTAACAAACAGAAGAAATGCATTTTTTATTTTATTCCGTGTATCCATGGGGTTTACTTATTTCTAAACTTAAACAAAACTACTGTATAATAAATAGTTTTGTGAAATTAAAATGGCTATAATCGAAACCTTTCCGTATTAGTAATAAACAGAAGGGTCATTTTATTAGTTTAGGTCACCAACAATATAAGCACCATTTTAAGAATCCACAAGCTGGGGTTCAACATTTCGTTGAATAAATATATAAGAAGGCAAATAAAGTTTAATAAGTTTCATCTTTAACTAGTTACAAAAGTGTAAACTAAATAAAAATATTTAAAAAGGTTTTAATATTATTTATTATAGAAATTGATAAATGGTGATAATTGTGAACTCCTGATATATGAAAGAATTAAGTACAATATTTTTATTTCATACTTAGAATATGTATGATAATACGATTCAAGAAATAAATGAACACACAAAGAGCTGTTCTTTTCTCTTTTTTATTTAAATATTTTATACAATTTAAACCACACTTTATCTGGAAGTTTTCACAACAGATGCACTGGGTAAAAATCTGAATATGTATATAAATATATATAGTGTTTATTCAGAAAAAAGTATATAATTAGGTTTACATTGAGCAAGCAACAAGATCGTTAACAAAATTAAGAAAGTAAAATTATTCACACAACATTTATGTTAATATAATGTGATTATCAAAAGGCGTTAATAATTAACTAATCGCATATATAAAAAAATACAATTAACGATTATGCGAAAAATTTATGAAAAACTGCAGCGTGAGTTTTATGAAATTTGAATGAAAAAACTGCTACAATAGGACACAGATATCAGAGAAGGTCTAATGTATTCTAAGTAAAAATTCAACGGCTTAACCTAAATAAAAACTAATTCTGGGTATGATCGGTTATTATGTATCAATCTAAACTGCCCTCAATATCTGCGTGAAAAAATATTTTTTTCTTTCTGAGCATCGACTGACCCTACGATTTGGTGATGGTAGAATTCTTTGTATCACACATAATCTTTAGCGGTTTACTCTGCTCGAATTTGGTACGATTTTCCTGGCTCAATTAGATGTGCTACATCCTTATCCATATTTAGGAATCAACTATAGAAGCATTATTTATCTCAAAATATTCAATACCCATGCATTCTCACCCTAATCCCAATTCAATTTTTGTTAGTTTTTCCCAAATACGTTTGTATACACAAAGTCAAAAACAGTCATGAATATCAATGATAATTATGAAACAAAAGCTGGTTGATTGGAAGAAAAAGCACTAAGTCTGCCAAATGTATTTGCGTGAAAGTGTTAAAATAAATAAATAAATATGCGTTGTTTCAGAATGTACTTCTTTTGACAGGGTTAGAGTGACTGATTTACTATTCAAGATATATGAAAGACCCTTTCATCTTGAGAGAGAGTTACACTCTTACTAGACATTTGATAAAAAAAACGGCATAGACATAAAATGAATTTAAATATTTTCTAGAAAGTATAAAGTAATTGTTTTTTGGATAAATACTAGTCAATAAGGACAGCGACCTTGCTGCAATTTTGGACACAAATTTGCACTTTAGTATAAAATTAATTGCATGCAAATATTGGTGAATTTTCTATTTGCCATAATGTTTGCTAACTGTTGGTGTACTTGCCCAATGCAAACTAAAATTTAAACATTAATAAAATTTTCCTCACAACTACAGAATGACGAGTGTAAAAAAATTATATAATAATTAGCTTGACAAATAAGTGAAAACAAAAATCGAGTGTGTTTTATACTGATGTAAAAGCTTGAAAGCAGATGTGTAGAACGGTGCACCTACCTGCTGATCTCGGCACAGGCTTTCATCATCTGAATGTTGATCAGCGAGCACAGCTTCTGGCAGACATTCCTAGTGGACAGCTGTGTCTCTGGTGAAGAGCTGACAGGGTGAGGTTGGTTTGCCACTAAAATATGTTATATACATATGTATATGAGGAGCTGAGATGCAATTGTTACAACTACATTGAACACAGTTTTGAGAAAAAAACCTTTCGACAATAAAGTTAATTGTAGTTTTTTTTCTAGTAATTTCTTTAATGAGCCTTTTTGTGAATTTTATAACTGATCCTAAAAAAACACGGTCCAACATAAGGTATGTGTGTTTTGTTTTATTTTTATCTCATTAAAACTAAAATGAAATTTACCAAATTTGAAATATATATACACTTGTGATGCACCATCTATGCAGTCAATATCTCTTTATTTTTGTTGTAAAGGATACTCCAGGTAGATTAGTTATCGTCCATTTTTGAGCTAAACACTTTAGCTGTCAATCAGAGCTATTTGTACAACTCTTCTCAAAATTTTGTCAGGGAAATTGAAATTATGAACTGCCGGAATAGATTATTATTATTCATGTCGACTATAACACATCGATCAATAAGTCCCGGGACTAACAAACAGATGGCGCCTCTAATAACAAATCCATACCATTCTCAGTTAGTACCAACCTTTAGAAGTTACGTGTTAAAACTTTCATGACATTCTGACATTGTGTCATTGAGTTACAGTGACGGTTTTAGTGACGCTACTTTTGCTATTTTCAAACCAATGGAAAAACCGAATTTCGTGTGTTGATAAAATATTGCTTTTTAATGGGAAAAAATACCGTTCAAACTCAGCGATGGCTTGAAAAGTGTTTTCCGGGCTCTGCTCCATCGAAAACAACCATTTGTCGGTGGTATGCTGATTTCAAACGCGGTCGTACAGACACAAATGATGCTGAACGCTCTGGTCGTCCAAATGAGGCTGTTACACCAGAAAACATAAAAAAATCCTCAAAATCGTGATGGAAAATCGCAAAGTAAAGTTGCGTGAGATAGCTGACATCCTGAAGATATCATTTGGTAGTGTTTACACTATTTTGCATGACTATTTGGTCATGAAAAAGCTTTTATCGAAATGGGTGCCGCATTTGCTCACAATGGAACAGAAACAACAACGCATCGATGATTCAGAGCGCTGTTTGGCACTGTTTACGCAAAATAAACAGGAGTTTTTGCGTCAGTATGTGACAATGGATGAAACTTGGATCCACCACTATACTCCGGAATCAAATCGGCAGTCAGCCGAGTGGAGAGCAGCCGGTGAAAGTCGTCCGAAGCGACCAAAAACTCAACAGTCGGCCGGGAAGGTTATGGCCTCTGTATTTTGGGATGCACATGGAGTAATATTCATCGATCACCTTGAAAAGGGAAAAACCATCAATAGCGAATATTACATAGCGTTATTGGAGCGTTTGAAGGCAGAAATTGCAAAACAACGGCCCCATATGAAGAAAAAAGTTTTCTTTCATCAGGACAATGCACCATGTCACAAGTCGATGGTAACGATCGCCAAATTGCATGAGTTGAACTTTGAATTGGATCAGCACCCACCGTATTCTCCAGATTTGGCCCCCAGCGACTATTGGCTGTTAGCAGACCTCAAAAAGATGCTCCAGGGAAAGAGATTTGGCTCCAATGAAGAAGTGATTGCCTATTTTGAAACCAAAGATAAATCGTTCTACACGGCTGGCATAGAAAAGTTAGGAAAGCGTTGGAATTAATGTATCACTCTTGAAGGAGACTATGTTGATGAATAAAGAAGAATTTTGGCAAACAAATGTTGTTTTGGTAGTTAGTCCCGGGACTTATTGATCGATGTGTTATATATATATATACGAGGGCGGTCCGATAAGTACTTAGCCTCACCGCCCGATAGCACCACTATCGCAAGAGCAATTTTTTATCGCGTTGTACATTCTCGTTGACAGCTACTGTCAAAATTTCAGCCGAATCGGACGCGTAGTTTTGTTCTGACCGCGTGTGGAAGCGAGCGTGTCCGCGGATTTGAGAAAAATGGAAAAAGAGCAATATCAGTCGGTGATTCGATTCTTGTTTTTGAAAGGGAAATCGCGCAGCGAAATCAAAGAGCGCTTGGATGCTGTGTACGGTGACTCTTCTCCTTCGATGGCGACCGTCAACACGTGGTCGCACGTCGGTTTTTGATGAGCCATGCCCAGGTGCCCTGAAAACGGCTATCACGGAGGATAACGTGACAAAAATCCACGATCCCGTATTGGCAGACCGCCGATTGAAGGTGCGCGAGATAGCTGAGACAGTAGGCATCTCAAAAGACCGCGTGGGTCATATCCTGCATGAAGTATTGACAACAAGCGCAACGGTGAGACCACTTCAGAGCAGTGTTTGACGATGTTTAAGCGCAATCCGAAGGAGTTTCTGCGTCGTTTCGTGACCGTCGACGAAACATGAATATACTGGTCCACACCCGAGACCAAGGAACAGTCGAAACAGTGGACTTCACCCGGCGAACGTGCTCCGAAGAAGGCGAAGACTGTCCTATCGGCCGGAAAGGTGATGGCCACCGTTTTCTGGGATTCAAAAGGTGTGATCTACATCGACTTCCTGGAGAAGGTCAAAACGGTCACAGGGCTCTACTATGCCGAATTATTAGGCCGATTCGACGCCGAATTGCAGAAAAAACAGCCCCATTTGGCGAAGAAAAAAGTGTTCTTCCATCATGACAACGCACCGGCTCACACCTCTGCCGTCGCCACGGCCAAATTGGTAGAATTAGGCTACGAACTGCTACCCCATCCACCGTATTCTCCGGATTTGGCCCCGTGCGACTTCTTTTTGTTTCCAAATTTGAAAAAGTCACTCGCCGGGCAGAAATTTGAGTCGAATGAGGAGGTTATCGCCGCCACGGATGCCTACTTTGCAGACTGCCAGAAAAATGCGAGATTGTTATTACAGTATTATTGCATAGAATAAGAAACAGTAAGGTAATGTACACTATTCTGTTAAAAAAAATCTATCCTTCAACGGAGTAAGGAGTCAAACTGGAATACAACTCCAGTATCTAGACTCCTTATTACACAGTTCACTCAAAAGCTCTGGAGAAAGAGCAGCACAGATTTTTGCGTCACAATCAGGTTTAAGCTCGGTCTTAGAAATGATTATGTAAACTATAATATGTTTTTATCGCGCCTGAACTTGATGATACTTTCCGATTGTAGAGTGATGTTTGATTTTATTCTGCTTTTCAAAACAGTGAATAGGATAATTGACTATCCGAAGTTACTGAATGACTTCCGAATTCCCTCGAGAAGTACGAGACTGCAGGATATATGTCGGTGCACAAGTTGTAGAACAAACTATTACTTGAATTCTCCAGTATCCAGATTGGGTAATGACTACGCTGCAGTCTCAGACATATTTGGTTGCAGTCTTAATGCCTTTAAAAGTTCTCTTAGAGAGCATTTTTGTTTGTTTGAATCATAAATCCAACGCCATGACATGAGTCTCGTTGATTTTTTCTCTCTTTCTTTTCGTTGACCTTGTTTCTGTAAAACTTTTCGAGATATCTGTAAATATGTGCATTTGTTTTTTGTTTATTTATTGCAATGCATTAATTATACGTGTGCATATTTTTCATTTTCTCTTAGATTATTTTTATCTTTCTTTTTGTATGTTAGGGCCTTTGATTACCTAGGCCTTGATCTGTCTCAAGTTTGTATTTTATCTGTGGTAAGTGGTATGTATGTGCATACTGCTAATTGATATTTTTTATATATTATTCATCTAAATTTTTATAATTTTTGTGGCAAGTTGCATTCATGCGCACTCAAAATCTTTTAATGATCGATAAAAGACCGTACATTGTAATAAAATAAACTGAGTATTACCTTTTTGTACACTTGTACAACTGGGGGTGTCTTGGTGCATATATTCACAACCGTGGAAACTGTTCTCATACTCTCCATTGGACGAGACAGTATTGTTAGCAGACTGTGAAATAGATAAGGACTGACTATCCACGCCTGAATCCTCATTGCTGATTATTTTATTAATAGCACCATGTACTGCATCCCTGAAAACAAGGACTGAAATGAGATATTGAAAATAAAATTTATAACTTATTTTTAATAAACTAGTATTAAAATAAATATTTTGGATGTTGAAAAGTTTTTAATTCCGGTTAGATTTTTTAAAAACCACTTTTAAGTTTTATCGAGTCTGCTAACATGCCTTGTTAAATTGTCATATATTAGGTCCTTACATATGAAATTGGCGTTTTGCCGTACTGGCAACTTTGATCTCAAATATCTTCTCTTTAGTTAGGAATTACAAATTCAAATTTATACAGCTATTTACTCAAGTATTTGTGTTTCGAAAATTATAATTCATTTGTTTTTTCCTCAATTGTTTTTTTTCTTTGCGTCACTCAGTTTACAAAATGGAAAACTTGAAATATCGCGTTATTTACGAGTACGAGTTCCACCGTGGCACCAGTGCTGCAGAAACGGCTCGGAGGATTAATGATGTGTATGGCGACGGTGCCGCAAAAGAAAACACAGTGCGTTTTTGGTTCCAACGTTTTCGTTCTGGAAATTTCGACCTGCAGAACAAGCCCCGTGGACGGCCGGAGACCAAAGTTGATAATGAAGAATTGAAGGCTATTGTGGAAGCGGATCCATCGCAAACCACGTCCGAGTTAGCTGCAGGCTGCGGTGTTAGTGATAAAACTGTTTTAATCCACTTGAAGCAAATTGGGAAGGTGAAAAAGCTTGAAAGGTGGGTACCTCACGAATTGAGTGAAGCAAATCAACAAACGCGCGTTGACTGCTGCGTTGCATTACTCAACCGGCACAATAATGAAGGGATTTTGAATCGAATCATTACCTGTGATGAAAAGTGGATCCTGTATGATAATCGGAAGCGCTCATCGCAATGGCTGAACCCTGCCGAACCAGCCAAACCATGCCCCAAGCGAAAATTGACTCCAAAAAAGTTACTTGTGAACGTTTGGTGGACTAGTGCTGGTGTCGTTCACTACAGCTTTCTTAAATCTGGCCAGACGATTACGGCAGATGTCTATTGTCAGCAACTGCAAACCATGATGGAAAAGCTAGCTGCTAAACAACCGAGGCTGGTTAATCGCTCTAGGCCACTGCTGCTTCATGATAACGCTAGACCACACACTGCACAACAGACGGCTACCAAATTAGAAGAGCTTCAATTGGAATGTCTAAGACATCCACCGTACTCTCCGGACCTTGCCCCAACAGATTACTATTTTTTTCGAAATTTGGATAACTTCTTGCAAGGGAAAAAATTCAACTCCGATGGGGCAGTCCAAACCGACTTCAAAGATTTTATTGATTCCCGTCCGAATGGTTTTTTTAGTAAAGGGATCGATGAAATACCTATGAGATGGCAAAAGTGCATAGATAGCAATGGTACATACTTTGATTAAATAAATATATTATATTAAAAAAAATCAACTTTATGTTCCTCCCAAACAAAACGCCAATTTCATATGTAAGGACCTAATATTAACTTTTCCCTTCCTGTGCTAAAAAAATCCGCACGTGCTGTGTATTCGACAGCACGTGCGGATTGCGATACACATGTAAAAATGAGCAATTTACTATCAGAAAAATAAGAATATTCATAGCCAATCGCTTAAATTAATTAAATTTGAAGTCAAAAGTGATAATAATTGAAATTTAATTGCTGAAAGCATGAAAAAAATATCAGCCGATGTTCACAAAACGGGCGAAGAGACCACCTCAAATGAATGCCCTAGAGCTACTGAGAGTTGAGACGGACTAACACTGTGTATGTTATACCCCGAAGGAAGAAACACAACTGCAAACTGAGATTCTATTTCTTGCAATCCCATATACCAAAGTAGAGTGAGAGTGAGACGTGAATAGCGTCGCTTCCTCACCCATAGCAATTTTTTAGAATGAATATACCTATTTCACACACTGGCACACGTTTTATTTGATTGTACTGGCACACGTTTGATTGTATTCGATCAATTTATTCACGATTTTCACAAAATATCTTTGATGTGGCCGATAAGTGCTAATTATTACTAATATTAATTTTTTCATTCAATGCGTAAATGTATTACGGAGGAATACCTAAAATCTGAACCCAGTATTTATTATTTTTATAGAGATATTAAAGTTTTTAGAAGTAATGTGTACTAGTTACACATCACAGGGAAGGAAGAGTTAAGCTTTTGTGTATAGGGCTTGGAGAATTGCCCGTAATGTCTGACATGCTATACAATTTCAATCTTATAATTGTCGTTGCTGGGTCTCGTAGAAGAGGATCCCCTCACCATTCCAACATTACTCAGTTGAAAAGTGAAGCTGTGCTGTGGAGTTTTATTGGTTTCTTCCCTTTTTTCCTCTATAAATGAGTGAACCGTTGCACACTAGTACTCATACGCCTCACCGCTATACCTAATTCAATAGCACATTGAAATGAGACGATCGGAGCACACAAATGTTTTTTTTGTAAAGAATAGATATGACGGAAGTCATAGTATCCTTATACCCCTAAATACTCAATGGAAAAAAGTATAGGGCTCGAACTGACGACCTTTCGCAAGGAAGTCTAGTGTGTTGTCACACAGCCATGCGCCTCAAAAAAAATGACATAAGATCTGTTCAATCATCATCTGATAAGTAATGTACTTATAAGGGCAGGCAAAGAGAACAGATCTCCTCATCATTATATCTTGACATATATACATTTTTGGCTACTATCAAGTCCATGCCTACTGCTTTTCTTTCATTATACATTATTTCTAAGTGGTCAATTCATCTTCATGTTCCTTAAATCTTTTACAATACATCTTCTACTATATTATCTGGTAACCTTTCATTGTATCCTAATTCCATATTTTTTCAAATATTATTTTCCCCCACATTTCTATGTAACACTCACATTTTTACTCCTTTTATCTTACTTTCATCGCTCTTTTGTCATATCCATGCTTCGTTTCATATCCTTAAGTTGGGACTAAGATATTGTTTGAGATGCCAGCTTTCTAAAAATCTTTGATAGGTAAATCGTAAAGAACAACATTCTGGATAACTTACACAGATGCAGCCAATGCAGTGCATTAGAGCCCACTGAAGATAGGACACCAAAAGATCTGTATCCTACAAATATTTTGTTATCGATAATTTTGCGAGTATTGTTACTTTATTCAGCCCTTATATGAACTAACCATTTTTTAAATTTACCACAGTAATACGAGTATATAGATTATACTACAATATATAAAAAAATATTTCGAATCAGATTTATACAATTTAAAAATAAATATGAAAAGGCAAAAAATTATCATCGATGTATACAGCAGTATAGATCATTCAGCCAGAAAAGTAATTTTGCAATAGAATGCCACACGATTGGTTCGCCCAGAGTGCACGTTTGTATTGTTGTTAAAATACTCGGTGATTAGAAAAACACTACCATGTCGAAATTAAGAGTGCGATTTTTGTCTAATGTAATGATAATTTAAAAAAATTCGAAAGCTTAGAATGTACTTTGTTATAACTTAAAGTTTTCTAGAATTTAGTTTCACTCCATCCACTATTATTTTAAAACTTTATTATTAAGCATTGTAATTATGATACATTAATATGTTAAATAATTTTACATTAATTTTATTTTTATGTGCTATAATCTAATTAAAGCTGACGAACATTTTTACTTTATAATACTTGTACTTATATTTATTTTTAATCTTGAAAAATTTCATTATTGTTATTTAATGTTTCCTAGAATCTGCCATGCCTAAACAATTAATATGTGAAATAAACTTACTTTAATTTCATTTTTATGATTATTACAATTTAAGCTGACAGCATTTTTAATTTACAAAATGTTTCTGTTCATTTCAATGTTTGATTATAAAATATTATTTTTATATTTTTTTTGCTTTCTCACATCATTAAAAAAATAAAGTGACAAGTTTTTGTAAACGCACTGTTACTCACACTATTGCAAAAAGACTTCTGGCTGAACGATCTATTCCTCCATTTTTTTTTTTAATTAATTGAACTTGAATATCGAATTAACTAACTTTTACTGCATAAAACATTTCTAATAAAGCTTACGTGGTTGATGGCTTCGAAGTATCAATTGGAGTTTTCTCTTCTTGTGCTTGAGCAGTCAAATCAGTAACACTTCCCACAGGAGTAAGATATTTACTCAGAGATCCTTCACTTGAAGAAGAATTCATACGAGTGTCTGGTGGTGGCTCCTTAAGATTACTCTCTCCGTGCGAACTAAGAATCTTATAGAGATTTCTAACACACGAGATATCTACAGTGGAACTACCTATCGGTGATTTACTATAATCATGTTCGAGTAAAGTCTCTTTAGGTTCTCTACCGCAATTCACTACTTCGATGGAACACAAAACTTTTTTAAAGTGATCTCCAACTAAACCTAAATTGTTTATTTCTAGTTGAGATACAGGTGACATCTTATGGGCAGTCTTTTTAGTATTATCTGGATTTGACGAACTTTCTTTCGGAGTCTTAGGGCTACTCGTATTTTCCGGTTCTATGTTCGGCACACCTGTAACAAAATATAATTTTTTTCAAATAAAAAATACAAAAAGTAAAAGAAAACTGCTATAAATATGCATCAGCTTAATACTAATACAAGATTATTAGAAATTGGTGTTTTTTTTAAGTTCTTGAATTTTACGCACATACATACAATTTCCACTTATGATAGAGCTTTTGCCGTTGCTGGTCCTGTGGAATTGTCTGCCTCCTAGTATCTGAGATATAGGTGGAGTCTGCAGCTTTAGAAAGCACTTAATGACATCCTTTTCGGGAGATCTTATCAAAATTTATTAGTGGGTTCGAATCGTGAGTTAGAGTGCCCTTGAGGAGTTTTCTCTTAAGATGGCGCTATGTATATAAATTGTCCTTTTATTATTATTATTGTTTTAATCCATGACAGATTTATTTTGATTTATAATAGATATTCACTAGGAAGTGGAGTTCTTGGGAGGCAAATCTCCTGGCTCCGCAATATACGTGATTGGACTGGCATAAGGGGCGTTGGAGATCTTTTTTGGGCTGCCGGGGACAAAGATATCTACTCTCAAGTGATATTCAACGTTGGGGGGACCTGACATAACACTGAGAAGAAGAAGGAAGTGAAGTAATAAGCATTTCTTGTTAACTAGAATTTCATATTACCCACTCCTTTTTTGAAAAATAATATATGACGGGATTCAATCTATAATAATATACAAGGATGTTTACCAGGGGTGTGCAGCGTGGGGTTTGTTGGAATGCTTTCGTCAGCCTCGTCATTGGAGAAGAGTCGCATGACCTGGTTATGAACCCGGCGAGAGCCTGGGACACCAGGCGGGGTAGCATCCTTGCACCCGCCCCTTTCACGGACACGCTCCAATAAGCCCTGAATGAAAATAAATCATTAACCAACTATTATGACATATAAATATTTAAATATTGTTTTGTATAAAAGTTATCTTTCATATTGTACAATGTAAGGGACCATTGCTTTATGACCAATTTCTTCCAACTAATCAGAAATGTATTGGGTTGTCCAAAAAGTAGTTTCGTATTTCTTGGATAGATGTCTTAGGACAAATTTTTATTGCTAACTTCATTCCAAACATACTAAATATATATTATTATTAAAGGTGCATTTTTTCAGTTATTGTTTACCCCAATTTGCTTGAGCTGCATTTTTTCTTTCATTTTGGAAATGGAACAAAATAAGTTTGTTGCTTTTGTGTTTTTTCTGTGTTTGATGCTGCTTCTACGAGGATAAAATGTGATACATAGAAAAAAATATATATATATACAGTGTATGGTGACAATGCCGTAAGCGATAGTATGAGTCAAAAGTGGTTTAAAAAATCTGTAATGGTGATACGACATTTGGAGATGGCCGTTCTGGAAGGTCAATTACCACTGATGACAAACAAAATTAGGCTTTGATCGTAAATAACCAGCATTCTACGAAAGGAGAGATTGATGAGATACTGAAAATATTGAAAAGCACCATCCACAAATATTTGGTGTAGCTTAGTTACTTGAATCGCTACGAATTTGACCTAAAAATATAAAATTACTTTCTGGACAACAAATTAAAAAGGCCTATTTGTCAAATAAATTGTTTAATGGATGATTTTTTGTTTTGTTTCCCTTCTTACTTATAATAAAACAATAAATTACATCTGTGCTTAGACAATATAGTAGCAATTAATGAATATCAATATATGCCTTTATTCTCATTAAAACAAAAAAGAGCATATTGTTCTAAAATAGCATTTCCAACCATTTAAACTTTCCCCTATTTTACAAAATTTTAACCTCGTCCCCAAAAACATGTAAAATCCAGGCTATACTGTATTCACTATATGAAGTCAGGCTGAGTGGATAGATGTTATAGATAAAAATATTAGATCATTCATTTTGCATGTATTCTAATACTCAGTCGAATCAACTAAAAAATAATTTGTAATTTGTTTAGTCAAATACTGATTATTTTTAAACCTCCACAGTATTGCCTTAACTATACACAATATACTAAATAGAATTTATGGAATGGAACGAACCAAGAAGGGTAATGTGATTTTATTTTGACTCTATAGATAACTCTTTTATTTCCTTTTGCTTTCTCTTTTAACACGTTCACTGCGTATAAAATGTCATACAGAGATGCTGAAAATTTGCGAATTTTTGAAAACCCATAACTTTGTTAAAAATCAAATTCTACTTTCTATTAAAACATCATATACAAGTGTATTCCTTCGTGTCTTCAAAACACATGAAACCGGCGACGAATCCTTATCGGGAGACGTTTATGAGTGCACTCAACATTCAAGGCTATTTTGTATGGACACGGGAGCCGTGTTCGACGCAGTGAACGTGTTAAAAGTATCTTAAAATTGTTAAAATTACATTTGATCAACATACTTGAAAATGATCCTCATGGAAGAAGGATGTCCCTAAAAGCCTATCCAAAAATCTACAATCCTTGTAGAGATATAATAGTTTCCTCATGATCTGAAAAAAAATTGATATAAACAATACAGATAAAAATTTAAAAAAAAAATGGAAGCTTCAATAATGTCTAATAATATATTTGAATTGCAATGCCGTAAGATGAAAATAAAAGAAAACATTGAAGGTTTTTGACTCCAATCCTTTTTAATATGTGCTCATATATATATTAAAAAACTCATACATTGTTTCGTGAAAAAATTGTATGCAGTGCAATTGAAAAAAATTAAGTACATAAATTTCAATCCATGGTTCTAGATTCTGAGCCTGGCAAGTCCTGCTAGCTTCATAGTGCCATGTACCTCTTCCCATGGTGACCATAAACACTGTCAATGGGGTCAGCGTGCTCTCAGAAGCATTTTCCCTAGTACACAAAATGAAAACACCTTTTTCGTGACTGCCTGTGCCAATTTTTTTAAGAGCTTTAATAATCGTTAAATTTTGTTGTTTATTTTTCCTATCGTGTTTTGTAATGTTCGCTCTAATATTAGAGATGACAAATGTCAAATAAAACAATTTTATGTTACCCGATTCGAGAATGGCACCAAATTCAAAACGGGAAACATTTATAAAGTGTACATATAAATGTGTCGCTGGATTGACATCATAGGTTTATTAGTGTAGCAAAGGGCAGTATATCAACACATTGGGGCTATAAGAGTTGCTATTGTAGATCCTGTAAAGTCATTTTGGGGCTATAAAAGTTGCTATTGTAGATCCTCTAAAGTCATTTTGGGGCTATAAGAGTTGCTATTGTAGATCCTCTAAAGTCGTTTTGGGGTTATAAGAGTTGCTATTGTAGATCCTCTAAAGTCGTTTTGGGGCTATAAGAGTTGCTATTGTAGATCCTCTAAAGTCGTTTTGGGGTTATAAGAGTTGCTATTGTAGATTCTCTCAAGTCGTTTTTTAAGGAACCAGACAATTAAAATACCCTAAGCAAGAAAACTTATTAAATAGGAACATTAGATTTTTCGACAGCAAAAAACGTTTGTTCTTAGATTGAAAAATACCTTAAGAGGGAACATCTGAGGCAATTTACCATGTAATATTTCTAATTCTACATTCGAACACCGTCTTTGTTCGGTCAAGAACATAGGGTTGGAACAAAACCCCTTGAACCAGATCGGTCCGCAGCCTAGATGAAAAAATTCTATATTTGAAATATTAATCTATACATAAGAGAATCTGAGGATAAAAACAAAAACAAATGCCATTTTGTGGAAAAGCCTTTTAAAGATAAAGCTGCTAAAATATTATTTACTGAGAGAACAACTTTCTTTGCACTATTTCTTTGGTTCCACTCATAAACAAATTTGTGGATACAGTTATCCCTCCATTTATGTGAATCTCACTTAAACACAGTTTATTTTGCTTGAAAGTAAAGGGTTGAGAATAAAACAGTCAAGCAGCAGAAGCAAGCAGTTTTTTATGCCATCAACAATGAAACAGCTACGACTGTAAGAGCGATAACAGTAATAATGAAAGATTCAATCTGGCAAGAGTGAATTTAAATGAATAGGTACAGAACATTATAAGTTCTGTGGTTTTTTTCTTTAAATAAATAAATCATATAGCTCTCATCAAAATGTGTTTAATTAATTATCAAGTAAAAATAGAATATATGGAAATATAAATAACCTATTTTACCAATAATGGAGGAATTACTTTAAATCTATATTTAGAAGAATACAGTACACATCACTAATTTTATGAAATGATATATTACTTCTTGATTTTGAAGAGCAGGATTCTTAGAGAACATTTCTTCCAGCTTAGCCATAGCAGCACGTCCCCTCTCGATGTGGGCTGCAGCACGGGGCTCCAGGCAGCGGGGCACTTTAGGGAAGTCTCCAGGAACTAAATTTTAAATCAAATTCAATTGGAGTCCAAATTTTACACAAAATCTAATTAAATCAAAATAAATCTCATTAAAAAGGCAATGCGTGGAAACCCCACTTGTAGGTGTCCCAATCCTACTAAAAGGTTTAAGGATAGCTAAAAGTTAATACTAACCAAGTTAGGAAAGCATTCACCAATACGGCGATACGTTTATTTAATATTCCTAAAATTTTAATTTCAAAGTAATATTATGACTTACTGTAAATTGATACGAATGAGTGCCAATTTGCACCATCCTTCTCACCCTAATCTTTTTCATTTCTCATTAATAATAATAAAAGGTCATTTATATTGCTCTGTTTAGAGAGCAGACTCTCTTCAACAATGCTGTAATTATTATAAAACAACAAATTTAGTTACAACACCCACACCCCATTACACCATATAAGAATTAATATTACAGGTAAATTTTAATACTCCTCTAATAAAATAATTTAAAACACAGAGAAAAATCTCCTGTTTAAAGAGGACCCCGTACCAACATGTTAATACGTCCTGGTCATTTGACAGGTTAAAAGTACCCAATATCTTGACATATTGGTAATTTCGTACAACCATACTAGAGAAAATTTTGCATGTCCCTGTGACAGTTCACAAATTTGCCCCAATACAACCTCGTATCGATGTTCAGTAATTTTAATTATTTTATCAACTTAAATATAAGCCTCGATTCTAATAAATAGCAAGTTATTTAGGTAAATACATTACATAAAATTTACAATAATGCGAATTAATACATCTTGTTACAAATTAGCAAAAATGTGGCAGTTTGTTAAAATCAAACAAAATTTGGTGACGTTTGTCAACAGTCACTACGTTAGTCTGCATTTGGCTAGGGATGGGATATATACGATAATTGGATTTTCGATTTTTTTATACCTAAAATTAAATGTTCATATTTAGTATTAATTCATAGTGGATCTTGGCTTCTTAAAGATAGATACAAATCATACAATACATTAGAATGTCAGTATAATGAAAATTAGGAATTAAAATGTCAATTTAGAGAAAAACAATTTTTCGATTTATAAAAAAACTATTCAATTTGTAATAAAAAACTATTTTACCCCATCCCTTTGAGACATGACATTTCAAACATCACAGGGGCCATCCTACATTTTCTCTAGTATAGTGATCTAATTTGGAAAAAGTAAAGGTATTACTGGAATACTATTTTATTACAAGGGTTTTATAATAAGTTAAATTACCTACAGTTTAATTATCATATCTAAAAATAGTCTCAAAATAGTAAACTCCATACCTGTGGCAATATCAGCATTGGCCCCCTCTACATTGAGCCCCTCCCCTTCCAGAGACTTCTCCGGGTCCAACAAGTCCCTATCTCGACTATCACGACCGCCCCTGTCTCCCACTGAGCCCCCAGAGTACTGCGTCTCCCAGGACTTTTCGGAATCAGTTCCGTCTTCAGCCCACAGGTCACCTTCATCCGAATCATATTCACCAACCTAAACAGTCAAATTTTAATATGGATTTGTGTAAGTAACGCAGTCAGGATATCTATTTTTTTATGTGGTTTTATCAAAATTTTGGCAAAACAAAAGGAATTTTTTCACATAATAAAAATTCTACAAAATATACCTTGTAAAGATCTTGTGGCCAACACATGCTAGTGTGTCCATCCACCCACCAGACATTTACCCTGCCAGTAGGGAAGTTGTCTATCACCTTAAAACAACAAAAGTAAATGTTACACATACATGAATAAAATATATCGTACTGATCCAACTACAAGGCGAGATTGCTATTTAAAAAACCAACACGAAAATGTGGGGGTTTAAATTAAAATTACCAAATAGAATTATCACGAGGGTTCAGCATAACAGATGGATAGATAAAAATTTTGTTTGAGCTAAATAAATGAAATTCAGCAAAAATACTGGTGTTTGATGCATTTAGAGGTCACCTGAAATAATACCTCGTGAAAAAAGAAATCAGAAATATCAAAACAGATTTGGTGATCATTCCCGGTGGGACGACTTTGCAACCACAAGTTTGGATGTGGTTGTGAATAAATCTAACCTTTCCTTCCCTGTGTTGGGTATCTTCTACACGTTGCTTCTAATAACCATCAATATCTCTATAAATATAATAAATACAAGGTTAAGATTTTAGGTATTCCTCCATAATATATTTACGCATTGATTTAAAAAATAATATTAATAATAATCAGAATTTATCGACTACATCGTGGGTATTTTGTGAAGATATCGGAAACAAATTCGCATTTAAACGCTGTGAGTGCCTCGACCTTGTGTCTTGACGATAGGTGAATAGTATGCAGGAAGCGCGACACTATATTCGCATCTCACTCTTGCATACTCCACTGAATTGCGAGGAGCTGAATTGTCTCAACGTCGCAAGCATAAGCGTAAGCGCCGGGGTATGCGACTGACGTTCCGCGCCACAGTAGCTTCTAGGCTTGCAAATAGGTTAGACGTACGCCCGTTTCGTGAGCGTTGCCAGATGGTTTTTTAATGTTTTCAGCAAATAAATCTCAATTATTATAATTTTTAACTTCAATTATAATTAATTAAGGGGATTATCTATGAATGTTCTTATTTTTCCGATTTAAAATCGCTAATTTTTTATCGCGTACTCACTACCCAACACCGGAGCACGCGTTTCAATTTTAACACCGTAAGGGAAGGGTTAAAGACTACTTTAAGAAATAGTATTCGAACTGGTTCGATGTGTTGTAAATCTTTCAGAAATCCTTCTCTCTATATGTAATTTAAACCAAATAAATAAATTACCTGTCCAGCAGTGCAAGTGGCTTCACTCCCTGTAAAGTTAGCAACCCGAATCACAACAGTTCCTGGTCTATACTGGAAATCCGGATGATCTTTTAGATCATACACACTCACTTCACTTTCAGACATTAATTGTGGACTGTAAAGAAAAATTACACACTTTTATAGTATAATGAGAATAAAAGCAAACAATTTAAAAAATCACATTTATGATAGATTCTATGCTACAGTTATGTTAATTATATGCCAAAATCGGTAGAATACACCATTCTGTATAAAAATCTTTAAATGGGCGAAACTGAAGAATGTAGTTGTGAGAGAGCTTAAATTTTTTTCTATCTATTTCTCTGACTATTTTTCAAGGAAAGAACTTTGTGAGTGCAGCAACCCACCCGTGGTGACGCGCTCTATGGATGACACAAAACTAAATATTCATAAGTCATATAAGACCGAAAAAAATAAATAGTCTATAGTTGAAACTCGATTTGGTTTTTCAACGTCTCTCGTCATTCTGAAAGCTTTTGTTATTATTTGTATATTCAAATCTACATAGCTTATTTCAATTTTAAATCTCTTAAAAATTGGAAAACATAAAATGGCATTATATACCATGATCTCTTATGCTTAACATTATTATACACAATACATTTTTCATCACCTGTAAACATCCGCTTTAAAAATGGATCAATTTCGTTGCGCTTCAATAGATAACCGTAAGTAGAAATTCCGGTGGTCCAGAATGTGATGCATCGCTAAAATTAAGATTGTGTTCACGAAACTTTCTGAACCACTTACGGTACGTGGAATCATCAAAGGCACTCTCACTGTACACAGCACAAATCTTCTTTGCGTCTGCGAAGCATTCTTGCCTTGCCGGAAATAAAATAGGATAATATGTCGAAAATGCTCCTTATTTTCTGCCATTTTTAATGCTTAACAAAGTATAAAAAAAATAACCAAATAACACAATTTCTTCTCAAGTACTCGCTAAAATTCCTTCTGTCAAACAACATCAAAACTTTACACGTGTGAAGTTAATAACACTTCGGTTTAACGATATAATGCCATCTAGCGCCAAAAACGGGACGAACTTTTGCATCAACCCAATAAGATGCGTAACTTTCTGCCTATTTTGAGTTGAATACTGCTGTCCCAATGTCTTATGCTCCCATTACTTGATTTATGGTGATGTATGTTATTTGGATGTAAACGAGGAGTTGTTGGATAAGTTGGAGAGACTCCAAAATACTTGCATCCGATTCATATTTAATCTTAAGAAGTATGATGTGTCAGAGTCTCGAAACAAAGATCAATGGCTTAAGATTAAGGCAGCGAAGGTACTTTCACATTCTGCCGACATTATTTTGTGTGCTTAACAAATCAATTTTCCTTTACTTTTCCTGTTTCTTTCAGAATATGACCAGTATATTTAATCAGGCGATGAGCGACTCCTTTGCACACCACCACATTTTACACATTTTTATTTACAGTTCACTCGGCACGATTGTGGAATGAACTTCCAAGATTAATCAGATGTGCATCATCCTTATTTATGTTTAAGAGAAAATTAAAAAATTATTACATCACCCAGAATATCCTTTCATCCTAATTTTCTTTAACTTCCGTTCCTTATCCTTGAACAAATTCCTTCTATTGCTTTTTATGGATAAACATTTTAATGTATTCAAAATGAGCTGGTTGGCTGGAAGAAATTGCTGTATAGCAATAAGCCTGCCAGATGTAGCATGTACACAAAAGAATAAAAATAAATAAATAAAAACATTTATAAAGACGCTTTGGTTTCTTCTAGGAATTGAATTCATTGTATTCAGAGTAGATAACACTAGTAAAATTGCCATTTGTGACATATAAATGTTATATTACCTTGATAAGTTTTATCAGTCTCGGTCAATTTCAAGGATTATGTTTGATTCAAGAAAACTAAAATCTGAACCATTTTATGGAACATTTCAATCTAAACTCTTATTCGATGATAGGTGATCTCTATTTGTAAACATTAAACCAACTTACACAGGCTCCTGACAGCTGGTGTAGGTGCGGAACCACTTGACTATAGCGGTACGCCCGTGGTGATCTACCTTCTGCACCACACCGTAATCCCTCAGAGACGGGGAGCCACTGCCACTGATCACAAAGTCTCCCGGGAAGCACTCCTGCCCATCAAGGTGGTGGATTGGATACAGTTCCGTAGATGGAATGCCCATCTCAATAGTGCCATCCTGCATTTTTTATAAGAGCATTAATAATAATGAGACAATTCAATTGCAAAGAAATATTTCATTGAAAATTTAAATAAAACATTTCATTAAATTGGTTCAAATTTCGCTAAGGGTTTGCAATAAGTTTTTTTTTATTACAAACCAGCAACCTCCGTGGCCTGGTGGTAAGACACTTGTCTGCCGATCCGGACGTTGCGGGTTCGATCTCCGCTGGAACCAGATTTTTTAAAATAGGATTCCAGTCTGGTTAACACTTAGGGCCTATAAAAACATATATCTGGTTGGTTGGAAGAGATTGCCACATGGCAATAAACATGCCAGGTTAAAAAAAAAACACACTCTTGAAAAGGGATAGCGATCGGTTGGGGATTTGGGCCCGAATTCATAATCTGACCTAAACACTCAATACTAAATCTTATCCATTTTTTCACCAAAGAAATCAATAATTAAAGTTAAATTTCATACAAATTCATTGCTACCTTAAATATGAGTCACGTAGTTTCATTATCTCACTTAAAAGTTTGGAGTGTATGAGGCCCGACTCTGAATAGCAATCATAAAATTTTAAGGTTAGAAATTAGTACTTAGGCCTAACTGCGAATTTGAGCTTTAGTGTAAGTTTGCAAATATAAATAAATCTGGAGGATGTCAGTGATGATTAATAAGTATAAAAAGTCTACACGAATAGATTAATTTAAGTGTCACGAATAGATTAATTTCAAACTTTGCCTCATTGTATTCAAGTCCCTTAATGGGATGTCTCCGCTACATCTTTTGAATCTGTGTCTGAGGGATGTCTCTTCAATATGAGTGCAATCTATTATATGAAGAGTTTTGTCAAAAGAAAAAAGGCTTCGTTCAAGATGGAAGAAATATTTTGAAGAACTGTACAAGAGTGGTGATACTAATGGAAACAACAGTGCGTGGAACAACTCAAAATGATAAACGTATGGAAAATGTAAATGAGATCAGTTTACAATAAGTATAAATGGCTGTAAAATACACAAACAAAAGAAAGCGTCCGGTTGCGATGAAGTGAGCACAGAACTAATAGTTTATGGGAGTGAACGAATAATCGAGTGGCTGAAACAGTTTTTCCACAAATGTTGGAAATCTGACTATGGATGGAGTTAAGAAAGATATTGTATAGCGTGTAGAGATAGGAAACAAAGTTAATGTATGAGAAGATATATGAATGTACAAGAGGGGAAGGATGTGTCGAGATAGGAAAGTCTGATGCTCTGTCTTCTCTGCCTGCCCCAACAGGGAAAAGGCGTGATGATATATGTAATTATACATAATTGACTCATTTATGCAAAACCAGAGAGGCATTCTTGAAAGATCAAGTCATCGCTTAATGACATTGTATACAATTATGAAGTAGAGTTTGGACATATTTTTATTCATTCTCTATTACCTTCTAGAATATGTTGCATCAAGTTTGACATATACCTGCCAAATATGTTCCCGTTTAAGAAGAAAGTTTTTTAACCTAGTCAAAAAGTTCTTTCTAGTGGAACATACACCTCAAATACTATTGATTTGAAACGTTGAAAAGAATCGTAGTAAATAACTAGGTATAGAAGCAATGCATACCTGCCAAACAACGTTAGCTTTGCTGGTGGTAGCCAATGTCTCGACAACCAGGCGATCCCCGGCCCTAGGCTTAGGTGTACTGGGTTCCCGCTGGGCACTGCGCTTGAGCCGCTTTCCCTTGAGAAACTTGGTCACCAGTTGAGGCAGGCGGCGCCCACGCCAAGAGTTATTAGGACTTGATGAGCAGTGGGAGGACCATGTCGCACAGCTAAAAAATGGATAGTTATGTTACTTTTTTTTGAACTGGTAATAGATACAGTTGAATTCCATACAATACATGTGAATATATTTTACAAAAGGATGATACAGTTTGATAATGCTTTCATAAACAGATGTCGCAAACATAAATAAAATAACGAGACTATTGTAGCAAAAACTAAGAAAAAAGAAGTCAAAAGGATCTTCTATTTATTACTGTGTCAATTGAAGTTAAAGGAGTGTCCATAGATTTACTGAGTAACTTCAATGTCCTCAAGAAAGCACGATTACGTCACTTCATACCAGAAAGAGCTTAACTGGTTAAACGTGACAAATAGACGCAAAATTCACACACTATCATTATTGTGTAATATCCTTAACTTTCCTGCCGTTTCCTCTTATCTCGCCAAAAATAATCAGCATCTTTTCAATCATGGACTTGCGCTACCCTCAAACAGAGATTGTTTTATTGGCTTTCCCAGTTCTTTTTTTTACGTCGTCCTTTACTGTCCATGCAGTGAGACTCTGGAACTGGTTACAAACGAAGACTCACTTCGTCATTTTCATGTTTTAAAAGAGACTGAAAAAACTCTTAATTACAAGTCAGTAATATAAAGTGTTTCATTCCTAATTTTTCTTTTTCCTTTGATTGACATTTTACTTTTATTTTTACTATGTACTGTTCATAAATTTTGTAAAGGTAAATAATTATTGGAATATTTTTTTGCGACCATGTTATTTCCTTTATTTACTTTTTCTACCAGGCATTTTCTCCAACCAATCAGACAAAAGTTTTGCAATGAATGTTAAATAAAATATCTATCCGAGAAATACTAAACCACTTTCCAGACAATCCAATACTTAGAAATGAGTTCCATATTTTCATGAGTCTTGTGCACATTTGGTTTAAAAACTCCTTTTTTAAATGTAAATGAATTTGCCAAATAGTAAAAAGAACACCCAAAGTCTTTCCATAATGTATTTAAAAACTTTAAGTTGATAAGCTCTTAGGGTGGTAAAAATAATGCAGTTTGAACCCATATCGGCATAGGAAGAAAAGGAAGAATCACGCTGGTTGTCTGGTTGGTTGAAAAAGATTACCACCTGGCAATATGTCTGCCAGATTGTTCTGCAATAAAGAGTTAAGTAAATTAACAAAGCTAGAACTCAAAGGGACTTGGTCACTGCCATAACAGCTCGTATGGTATCATATTTGAATCTCACATGGTGAGAAGTACCTCCTACATCTCATCATGAAACGGAAGTTTGAGGGACGAAGAGATTTTGGATGAAGTATTGGCTTTGAAACGACCGATATTCAACTGGAGTATGGAATATTGAGGAGCTGGTTTGTTTTTGAACATACTTGCTTAGAGTAATGGAAAATAACCTCAACAAAACATATAAAGACAAAATTTGTTAAAAAGTTAACCTCAGTATTACCGTTAAGAAAAATATTTTCAACTTAAAATTGGAAATTTTCATTCCAAATATTATTGCGAATAAACTGTTTTTTTTTTTACATAGAAACATGCTCACAAACCTGTCAGAATTAGTTCCATCATCAGAGCTATCCCAATTGTCGGAATCGTCGTGTTCTTTGTGATTGGTGCAAGAGGTCTTGTGGTCTCCATTCACCAAGGTAAGGTTGTCGTTGGAGCTGTTGTGGGATGGAGATCTAAATACATGCGCGGGAAGGAATGGGTTAATCTCACACAAAACAGAAAACAAACATATTAGTATAAAAAAAGTACGGCAAAACACTCCAGAATCCTCAAACTAAAAGTATATTTCTAAGATTTTGGTTCATTTCTATTCTAATCTGCAAATGAACATGGTATCTCCATTTTTAAGTTAAACTAAAGCATAAAAAGAAAAACTTAGAAATTATTAATGCTACTTCATTTAATACAATAAATTTACAAATGTTGAAAATAAAAGCTTTCTTTTCAAACCATTGAATTGAATCAATGATTTATTAAAGGTTTCGGCTCTAACTTTGTGACACTCCATATTAGACTTTTAATTAAATTACAGCAGAGCGCCGATTATTCATAGTAATTGGAGGACACTCGAGTCCAGATAATTGAACGTAGGTAATCCAAATAAATTTTTAAAGAGTTAAACATTTTAAGAGTTAAAATGGTCGATATTTTTTTTATGCAAGATGAGCACATGAACAAACTTTCTTAATGTTTGACAGATACAACCACTAAACGTTGATAGCATACCGCGGCAATTACATTGGGAAGTCCCCGATCCACATATTTTAGTGTCAGTGCAGATGTGGGGAAATACCACTAACTTACTACTGTTAGTGGATTGATATAATGTAATAAAACAGTTCAGGTTCTTGCTTTGTCATTTTCACATTAAAATTTTTTTTTTTTTTTTCGGGATTACCAAAAAAATATTTACTACACAGGATCACGGTTAATCCAACTCACGGATAATTGAACTCCAAATAATTGGCGCTCTACTGTACTTTGTTATTCCACTTAATTACATTAATCACCGCTACACATGTTTCTATCCCTTAATCTCGAGACTTTCTTCAGAAGACAGGTCAAAACACATGTAGTAAGGATTAATGTAATTATTGGAATAACAAAATTTATTTTTATATTTTCCAATTGAATCAAATTTGCCAGTACATGAAAAATATAATTTTTCCAAATAAAATTTCCTATACTTGATAATTGGAAAAATTTCATATAAAATATTTCAAGAGTCAGGGATTGTTGTTAAAAAGAAATAATTCTTTTACGAATAAAAAACATGTAAATTATATTTATTTTAAAAATATAAACAGATTATTTTCAAACTAATTATTTTCAATAAAAAAATCAACATGGATTTGAAAAAATAAACTGAAATACCAAATACTACCTTGTAATTATATATTTTTTTTGGATTTGGATACTTAAAAAGCCTTTGGATTCTTAAAAAATATATATTCTATTTTAAATAATACTAAGGATAATTATGTATCTAATTGAAAGCTAGCAATTATTTAACTAAAAAGTGATTTTTATAAGGTAAAACTTCACAACTGTATATTTCCACAAACAGTTCAGAAATAAAAATGTCACAAAAAATTGGAGACGACAATTAATTGTACTTACATTCTAGATTTCCTCAACTTCTTATGCTTTTCAGGTGTTCCAGAAATTTCTGGCGTGGATGATCTATCTGGACTACTACTCTTTCCATTAAAAGCCAGATCCGGAACATCCAATCTTGTCGCTTCATCTCCAGGTTGAGGCGATATCGATGGTTTATTTATGTCATCTATATCATCAGTTGATTTGAGATCAGTACAATCAACATGATTAACTGGACAATTTGAAGTTGTATCGCTGTCAACAATTACAATATCAACTTCCATCTTTAGCTGAGCATTCTTATCATCTTTTTTGGCAGTTTCAACAGAATCTTTGGGACAATTATGAGATTTATTATCATACTGATTGGAATGAGGTTGAGTGTTGTGAACAAAGGCAGCCTTGCCCTCTCTACTGTGTATGGAAAGCCTCTTCTTGCACTTGCAGGATATACGGTATGCGTGCTTATTAGTCGCATTTGAATCTTGCGTTTGTGTGTTAGAATCTGTTTTGGTTCCTTCTTTATTAGTATTTTCTTTGGTTTCACGAGATCTTGCTGGTTTCATTTGACGTCTTAAAGCCCTATAAATTTTACCTAGAAAAGAAGAAAAAATCCATTTCACTCTGAATTTGGAATACTAAGAAACTAATCCAATTATATGTAAAACAAAGAGTATTACTTTTCTTAGTAGATTTTAACTATTCATATTATAGAACCACAAGAACTGAAAACTAATGGACATGGATTCAGCTGAGAATCTTCTCAGATGAAGGTCTTTGAAACTGGTAGTGAACTCAAATAAAATAATGGTGAATACAAAATAAATGTTTTATTTTATTAAAAACTTGAAAATTGTCTACTAACTGATCAAGAGACTTCAAAATATTGAAAGGATTTTAGCTATTTAGGCCTTCTAATTGAAAATAAAAATAATAATTATTTTCATACCATTTTAAGGTTACTTTTTTAATACCTGTCTTACTCAACTAGCTATTTAATTTTTCCTAGAACCAATTAAGCACGTAAATTAAGAGATACTTGTATCACTATAACCCAAAGAGACAAAATTCTCATTGGCTAACTAACCCCAAAAATGAAAATGATTATTTAAACATTTTCACAGGAATTTTAACATTGAACTCAGAGTCTAGAGACTAAATCTTACTCTGGGTTTTCTTCCAGTGCCCTTTGGTGAAAAACATGTCGTCCGGTCCGACCATGAGGAAGTTCCTGGCACCCAGCTGCAGCGTACAGGGCTCGAAGAGGTTGAGCAACTTGAGGCGCGTCAGGTCTTCTCCTTCCACCAGAAAGCGGGGCTGCTGAGGGGGACCTGCGCCCAGCGCACGGCACTGCCACTGCACACCCACACTTTCTGTATCCACGCTCTCTACTGTAAACTGTACATAGAGAAATAATACTTTACTCTTTACACAGAAAGTAGAGGTTGTGATGGACTGACACTATGAAATACTTAAGTGAAAATCTTTTTTTTACGACCTCTTTGGCAAGATGCTTATCTTCCAACCTAGGGGTTATGGGTTCGATTCACAACATCCATTGCGCACACAGCTTTTTCATATCGAAAAATTGAATACGAAAAACTGTTTGTGTGATGGGTACTGCGATTGTTGACTGTCGATCGAAAATGCACTCGAAAGGACATTTCAACGCAGTGTTTGGTGATGTTTAACGCAATCCAAAGAACTTTTATTATACACCACTACACATCAGAATCTAAACAGTAGTCAATACAATAGACAACAATTGGTGAAAGTACGCTGAAGAAGGCAAGACCTTTTTGTCAGCTGGGAAGGTGATGGCCTCTGTTTTTTGGGATCTCCAAGGAATCATTATAATTCTCTACTTTGAAAAAGGCAAAGCAATAATGAGAGTCTATTATGCAGCAGCATTATTGGCCTTCAAATGAGACTATGTTGAAAATTGAGATAGGTTTTTACCAAAAAAAATGTATTTGACTTACTTTTTTACAAAACTACCCTCTTACACTAGATCATAAACATATATTGAAAACCAAGAATATAAAGGGGAAATCATGTAATAATGTGATGGCTCTTCTTGGGCTATATTTAGAATGAAGTAACATATCATTATATATCGACAAATTTGAAAAAAAGTGTGATCAATTTTTATAACTGAACAGTGTTGCGATAACCCTGACTTGAAAGAATTTTGATTTTATTGACTCTCAATAGTCGAAGAAAACTTTTTTGTTTTCAGATTATATTGAACAAAAAACGATATTATTATTTTTTTCTTTTAAAGTATTTCAATTCAATAATAACACATCGATCAATAAGTCCACGGACTAACTACTAAAACAACATTTGTTTGCCAAAATTCTTCTTTATTCATCAACGTAGTCTCCTTCAAGAGCGATACATTCATTCTTCTTCATATGGGGCCGTTTTTTTGCAATTACTTACTGCCTTCAAACGCTCTAATAATGCTATGTAATATATGCTATTGATGTTTTTTCCCTTTTCAAGGTGATCGATGAATATTATACCATGCCGGATCCCAAAATACGGAGGCCATAATCTTCCCGGCCGACTGTTGAGTTTTTGGTCGCTTCTGTTATTAATAATATTCAGTTATACTTTTGGTCGCTGAATATTATTAATAATATTCAAAATTAAACAAACACGACTCACAAGACAAACACAGCGATTCAATAAATGTATTTATACAGATAAAGAAATTTTCCAAATTTGAGAATTAGGGTATTCAAAGAGAGGTTAGATTATTTAAATGCTGGAATGTTAAGAGGTTAAGAATTATAATTATAATTTAGATTAAATTGCAGTATTTGTATCTAAAAATACATAGCCATAAACCAAATGAATTGTTAAAAATCAATGTGTTATATACTGTCTACGTAAGCAAAACAATATATACCTTTTGTTCCCTCATCTTATGTTTCTTTGCAGCTTTCATTTCTTTGGTGATATGAAGCCACACAACATCATCTAAGAGGCCAAGAGGTCCTGTGACCACCTGACCGGGGTAGAAGTCAGGGGTGTTGAGCAATGTCACTCCTGATGAGGCCCGAGGTCCCCTGCGCCTCTTCTGGACATAGTCCTCCAGAAGACAGCTGTTCACGTCGGGGAATTCTACGCGGGATCCGTCGCTTGACACCAAACGCATTTTACTATGAACAATCTGCAAAAATTTTTATGAAGAAACAGTGAAAATTTCATATAAAATATAATAATAATATAATTTAGGAAGACATGACATAACCACATGTATCAGATATCAATAATGAGAAGCTGAAAAAGATGAGGGTGTGCTTGAGAAGATGTATGCTCAGGATAGGATTAAATGGAGATCTAGGCTTTATCTAACCCATGAGAAGGTGTATTAGTGATGAAAAATAAAATAACGATATCTTTTTTTATTTATTTAACCATCCGAGTTTATTGCCATATGGCAATCTCTTCCAACTAACCAGAAAGATGTTTTAATGGGTCCTAAGTGAAAACCAGGTTTTTGAAAATATCTTTTCGAAATTTTGTTTACTCCAGTAAATGGTTCCAACCATGAATCAGGTATCACGTTGCGACTGTCCTTAATTTTTTTTCTTAATACTTTCCATGATCTGTAAACAATATGTTGAAGTTTATATTTGTTTTTTTTTTGTATATTGAATGAATGAATTATATGAGTATATTTTTATTATTCTGACTATTTTAAGTGTAGTTATTTAAAAAAAATCTTCCTTGCACAGGACGACAAGGCCCTTGGCCTTCTGAGCCCTGACCTGTATGCATGTGTGTGGGTGGTATGCATGTATGCACTTCTTTATGGTATATTTGTGTATAAGTCATGTTATTTTTTTAATGTTGATACTTCTTGTAATACAAAGATTTTGTATATATGCATACTCTTAATTTAGATTTCAATATCGTAACTATTTTAATGGTCGAACTTAAAAAGGTGGAACACGAGAGCAAGTTCCAAGGCCTGGAAATCAAATCTGGTCAAAAACCAAGATAATTTTTATAGACTGCAATAGTAAACTGTCAGTAAATAATGTGAATCACGGTCTAGGAATGCTTACTGACTTTATTTACTTAAGCTCCAATATTACCAACAATGGAGGATGCGTGGCTGAGGCGAAAGGAAGAACTGGAATGGCAAAGAATGCAATGTCAAAAGTGGAAAAAATACGAAAGAGAAGAACCATCAACATCAGGATGAAAACACGCCTAGTTTAGTCTCTTGTCTTCGCAATATTTATGTACGGCGCAGAGACTTGGACTCTGAGAACAAGCGAGAGACTTAGAATAAATGCATTTGAAATGTGGTGCTGGACACGAATGTTACTAATTCAATAGACGGCAAGGTGAACTAATACCTCCATTTTCAAAAAACTAATAATCACCTACCAGATTATCGATAATATGCCTATGACGATTCCTCTGATTCTTTAGACACAATGTCCATGGCC
Organism: Odontocerum albicorne; assembly: GCA_949825065.1. Classification (NCBI taxonomy): domain Eukaryota; kingdom Metazoa; phylum Arthropoda; class Insecta; order Trichoptera; family Odontoceridae; genus Odontocerum; species Odontocerum albicorne. The sequence continues at coordinate 35,064,721 of OX463848.1, forward strand.
AAGGAGACAGTTTGGGAAGTCTTGCGGTCACTGGAAGCGTGAGAGGACGGCGCACACGAGTAAGAGTACCAATGTGTTGGACTGACCAAATGAGAGTTGCAAAAGGACTACGGAGTACAGAGATGAATGGAGAGAAGTCCTCAAGGGCCATCATGGGAGTCACAATGCTCAATCATAAGCTACACGATAGGATGATGATGATCGACCATACATTGTCCAAATAAATAAAAACCTGTATAAAATAATTTATTTTCCTGTCATTACATATGCTTAAACAGCTAAAATAATATTGGACACTCCACACAGGCAAACACAGTTCATTAAAACTTTCAAGATACTGTACAGGCCGATTACAAAATAGAAAATTATTTATTTAAAAATGTTTGATAAACAAAAATCAAACAATGCATTGTGGGCACTTGGAATAAATTTCATAATAACATTGAGAGAGGCACACTTCTCATATTACATATTTTTTACTTGTACAAAATAAACAATTTTAAGTTTTGATCATATGACCGTGAGATTACAAATTTTTTTTTTGGGAATTCTAAATAAAAAAAAAAGTCCAATTCATAGTTTAAAAATCACAACCCGTCAAAAACTTACCACTTTATCCTAGGAATTTTTACTAAAAAATATTTTATATAGCTGTAGACAATATGCACGCTTACTTAAAAGTCTCCTTTAAACTTATAAACAGGCATAATGTACTTGGAGAAGGTATATTAGGGTTTTAACATCGGAACAGCGTGCAGAATGAAACTTTTGAGTGTCATTCGGTTAGCAAAGATTACTTATTCCAATGTTTTGAGTAATTAATAATAGTATTGTACATTTCAGCAGGTGGTTTTTTTCATCGAGTGATTTATTTTATTGCCCACTTTGATTTTCTAAATTATATGAATTTTTTGCATATATTTATGTCCAAACAAGTGTATAAGAAATAATAGAATTGCTTAATATCAATTAGGTTTTGCAACTATTTCAATGGAAGCTGGCCAATAACTAAAGGTTGGGGTGGTTAAATAATGCCTCGGGGTTTTCTATACAAGTTCCATTGGACTTACCATCATGAGTGGTTCGATAGGAATAATCTTCGTATATTGCTAGAATCAGACAGTAATGCCTATCTATATGCCAATAATCAGGCGGAATGTAGATTTTTTCTTCATCATTGGTATCCTAATTTTTATACCTAGTTTATATACATCACGCCGTTTCTCCGCTGGGGTAGGCAGAGTGGACAGAGTGCCAAACTTTCCTACCTCAATACACATATCTCACCTCTTCCACATCCATATAACTCCAACGATTTATCTTCATCCTTACATTTTCGTAAGTAAATAAGCTGGCTTTCATAAATAAAATAATATCACATTCTTAATGACATATTTTATCACGAACAGCCCTATATAGGTCATATTCTTATTAGTATTTATGAGGCAGTCAATAAAAAAATAACTAAATGAACTTAAAATGAGAAAAAGTATTTTTGTATGGATGATAAAATAAACATTATTCAACTTTAAAAATAAATAAATACAACACAATACAAACTAAACACCTGGCGTATTCCAATAAAAATAAATAATCTACAATTGAATAACATTGCAACAATAACAAAATAAAAACATCAAATAATGATTAATTCACCGTTGACTCGTGCAAATAGTTCTCAAGTTCATGACATGGGAATCTATAAAAATACTAATAAAATATCGATAAGGTTGATTTATGAAATTTGACTATTAATTTTTATTTATTTATTTATACATCACAAGAAATTTAGTAAATACATCATTTATGAAAAAACTACAGGTAATTTTAAGTGGACACACATTTATATGGATCTGGCTGTATTGCCTTTCATTTGTCGTGTCCCCAGTAAACTAGGCTTTTGCCTGTATCTTACTGAGGACATATAACAAGGAAAAATAAGCTGACATTTTTTTTCCCGATTGTTGATTATACAATACCCTGACACTAACTAAATACATAATCTATCTGGATAAAGAGAAGAAAGATATAGTCTTTCTATCCCTTTGTAGACCTCATTCTGATTCTTTTGATACATCGGTTAAACAACACATGCGATATATATTTTTGTACGACAGAATAAGGAATGAAGAAATTAAGAAAGAATGCAGTTTGAAAGAAGATGCAGTGCTTAAGATGAAGAAAGGTGCATTGAGATCGTTTGGCCAGGAAGAAAGATTAACGAAAATATAAAAGTATAGAAAATATGACAAATTTGGGAAGACCTAGAAACATGTGGCATGCAATGAATCAAATTCTGCAAGAGAAAAGAGTGAAAAGCCTTCATAATAGGCGAGTATGCATGATGAGGCGTATGAACATGGCAGAAGCGAAAGATATGTGCTAGGATTGAATAAAGAGGAGACATGTTCTGTCTTCCTACCGTAATAGGGACATGGCATGATGAGATTGTTCAAAACTTGCCTTAGATAAAGTTTGAATAAAAATGTCTATCAAAATCATTTTCAAAGACGCTACGTCTTCTATTCAACATCACGGATGGACATTGATGATTCCAGAAATCTTCAGTATCAGTGTTAGCAAAGTTGTATTACTTCCCTCTTTCTGGGTGACAGTGGAAAAACTTTTAACCCTTATCATGGCATTGTAACACAGGTGTTACACTAATTTAGGGATTTAAAAAAAAACAGAAACTGTAACGTAATTTCAAATATGACAATACATTCAAATACTATAAATGCACTATTGTGTGCAGTATTATCAGGTGATAAATATTGACAACGTGAGAGAAAACGTGAGAAAATTCCCCATACCGTGTTGAAGAATGTTATTTTACCATAATTTATTTTATTTATTTATTTATTTATTATTACACATGACTATAAATATTAGGTCCTTACATATGAAATTGGCGTTTTGTTTGGGAGGAACATAAAGTTGATTTTTTTTTAATATAATATATTTATTTAATCAAAGTATGTACCATTGCTATCTATGCACTTTTGCCATCTCATAGGTAGTTCATCGATCCCTTTACTAAAAAAACCATTCGGACGGGAATCAATAAAATCTTTGTAGTCGGTTTGGACTGCCCCATCGGAGTTGAATTTTTTCCCTTGCAAGAAGTTATCCAAATTTCGAAAAAAATAGTAATCTGTTGGGGCAAGGTCCGGAGAGTACGGTGGATGTCTTAGACATTCCAATTGAAGCTCTTCTAATTTGGTAGCCGTCTGTTGTGCAGTGTGTGGTCTAGCGTTATCATGAAGCAGCAGTGGCCTAGAGCGATTAACCAGCCTCGGTTGTTTAGCAGCTAGCTTTTCCATCATGGTTTGCAGTTGCTGACAATAGACATCTGCCGTAATCGTCTGGCCAGATTTAAGAAAGCTGTAGTGAACGACACCAGCACTAGTCCACCAAACGCTCACAAGTAACTTTTTTGGAGTCAATTTTCGCTTGGGGCATGGTTTGGCTGGTTCGGCAGGGTTCAGCCATTGCTATGAGCGCTTCCGATTATCATACAGGATCCACTTTTCATCACAGGTAATGATTCGATTCAAAATCCCTTCATTATTGTGCCGGTTGAGTAATGCAACGCAGCAGTCAACGCGCGTTTGTTGATTTGCTTCACTCAATTCGTGAGGTACCCACCTTTCAAGCTTTTTCACCTTCCCAATTTGCTTCAAGTGGATTAAAACAGTTTTATCACTAACACCGCAGCCTGCAGCTAACTCGGACGTGGTTTGCGATGGATCCGCTTCCACAATAGCCTTCAATTCTTCATTATCAACTTTGGTCTCCGGCCGTCTACGGGGCTTGTTCTGCAGGTCGAAATTTCCAGAACGCAAACGTTGGAACCAAAAACGCACTGTGTTTTCTTTTGCGGCACTGTCGCCATACACATCATTAATCCTTCGAGCCGTTTCTGCAGCACTGGTGCCACGGTGGAACTCGTACTCGTAAATAACGCGATATTTCAAGTTTTCCATTTTGTAAACTGATTTTTTTAAACTGATTTGTAAACTGATTTGTAAACTGTTTTGTAAATTTTTCGAAACACAAATACTTGAGTAAATAGCTGTATAAATTTGAATTTGGAATTCCTAACCAAAGAGAAGATATTTGAGATCAAAGTTGCCAGTACGGCAAAACGTCAATTTCATATGTAAGGACCTAATATACACAATTTGAGAAAAACAACAGATAATTTGATTTGGACATACAATTTTAATGGATCTGGGTTTGTTGCCTTTCATTTGTCATATCCCCAGTAAACTAGGCTTTTGCCTGTATCTCACTGAGGATGTATCTCACTATCTCACTACAAGCCTGTATCTCACTACAAGCTTTCAAACGACATCGGGTCAACATGTCTGGGCAGCGTGGGTGCGTTTTGAAAATTGGGGTATATAATCTATAAATATCTTATTAATCACATATAGAGAAAAATTATTCAAACCATTTTATTTGTTGATAATTCAGCTATGTAAATATTGTTCTTGTTTTAGATTATACGAGGCATATCCAGAAAGTAAGTGTACTGAATTTTTGTAGGTTACAATATTTTTTATTTAAACAAAAAAATTACGTGGTTACCGTAGTACATATGTAAGCTATTTTTCGACATAGTCGCCATTCCTCTCAATGCAGGTGGTGAAGCGGGGTATCAACTTTTTGATGCCTTCCTCGAAGTAGTTTCCCGCCAACCCCTCCGTCCACTTCTCCACCTCCTCCTTTACCTCCTCGTCGGTTGAAAACCTTTTTCTACCCATGTGCAGCTTCAGGGAGGTAAAGAGATAGTAATCTGAAGGTGCAAGGTCAGGGGAATGCGCGGGTATGTTCAGGACATCCCATTTAAACGAGGCGAGCAGTTCCTTCGTGGCGTTGGCCGTGTGTGGTCTTGCATTGTCGTGCAGCAGGCAGACTCCCTTTATCAGCATGCCTCTCCTCTTGTTCTGAATCGCCCTCCGCAATTTTTTTAGGGTCTCACAGTATCTTGCAGAGTTGATGGTCTCCCCTTGAGGCATATATTCAATTAAAATTATGCCTTGACAGTCCCAAAACACGGATGCCATGATTTTCTTGGCTGAAATTGTGGTTTTGAACTTTTTGGCGGAGGGTGAAGAGGTGTGACGCCACTGTTGAGACTGCCTTTTGGTTTCAGGCGTGTAGTGTGCAACCCAAGTTTCATCTCCAGTAACGATGGAGCAGAGAAATTCATCTCCATGGAGTTTGCAGCGCCTCAAAAACTCTTGCCTTTTTACAAAATTTCGCACTTGGCGGGAGATTGGTTTAACATTTTTCACAAAACGTGTTGTCGCGTCGACACTTCTCAACGTACTGACCTCGAACCGGTCTCGTTGCGGAGGGGAAGGGTCAGGCTACACGGAAGTGTAGCCAACATGTCGAAAATAAAATCCATCCGGTCGTGAGAGCCTCAGTACACTTACTTTCTGGATACGCCTCGTAGAATCATTTTATAGACCTTTTTATGTTTTATAAAAATTGATATTTTGGCAATGTAACGTGGGTGTTACATATAAAAAAAAAACTATAAGGAAAAGTTGTGATTTTTTTTCCTCAATTTTCCTTCATAACTTACCATATAACAAGGAATCGCCAAAGAAAAACGTTAATATTTGAATAAATTGAACTTTGCCAAGATAAGGGTTAAAGGTGCATGTTCTAATTAATTTCATAATAATATTAAAATTGAAAAAATCGAATACTCACTTTGGATGTTCCAACCCAGGAGTCCAAGCAAACAGCTAAATCTGATGTGAATTCTTCTAAAGGTTGTAATCTCTCGCTTGAAACATTTGGCAGCACAAGATTTGTGCCAACTACTTGCACTGCCGCTGAAACTATTATGTCTCTGCAATAGCCTCTCTGGGTGTCTTTTCCTTTTATCATTCTACGGACAACATCGCCGGGCATTAAAGATCTATCAGCTAGCCCAACCTGAAAGTTACAACAAAAAAAATTGTATCAAGCAGTTTATCATAATTTTTAGTGTTGTTTGAGCTTAAATATTACACTTATGTTGTTTAAGCTTGTTGTTTAACTTATGTTATTTAAGCTTAAGTACAAACAATAATACGTACAGTACCCGGCGGTAAGTAATACACATCGGGCTTAAGAAAAGAGACTGTTGGCCATAATCCGCTAACTTCGGCTTTGTAGAGCGTCGTCTCTATCAATCATACACGACTGACAAATCGTGACGGAACACGTGTATGAATGACAGAGACGACGCTCTACAAAGCCGAGGTTAGCCGATTATGGCCGACAGTCTCTTTCTTAAGCCCGATGTGTATTACTTACCGCCGAGTACTGTACTTTCTTATTGTCATGCTGTGTTCCTTGTATAATATATAGAGAGAACAGATATCCACACCTTTCTTATTCATACACACTCCTTTCGCTTTCTCTGCATACATCTCGTCACCTAAAACCTTCTTTTATTAGTGCTTCTCACTTTTCCTTCATTCAAATTCGTTTACCCTTGATTCAGCTACATTTTCCTTGGTTTTTACCTCTTCCACGAAGACCATACTCTTCCGATATGTATATTCATTAAGTCATTTTTTTGAAATTCATTCTCTCCACATGACCAAAACAACTTTATTTATCTAACTAAAAACATCCACTTTAACACATCGATCAATAAGTCCCAGGACTAACCAACAGATGGCACCACTGATAACAAATTCATACCATTCTCAGTTAGTACCAACCTTTAGAAGTTATGTGTCAAAGTTTCATGACATTTCGACATTGTGTCATTGAGTTACAGAGGTTTTAGTGATGCTACTTTTGGTATTTTCAAAACAATGGAAAAAACCGAATTTCTTGTGTTGATAAAACATTGCTTTTTAATGGGAAAAAATACCGTTCAAACTCAGCGATGGCTTGAAAAGTGTTATCCGGGCTCTGCTCCGTCGAAAACAACCATTTGTCGGTGGTATGCTAATTTCAAACGCGGTCGTACAGACACAAATGATGCTGAACGCTCTGGTCGTCCAAATGAGGCTGTTACACCAGAAAACATAAAAAAACCCTCAAAATCGTGATGGAAAATCGCAAAGTTAACAAACGGCCCCATATGAAGAAGAAAAAAGTTCTCTTTCATCAGGACAATGCACCGTGTCACAAGTCTATGGTAACGATGGCCAAATTGCATGAGTTGAACTTCCAATTGCTTCCGCACCCCCCATATTCTCCAGATTTGGCCCCCAGCGACTATTGGCTGTTCGCAAGCCTCAAAAAGATTCTCCAGGGAAAGAGATTTGGCTCCAATGAAGAAGTGATTGCCGAAACTAACGCCTATTTTGAAACCAAAGATAAATCTTTATACACGGCTGGCATAGAAAAGTTAGGAAAGCGTTGGAACGAATATATAGCTCTTGAAGGAGACTATGTTGATGAATAAAGAAGAATTTTTGCAAACAAATGTTGTTCTAGTAGTTAGTCCAGTGAATTATTGATCAATGTGTTATCTATGTATTCATTTCTGATGTCTTATGTAATAATTGTTCTGGTATTCTCAAAACAACAATGTTATCATCGTTTAATGATTTGAAAATATTGACTACTTTCAATTTATAATTAATTCAAGATATCTACATTTGATAAATCTATTGTATCATTCTTCCTTCTTTTATGTTTTTTACCAGCTTTTAAAAAATACAACTTAATCTGCACTGCCGAGTGTCACAAACAGAAATAAATTCAATTGTAATTTTAAATTCCATACAATTTTTAAAAAAGTACATTTTTAATCATTATCAAACTATATAATCAATAAACTTTCTTTGTAAAATCTCATTTTAAAATTTACCTAATTCAAAATTTAAAGTGCGAATAATGTGTACACTTACTTCTATACATTCATACATATTCATAAGCCATCTCCCTTTGCTCTTTAATCAATATCTGCATGCTCTTTAACCGGTTCACTGCCACGAGCGCCTTGACGCGCTCTCCGATTCAGTGCTCGCCAGGCCGGCCATACAAAATGAACGCATAAACGCGCTCTCCTTTCAGCTTGTCGCAAGCCAATATCAAATCCAATTGTAATAATTTATAAATTATAACACATAGGGACATCTATTGGGATGGTCAAGAAATACCCAAATATTACAATTTACCGATATTATCAAAGTTACAGTCATCTTTCTAAAAGCTTTCACTGACAGTCAATACGTGTCTCTGATACAGGGTTACCGACTACAGTTTTTTTGCATCGTAATTGCGATGATTTATAATGACTTCGTTTTTTGTTTGGTTCAATGGTTGATTTTTAACTTTTGTGCGTTATTTTTGTTAATTTTTCAAAGTATTTATTTACAAAGTGTGTTTTCATGTACTCTTTGGTTATTGGCGGTAGTTTTGCGGCATAATACGACGTTTATATAGAATTTTTACAGTTTTATTTTATAGTTTATTTACCTTTTGTGCTTTATTATACATTATACAGATAATTTTGGATTTTAGTTTACAAAGTATATTATATTCCACTATATTTATAAGTAAACGTGTTTTATGTGTCAAGTTGTGACAACTCTGACATTTTGTGAATATTTAAACTGTGTTTTTCTGAGTGAACGGCAGCTCAAACGCCCCCCGGTGTATATATTTAGTAAGTTTTCATAAAATCCTTTATATCTGTATACAAAAAATATTAATTTTTTAGGTTTTATTTTTGTTGAAAAAATCACGGCCTACTGGGTATGGCCATACTAATAACTTCCGGCACTTAAAAGGGTTTAATCAATATCTAACTTCAAATGGCTAAGCCAGCCTAACGATTCCAGTGTTTTTCTATATATATCCTGGATCCCTTCAGTAAATGCATAAATGGAGCAGTTGTTGACTATATCTTTCATGATCTATACCTGACCATAATCACATACAGCAACATAGGCATTTCAGGACTCAGTTCAATAATTATAATAATATTTTTATTACAGCTAGTGTGCGGAATGATGCAATGCAACACAAGTCAATTTAACAAGAGACCAAAATATAACAAAGATATGAAATATAACATCTAAAAAACAACATTGATCATACATAATATATAGAAATACAAAAAATGTATTTGGGAAAAAAATATTCAAAAAGTTAAAATAAATATTTTTTTCAATTCAATTTTCAAAATATTAGTGTTTTTGATATATTTTCTTAAGATGCGGTGCAGAGTTGGTGATCTTCTCGACAATACAAACTATGTAAAAATTTGAATGTTCTAATGATGTCATAATTATTAAGTAGAATATTCACTATTCACCACTAAAACTAAATCTTTTTACATACATATATACATACCATCACGCAAATCCCTGTTGAGGTAGGCAGAGAGGACATAGCACTAGACTTTCCTATCTTGACATAGATCCTTAGCCTCTTCTACATCCATACACCTTCTCAAACAGTTTCTACGATTTCTCTGACTTTCCACGTTTTCTTCTTTCAAAATATCATTCACTTGATCAAACTTACCTTGGTCTTCAGATACTCACATATGCGCTATATGTTGGTTTTGTTAGGCTTTCTTCATTAATTCGTTCTACACGTCCAAACCATCTCACTGTGCTCTTCTTCATCTTACTCAGCACATCAGCATTAAGTTCACATTCATCGCTAATCACTTAATTCCGTATTCTTCTATATATTTGTCACCCAATGTATTCTTCTCAGTGTGCACATTTCAATAGCATTCATTCTGCTCCTTTTAATCTTTTTCCATGTCTCCATTTCACTCTTATACATCAAAGTTGGCACCAAAATAGTATCGTGAACTATCATCTTAACAGATTTTGATACCGTCCAATTCGAGAATATATTTTTTAATGCAACGATGAATTTGTTTCCTATCACTATACGCCATTCGATATCCCTTTTAACTCTTTTATGATCTGTGAAAATACTACCCAACTATACTTGAGAAACTGTAGCATGGTCCCTGCGACAGTTCTCAAATTTGCCCCAATACAACCTCGTATCGATGTTCAGTAATTTTAATTATTTTATCAACTTAAATATAAGCCTCGATTCTAATAAATAGCAAGTTATTTAGGTAAATACATTACATAAAATTTACAATAATGCGAATTAATACATCTTGTTACAAATTAGCAAAAATGTGGCAGTTTGTTAAAATCAAATACTATTTGGTGACGTTTGTCAAAAGTCACTACGTTAGTCTGCATTGTCTAGGAATGGGGTACCCTCTTTGTGTAACAGGAGAAATCTGTGCAAGTGGATAAATTTTTTTTTTTTAAAATACGACAATTGGATTTTCAATTTTTTTATGCCTAAAATTAAATATTCGTAATTAGTATTAATTCATAGTGGATTTTGGCCTATTTAAAGATAGATACAAGTCATACAATACATTAGAAAGTTTCATTACACTATAATGAAAATTAGGAATTAAAATGTCAGTTTAGAGAAAACAATTTTTCGATTTATAAAAAAACGATATTTTTGTAAAAAAAAAACTATTTTACCCCATCCCTTTGAGACATGACATTTCAAATGTCACAGGAACCATCCTACATTTTCTCAAGTATAGCAGAATTCCTCAAATCTTTATTTTTACTTAATTCAAAAAACATTCAACAAAGTATTATGCAAAATGAGTTTAATATGAATAGCATAAATGATAGTAATTTGATATAAAATATTTATTTGACTAACAGATAAGTCAATCGGAAGGGAGTATTTGTTAAACTCATCATAAGATAAGCGTAAGACAATGGGAAGAAATGTAGAAAGAATATGGAGTTAAAATAAATCTTGCATTGAAGTTTTACACAGTATTAATGTACATATTATATTTCTGACAGAACTAAGAATTAGGGATGTAACCATAAAGAAAGGTAAAACGTTGAGATTGGATGAATCTCAAAGTGTGAATTGTCTTACTGAGGTAAATCAAAAATATAAACATGGTTATTATAATTGGTAACTCAGAGACAGCCTCCGGATTAGCAAGGGATGAATTCCTATGTCTTTAAGGATGGTGGTTTTCAAGAAGCTTTGTTATTTGACACTTTTGATACCAGGAACTAAATTAATTTTATTCGATGTTACTGAAGCTTTATGAAAGTATAGATGGATTATGGGCCACAGGATAATATATCCCAGGACTTAGGAATGATAAAGCCAGTGATTCGATTGTCTGATGGGACATAGTATTGGAGGCTCATTTTGCAAGAGTTGTATGACTATCTGAAGTAAAGAAATATGTTTGCATTATGAGATTAAATGAACCTCCATGGCCAAGTGGGTAAGACACTTGTCTTCCAGCTCAGGGGTTGCAGATTAGATTCCTGGTGAAACAAAGATTTTTTAATAAAAATCTGAATGTTTTCATTTAAGGCCTCTTTAACACTTTTCTGATTGTTTGGAAGAGATTGCCACATAGCAATATGCCCGCCAGGCTGTACTGTACACAGGGAAAGTGTAATATAATATATGAGTGTTCACTTTGAAGTATGAAGCAGTTTAAACATAAAAACCATGATGGAGCAAAATTTAAATAAAAGACAATGTAATATTGCAAAAAAGGAAGAATAATTTCAAATTCTACAGCTTGAATATTTTTTTAAAGATATTTGCTAGGAAAAAACAAAATTAATATCAAGTTGTCTATTAGGGTCATGATGCGATGATGATAAAATTAAATAATTCTCTTTTTTTTATATAACTCAATTTTTCAGGTCTAAATAATTACTACGTATTTTTCTATTACGTTTCTAATATTTTATTGCACATTCGTATTGATTAAATGAATAAAATAAAAATATAACAATAAAAACTTCAATGTTTTTTTTTCAAACTTCAAAAATATACGTAAATCATAACCTACCCTAAAATAATCATCTACAAATGACGTGAAAACATGCAAATCGATTGATTGCATATTCTCGAAGCCACGTCATTTTTTGTCATTGAAAATTGGAAAATAATAAAAAAATCGAAACTTACGGATGGGGAAATCACCCTGTCGACTCCAGAAGGGTGCCATACTACGTGAATTTCACCTTTTTTTGCCGGAGTTTCGTCGTCTGTATCATCTTCGCTTGAATTCGCCTCGAAATTTTCCATAACAAGACCAAATATAACTTGTCCTCTTTTATTAATTTTGAACACTTCATCTTCGTAAAAATATGGAAATTCTGCCTGCGAACCGGGATTTTGACCCGCCATGTTGACGGGAATTTATTAAAATAAATTCACTTGTTTTTTGCGTGCCCCTTCTGTGACAGCTGACGGTTTAAAACTGCGCAAGCGTTATTAAGATGGCTACTCCTTTAAGCAATGTACAGCGATAGAAATAAAAAGTTTAGCGCAAATTCGACTATATAACGTTTTAAATATCCGAACATTAGTAGATTCAATTTAATTATTTCTAATGAAACTCTTGGAAAATTTAAGCATACTTAAAATATCTTGATAACTCTTAAGCTACATTTAAAATCATTCTCTTGATTGAAAAGTAATTATATGAATTTGTAATACCTTATCAACGTTATTCTGAAAAAAAATGCAATAAATACTGTAAATAAGCAGTGCATAAATTAAAAGTTGAATCTTCAAGAAAGTATACTATAGCACACACGAAACAATTTTATTAAATATGTGTTTTAATTTTTGTGATTAAAAAAATATCGTTTCGTGTTTTTTTTTATTCTTGAAAAAAATAATACATTAAAATAATTTTTGTGTTTCAGATTTCACTGTTATTTTCTAATAATTATATTGATTTTTGAAATTACTACGTTGATATTTATAAATTATTTTTACTTAATCTTCTTTTAACGGAATTTTTATTTTTGGCAATAATTTTATTGCTCTTTTTATCTACTCTGAGAGGAAAACGACGTAATATTGAGTACATATGATTGTATTTTTTCAGATAAAAGCAAAAAAATATCTTTCTTGCGATAAAGACCAAATTTAATATTATACTGTTTCAAATTAAATAAAAGGGCTTTATAGCATATCTTACGCTTTACAACGCCTTGCTGTAAACTACACGAAAGACCATCGCCTTTCTAAACAATAGTGCCATCTATTAGCAGTTTATATAACTAGGAAAACAGAAAATCTAGAATGCAAAATTTTCTTCGCGTGTAGGTATTTAAGAAAAAAAAAAATTTTTAACACAAATATTAGATTGTGTTGAAGTTCATATCATGAAACAAATAAAATATTTTTCATTTGATCTCATTAATAACAAATTGTATTACGTTTTATATAGATCACAATGCCGATATGTTAGCTGTAAATTACCATTTTGAAGAGTTTATTGAACTAAGAAACTAGTACTAATTTTTAAGGGAATATTGTTCTGTTATGGATTTCGTTTTACAACAAAGCTTAGAGAATTTCAGAAAACGTAAAATAAATTTAAAAATCAAGTATATGAATTAAAGTAAAATTGCGATTATACGTCAAAATTACGCTCCAAATACTGAAATTGGAAATGATCTTCCAAATAGTGTCTTAAAGTTACCAACACGAATCTTATTAGAATATTATAGTATTTCTCCAACTTTTCCTCTAACTTTGACTACTGTACAAAAATTATTAGACATAATTTTCAGAATCATAATACGACTGTACTTGATGGGTATCTAATTAATTCGTTAGTTTCAGTAAATTAACATTTATTATAATAAAAGGACAATTTATATACCGCCGTTTAGAAAGCGAACTATCCTCAACCCAATATTATTGGCAAATTAAAAATATAACCAAATAAATATATAAAATGAGTGTAAGGATAGGAAGTAAGTCGCAGCGGCCATTAGATTATGTACTGCCCCATATCTGCATATGTTCAGAACAATATATTTGGTAAGAAAATCAGAAAAAAACTTACTAAGAGATGACGAACTACAATGAAACCTTTGTGGATGTTCCGAGAAGTGATTGTTACACCTTCAGCTTAAGGTCATATCGATAATATTTTTAGAACCATCGAAATGTGTAACTATTTTTATTTCTATTGGAACTATTATTTACATTTCCTTGCGTTAAAACAGGTATTTTTCATTATTTACCTCAATAGGTTTATTTATATGTGAATGGAATAAAAAATACATTTTGCCACAAATTTAACGTGAACGTATGGATAAAAAACTTGATTGTCTCTGATCAGGACGAATTTTCTTTGTGAACTAGATTTTCCATCCCTATCCTGGAAGTATTTATAATTCCATTCACGCGAACATAGCGACGAGAGGTGTACACGCATGCGAAGAAAAGAGATAGGCAATGTTTAGGTTGAATGGGATCAATATTCCTTATCAGAAGGAAAAGTTTTTTTGCCACACCAGTGTGTTACCGCATCTTGCCACAGTACCGAAAGTGCTTACACGATGTGAACTGTTTCGTATCATATGACTGTCAAACCAGTGTTTAAAAATATTATTATGTTAGTGACATTTTAAAAGGACGGAAAAATGCCTATTAGTAATATTTTCCGGCGTGCATCAAACTACATCATGGGGGGCGAAGTGGAAGGTAAACATTATGACGATTATGCCGATAATGAAATATTGTTTTGTAAAAATAATGTTTGTGTCCATCCACCAACATTGGTTAGACAAGAATTTGACATAATCCATTACCCAGGATATCTAACAGTGACTACAAAAATATTTACCGACCAACATAATAACGTAAGGAGACCGACATTATTTTTGAATTGGATACCAAATGCAACGCTAAGAAGGTGTCCTTCCACTGTTGAAAAGTGTGAAACGGAGAATTTAAAAAATGGATACATAATAAATGTCGATGAGAAATATTTAGAAAATAAATATTGTTATACAGACTGTCTAAAAAATCCTTTAGACCAGAATATTATAAAGAAAAATCAGATAAACGATCCATCGGGAAATGCATTTTCTGACAATTCCGAATCTGTAAGCGTCAGTTCGAGCTCTGACAAATTTAGCGTCAACTCTGGCGATTTTAAATCAAACGGGAATAATCAAATTGAAACGAAAGAGGAAGAATATTGTCTTGATTCCAATCGTCGTGAAGAGATATTGCACAATGAAGAAACGAAAGAGATTAATGACCTAGATTCTGAAATAAGGCCACTTATTCCCGAAGATAACAAAACTGTTATCACTAGTAATGAAAGGTGTATAAGATCACAGTCTATGACTTCTGTTAACATAACGATAGCCAATCCGACGATAGAGAACATGGAACTAACTCCAGAAGGACAGATGTCGGATAAGTTCTGCAGGTCACTGTCCCTGAGCTCCTGTGACGAGAACAACCCTAACTGGATGTCCACTCCAGAATTCCTCGCCCTGAAGCATAATTTGACTTTCCCGGAGAGTGCCACAGCTTCTCCAGTAGTTCATAAAAAGTCTCCGCCCAAGTGTCGAAGGTAAGCATTAGTCATTGTTTAAAATTCCATTTTTTTCCATAAGCTTAATACAATTCCTTAGATCCGACATTCATCTCAGCCCGTTGACCCATCCTACCCTCATTGATTGATCGGCCATAGTGCTAATCAATTGTTTATTGGTTAATATTCAAAGGACTTATGCTTTGCCATTGTTCGTTTTGCCAAATAAAATCACAAGCTTCTTGAGCACTCCACATATCAATGTATGTGAAGTTGTGCTCTTTTAAAAGCAAAAGCCATCGCCGATCTACAACGAGTGTTTCAAAGATTCATCAAGACCACACGTCCATTCCAGGTTAGTCAGTTTTCTTATCTCTTTAGAGATTGCAACCAGACATTAGTCCATTAAATTAATTAATTCACTTATATGGTACCCCACTTAGCTATGTGGAAGAGCGTAGCAACATTTTCTTCGATTAATCTAGCCCTTGGATTTTAGAACCACTGGATTAGGCACGGAACTCGCAGCACTTCGTCGCACGATTTTGTTAATACTGTTTCACGTGAGACAACAACAAGATACAACAACACTCGGATAGTCTAACGCGTACGACTGTTGTTATCAAACGAACTATTTTGACCAGACTGCGACACTTTGTTTTTTTCCTTGGATACCGTCGGGAATCGAACTTGAAACTCCTGCGTTATGGCCTCCATGACCTAATAATAAGTAAGACGCTTGCCTCCCAACCAGGGGGCTGCGGGCTCGATTCACATTAGAACCCAAATTTTTTTAATGATTCCCATCTGATTTTCACTTAAGACTCCTTTAATATGTTTCTGGTTGTCTGGAAGAAATTGTCACATGACATTAAGTCCACCAGGTTGTACAGTAAACAGAGAGAGTGCATTAAAGTATTTTAAAAACCCAGGTGGAAGTCAAGGGTCTTATCAGCTACGCAACGGATGCTCATTAAATAAAGCCACTGTTTCAAGTGACCTTTTTGGTTATCTTGTCGTTGGCTATTACTTAAAAAAAAATCACTGTAACCGACGACATGGAACAGCTCCTCAGCTTTTAGGATACTCGTCCTTTGACGTTATGTAACCTGCACATTGGCGTTTTCATTTGATGCTCCTTTGAGCCTCGGTTTCGACCATTAGTATCAGCTTCGGGAAATGATATATTTTTCCTCTCGGAACGTGACCCAGATAAATGCAGTTGAATCTCATGACAATACGTTGTTCAAGCAGGAGCAAGTGACAAAAACTGCCTCGGTGTTTTCTAAACTTACCGCATCCTACGTATCACTAATTTCCAAAATATTCTGACCTGAACAAATTAGATCATACTCGTATATGAACAGATACCATGCCAGCCACGTCCATTGCATGATCAGGCGATGTTTCCGTTAAAATATACTTCTACCTAGTTGGTAAGATGCATGTCTTCCAGCTGCGAGTTCGATTCCCGTTGGAACTCAGATTGTTTTCAAAAAGGATTCCAGTCTGATTTTCCAGTCTTTAACATATTTCTGGTTGGTTGGAAGATATTGCCACTTGGCGATAAACCCGCCAGGTTGTACGATATACAACGAAAGTGTAATACAATGCAACCAAACTATTGGATACCCAATTTCTCTCTGGCCATGGGAACTTTAATGATTTAATTAATTAATCGAACTCGTAAGCTTCAATCTTGTGTCTCGCCATGTTCAATTTTTGCGGCCATTTGAATCCATCCGCAGAGCAGCACATTCTGTGGTACTGCAATGATAATCGAGTCAGTTATTTCCGAAGGGAACTCCACTTAGCCTTTTATCGGTTCATATTCGTATCGATTAGCTACTTCGATCTAGTGGCGTCAACGAATAGTTTTGTTGCATTTGAAAATTTCTGTGAAATTACTGGCAACTTGCTGGGCTGTTTGAACGGCCAGACCTAAAGCCATTTTATAAGCCAAAATTTACTGCGTCATTTTCCTTCTCCCATAATGTCGGACTTTAAGTCCGTCATCACTACTACTTTTCACACTCACGTGTGTCGCCCTTTGGGCAGTTCCATCTTCGTCACTACGTGACGTCATGCTCATAAAAAAAATTAAGAATATTTTGATCTTCTAGTGTAGATCGCGCTGAATAGAGACTTATTTTGTCCCCCCGTAATTTGTGGCGTGGGTGGTGGTGGGATCGAACTAAATTGCACTGAACTCCTACCGTAGTATATCAACTAGAGCCGATAGATGAATTGTTGTTTCTAAATTGCACTTAACTCCTACCGTAGTGTATCAACTAGAGCCGATAGATGAATTGTTGTTTCTAAATTATACTTAACTCCTACCGTAGTATATCAACTAGAGCCGATAGATGAATTGTTGTTTCGTTATAATCTAAAGTGTTAGAAATTGAATATCGCGCGGTTACCAAGTTTTTTTTTCAAAATAAGAGAAAAACCCGACATAAATTAAACAACGTACTATGCGTATCCAGAAAGTAAGTGTACTGAGGCTCTCACGACCGGATGGATTTTATTTTCGACATGTTGGCTACACTTCCGTGTAGTCTGGCCCTTCCCCTCCGCAACGAGACCGGTTCGAGGTCAGTACGTTGAAAAGTGTCGACGCGACAGCACGTTTCGTGAAAAATGTCAATCCAATCTCCCGCCAAGTGCGAAATACGCGGCGTCATCCGTTATCTCGTTTGGAAGGGAAAACCTCCGGTTGAGGTTAATAATGAAGTGAAAACTGCATATGGTGATAAAGCTATGAATCGTACGAGTGTGTACAAGTGTTGTCGCGAGTTTAAAAACGGTCACGTCACACCTCTTCACCCTCCGCCAAAAAGTTCAAAACCACAATTTCAGCCAAGAAAATCATGGCATCCGTGTTTTGGGACTGTCAAGGCATAATTTTAATTGAATATATGCCTGAAGGGGTGACCATCAACTCTGCAAGATACTGTGAGACCCTAAAAAAAATGCGGAGGGCGATTCAGAACAAGAGGAGAGGCATGCTGACAAAGGGAGTCTGCCTGCTGCATGACAATGCCAGACCACACACGGCCAACGCCACGAAGGAACTGCTCACCTCGTTTAAATGGGATGTCCTGAACCATCCCGCGCATTCCCCTGACCTAGCACCTTCAGATCACTATCTCTTTACCTCCCTGAAGCTGCACATGGGTGGAAAAAGGTTTTCAACCGACGAGGAGGTAAAGGAGGAGGTGGAGAAGTGGACGTAGGGGTTGGCGGAAACTACCTCGAGGAAGGCATCAAAAAGTTGATACCCCGCTTCACCACCTACATTGAGAGGAATGGCGACTATGTCGAAAAATAGCTTTCATATGTACTACGGTAACCACGTAATTTTTTTGTTTAAATAAAAAATATTGTAACCTACAAAAATTCAGTACACTTACTTTCTGGATATGCCTCGTATATGGTAGATGCTGTCATCTGAAAATCTTCTGCGTAGACAGCGTTCTCTTTTAAAAGAAACTTGATAACCGGACCATAAACAATTTTTAACATTTAAGAATATTACAAAACAATACGTCTTTTATCGGCTTTATTTGACATGCTACTGAGGGTAGAAGTATCAAATTTTAAACTATAGTATCCATACACGCTCTAACTAGTTCAGACCAGAAATTTTTGGTTATTATTAGGTAAACTTAGTGGTTATTATTAGGTAAACATTAGATGCACTATTACCTTCATACTGATGCAAATAACTACTGAGTTAAGTGGGTGGTATACTATCATTAATCTTTACATGCCGGTTTATATTATACTTTCAGACCTCATTTGACATGAATTTATTTAATGGCACTATATTTTATAATTTATTATTTGAAATTATTTTAGCATGTTTTGCCCTGTTTGGTTGTCTTATAAGAAACCTGGCGTTTTAAGTGTTGCAGCCTTTATCCTCAAGGCGATGCCAAGATAATATTGTATAACCTTCAGAATCAGTGTTTCCCGTACTTACAGTGTGCTCGTACACCTTTAGCGGCATACCCCACTTTAAAGTGTGCTCGTACACCTTTAGCGGCGTACCCCACTTTACAGTGTGCTCGTACCCCTTTAACGGCGTACCCCACTTTACAGTGTGCTCGTACCCCTTTAGCGGCGTACCCCAATTTACAGTGTGCTCATACCTCTTTAGTGACGTACCTCACTTTACAGTGTGCTCGTACTCCATTAGCGGCGTACCCCACTTTACAGTGTGCTCGTACCTCTTTAGCGGCGTACCCCACTTTACAGTGTGCTCCTACATCTTTAGCGGCGTACCCCACTTTACAGTGTGCTCGTACCCCTTTAGCGGCGTACCCCACTTTTGACTAAAATAATTAGGAAAATGGGGGTATTGTATAACAGTTACACAATATGACGTACAACCTCGTTTTTTTTTGTTAAAATACATGTATATACCATCACGTTGTTTCCTTGCTGGGGTAGGCAGAGATGATAGAGTACCAGTGTTTACTACTTTGATACACATATTTTACTTTTTCTACATCCATACACCTTCTCATACAGCTACTACGCTTTCTCTTACGTCTTACTCTCTTCATCTTACTCAACAAATTATTTTTAAGCTCACATTCATTCCTAGTCCCTTCATTCCGTATTGTCATACATTTTCTTCCCCATGTGTATACATTTCTACAACATTTATTTGGCTCTTTTCGGTATTTTACCATGTCCACGTTTCACTCCCATACATCAAAGATAGTACTAAAATACTGTTGTGGAATATCGAATTAGATTTTGATAATGCCCGATTTAAGTATACATAAATGTTTTAGTGCCCCATTGGCTTTGTTTCCTATCGCTACATGCCGTTCGTTATATATCTCTCTTAACTCATAAAAATAAATACAAGAAAGAATAAGATTATTTAAAACATATATTTATTTTATATTTTCAAAACTTCACATATAAATGTTATCTACCTATATGTACATATAATAATATACATATATACAAAATAATTAAAACAATTTCATGGCTGAGATGGAAGGCTTTGTAATTATAAAATAATCGTATGAACCATTATTTTCGTAAACGTACGGACTCTGACTAAAATTACCAGAACCGATCGAGTGAATCACTACTTCTGTATCCTAAGCTAGTATACAAGTCAAAAGAAGTGTAAGGTGTGCATGGAAGAGGTGGACCGAGGAAAACGTGGCTGGACCAAATGGATCAGATTTTGAAAGAAGATAAAGTGAGAAGTATGAATCATAGAAGATTGTGCATGAGGAGATATATGAATGAGGATACAAAAGTTGTGTTCTTGGGTATAAAATGTTGGAGATCTGGCTTCGCTCCTATTAATTGGGTCTTCGATTTTTATTGCAAACCCCTAGAATAGGCATAAAACTCGCTGTTTCATCGCACATGTTGGTGATATACTCGTACTTCTAATGTGTGCTGGTTTTGTTACCAGAAGACGACTTTTTTTTATTTTTCTGTATATTATCGGAACTCGAACCCGAAAACTCAGTCCGAAGACAAGCTTCTTATTCCCGCCTTTGGTTACCGGCTGTACAGTGTAGATAGCATCATAGTATGGACATATCTCCTGAAATTACACATATTTGTAAAACCAATGGAAAAGAAAATACATTTGGGAGACAATCTATCAAAACTTTTATATATTTTTTAAAGATTGCTTACCTTAAAATTTAAGATAACAAATTATGATAAAACTATGTTAGATTGGAATTTTCAGCAAGTGGATTGATTTTTATAAGTCATTAAAAACGTGTTCAATATTTATTTGTGCATTTAAAATAATTATCGATAGCATCCGCGAGTGTCATAAAAATGATTAAATTGTATAATATAATCCTTATAATCCTTAACGGAAAAATAAATATATTTAAAGCATTATAAAGTAATTTTTTTTATATCATATATTACAGATATTACAGTACTTTTTCGAGCTTTACATCGAATGAAATACCCTTGATATTGAATTTGTTTCCTCGTAGTTACTATAATATATTTTTCCGTAAATTTCAATTGATTTTTCAAATACGGGTTATAAGGACTTCATAAGAAACTTAGAATGTCTAATGGTGCGTGAACCAAAACTATTTTGAAACCACATTAAATCCATGCGTAAGGATGCTTAATGTCATGAATTGGGATGGCAATCAAATAGTTGGTCCTGAAATATCTTCTGCGTTCGTAAATAATTTTTCAACTGTTTATTGTAGGGACTCCGAGGCATATGTTTTTGATAAACACAATACTTCCTCGGGATTTAACCATTTGATATACTCAAACAAATAAAGTTGATGAAAAATACCAAAGCAGTTGGGCCGAACGGAGTACCCTACATTATTTCTTAAGGGCTGTAATGAATTGCTTTCAGCACCTTCTGCTTATATATTTAATTTTGTCTTCTGAGTCCCACACTCTTCCAAGTATATGAAAAAAAACCCGAGTTATTCCCATATTTAAAAATGATTCTAAGGATGGTGTAACCAACTGCAGACCTATCGCCATACTATCTTCAATAGCTAAGCTCCTAGAAATGTTTATGGATCGCACACTAAGGTCGTTTGTGGACCCATGTATAATTGATGAGCAGCATGGCTTCAGAAGAGGCATATCTACTGAATCCAATCTGATGGTCTTCACCGACTATGTCTCAAGGGCTGTAGACGGTGGCAATCATATTGATTTTTCGTAACGTGACTTTGCAAAAGCTTTTGATCGCGTCAATCACAAAAAAATATTGGAAAAAATAGTGAACTTGGGATACCAGGTAACTTACTAAGACTGCTGTCAGATTATCTTACAGAAAGAAAACAATTTGTTTCACATGGAATCTACAACTCCGATTATTTCACTGCCTACTCAGGTGTTCCTCAGGGGTCTAATCTTGGGTCTACCTTATTTGTATTAATGATATAGGTAGAGTTATAAAAAACCCATGTTTCTTCTATTAGCTGATGACCTCAAAATATTTAAGAAAATTCGTTCCTATAGTGACTGCTTAGACCTACAGTCAGATCTTAAGAACGTTGGTGAGTGGAGTCACAATAATAAATTATATTCAATGCATCAAAGTGCAAAATTATGTCGTATGATCGCTTACACGTGTTGAACTTTCATTTTGAAATTTTTGAAATAGATATAGGTACACTAGAATCTATACCTATACCCCGCACATATAATATTAAAGATCTGAGTGTCTTGTTCCACAGCAATCTCGCATTTGGTCCTCACATAGAACTTATGAGCAATTCAGCTTATAAAGCTCTAAGATTTGTAATGAAAATATCTAAGTCGTCTGAAAACACAAAACCAAAACTTATGATTATATTATATATGAACACTACATACAACCTAAATCCGAATATTTTCCTATCACATATATCGGAAGATCTACAAAGATTTATTTGTAGTGTGGTTTTCCTTGGTAAGTAGTCTCCGGTTATTTTACCAAATATATTTTTTTAAACATATGCAGATGTGGGGAAATTCATAATCTAATGACCGCAGCCACCTCATTCATATCCTAACACTCAAATTCGTAATCTAATGACCGCAGCCACCTCATTCCTATCCTAACACTCAAATTGTTTTTTTTGTAATATTTTGAATCTATAAATAATAGTCAGTGAGATAGAGCGCCCTTGAGAAGAATGTTCTCTCTAAACGGCGCTATATAAATTGTCATTTTACTATTAGTCGCGTAAGTTTACGTTTAATTACAAGTTAAAATGAATATTCTTAGCAAATGTAAATAAAAAGAACGATACAAAATTAAATCTTATACCTCATTATTAACAAAACTTTGCTGCAATTTTCTTTTTAAAAATGAATGCACACGTTATATTGCCTGCACTCTCTCGCAATGTACGTCACAAGTGTGCCTTTTTAAAATTTTATAATTTTATAAAGTACACGTCACGAATGATCAATGTGAAAAGCCCATTGCTCGAATAGAGTTAACGGGCCGAGCACATTGCGTGTTGAATTAACCGATATGTATTTTATCCCGTATCACCGTCCTTATCGCCATTCCCCATTATTAAAGTAGTCTTATCTTTCCCGGCGAGAGGTCCTTAATTATAATTATTGTATGTGTTGCTTTCACGATTTTAATTGAACTCCATATGAGAAGTGAGCGGATTTTAGAATTATACAATAAGATACGATAGACTGTCCCTTTTGATCGACCATGATTACTAGTCATCATGTGGATGGAAGACACATGTGCCTGTATTAATTAATGGTAGCGAATTACTCTATGCAGATGACATGGCAGTGCTGGTGGCGGGTAGTGAAGATTAATTGCAGAGTTTGATACGTAAAGTCTATATACGAGGCGTATCCATAAATAAAGTGTACTGAGGCGCTCACGACCGGATGGATTTTATTTTCGACATGTTGGCTACACTTCCGTGTAGCCTGACCCTTCCCCTCCGCAACGAGACTGGTTCGAGGTCAGTACGTTGAGAAGTGTCGACGCGACAACACGTTTCGTAAAAAATGTCAATCCAATCTCCCGCCAAGTGCGAAATACGCGGCGTCATCCGTTATCTCGTTTGGAAGGGAAAACCTCCGGTTGAGGATTATAATGAGGTGAAAACTGCATATGGTGATAAAGCTATGAATTGTAAGAGTGTGTACAAGTGGTGTCGCGAGTTTAAAAATGGTCGTACGTCTGTGCATGATGATCAGAGGAGCGGAAGACCTTCAATTGTGACTGACGAAATTGTGGAAAAAATCGAAAATGCGCTCCGTGACGATCGCAGATTGACTGTGGATGAACTTTCTGCGATGTTTCCGCAAATCTCCAGATCTCTACTACACGAAACCATCACAGAAACCCTCGGATATCGGAAACTGTCCACGAGGTGGGTCCCAAAACAGCTGACAGTCCAACACAAGTTGAATCGAGTGGAGGCCGGGCAAGAGTTTTTGAGGCGCTGCAAACTCCATGGAGATGAATTTCTCCGCTCCATCGTTACTGGAGATGAAACTTGGGCTGCACACTACACGCCTGAAACCAAAAGGCAGTCTCAACAGTGGCGTCACACCTCTTCACCCTCCGCCAAAAAGTTCAAAACCACAATTTCAGCCAAGAAAATCATGGCATCCGTGTTTTGGGACTGTCAAGGCATAATTTTAATTGAATATATGCCTCAAGGGGAGACCATCAACTCTGCAAGATACTGTGAGACCCTAAAAAAAATGCGGAGGGCGATTCAGAACAAGAGGAGAGGCATGCTGACAAAGGGAGTCTGCCTGCTGCACGACAATGCCAGACCACACACGGCCAACGCCACGAAGGAACTGGTCGCCTCGTTTAAATGGGATGTCCTGAACCATCCCGCGCATTCCCCTGACCTAGCACCTTCAGATTACTATCTCTTTACCTCCCTGAAGCTGCACATGGGTGAAAAAAGGTTTTCAACTGACGAGGAGGTAAAGGAGGAGGTGGAGAAGTGGACGGAGGGGTTGGCGGGAAACTACTTCGAGGAAGGCATCAAAAAGTTGATACCCCGCTTCACCACCTGCATTGAGAGGAATGGCGACTATGTCGAAAAATAGCTTACATATGTACTACGGTAACCACGTAATTTTTTTGTTTAAATAAAAAAAATTGTAACCTACAGAAATTCAGTACACTTACTTTCTGGATATGCCTCGTATATAAAATAAAAAGCAACATAGTATCTACACATATATAAACATTCCAAAATCGCACACATCTCTCAAGATAAATAGCGGAAAATGCATTTAAAAGAGAGTTATCAAAAGGTCTGGGCTCATCTCATAACATCCCCCCGGCCGAGATACACCGCACCAATATAGGGTGAGCTCGGCCGCGAGGACATCAGATGTTTTTTTCAGCCCACACCCGTGTATATGTAGATTAAGAAAAAACAGAAAATTAGATAATGGCAGATTTTTTTTAAAAAGCGAAATCACAAATACCACCTCAGATTAACTCAAGTAAATATAGTTTTTTTTAAAGCAACATAGTATGTATATTCTGAAATCGCACACACTCGTTTATCTCAAAATATATATAAATATTGAATAAGCAGGGTGACATTACACATTCTTGCTTCCCCTCTTATAATGTTAGACCACTCAGTCAAGACTCCTCTCAGTATACAATGACCCAATACCACATATTAACTTACATTTAACACCACGTGTATTCAATACATTCCATGATTTGCTTCTTATCACACTGTCATAGGTTTTTTTTTATCTACAAATAATTTATTTATGAACATATTATTCTGAAAACGAGTCCTGGAAAATCAAAAGTAATGTTGATAGAAAAATGTGAAAGGTGAATACGACATATGAGTGAAGAATTTAAGATTGGAGCAAGTTGAGGAATTCTACTATTTAGGTAGTATTTTCTCAGATGATGGGAGAGTTAAGAGGGATATCGAACGTCGTGTAGTGACAGGAAACAAAGTCAATAGGGCACTAAATATAACTCGAACCGGACAGTAACAAAAACTGCTAAGATGATAGTCCACAACAGTATTTTGGTGCCAACTTGGATGTATGGGAGTGAAACGTGGACGTTGAAAAGGACTGAGAATTTTTGTGTTAAATGTGGTTTTTATTCTCTTATCATTAAAATATATTTAAATTATATTTGAATAAAATAAATTTAAACAAAAGCTGATTAATTGGAATAAATTGCTTTATAACAATTAATGCCCGAGATGTATTTACATAAATGTAAAAATAAATAAATGTGATCTAATTGTTAGTTTCATCAATACAACCTGGTGGGTTATTTGCACAATTGTAATTTCTTTCACCCAACCATAAAGATATTAAATATACTTTAAGTGAGAACCAGATTGGAATCCTTTTTTTTAATTGGTTACAAACGGGAATCGAACACGCAACCCATGTGTTGCAAGACAGGCATTTTATCTACTAGGTCATAGATGACATTGTCTTGCCGGCTTTAAAATGATATTTTTTATTTAACAGTTAACCGTCGAGGACTCATAAAGCCGACACAACTTTAGATTACAATCTCTCTTAAATTGGTTATTCTTTCAGTCGTATGGTACCTTACAATATATCAGTATTGATGATGAGAACATGTTGAAGAACGTGATCGGGAGACAGCATTATCATCGATCCCACTTATTAAATATATATTTTTTTTCTAAAACTCCTGAAGTAGACACAAAACTCACTGTTCGTTACCATACATATTAACATATTTATGGTGTGTGCTTGTTTTGTTACCAAACGAAGTTTATTATCAAATTGGGACATTTTAAATTTTTTTTGGATACCATCAAGAATCGATCCCGCAACCCCCATTCAAAAACATGCGTCTTACCAACTAAGCTAAAGAGGTGGCCAAACAAATTATAAATGTCTATTTAAAAATGTTTTGTGTATTTATAATAATCACCAAAACTATAACTCGATCATTCCAAAACACGAATATCCATAAGAATCCTGATAGTTCGGACACGAATAATAGTCATCCGATTTATTATAATAAGCTGTCTAGCCCATATAAATCTAGTCATGTACTAATTAGAACACGCGCATGAGCCGTGCTGTAATGTAACTGTAAGCACGCTCGCCTTACAGAAACACACTAGCATGGCTCACACATATGAGGCTCATGCGCGTGAGCGTATTTAATCAGTACATGACAAAGACTTGCCGTGCATTGAAGATGCTGAGCCTCGAATGTATAATTATGGTAGCAAAACGATATTAGAGGACCTTCTCATAGCTCCTCTAATCAAATAAATATAAAATGAAAATACGGTACCACTGATGATAAATGCCTGCATTAAAATGAGTACCATGGTTAGTTAGTTAGTTGTTCACATTGTTCCTCTTTCGGATATATTCAGAACTAAATAAAATATTAATGGAGAGGGTTAACACTTTATGAAAGGGACTTGCGAGTTAACTTCATGAAAGGGACTTGAGAGTGAATATACGAAGGACAACATTTATTTATGCAGGTACAGACAAGGGTACTTCCTTTCAAAGGTCTTGATATAAATAGAAAGTCCAACAATAAATATCTAAGATGCTAACTAAATAATCATGATCTGTGTATAAATCCTAACAATGCACATTTTGTTGCTCACTGTAACTTTTAGAATTTGTGAATCAACGATTAGTGTAATAAACTCACAGCTATGTGATAAAAATGTGTAATTATAGCGCTCTGTATCATGATCCCGTGTTTTAACATAATAAATTAGATTTGCGTTGAGTCCCGATATCGTGTTTTCACATGATGGATACTTCTTCCAAAAAAAGGACATGTTACTGGCACCTAGAAAATATTTTTATTATCAATTCAACATTTTAACGATAGTCTCTTGGTTTCTAACGTAAACAATATCCTAGATAATTAAAATATGCATGATTTGATTTATGATGGAGATTCTGACGTCCCGTCATTAATGTTAAATGAAATATCAGATCTTGAATGATTATCATCGCAGTACCACAAAATGTGATCTACGGATTAATCCAGATGGCCAATAAAATTACAATAGGGCGAAGGGACAAGATTGAAGCTAAAGAGTTTGCAATAAAACCTCCCATGATCATAAATTGGGTAGTCGAATACCTTGGGTACATTCACGGGGAGTTGAGGCACGTCCTGATGCAAGGGGAAAAAATAAATGTCTGTCTTCCCATAGAGGATGACGGCCATCGATACGAGTATTACCAAGTTGACAACTTGGGTAGTATAACAAATATTTATTACTCGGTATCCCTAAGCCTCTGGAATAACCATCTTAGCGGCCCTAATGTCTTGATTTCAACCAGTTGGTGGATTTCGCACGCAGAGGCATTATACTCGTAATATATAATTTGTCCTTTTATTTTTATTATAAATAGTTAAAAAATAATAATGAATTGTGGAAAAAGCGATAAATATGTAACGAGTTGAGTCACTTGAAAAAAAAAATACTTGCAGAGGTTTACCACCTAGTTCTGAACTGCCCTGGATGACCTGAAAATCTCTTGGCAGGCTCCTAACAAGAATTGGGAGAACTAAAGACAATCAACTTGTATCAAAATGGGGAATATTACGTAATAGATCGACTCGCTGTATCAGCGATGAGAAGCAGTCCATGCGATACTTCCAGCAATGTCCAAGGAGCCCGGAGTATTTTACCGAAAATGGCTTAATTTATGTTATGGAAGAAGTACAGCGCCTTTGACAGAAAAAGAAGAGGACCTACGATACCTATGTCCTCCATAATTTCAGTCTACATCGTTTTATTTTATGGCTTCCACGAGGAGGTTTGAGTATCACTTCGCGATGGTGACCAATCATCAATGAGACCAGTCTCAAGTGATCGAAGTAGAATTGAAATGACACGATGCTACTTCTTCACAATGTAGAATCTCCTCCACAGCAAATATTTCATTCTCGGCTTACGTACGAGTGTATTAATTTTGCGTCACTACATATTCTCCGTACTTCTCTATGGTGTTGAAGCATGGACAGTCACTTAGGCTACCACAAAGAATGCTAGAAACTTATGAAATATGGTGATATCAAATAATGTAAATGTTCGAGTCTCGTGAGTTAACAAAGTCCGTAATTACTCGTATAATATTTTGAAACTGATGTATCGAGATAGAAACGTGTTATTCGCCATCAAAAGGAGAACGTTTGAGTACTTTGGACATATGGTATAATGCAAGGAGATATATGAGATCATTCAATTAATATTGAAGGGGAGACGAAAGCGGAAAGTAAACGCACCTAGGGGCTGAAGAATTTACGAAAAGGGCTTCTTCATTGTGATACCAAATTTGTATTCAAAGCTGCCACCTAATGTCATGATATCCATGATGATTGCCAACATTCTAAGAGGAGAGGAACTTTAAAGATAAAGAATGTAAAGTTCTTTTTACTCCTCACTATACTGATTTATCCTGTTTCACCATGTGGGTCTGATTGATTTATTCATATGTAATAATAGTAGGAAGGATTTTACTCATACGTGTATAACTGGGTGCTCTTGAGAATATATCCACTATGTAACTCCACTGGTTCAATATCTCAAAAACCACGAGTCACTGACTATTTAGCCATCACTTTGATACATAGAATAAAGGATGATTTCTTGCAGAGTTGTAATTACTTTGGCTATATTATAAAACAGTACTTTTATTAAAAATAGCACGATGGACTCTCGCGTTCTTGTTTCGAAGTTCTATCATTGATCAAACATTCAATATGGTGAGCATAATTAATCAGTCGAAGATTCAAAAACAAAATGTATTTAGTATCCCTCAACTGTTATAATGTATCGTAAATTATGGCTCAAATGTTGTATAAGTTATGTACAAGAACGAAAAAACAATAAAATATACCTCATTCAGTGGAATCAAAATAATTTACAGCGTATTCACTAGAATCAAAATCATTTACAGCATATTCACTGGAATCAAAATCATTCATAAAAATAGAACCACGAGTAATTTCTTCATTAATTTATTCATGTCTATTTGAGGTATTGAAAAATCACCCAAGGAATGAATGCGGATAATTCTCACTCGTCCTTTACCTAAATGAAAATACCTGACATTCCGGTAGGCCATCTTGAAGACGGGGCGGACTGTTCTCAGGATACATTAAGAGCTCACCGAAAGAATCCGAACATTTTTTTCCTATTATCTTCTGTCATCTGTTTATTGAGCTATTTCACGACAAATGTACTATTTATTTACTTAAGGTGGTTACCGTGTTGACTTGTTTTAAATTATGACCGACGTTTCGAATGCGTTGCAGCTTTCTTCCTTACGTGCTTAATATAGTTGGTAATGTTCTTTTAACGTCGCCTTGAGAATGAATGTTCAACGCCTTCGAAACGTCAGCCATAATTTGAGCTAACTCAACACGGAAACTACTCCGAAAATATGTTAAGCTAGGATGCAAATGTACTATTTTTTCACAGAGGAAATTTAGTTGCTTCAGAAAGAATTAGACGTGTTTCTCAGTTGATAGAGATCATGGCTTACATACACTGTGTTTATTTCTAATGATACTTATATATGGTATATTTTTTTCTTATGATACTCATACTTGAAATTAAATTCTTAAGTTGCTTGCCTTCATTACTTTTTGCCATTTTTTGATCGTTGTGAAGTTTACGCAAGCAAGCTCACTTATCAAGTGGAAATCTTACCCAAGATCATCATCATCACCTTAATTGCATGACTCTATCGGGGTAGGCAGAGATAAAATATCACCACTTTATTATTTTCTTGCACACATATTTCGCTTCTGCCACGTCCATACATCTCGACATGCATATTCTCCTATTATAAAGGCAATCGCTCTTAAAATTTGATTAATTTGGTCCTGCTACGTTTTTCTGTATGTTACTTAACTTCTAGTACCTTCTATACCATTCGTATAGATTATTTTTGTAAATCTTTTTGATCATCTATTCATTCTACGTAGCCAATTCATCTCAATACTCCTTTCTCCATCTAAGTTCTGCATCTTTCGATCCACATTCTTTCCTGATATCTTTATTCGTTATTCTGTCATACATTATTTTTACACCGATTCTACGCAATACTCGCATTTCTTTTGAATTTATCTTATTTTCATCACCTTTAGCAACTTTCAAGTTTCGCTCGATTATTATAATGTTGGAACTAATATTCCATTATGAATAGCTAACTTTCCTTCGAAGAAATCGGGTCAAAAACTACAAATTAATGTTTTTTATGTCATTTTACGTACAGAGAGAAATACTTTTTCGTCTCAAACTCAAAACAAAGAAATACTATTTCGTCTCAAATTATATTTTACCTAAATATGAACTCCGACACAATATGTTTTTTCAAACGATCTTATTGCACTTACAATCTTGAAAACGAAACAACATCGAAATTTGACGAGCTTATAACTTTGTTGCTGGGGTACCCAGGATTCAAGTATGGTTTTCACTCAAGGCCTCTTTAACATATTTCTCGTTGGTTGGAAGATATTGCCACATGGCTATAATCCCGTCAGGTTGTACTAGCCAGGTTGTACTGTATGCAACGAAAGTTTATTGCAGTAATATAATACAATACCCAGCGATGTCCGGATTCCTTAAGAATAAAAATCGTAGAAAAATGCAGTTTACTACGATGGATTTTAATTAAAAGTAAAAAAAAATGGTAAACAATTATTATGATGCGTTCTGGTCTCCTAAATATATGGGCTCTAGACAATTATTATGATGTGTTCTGGTCTCCTAAATATGTGGGCTCTAGACAACTTTGAATATCATAAGCGTTGCTGTCACAATCTTTCAGCATTTTTATTTTTGCGAATTGGTGGGACACTAAAAACCCATGACAAAAACATCCGGTTGTTGTCAAGTTCTCCGGGTATTCCACCACTTCAACATGTTTATTATTATCTGGAGTTTTTAACCCTTAGAAACCGATATTCCAAATTTCACGCAAATATTTCTCGACCGTAAGTGACAAATAAACACGCCAGATATGCACCTAATATAATAAATACAAAGTGTATCGCAGGTGTGTTACCGGTGTTGTATAATTCATCGCTTCTTAACCGGCGGGTCCCGACCCCCAGGGGGGCTATGATGAAATATCAGAGAGATCGTCAAAATTATGATACTTACGTGTATAAAAGGGAAATAACATATTTTTTTATAAACAAAAAAACAAACACGTTTATTTTTAAATATTACAGTCCAAAATAGCTTATATACATACTCGCGGCAAGCAATTGGACTATTAAGCTATCATGTTAGGTAAAACAGTAGATTTGCATATCTGAACAAGCTTACCGTCTTTGTGCAAGTACAACATTAGTGCGGCCACGTGCACATGCATAAACAAGATATTAAGTTGTAAGGAGGTCGCGAAGTGTTTTGGGCAGTGGCAAGGCTAAAAAGGTTACAAAACATTGGTATAATTTAATCAGGCTTTAACTTCTCTAAAATCTTTATCCAGATATGTCTTAACAACACTTTTGTGTTAAGACCAAAAATATCCCAATATATAGTAATAATTTATTACGCGCAGTGTTAAAGTAAAACATGCAAGTCATATTGAACGAATCTCGAATGTCAAGTGCACTAATCGCTTATTAGAGCGGATACCACAAACCCCTAAAAGACCTTCGGGACGTCCACCTAGAAGACGAATAGACGGTATACAGGTACAGGAAATATATACTAGAACAGGGAATATTCACAGTATCAGAAATAATAAGGAAAAGGCTAAAACAATGTGCATGCATACATACTTATCATCACACCTTTACCCTTCTGGGATAGGCAGAGAACATAGAGCGCCAGACTTTCCTATCTCAACATACATATTTCGCCTCTTTCATATCCATACAGCTCCTACGATTTATTTTACTTCTTACGTTTCCTTCTTTTAAAATATCCTTGGTGTACGGCACAGTAATGCAGCAGATCCGGCTCGAAGGACCACTTTGTACAGCACCGTACAAAGACTGTAAAATAGGTGGATGGCTGCCGCTCGATACTCGGAAATTTCGGTTCACTTTATGCTTTTCCGGTGAAAGGTAGCAGGGTGAAGAGGTTCCTATTTATCAGGTAGAAGTTGGTCGTGAGTAAAACACAGACATTCGAAAAACTGAGAATGTATTTTTGACGTTTTGCGCTCCTTATGTGCGGCCAATCGTTCATCGTAAGCGCCTATTTTCACCCGTGCATGCCGTCATGGCTTGCGAGATACTGCGTATCTCGCACGTTTTCGCATGCATGGGCCGGCCGACTTTTGATAGTAACTATCGCGAAGCCCACGCATAAGGAGCATTTCATTACAATCGATACATTTTTACTTATCAACAAAACGTCTTTAAATATCGAACAAGAAAATATACATCATATTTTAGGTGACGCACACGTCCGATACACTTGGTTTTTTTATTACCACACCATCTACTCACTCAAATTTGCACTGTGTATTTGATTAGTTAAGTAATAATTTGTTTTGTTAGTATAAAATAAATTTTGCGGTAATTCTTAAATGTGATTTGTTTTTGTTGATTGTATGGGGGACATTGTGAGACGGACTTTTGATTTATCTGAAATTATGAAGTATGCTAGGGTAGACTCGCGTGGTAGATACATATATTATAATTAAATCTTATAACTTACCAAGTTAACGAGAGTTTGTGACATAAGTATTAAATAATCAACAATCGGTAAAAAGAATCAACTTATTTTTCTATAATAACACCTCCTCCGTAAAAAATATCCTTAGGCGACCTAGTTGGTAAGACACTTGTCTTTCAGCCCGGAGGCTGCAGGTTCGATTCCTGATAGAACCTACATTTTTAAAAAGGATTCCAGTCTGATTGGTTGGAAGACCACATGGCAATAAGCCCACCAGATTGTACTTTATACAATGAAAGTGTATTACAATAGGCAAGTATCTACTTTACTGGGGACACGATTAATGAAAGGCAACTAACCTAACCTACATCCATATAAATCGAGTGTCCGCTTTAAATAACCGTTTTTTTACTTGTCATTTTTCATCAATTATTCATAAATTATGTATTCATACTTGTCATGTAAATAAATAAAATAAAATATCGCATTTACCTTTCACACTTTTCTATCACCATGAATTTGAATATTGTAACATTAATTCTCAGATCTTTCTCTTGGCATCTGTTATACAATTTATTTGTCAAACTCTGTAATTCATCTGTAATTCATCTTAATTTTTAGATAACTCGACCATGTCATAAATATATATTGATTCACATATATTCTAATTCGACAGTTGAATACGAGCCATTGATCTCTCTGTAGGTCTTTCGCACAAGAATGTATGTAAATACTAATAGTTAACAACCAGGATGACTTAACGCATCCTTGATTTACTCCTTTTGAAATATTAAACCACTCAGTTAACATACCGTTCACTCTAATACGAGGGTTGCTACTTAAATTTTGAGACAGACAAGTAAAATCAAATATATATCATCGAAAATGGCTTTATTGTTTTTCAAAATACTCTCCATGAAGATCAATACACTTTTGCATGCGTTTGAACCAATTTTCGAAGCACTTTTTCCACTCCGTCTTCGGCGGTTGGTTTTCCTCATTTCTCCGAACACTTCTGGCAAACAAATGGTGATGTACCATTCAGAATTGACCGTACGACGTTTCACTAAAAGCACTGTCGCGACATGACCATTTATACCAAAGAAACAAGCCACCATTTGCTTCGAAGTGCTTCGTGCGCGAACAACTTTTGTTGGATTTGGCTCGTCTTGAAAGACCCAAACAGTCGACTACTATTTAGTTTCTGGCTCATATGCATAGATCCATGATTCGTTACCTGTCACGATCTTATAGACGTCTTTTGAAGCACCGCGATCGAATTTTTTCAAAATTTCTCTGGACCAATCGACACGAGCCTTTTTTTTGAGCGATTGTCAAATTATGCGGTATCCAACGCGAACAAATCTTTTTGACGGCCAAATGTTCATGCAATATTGAATGTATGCGAGTGGAACTAATTCTCAAACATGCCTCAATCTCACGAAAAGTCACATGACGATCTTGCAATATCAGTTCACGCACAGCATCGATGTTTTCTGGCACAAAAACCGATTTTGGACGACCTTCACGAAATTCGTCCTGGAGCGAACTACGGCCACGACTGAATTTGGAAAACCAGCGAAACACCTAAGTAGCAGCCCTCGTATTTACATACTCTTTATACATACTTTTAACGTATAATGATGCAATACCTCGTGTTAATTTACATTCAAAACCATATTATTCATTTAATATTTAAAATATATTTCAAACAATTATTCCCTAAATATTCTTGCAAAAGTTGCTGGAGAAATATCACAGCGACTTTTTGAGCTAGTTTCCCAAACTATTCGACAAGTTTTTCAGGACAATTCGAATAGTTTCCTCAATATTTAAATAAAGGCCCACCCCTGTAAGTTGGGAAGAAACTCCACTGCTTCCGCCGGCAGTCTTGCTGAAAGAGCACTACCATATACACAGGCACTTAAATACAGGTTTGCTGGCAATCGATCGAGGGATGAACTTGAACCTTTCACGTAGCATCGTACCAACAGATATAAGACACCCTTTCTCACCCCATTGTCATGTCGTTGTAACCAAAAAAGTACAATACAAACTGATACAAAAAAATATAACGTAAGAATTATTGACAGCAATCGCTAACTGAACTAGATAATCGAATAACATATCTTGATATTGTCTTATAATAAACTTATCTTTTGTGTCTGACGATGAGTGTTGACTAGATGGAAATGTGTGTTATAATTTAGTTTTAGGTTTACGGTATGGTTTTACAAATACTAAAAAAAACAGATGCGTGAGACTCTCGCGCGGTAGAAGTGAAACTTCTTAGCTCTTAGGAAAAGTTTATTTTATGCATTGCTTTTTTTCCATTTTTTAACGATTTTTTTTATTTTTAATAATAAATAATAATAATAAATAATAAACATAATAATAATATAATACACTTAATAATATTAAAATAATATTAATTATTATTAATAATAAATAATTATAAATATTATAATACTTAATAATAATTTATTAATAAATAAAATATTTAATATTCATAAATAATAGTTTAATAATAATATAATACACCGTTTCACTTTTCGTGACGTTCAGACCAATTTGCCCTACCGCGCCTATAGAAGTTTCACTTCAAAAAATAAATAGAAGTTATTTGCGAAGATTTCACACATGCACTACACACCACCTAAAATCGAATGTGTTACTATCACATATCAGAAGATCTACAAAGGTTTCTTTGTAATCCGTCTTCCCTTGTTAAGTTTTCTGCAGTTTTCTTACCAAATATTTTTTTTCGAAACATATTCAGATACGGGTGAGTTCCTAATCTAATGGCAGCCGCTACCAACTTCTTATCCTTACACTCGTAAAACAAGTAATTAGCCTGTAGATGTATTATCATCTGACTCTGAACTGCCTTGGATGACCTGGAAATATCTTAACAAACTCCGAACAGCAATTGGGAGAACCATGGACTTCAAGTAAAAATGGGGAATGTTGCGTGTTGAATCGACTCTGTATTTGCGGAGAAGAGAAGTCCATGCGACATTTTCTCTAGGACCCGAGAAAGTCGGTGCCTTGTACCGGAGAGGATTCATTCGTGAAACGCTCAGCTCTGTCCAAGAAGCAGAATTCTGGTCAAAAATAATTTACTGTCTTCGGCACTGTAAAAAGAAGAAAAATATAAAAGTATAAATGACATATCTCTTTCCAATAATATGTTTAATTTATTAAATTTTATGCAATTCGAAATATACAATATATTTAACGTAACATTTATGGTAACGCAAAATATAATATATAATACAATACCACGGTGGCCTAGTTGATACGATGTTTGTCTACCAGACCGAGGGCTGAGGGTTCTATTCGTGTTGGTTTTTAAAAAGGGTTTCAGTCTGGTTTTCACTTAAGGTTTCTTTAACATTGCAATATGTTTAGTCAAATACTGTTTATTCCACTTTATATAACGGTATAACCGTACCGATTTCAAGGTTTTCATCTCATCATTAGGGGAGCACAAACAAGACTGAATTATGTTCGAACTGGTACCGACATACATGCTTCTAACGGTAAAACAACCGAGTTGGGGATCGTGGGTGGAGGAAGGCAGTAGACAACTTCAGCAAGCAGCGGTAAAATCTTGGGAATGTATGTATTTGCCAGATGTTTATCCTAATGCACTGCTTAGATACATATGGGATATGTTATATTCTTGCATATCAATAGAAATGGAAATAAATTGAATAGATGAAAGGCTCTAGAAATATCCAAATTAGTGCATTGGGATGAACATCTAGCGAATACATATGTATATTCCCAAGCTCTCACCGCTGCTTCCTGAAATTGTCTTTTGCCTCCCTCCACCCACAATCCCCAACCTAAATTTTTGCTGTAGCAGTTTGATAACTTCTGTTATCTGGGCAGTATGTTTAAGTGTGATGAGCGAGTTGAAAATGTAATTGAAAGAAGAGTAGCGACAAGCAATAAGGTAAACGGAGCACTTAATGTTATATGTAATAACCACGCAATATCAACAGTAGCATAAATAAAAATACATAATAGTGTGATAGTGCCCACCTGGATGTATAGAAGTGAAACTTGGACTTGGCATAAGAAGTATAAGAGTTAGATTAATGTTATGGGCACGCATGCACCAAGGAAAATTTGTGGAGTGTCAATGTTTGAAAGAAGGCAGAACGAAGACATCAGAAATGAATACATAGATAAAATGGATGATTTAAGTAAAAATGAAGAAAGGCGCTTTCAGATGGTTTTTGATATGTGAAGAGAAGGAATGATGAAATAATGACTAAGCGAACATACAAGTCAGAAGAATAAGGTGTGCGTGGAAGAAGTAGACCGAGTAAAACGTGGCTAGATAAAATGGACCAGATTATAAAAGAAGGTAAAGGGAGAAGTATGAATAATAGAAGATTGTGCATGACGTGATGTATGCATGTGTAGGAGGCGAAAGTTGTGTGCTTGGATAGAAAAGTTTGAAGATCTATTATCTTTGCCTACCCCGCAAGGGACACGGCCTGATAATATGTATTTTACTATTTTTCAACATATATTGGTTTTTATTATTTTATTTTTTTGTTAAGTATTTGATATGATTGTTAAGTTAATGCCTTGTTTACTTGCGTAACGGAGTGACGCCTTTCCGAGTGAACGACGTCATTAAAATATGTTTTACGGGTTTAAGTGTCACAGGTACGGCGCCACACGATTAATTCCAAGTGTACAGCACCGGTACAAATACTAAAATAAAAGGTGGAGGGTTGGCGCTCAATCCTCGGAGATTCCGGCGTAACATCAATGAGTATCGATGACAACTGAGTGAAACGATTGTTTTTTTGCCTGGTAAAACTTGATTGAAATAAAATACAGTGTAATGTTTCAGACGAAAAAATATTATCGATCCGACCGTTTACACCGTCACCCTTCGCTAGCGCATTGCTTGCCAAGCGGTCATTGCGCGCGGGGATCGTTTGATTCATAATGTTGCGATAATACGAGTACCACATGAAAGGACGTTTTATTACGATACTATAATTTTATAACTTTATAATAATTATTAATCTATGACGCATATGTCTGATACGCCAAGCGTACTGCTACTTAATTCAATAATGCACTAAATACTAATTTATCAACAACTCAAACATAACCTCCTGAACAATTATAGTGTTCAGTGGTGTGTTTAGTTACTTACCTTGATATTTGGAATTTAAACATAGAAGAATAATTAGAGTAGAATAAATGGTGAAGACATATGTTCTTTGCAAAGAATATCTGGTATTACAATGTATGTATAAGTGCGCTGAGAATAATACATGGGGTGACAATTCTATGGCGTTTTGGTAAAGAGGTACAAGTCATCAATTACTTATTTGTCAGTTTGAAGTTTTGCAACACTTGTATTCCTGAAATACAGACCTCAGGTAAATTTCAAAGGTAAACTTTGAATACAAAAATAATTTATGTATTCAAAGTTTACCTTTAAAATTTACCTGAGGTCTGTATTTCAGGAATACAAGTGCTGCAAAACTTCAAACTGACAAATAAGTACTTGATGACTTGTACCTCTTTACCAAAACGCCGTAGAATTTATGACAGAATAAGGAATGAAGTGATTAGGGATGAATGTGGATTTAGGTTGATGTGTTGAGTAAGATGAAGAAGACCAATCTAATATGGTTTGGTAATGAAGAACGAATGAATGAAGAAAGACTAACAAAACAAATATAAAGTGTAAATGTGAGTGGAAGATGTGGTAGAGGAAGACCAAGAAAAGTATGGTTGGATCAAGTGAATGATATTTAGAAAGAATGAAACGTAGAAAGTGAGAGAAATCGTTGAAGTTATATGAGAAGGTGTATTTTGACGACCTTCGTGCCCTAGTTGATAAAATACCTGTCTTCTGGCCCGGAGGTTGCAAGTTCGACTCCCGCTGGAACCCAGTTTAAAACTTTATGCATATACATACGTATCGGTATAAGGATGTGAATGTGAATATTTCAGTATTTAGGACAAATATATGAACTTTATGACTAAGAACTAAGACCACTTGGTCACAAACCTTGCCTCGTGAATTGGAAGCTTTTTGCATTATGTACTTTTACTTTACAGTTTTATTTTGTTGTATTGTACATACTCGTATATACGAGTACATACATATTATCATCACACCGTGTCCCTTGCGGAGTAGACAAAGAGAATTGATCTCTAAAATTTTCTATCCAAGCACACAACTGTCACCGCCTCCACATTCATACATCTTTTCATGCATAATTTTATATTATTAATACTTCTCACTTTACCTTCTTTAAAAATTTGGTCCATTTGGTTGTATTATGGTTAAAAACTAAAATAAAATATGTTTTAGAGACGAATAACAGATAACTGATAGTTCGGAGCTAATGATATACGAGTAAGTGTGATTTCACAGATAACTGATTGTTCGGAGCTAATGATGTTAAGTGTGATTTTACAGATAACTGTTAGTTCAGAGCTAATGTATAATTATTGAGAGCTAATGTTAAAAAGTATAATTATTTTATTTATTTATATATTATGACAAGAAATTTTATAAATCCATATTTAAAAAAAAATCAGGAGATTTAATGTGGACACGCAATTTCAATGGATCTTTATAAAATTTATGAAAATGTATTAAAATAAATCAACGTATCCGCGAGCCATCACTTTAAAAGCATTACTCTAAAAAATGACATCAATCTAAGATCCAGTATTTCTCTCGCCTTCGCTTTATCCTCGCCTTCATTTCATTTCTTTGAAAAATGTCACCACATCATTTCACTCACCCTGACGGGAAATTTTCCCGAGGGCCGAAAAGGTCTGCAAATGGGCAGGACAAATCGAATTATCATTCAAGACAAGATTCACCATTTTTCATGTACTTCATTGTCGAATGGATATTTGGACGTACTAGTTTATGGATATTTATATGTAAGCCAAACCCTCATTTTACCTTTTCCGAGACATTTGACGACAAATAACATCGACTATAGTATAAATAAGAGCTTATAACGTATAGCAGTGGTTTACAAAGTTTTTGGTTTTTAGCCCTTAAGATTACTCAAAGGGGGTGCTGGAATGCAAGGGTGTTCCCTACTGCTGTAGGATGTATTGAAAGACTAGGGGTCGGTATGGGGTGCTTCTTCTTAATCTTAATACGCCATATCATGTTAGCGATAACTCTTAAGAAAACATATCTGTCTTTGGCGGCTTGGAACAGCTCCTCACCTGTCTAGATACCTGTCCATTCACGAATATTGCGTAACCAAGACAGGCGATTTTTACCAATTCCGCGTTGATCCTCAATTTAGTGCATTAATATTAATTTTAGGAAGTGGTATTTTTCTCCTCTCAATATATCGGTGTTTGAGATACGGTTAAACCAATAAATTCTCAGTATCTTCCAATGAATTTCGAAAGATTCTAGCTTATTTAGCACTTTAGTCTTCATGGTCCATGTATCAATACGATAAGTAAAAATATATAGCACTTCAACATACGTTACCGAAGTGTAAAATTCAAATTATTATTGCAGAAAACTGATTTCATCTTGATAAATTCTGCACGTGCCACGAGGTGGTAGTCTGAAAAATTTCGAGAAACACTAATGTAGAAGGTTTAACAGTACATAATAAGCCGTTGCATATTAGATCAGGGATGTTGTTGATAATATGCAAATTTTATGGAAATTGTATGAACATGGCTTCTGAGGTTAGATTTTCTTTGCGTTTAATTAGAAAATACGTCGTTCTTTAGCCTTGAAATTCAATCATGAATATTCAAATAATTATTTAAATTGTGTTTACCAAACAAATCGTTCAAGAGTAAAACGCAATAACTATGCGTTTTCACCCTTTAAACACAATATATTTTTGTAAACATATGGTATGCATGCAGATAAGGGGAAGTAACCAATATATTGTCTAGACTGGTAATGAGTTTTGTGAGCCAGAATCATTAAAAAATTTGTATACTTCTCTGGTAAGAACAATTTTGGATTACGATTCGGTAATATGCTAACCCCACTATGGTGTTCATATAACTTCATATTAATGAAATTGATCGCGTACAGCAGAGGTTTTACGATTTTGTAAATGTTCAACTGCAGATCCCAATAATTGAGTTTTACTATGATATGTTGTTGAAAGTGATGAGGCATCTTGTCAGATATATTTATAAATGTTGAAAGTGATGAGGCATCTTGTCAGATATATTTATAAATGTTGAAAGTGATGAGGCATCTTGTCAGATATACTATATTTATAAATGACAAGATCAAACATCTTCGTGTGTACCCACAGGGAGCCGAGACGCGCCCCGTGATGAAAACTATCTAGAATCTAACCAGAAACCCCCCGGTATAAAATACATGATCGGATACGCGAAAATTTTTCGGCGAGATATTAAGAGGTTTTAGCTGTTATATAAAAGTAACAACACATGTAGGAGATTTTTTATACCTAACCAATTTTACCTTTTCTGATTTTATGTGATGTGATCATATTTTACGCTGTAAATTGAATGCTCGTAAAAATATTGTCACGAAATAAGATGAAATAATAATTCCTAGGGATAATTTCACGCCTCACGAATTGCCCTCATTTATTTTCTAACAGCCTCCGTCTACCCCTTATTTCCAGGCATCTTGTAATAAATTATTCCTTAACTGGTACATACTCGTATGTCGGCTCCATAGCAAGTGCATCTGTTAGCTCCATTTCCCATCCTCTGTCAAAGAAAAGTATTAATCTACTTATAAAGTCTTAAGTATTAATATTTATTACTTAACATGAATATTTATCGCTTGAACAGTAGTGGACTGGGCCAGCGAGATACCGGTATTTCCCCGTTGGGCTGATGTACAAATGGCCCGAAATATTTAGTGTATACTATAGTTTATTTTTTTTTTAAATCGCAAATAAAACAAAATACACTTCAATAGGCATTTACGGGCAGAGAAAGATTGCACCGACAGGAACGGAGTAATAATTCTATGGTATACTCGATAACGAAATTCTAAGACTAGTTAACGATTGTGAGGAAACTTGAGCTAAAATCATATGAAAACTGCACGGCGTGTTAATTTTATGCTCTATCAAAATTTAGCTTGCATTCGTTGACCTATAGGACGTTTTAGTAGCTTATTTATTTATAAGTAAACGGTATAATGTACCTTATTGCAAAAATAACAAAAAAAATATAAAAGAGCCAGTAGTGAGTTAAGACAAAATATACAAAAAAATAACAAAATAATTGTACACCATTGCAACAAAAATATTTAGAATGAAACAGGTATCAAATCGTAAAATCACACGTTACCAAAACAATACGGAGCCGTCCACAGACACACAGTCCGCATTGTGCAAAAAATACAAACATAATAGACAAATCGTTGAAAAAACAAATCAAAAACAAAGTATAAAAGATGGAATCAGACAGGTACAACTTCACAAACCCTCAAAAAGCACAGGAAAAAAATTACGAAGTAAAAAAAAAATCAATAATCAATTAAAACGCAGTTCAAAAAAGGTCCTCAAAAAACACGCGGGATCATACTTTAAGGCTCGGATATTCGAAAGCGCCTTTTCAGACACTCCTTATATCCAGTAAACTCCAAACTCCAAATATATTCGAGATAGTGGCATATTCATTTTCGATCCTGTGCAGTCTATGTATGATATGGGAGAAGTCGCAAAATAATTTGTTCTGTAATTTTCACATAGAAATGTGTCTTGAAACCTGGTAATTCTTGTCGGAACTCGAATGCTAATCAATTCCAAGAGTTTCGGACAATCGATGATTACATTCACGACTTAGAAAAATACAATCAAGTCCGCTAATATTCGCCAATCAGAGTGACTTGTTAATTTAAGTTGAGATTGTTGATTGAGATTGACAAATTAAAATTGAAATCATTAATATTTAGACCCATTTTAAAATTGACGTGGCGCAAAAACCTATATTGGACTCTCTCCAGTCCATTGAAATGGACTGTATAATGGGGAGTTCATATAGGTACTAGAATTGTATTCTAATTTACTTTTCACCAAGGCGATATAAAGAAACTTAATCGCGTGTGTTCCCTTAAATGGTTTTGAAACTCGAAGAATAAATCCTAACATTTTCAGGCAACTACTATTGAGTTTGTAAATATGATTCGAAAAAGTGAAATCACTATCAAATATAACACCTAGATCTCGTATCTCCAAAACCGCTACCAATTCATCACAATCAATAGAATAATTAAAATTTATGGGGTTTTTGGTCCTGAAGAAACTGATCGTCTGGCATTTCTTAATATTCAAGTGCAGTCCATTACTCTGACACTATGAAAACAACTTATTGAGTCCAGTTTGTATTACGAGTACTAATTTAATTTCGGTGGACTAAAGCAATCCGATGCACTGATGACTGTAATCAGTCATCAGTGCATCGGATTGCTTTAGTTCACCGAAACACTGGATATTAATTAATCCTTTCGTCAACACAGGTATTCTGCGAGAGATATTTTTCCAATTTGAAGTATGGGTATATCCTGAACCGATTACGAAATTTCTTAACTCGATCGTATCCCCGAATCATGATGATATATTTTTATATATTTATTAACTCA
Source organism: Odontocerum albicorne (assembly GCA_949825065.1). Lineage (NCBI taxonomy): Eukaryota > Metazoa > Arthropoda > Insecta > Trichoptera > Odontoceridae > Odontocerum > Odontocerum albicorne. The sequence goes on from OX463848.1 coordinate 35,108,870, forward strand.
ATAAATAACACAGCAAAACTTAAAAATCTTTTAGATAAAACAGAAAAACTTAAAAATCAATAGATAACGTACCAATATCCTCCAAAAGATCTTACAATTTATTTTGCGTATATCTTTCAAGATCATACACCATCACGTCATCTCCCTGACGAAGTAGGTAGAGAGACAAGAGCGTTAGACTTTCCTATCTCGACACACACATATTTCGCCTCTTCTACATCGATACACTTTCTTATACAATTTTTTACATTTTTTTTTCTTTCAAAATAAACATTCACTTGATACAACCATATTTTTCTTGAGCAAACATATTGCACAGCAAAAATAATCAACAATAAAAGACTTATAAAATATAACTTAAAAAAAGCAATATCTCTCAAGGAGATAATATAGTACAAACTACAAATAAAAAATATACATGGATTAATTAACCATACAATAACAGCCCCATTTCAAGATCTTAAATTGAAGAAATACTGGAGAAGGACCCTCCAGAACTCCACAATATCTACATTAAAAATATCCACCAAACCAGAAATTGAGTTGTTTTATTCTCACGATTGATGAATTACACGTGCAAAGTAAATAAATACATAACACTACACACTTGTTCACCCATGTCTGACTGTAGTTGTGTTTCCTTGGAAAGGGTTGATAGTATAAAGTACCTTGGAGTTTATGTTGACCAGTTCCTTCGTTGGGAGGTCCATATTAACACTTTGAGCGCAAAAATCAGAAAACTAGGATACATATTCCGTATGATTCGAAATGTGCTCAGTGAAAATATTCTTAAAAGTATATACTTCGCCTTATGTCAGTCAGCACTTTCTTACGGTATATCAGTTTGGGGGGGATGCACCTTAACCCAGAAACACATATTACAGGTTTCCCAAAAATTGATTGTGAAAATAATCAATAAACTTCCTGCTCGGTATCCCACGGCGGAGCTTTTCAGAGAGTATCAGGTCCTGAACATAGCCAATTTACATCTCAAATCCATTCTCTGGCACTACCATCGAGAGGAGGGGAAGACGCAAACTCAGCAGACACACATGACACGCATGGCAACTAATGAAATGTTCACCATCCCTAGAGTTAAAACCTCTTTTGCCCAAAGGCAATATGCTTATTTGGCTCCCATTACATACAATGGCGTGCCGACTTCAATAAAAGTAAAGGTAGGAAAACCATTTAGACAGTCGATCGGAGCGTGGTTGTTATTGCGACAGGATTTTGAGTACTTGGGCTTTCAGGATGAATGACGAGTGGAAAGGATTTATGTGAGCTCGTGAGTGTGGGTCTCTTATTATTGTTTTAATTTTGGTTGTTATTGTATTTGTGTTTCTGTGTGTTTTTCTTTTTTTTTGTTTTGAATTTGTTTTGATTTTTATTCTTATGATTGTGTGCAGTATATTGTGGGATGAATATTTTTGGTCTTTCTGGAGCGATAATGTGTGAGGAGTTGAGTTTCGCAGGGTGTTTCCAGTTGTAGTTGAGTGTCACTGTTTGTCAGGTTGATGAGAGCGTGCAACGGGGCTTTTTGTGTTATCAAAAATCGGAAAGAAGTATCGATTTATTTTTTCATGCTAAATATCCTCAGTGAGATACAGGCAAAAGCCTAGTTTACTGGGGATACGACAAATGAAAGGCAACAAACCCAGATCCATTAAAATTATATGTCCAAATCAAATTACCTGTTGTTTTTTCTCAAATTGTGTATATTTCTTGTCATGTGTAATAATAAAAAAAAAAAAAAAAAAAAAAAGTAGTTAACGAATTCATTGCTTTTGGCATATTTGAATTGTATGTGAAAAATGTCTCTTGAGCAATATAAATATTTATCGTGGAACAAGCTTTATAGCAATTATTAAATATCTGCCTAGTGTAAAAATGACAGCGGCGGCTGGCAATTAAAGTAGGACCGATTTCCCAGTAGTATTTTAATTGCCAATCCGCCTCTGGCTTTGACAAAACAATAATAACTCACGGTGACATTCAAACGAATTGTGAAAATTTCAGAAACCATTGATATTAATTAGTTTGATTTCAGCGATGACTTTGTCGATTGATCATATTCATTTGTTTGGGAATTTTCACTCGGTTCACTAAATAGTAAAAAAAATGCAGACAGGCAACCCAACAATCTAAATTGACACATCATTAGAAAAAAATGCAAACCTCGTCAAATGGGAATGCGATCTCGTTAAAAGTGTGTCATTTCCGTTTCCTTTGTATTAATCAATGCTATGTTCATCTATTTCTAATACATTTCTCAGAAAAAAATGTGTGCGAGATATTCTTCCCATTTTTATTTATTCTTATGGTACCCTACAACACATTCGAATTCTGGATTCAAAGAAATTGAAGGCGTAGCCTAAAGACAAGTTTGTCTTCGGCCCCCACTAATCGAGCGTTCAGGCTTAGAACCACTGGTGTAGGCGCAAAACTCACGATTCTCAGCCTTCCTATCCTTACACTCAATTTATTTTGTAATATGTTCAATAATAGTGGATTTGAACCCCAAGTTAAACGCACTTGAAGATAGTTTGCTCTCCAAGCAGCGCTTTATCAAGTGTCCTTTATGTTTATTATTCTTAATCGCACGTTTTAGCAATACTACCAGGGATACAAAGAAACAATAACACTCACACACGTTTAACGCTTGTGAGTATTATATTCGACTTTTTTTCTTTTGATACCATCGGGAATCAAAACCGAAACCCCTGAGTGGAAGTTTAGTATCTTACAAACTAGGCCACAAAAGTTGACGTAAATGAACGTATTTATGCATCAAGACCCCAACTCAAATTTTACCTGTTCTCAGATAGTTGAGGAAACGTTTATCCACCTCGTATGTGCTAATATGGAACAATTATTTTTATAAGCGAAATTTAACGGGGAAACCCCTGTTTTACTGGCTTCGTATATATTATATATTTGCGTATTCAGGATTAATCTGTGGCTTTTATTTTTAATTAAAAATGGAGTACACAGAACAGGATATGATTAAATAAAATAAACAAATAAATTCACATTTATATAAATAAGATATACTCTCAAACAGTAGGTTTATTGCTTATTCTGTAACCAATTACGTAATTCCACAATGTATCTAGTGGGAAGAGTCATCCGGCATTGTCCCAAGTCGGTTTGGTCTTTTTTTGCATATGGACATCCTAATGTGGGTTTGCTGATTTAGTTCAATCTCACCCCATCGTTTTCCAAACTGTGTTCCATGATAAACATGGTGGCATGGCAGTGTTAGCAGGAAATGAGGATAAATTACAGAGTTTCATAAGTTATTGTATAAGAAATGCCAGGAGGAAAAAGCAAGAATGAATGTAACGAAATACAAAGCCATGGCGGTAGAAACTGTGTGTAAAAAAATTAGAGCAAATTTTGAAATTCTTCTATTAAGGTAGTATTTTTTCAGATGATTGAAGTGTTACGAAGAATATCAAACGGCGTGGAGCGATACGAAATAAAATCAATGGGGCACATAAACATAACTCGCATCAGACAGTATCAAAATCTGCTAAGATGTTCACAACAGTATTTTAGTGCCAACTTTGAAGCATATAAGTGAAAAATGAATGAGGAAAAATACTGACAGGAGCAGAATAAATGCATGCACTTAGACGAATATATGGGAGGATAATGTATGACAGAATATGGAATGAAATGATTAGAAATGAATGTGAACTTAAGACTGGTGTGTTGAGAAAGATTAAGATGAAGAAAAGCACTCTGAGATGGTTTTGATATTTATAATAAATAGTACGAATGAATGAAGAAATGTTAAGAAAACAAATGTGAGTGGCAGGCGTAGTAGAGGAAGATCAAGGAAGATGTTGTTGAATCCATTGAATGCTATTTTGAAACAAGTAATTGTAAAAAGTCAGGTACATCGAAGGAGTTGTATGAGAAGGTGTATGGGCGTAGAAGAGTCAAAATAATTGTGCCGAGATAGAAACATCTTGTGCTCTGTCTTTTCTGTTCTACTCCAACAGAGAAACGGTGTGATGGTACGTATTTTCATATAAAATTGTTTGAGAAACGTTGGTAAAAAGGTTCATTTGAATTGAGGCACACGTAAGGATTTACATACGTAAGTAAAAGTACGAGATATGTTGCATAATAGATCCATCTGTTAACGGTATAATGTATTAGTCTAAAGAGAGCTTCTGAGAAATTCTGACGAAACTAAGAAGAGATAAATCCTCCAAGTACGTATTAAGCTCCACCCTTTCCCCACATTGCTTAAAATATTTACTCACACTCCCTCCACCAGATGAAACTTCGTTGAGCCCCTGATCAAAAGAAAGTTTTTCTTTCCTTCGGAACCAGTATTCTTAGAAGTAAGAGTATTTAAAAATGAAATATTGCCCACTGAAAGCTTTTCACGTAGAATAAGAAAACAGCACACGTCAGTTGGTATAATGAATTATATTTTAAAGTTTAAGATTACTTTATACGCTGGCATTTTGTTCATGAACAATGCAGTGGTGTAACGAGAGCATTTTGCGTTCAGAGACAAGACACAAAATGAACCCCCTTCAATGGCATACCCAAAAATATAGACCCAATTTGGTTGCAAATTGGGTTTATATTTTTAGTTACGCCAAATTGGTAAAAGGCCCCCTTTTGTATTATAATTTACGTGTACAAGAGTGTGGGCTGAAAAATATCTGATGTCCTCGCGGCTGATCTCGGCCTATATTGATGGTTATGTATCTCGACTGGCCATGGTCAGGTGGCTCAGCAGGGTCCATATGTCTGTGGCATTTTCGGGAGGGAGTGCACATCCAGGATCGGGTTGTTCTCTCACAGAAGATCATACGATCGACGTGGGAGAACGGTTCAGGACTGACGTTGGAATAGCGAGGGGATCCTCGACTGCGAGGCTCGGCAATGATGATCTCGATTGGAGGATGTTATGAGATAAGCTCATACCTTTTAATAGCTTCTCTCTAAAGTGTATGTTTTAGAGAAGCTATCAAAAGGTCTTTTGCGATTTTAAAAGCCTGCGTAGAGACCCAGTTAACGACTTGGCAATATCGTTGGTCGTTCTTCTCCGTGGGAAGACAGACACTTAACTTATTTCCTAGCATCACAGAGCGCCTCGGCTCTTCGTGGGTACACCTTGGATTTCTTTCTGGGCATGGGAGCTTTAATGGCAAACTCTTTAACTACAATCTTGTCCCTTCGCCCTGTTGCAATTTTTGCGACCATCTGGATCAATCTGCAGAGTACATTCTGTAGTACTGCGATGAAAATCGAGCCAGTTATTTTCGAAGGGAACTCTACTTAGCCTTACATCGGTTCATATTCGGACCGCTTGGCTGTTCCGATCTTGTGACTTTGAAGGATAGTTTTGGTTTCTATTTAAAATTTTCTGTGAAAATACTGACAACTCAACTCACTGGGCTGTTTGAACTCCAGGTCTTAAGTCTCTGTGTAGGAAAAAATTTACTGCTCTGCGAGTTATTTTTCATACCCTGTGATGTCGGACCTTAAGTCCGTCATCACTACTCTTCTTTTTATTCTCAGGTGTGTCGCCACCGGAAAAGGAGTCCCTTTGGGCACTTCCTTCTTTACCACTACGTAAAGTCGCACTCATAAAAAAAATAAAGAATATTTCGATCTTCTAGTGTAGATCACGCTTTATGGGGATTTATGTCCCCCATAACGCCTTGGGCCTTGTTTTTTGTATTAAATAGTAATAAAAAATGGTATATTGTCTCTTGTAATATTAAAAAATGGTATGTTGTCTCCTGTAATATTAAAAAAATGGTATGTTGTCTCCTGTAATATTAAAAAAATGGTATGTTGTCTCCTGTAATATTAAAAAAACTGGTATGTTGTCTCCTGTAATTTAAAAAAAATGGTATGTTGTCTCCTGTAATATTAAAAAAATACATGAAAAAAAGTTACTATAAAAAAACTGAGGGTTTAAAAAGAATATAAACATTTTTTCAAGTGTCAATATACGAGTATTTCAATTCTAGAATGGTTTTCGTAACCAATTCTTAAATGGTTGGCTAGGAAAAGTAACGATACTCGCTAAAATATCGATTCCAAACGTTATATAGTGCGTATACTTTTTAAGGACCTATCTACACGTGCATGCACAGCATTAACTGCGTTGGCGTAGTTTCGCCACTGTCCCCTTTGCACAAAGTAAAAGCTAAGTGTCGTTTGGGAATAGGGTGAAATCACAAATGCCAAGGCAAAGCTTTTACGTGCTTTTCAGTGTACAGTAACATATATTTGTTGCATACATCATAATATCATTTTTTCACGCAAAACATTGGGTGTTAACATAAGTTGTGTCCGTTTTTTTTCAAATTTAAAAATGAGCACTTTGGTGCTAACAAAATGGTAAAGGTTATACGTCATTCGAAAGAAAATTTTCTGCTCTACAAGATATTGTGTGCTTTTACGTTACATATATTATTTTATTTGATTTCAAACCTTCAAAATGGAATGTCAAGTAGAAGAAAGTGAGCATTTTCGACACCTCATTCTGTTCGCGTTCAATCAAGGGAATAAAGCTGGTAAAGCTACTTGAGATATTTGCGAAGTGTGTAAAATGTACGGTGAAGATGCTATTAATGAAAGGACAGCTCGTCAATGGTTTTTGCGTTTTAAAGACGGTAATTTCGACCTGAAAGACATGGAGCGTTCTGGACGACCAGTGGACTTTAATGAGGACCGCTTAAACCATTTTATTCATGGAGATCCCGTTCAAACTACCGTAGAATTGACTAAGCAGATGAATTGTAGTCACATGACTGTATACCGCCATCTTAAATCAATGGGAAACGTCCAGAAGTTCGGCGCTTGGGTTCCACATGTTTTGAATGAAAACAACAAAAATCAATTGTCAACATTTTCCATTGCCTTAACAGATACTCGTATGTGAGATTTCAGAATATACTCGTATATTTACATACATCTTTCCTATAAATAAAGTTATAATATATTTATTTGAAAAATATGTTTATTTTCACATGGCCTTTTGGGGTCTTTGTTATTTTAAATTTAAAAATAGCTGAACTAGTGCTACTTTTTCAAAATAGCTTTATCAACCCTGATAATAAATAACTAAAATTCAATTCGTTGAAAATTTTGGAATGTTCAAAATACAGTAATACCTCGCTTATGGTTACCTCTGTAAACGATATCACAGTGTAGCGTAATTGTTAAAAATTTATTTTTCAACAACAAAAATACTATCCAATTGTCTCAGCCAAGTCTCATCTGTTAGACTTTTTATCGGGAAATGGTCCTGATTTTTTGCGAAGATGTGCAGTTAAAAGTAACGTATTAAATATTTACTTTAACCTGTTACAGTAAGATGTTACGCAAAAAGAGAAAATCAAAGCAATCGACGCTTGTATTGTTATCAAAAAATTAAAATGTCACTTTTTTTAACCAAGTCTTATTCATTTACCCTATATTCCTATTTTTTTTAAATTTCATGTAACGTGTACAAATATACTTGAAGACATTTTCGTAAACTTTATTTTTGTAAATTACATTTTACCAAGAAAATAGTGTTCAGACTCAAAAAAACTTTATTTTAGGAACCTATCCCTACACTCGCGTGCTATTTTTACCTCCGTTAACGTAATGATTTTGAGGAACGTATTCCTGTCGTTAAACGATGCTTTACTGTATTTCACTTTTAAGTTGGGAAATTAATCGTGGGTGATAATCGACCCACACAAACGAACCCACATTCATGAAGGCGCCGAAAAGGTCAATTAATTGATTTCCAATAAAATACCGGTTTTCAAAAAGAAAAGTAATTAATTAGTAAAACAAGTTAAATATTATATTGTATTACATTATACTCGTAGTATTATATTGCCCTTTCGTTGTCTCAACATGAACACTTTTCAGCATGCTTATTCGTCACTAGTTATCAACATGCTTATTCGTCACTAGTTATCACACATAAAATAAAAACACTTCAGTAACCAGTACCTTGGACCCATGTATCACCACCCAACATTACCATTTCCTTATCTTGGAAGTAAGTTATCGTATGTCATCGAAGAGGAAATACAACTCCGACTAGGATGTGCTCTAAATACTTACGGTAGATGTATTGAACGTATGCGTCACCTAAAGATATGATTTTAGTTGTTACTAATTGTCTATAAGAATTGTAAACATTGTAGAGTGATTGCTGTATACCTGTACCTATTGTAATGGAATGATCACTATAAATAATCGGACAGCCCATGCACGCAGAGAGCGCGCGGTATACGTGGTATCTAGCAACTCATGACGGCATACACCGGCGAATGAAGGGGTTTACGATAAGCGATGGGCTGCATATAAGGAACGAAAAATGAGCAAAATATATACTCAGTTTCTGGAACGTCTAATGTGTTTTATTTACGACAAACTTATATATACCTGCTCTTCAACCTGCTAGTATTGAGCGGCAGCCATCCACCTATTTTACAGTCTTTGTACCGGTACTGTACAGTAGACTTCAAGAGTGTTTGAGATGATATGATAATACTGTATTTGAAGGTTTAAAGCAACGTTTCATAGTTTTGAGATTGTTTTGTTACCCTTAGTAAAAATAATATACTTTACATTTTAAAGATGCTGTTGGATAAATATGACATTGTTAAATGGGTAGCTTTAAAGTTTTGAATTGAAATATGTGTGTGGATTGCTGTATACTGATGACATGGTAGTGTTAGCGGAGAATGAGGATGAATTGTATAAAGGTGTGGGCTGAAAAATATCTGATGTCCTCGAGGTCAGCCTCGCCCTATATTGGTGGGGTGTATCTCGACTGGAGGGATGTTATGAAATGAGCCAAGACCCTTTGATAGCTTCTCTTTTAAATGTATTTTTCTATTATTTACGAGGGTGGATCAAATATAAACGAGACTCTTCTTTAATTTTTTTATTTGCAGAAAGAAAAAGACCAAGTACACATCATTTTTCTACATAATCTCCTGCTTTAGAAATGCATTTTTTCCAGCGGATCGGTAGTTTTTTTTTATCCCGTCATCGTAAAAAGAAGTGGGTTGTGTCAGCAGCCAATTGCGCACAAACCCGTCTATTACATCGTCGTCGTTGAATCGTTGGCCTCCCAGAGCTTCTTTTAGTAGCCCAAAGAAATGAAAGTCGCAGTGCGATAAATCAGAGCTATAGGGAGGGTGTTCCAGTCGTGTCCAACTCATTTCCTTCAATTGTTCGCATGTTACAGCTGCAGTATGGGGCCTCGCGTTGTCATGGAGAAGAATCACTTCTCGTATCGATTGGTCACGTCTTTTGCATCGATAAGCAAGTTTAACTTCACTCAAAAGCTCGCAGTCGGACACCGCATTGATGGTGCGATGATCGCGCAAAAAATCGATGTGCAAAATGCCGCGCCCGTCCCAAAAAAACCATCGCAAGCACCTTACCAGCTGACAGCCGAGTCTTGGCTTTCACAGGGGCTGCCTCATCCTTCTTTGTCCGGGGCTTGTTTCGACTCGGGCGTGTAGTGTTATACCCATGTTTCATCGCAGGTAACAATGCGACTCAAAAATGTGTTCCCTTCTTGTGCAAACCGTGCCAAGAACCGCTCACAGACGTGCAAACGTGCCAACTGTTCTACAATCAAAATACGTGGGACTCATCGAGCAGACACTTTACAGAATCCTAGGTCTTTTGTGATTATGGATTGAGTGCTCCCATAACTTATACTTATCTCAGAACAAATTTCGGAAACCGTCAAATGTCTTTCGCCTTCTAGAAGATCACAAATGGCGTTAATGTTCTGTTCGGTAATGCTCATCCGTGGGTGATGATCATGACTCTCGCGTTCGATCCCTGCACGGCCTTTCATGAACTCCTTGTGCCAGGCAAACACACGGGGCTTTGACAGTGTTTGATCCCTGGACTGTACCGTCAGTCTCCGCAGAATTTCAGCCGGTTTTACGTCCTCACGAGCGAGAAACTTGATAATTATACGTTGCGCAATCGACGGGTGCACCTCTTTCTCAAACATCGTGTGCCATGCTAATGACGGAATCTGCCGAGGCCGGCCGACCGCTCTCCTCACTACTGATATTTCCACCCAACACTGCTCTAGGCGGCCAGGCGTTCCGTTTAAAATTACGCGCTCGAAAACAAAAGAATCCAACCCTAGACTAATATTGCCTTGAAAATCGGGTCACACATTAAATCGCCTACCATTGAACATAATTCTGCAAAAAGTACCCAACCCACAACACACTTTTTCTGTTCATTAAAAATATCGAATAATCACATCTCAATCTAAAAATTTGTAAATCCTTTAGTCAATAAAATGTGGATTTCACAATTAATGACCCTTTAAAAAATCCATACAAATGTAATGTTTTTCAGATAATCTGTGGGTTGGGTCCTTGTTACAAATATACATCGAATTGTCTTTCCTAGCAAATGAGAGCACGTATTAGAATATATAACGTAACTGCCTGAGGGAAGAGATGTATTCTTATTGTGTGTTTAGAACGTGTTTGTATATAAAATACATAGTGAAGGTTACAAGATTAAAACTCATTTCAAAAGTTTTTCTGTTTCGGTATATTGTTTTTTAAATCTCATTCCAACAATTTCCTTCCCTTTCGATGTATTATTTTTTAAAACTTATTCCATTTTTTTTCTTTCTTTTAGATGTTTAATTTTTTAAAACTCATTCCAACAATTTCCTTCCCTTTCGATGTATTATTTTTTAAAACTTATTCCAAAAAAAATATTTCTTTAAGATATACGAATTTTATTTCTTGAAACTCATTTCAACCATCTCGATTTCTTAATTTTTTAAACATATTCCAACAGTTAGTTGCCTTTCCTTTCGATGTATTCACTTTCAAAACTCGTTTCAACAGTTTTCTGTTCTTTTAATGTAGTTTTAAAAGTTCATTCTAACTATTTCCTTCCCTTTCGAAGTCTTATTTTTCAAAATTGATTTCAAACATTTTCTTTCTTCCAACAGTTTCTTTACCTTTGGATGTATTATTTTTTCAAACTCATTCCAACAGTTTCTTTCCCTTTGAATGCATTATTTTTTAAAACTCACTCCAATAGTTTCTTCTCCTTTGGACCTACATTATACTCTCGATTATCCGGGATCGCATTAATGGTGTTGTGCGGATTAACCGAGGCAGAAAAAGAGATTTTTACAACATTTCGAAATATTATTAAAAAATCCGATTTTTTTTACTACCCCGGTTAATCCGCAACCCAGTTAATGCGACTCCGGTTAATCGAGAGTATACTGTATTATATTTTTAAACTCAATCTAGCAGTATTCTTTCCTTTCGGCGTATTGTTTTTTTAAAGCTCACACCGTCTGACCTTTAAGGCCGGAGGTGAAACAAATACTTACAATATACGTCCTTATAGGTCAAACCTCTAATAGAGAACTTTTGACATTATCCATTTGTTTTTAGATGTATAATAAATATAAATCTTCAGAGATATTACACAATTAATTATATAATATAAAGACAGAAGTTTATTTTTAAAATTTAAATTAACGCAATGAATTATTGTGTATAATATAATGTAATGGAGCGCACAACAGGCGTTTATCAATTAATTAACAGACAGAGACCTCGGTCTCAAGTTTATATTGCTAGAAAGGTCATAGAAGCGAGGGGTAGTAATAAAATGATCCTGGTTTAGGAGATAAGATAATTGACCTTACTAGTACAGTAATGCCCTCCGTGGCCTAATTGGTAAGACATTAGATTTCTGTACAGTAAGGAAAGATTTCCACGCCTTTCTATCCATGCGCCGAAAGATGCGTGCATATATAGAAAGCCGTGGAAATTTATCCTCTCTGTCTACACTAAAAGCCACATGGTGGGATGATATGTATATGTTATATCGCTGCTTTGTATGAGCTTGTATGACAGAAAGTTCTCCACATCAAAGATTAACCATGAAATACTATATATATGTACCGATTTTTTCTTGCACATACATGTGTATGGGATGTACTATATATGGTAAACAAGATTTGATATACGAATATATAATCCACAAACATGTTTATTGAAAATGAATCAATAAAACATGTTTGTGGATTGATTTGATTCTTTTTATATATCGGGTGATCCGGAAAACAATTCTATTTTTTAGGTCAAATTAAAATGTTTTTTTTTTTATATTTTAAATGTAACCTAATTATGTAATGTGTGTAGCGTTTTGTTCCACTACGTTACGCCATATTCGGGCAACTTTAAAATTCCATCCTCCCAGAAGTCCGCATCTTACTAGGCTAAAAACTGCTCCAGATGATTTTTTTCAGGCCTCCAGGGTATTGAATTATTCCCCTTAAAGGAATTCTATAGTGACCAGATAAGCACAAATCGGGATAGAACATCTCAGCCCAGATGTACCAATTTTTGCTGGATCTATGTGAGGTCTGGCGTTGTCATGGTTTCCTTTGATATGGTAAAAAAACATCCAGCACAAAACATTAATTATTTTGTTCCATTTTCAAAATGACGCCAAAAAACCGTAAACTTTGGATAAACAACGGCAGAATAATGCGATGATACTTTCGTAATAATATACATTCAGCACGTTTGAAATGAAATTAGCAACGAAATTTTCGTCATAACGACATATATCAAAGAAATACGAGGACTACCTACTTTCCAAATCACCCTAATACGTTGACGATTCTTCTACTTCTCCCTAGCTTCATCCCAACTCATCGTCTGCGAAGACTGTTGGGGTTAGCTCCTGGACGAATTTGTTTCCTCTGCTTTACTTTGCTTGCCCCTGGAATCCTGCAAGCTGGCTCTGACATGATGTCAGTCTCTGGATCACCGAGGGGAGAATCGCCCTCGCTGCCAGACAGAGTAGTGCATCTTTGCGATTGTTTTTCCATAAAGCTTCGGTTTGTTTGCTTGAGTTTTTATCCACCGATTGTCATCGTTATATTGTCATCGATTGTAATACGTTGACGATTACGTCCAATTTATAAAAAAAAACATTCTCAATTTTCAGGGTTTTCATCCGAAATAAAACATTACTTGCCTACTTAATTTTTTTCTAATTTCTCCTGATCTGACGATAGATACAGCCTCGATTTTGCTTAATATTCTTCACATTTTCGCGGAGAAAATTTCAATTTATGTCACGTGGGTCGACCTACTCGTATATCGCAAAATCATGACTGTAATACAAATTAATATAAAAAATTTAAACGTTTCCACGTCCTGTAGATAACACTTTTTTTTATTTTATCATTTGTCACATTATCGTTCAAGCGAAACTACGAAAATTGAACATGAACATTTGTTTAAACCAGTGACAGCAAGTGTTTAAAACGACCCGTGTGTTTTCTATAATTACCATACAGGATTTATCTCGTTTTATTATTCATAACTTCGTATAGCCGCATAAACATTCATCTTAGTTAATATTTTCGATATTAATGTTTCTGTGGATAATTAAACTGTAGTAATGTTGCAAATTTAATACAAAACTGTCACAAATTGAAAATTTGCATAATTCCATTCCGATGTCCAGTGAAATAAAAAAAAATAACAAACTCCCCTGTCATACACAATTTCTATTATCAGGTTTTATATAATTACTAGCTGTAACCCTTAAATTGACTTGTTAAGCTGAAAGCTTGTTAAATAAAACCTACTGAAAAAGTTTTTAGAACGAATGTTTGTTTTAAAGTTTTGGTATCTCGGGAAATCTAGATGGCTTAACAACTGCATTAAAAGTCAAGGGAACTGTCATTGTGGTCCATTTTCATCTTCAAGAAGAACAGTTCCTTTATAGCAGCAATATTTTAATGTTTTGTCAGATCTCTCAGCTGCGAAATTGAGATAGTGTCAGAATTAGCATCGAGCTACGATTAAGAATTTCAACTCTTTTAGTCAACGTTATCATGATGGTAAATTCTAAGTCTTCTCTCAGAGCGTTGTGGAATATCACGTTTTTGCTGTGTCTTCAGCACCGGTACAAAGACTGTAGAATAGGTGGATGGATGTCGCTCAATCCTTGGAGATTTCGGCGTAACTTTAATGAGTCTCAATGGGGAAAAGATTCCATTTTGACCGGTAGAAGTTTTTAGTAATAAAAAATACAATATGACGTTTCAGACGAGAATATGTTTGCTCATTTTGCGTATCTTAAGTTTAGCCCATCGCACATCGCAAACACCTCGATCGGACGGCTTATGCTGTCATCTTTGATCCAACTATACTTTCCTTGGTCTTCCTCTACTACATCGTCCACTCGAATTTGCAACATATGTTTTTAATTAGTCTTTTTTGATAATTTCTTTCACGTACCCAAACCATCTCTCAGGCCCTTCTTCATATTATTTAACACATCAGCCTTAATTTGACATTCATCCTTACTTACTCCATTTCGTATTCTAATCATACATTGTTGCTCCATGTATTCTTCTCAATGCACGTATTTCTATAGCATTTATTCAGTTCTTTTAAGTCTTTTTCCACGTCAACATTTCATTTCCACACTTCAAAGTTGGTAATAAAATATTGTAAACTCATCTTGGAAGATTTTGACTATTATATGCTACAAGTTCGAGTATTATATTGTATTATACTTTCGTTGGTTACAGTACAACCTGGTGGGCTTATTGTCATGTGGCAATCTCTTCCAACCAACCAGAAAGATGTTAAAAATGTCTTAAGTGAAAACCCCTAGAATTCTTTTTTAAGAAAATCTGGGTACCAACAGGATTTGAACCCGTAACTTCCGGGCTGGGAAACAGGCATTTACAAACTAAGCTACGGAGGTCATTGGAATATATATAGTATGTTCTAGTACCTCATTGACTTTATTTCACATTGCTACAAACAGTTCGATATATCTCTTAACTCTTTCATCATCTGTGAAAATAATACTACCATACGAAGACGGACACCGCATGAAAGAAAAAAGTAAAAATATTGTTTTGTAATTATTACGGTGTTCTTAAAAAGATCGCCGACGTTTCGAATATATTACAGCCTCAATTGTCAAGGCGATGCGAAGTAAAAAAATATTTAATATAGCGAGCGTGTTCTTAATTTAGATTTTTTTTTAATTTTACAAAGGTCAAAAGCGACTATAAATTCTATAAATATAATAAAATATGAGCTAGACGCATACTATATTTCCCAGTCTGTACGTGAATTCCAAACACGGTACTTGAATGAGTTTATTGAATATCTTTTCTCCTCTTGTTTTTTGTCCTATTTTCCACCCAGCTTACCGAGGCTGCAGATAATGACGACATACTGATGTTTAGAGGGCACGTGGGGGGCACATAGCACACGGCTCCCCCGAGGGTTGTTATAGATAGAAATATAAGGATATTTCTCCTTGGGAAATATTGACGCAATGGACCTTCCCATAGATTTTTATCGCTGATTTGAAAAGTTCACGAAAAAATAAAGTATCGATGTTTTATTTATCCACTTTTAAGTTTTAAGTTGTGTGATTGGATAGAAAAGTTTGGAGAGGTTTATGTTTTATCTGGCTACTCCGCAGGAGACACTGCGTGATGATACGAGTATGTTATGTATGCAACTATATTTGTATATAATTTT
Source organism: Odontocerum albicorne (assembly GCA_949825065.1). Taxonomy (NCBI): domain Eukaryota; kingdom Metazoa; phylum Arthropoda; class Insecta; order Trichoptera; family Odontoceridae; genus Odontocerum; species Odontocerum albicorne. The sequence continues at coordinate 35,124,469 of OX463848.1, forward strand.
GTGGCTATACCTTGATGGTCGTCGTCGTTGCTGGGCCTCGTAGTCGAGGATCCCATCGCCATTCCAACGTCAATTCAGTTAGAAAGTGAAGCTGTGCCGTGGAGTTTGTTTTTTTAAGTGAATAAACCGTTGTACACCAGCAAATTCACCGATCACACCTCTGTGTACTAGATCCGATGGCACACCTGAAGTGAGACGATTGGAGCACCCAGCGGCATGTTATTTTTTTAAGAATCCGACCGAAGTCATAGGTATGGGTAGGTGTCCCAAATATCGCCCCTGTGTCTAATATCGCCTACCCGTGTTTACAAGCTAATATACGCGCTATCTATGAGTTTGTGTAGTTACCTTGACGGTTTAGGGTTTCGCTACACGTAGCGCCAGCGGCAAGCTTTCTATGATTGACAGCAAAAACTATATGGCGTCTGAAGTGTGTGAGGCTGTGATGAACGTTTTTTTTCTTCTTTCTAATAAATTATGAATCATTTGTTTTTGTTCTTGTTTTTTATTTGTCTTTTTTTTCAGGAAAAGTTTGAAATTAGTTTAAAAAAGGTATGTGTGCTCTACTAGCAACTCGTTTTAAACAGGCGCTCCTAATTTCGGTAATAAGAACAGGGGTAGGCGATATTAGGAACCCAATCTTGGAAAATTCCCTTGAGATTTTTGTTTTTATTTTGCTAGTTAACATAAACTAGCATAGGTCGAGAAGCGATTTGATTCCTGGAAACCAAAGGAGGATAGTTCCTAGTCATATTAATTTAGTTTCCAGCTTGATTTCCTAATCCAGGATGCTGAGATATAGAGAAATAGTTAGGGTAGGTGATATTTGGGGCATCTACCATATAATTATATCCCCGAATGCTAGGTGAAAAAATACCTATGTCCTTCGAGGGGAGTAACACAGCGCGGGGTTCGAATCAGCAACCTTCCGCACGGAAGTATAGTGCGTTACCGCGCGGCCATGCACCTCAATGATAAGTACGCAATAAAACTTGATGATAAGTAGGCAATAAAAGAGTGTTCATGAAGGATATTTCACTTCATTCTTACGCCTGAGTATAAAATAAAATAATTTACTGGCAATAAAGCGTGGAAAAACTAACATATAACAGGAAGATTATTTATCGCCTTTCATTGCCTTTGTTAATAAGATTCCTACAAATCTATCCTAATTTATTATTACTCTGGTTAAAAATATCAATTTATTATACATATAAAAGCATTAAATATCAACTACGAAAATACATACATACCATCACGCTAGTTTCATGTCGGGGTAAGCGAAGAGGATAGAGCGCCCGACTTTTTTTATTCTGGCGAGTTTATTGCCATGTGGCAATCTCTTCCAACCAACCAGAAACTTGTTTTTAAAGGCTCAAGTGTTAACCAGACTGGAATCCTATTTAAAAAAAACTGGGCTCCAGCGGGGATCGAACCCGCAACCTCCGGATCGGCAGACAAGTGTCTTACCACCAGGCCACGGAGGTCGTCGACTTTCTTATCTCGCCACACATCCTTTGCCTCTTCTACATCTATACACCTTCTCATACTGTTCTTACGATTTCTCTGACTGTTAACGTTTCCTTCTTTCAGAATATCATTAACTTAACCCAACCATACTTTCCTTGGTCTAACTCTCACGCGCCTTCTACTCACATTTGCACTATAAATCTGTTTTATTAGTCTTCGTTTCACATCTCCATCTCGGCATGTACTTGTTCATCTTACTTATCACATCAGTCTTAAGTTCACATTCATCCCTTATCACTTCATTCCGTATTATATCATACATTGATACTCCATATATTCTTCTCAATGCACGCATTTCAACAGCATATATTCGGCTACTCTCAGTTCCATTTCAACGTCCACGTTTCACTCCCATACATCCAAGTTGGCATCAAAATATTGTTATGGACTATCATCTTAGCAGTTTTTGTTACTGTCCGGTTCGAGTTATGTTTTAGTGCCCCATTGACTTTATTTCCTATATTTAGTCTTTCTTTATTAGTTTGTTCTAAACCACCTCAGAGTGCTTTTCTTTATCTAACTCAAAACATCAGCCTCAAGTTAACTACGAAATGAGAATTTCAACTCTTTGAAATATCAGCTACGTAAATGGATGGATATTTCAACTCTTTGAAATATCAACTACGCAAATGAGTGTATATTTCAACTCATTGAAATATCAACTTCGCAAATGAGTGAATATTTCAACTCTTTACAATATGAATTACGCAAATGGATGGATATTTCAACTCTTTGAACTATCAATTACGCAAATGAGTGGATACTTCAACTCTTTGAAATATCAACTTCGCAGATGAGTGCATATTTCAACTATTTGAAATACCGATTACGCAAATGAGTTGACATTTCAACTTTTAAAAATATCAACTACGCAAATGAGTTCATATTTTTTAGTTTACTGTCTTCAATTCATCATTTTGAAGTCTTAAAAAAGTGTTTATTGCTTAGTACAGGGTTTATCGATCAAACAATACAATATTTATTATTTTGTTTTATTTAGTTCAAGTCACACATGATCTTGTTAGTTAATTAGACGTAATAATACAAAAAAATCTCAACCCACAAGCCACATTTGTTTGATTTATTTAAAATATAATAAAATACATAATCTTATAAGTACAAAAAATATCAAGTCGGTGAAAAGGGGTTTTTAATGTCAAATTATATCTGATTTTTTTTTCCTTACAACCCCTCACGAAGAGGCTTGTGGGTTGAGTTATATTTTCATATATACGTTAATTAATTTCATTAGCCTCTGTCCGCCTATGAGAGATAATGGTAATGCAAGACACAAGGTTCCAAAGATGTTTCAATGGCTGTATAGTCTTATTATTCAGCAGCACCGTCTGCCACATACCCTGGCTGTTATCTGTCACTAGTTGCTTTGCCTCTTATCTTATCCACTCCAAAATCTCCAGCAAGCAGACACCTTGCTGCCTATTGTTTAATATACATAATATTCGTTTCCGGTGGCCCCAATGTCAAGTACCCTGATCCCAAACTTTGTATTGTGCCTTCCATTATAATATTTTTTTAACAACACTCATAAATACATAATTCATGAAATAACACTATATAAGTCATTCGGTTGTTTATTACAATTCATTTCCATTTTGTCATCAGGTTCTCCGTGGACTTGAGCCAGATGCGGTCGCTGCGCTTGTTCTTCAGTGACGAGAGCTGCACGTGCGGCCAGCTAGTAGTGGCATCACGCGAATCGCAATACAAGATTCTGCACTTCCACCACGGTGGTCTGGACCGGCTGGCACAAGTGCTCCACCAGTGGCACTCCCTTCTGCACAACATCCGCCTCACGCCAGGTCAGCTTCGTAGTTAGTTAATATTTACTGTTAACCATTAACTATAAGCTCTCTCAGCATGAACCACTTCGTCCCTCTATCACTTTCTTGGTCTCTTTCTCACCCGTCAACCTCTAGGATATTATTGAATCTGGGCCATGATCAACTTATCTATATTTATTTTTTAAATCTTTAATCTGTCAATAATAGTGGGTTCGAATCCTGAGTTAGAGCGCCATTGAGGAGAGTCTGCTGTCTGAACAGTGCTATATAAAATGTTAATTTATTATTATTAGTGAAAAAACATTCCCTCATGGAATTGTTCTAATGAATATTTGAGTATCATTCCATGAGTCTCTAATGAATATTTGGGTATCGTTCCATTTTTAGTTATTATTAAATTATTTTTAGTTTTGATTATATTTTTCAGGTTCAGATGAGCCTAATCTACCGTATAGACACTTTATGGTGTGTCGACCAGAAGTCCAAAAATCTGAACTCCATCCTGAAGAAGGTAGCGTCGTCAAAATAACAACCGAGATGTTCTTCAGCACACTCTTAAACTCCGAAGGGCAATTGGAAGATGACCTCACTCTCAGGAAAGGAGTCTTCTTTGGTGGATTGGAAAAAGATCTTCGATCTTTCGTATGGCCATTCCTCCTGCACTGCTATCCAAACAATTCCACATACAAAGAGAGAGCAGCCTTTGCTGAAATACGTAGGAAAGAATATCAGGAGTATAATAGAAAAAGGATAGAAGGCATGTCACCCGATGAACAAGCCAACTTTTGGAAAAATGTGCAGTGTGTTGTGGAAAAAGATGTTGTCAGAACTGACAGAGGAAACCCATATTATTCCGGAGAAGACAATCCAAACATTGAAATCATGAAAAATATTCTACTTAACTATGCTATCTTCAATCCGAGACTTGGGTAAGTCTTTGTATTTTTTTATAATTTTATGTGAACAAATTTCATAAATCTAATGTTTGCAACAATGAACTTCAAAGTATTTACTAGGCCGTAAGTTTCGTTGCATCAAATTTAAGATTGTGCACAGATAGAAAATATAATTTTAATATATTTAATGAATATAAAACAGACAACTTTTGATAAGTTTATGATAATCCAATATTTTATATATTTGTACCGTAGATCAAACGTACAATTAAAGTAGTCCCCGTTATCTCTGGAGAATAGGTTCCAAGCTCCTCCCATAGATGGCGAAGTTCGCGAATAATAGCGAACCCTTTTTAAATTACCTTATACTTAAGTAAACCTATACTAGACAGCCATTTTCTATAAATACATTAAACGCTATTGTCTCTGTTTTCTTTGTTGTTTTTGCAGTTTAAGGTGCAACAGCAAAACTAGCACGAATATCTTTCCCTTTTTTTGAGCACTTCACGAATAGATAATTCATTCTTTCAATACATTCAAGCAGTGGTAAAGATTGTTTTCTTTACTTTTTGTACTAAGTCAAGAACTTGTAGCTTTTCACTTATTGCAAGCACGTTATGAGATGTCCGAGTCACCAGCATCATTAGTCTTGGACTTTAGAGGCATTACAATAAATAAGGGTTATTTGAACAAACTGAGATACCGGGAATAATGTGATCATAGCAAGAGATGAAGCATGATTGATCATGAGGGTGTTTTAAGATAAATCTTTGGGTCTTCGGTAGGCCTGCCTTCATCCATGTTGACACTGATTCGATGAAAAGATTTAAGAAAATGCGAGGGCCAACTGTGGATAGCGGGGAACTACTGTATAGTCAAATTAGTTGTTATGTTCAGGTAAAGAACTATCTGCTATGAACCAATATAGCTCCGGCATAGTCTCAGTCACATTGGGAAGTGTGACTATAGCTTGTGACGTGACAACTCCCAACAAAATTTGATAAATGTATTTTGTTCATATAACCGCAATCAATGATCGTACAAACTCACATTGTCTGTAATACTTTTTTATTTTTTTACTGAAATTAGAGCATTAGTCGACTATCACCAGTAAAATTCATTACACATGGTCGATCATGATTTATTTAGTCAATAGTAGGTATTTTAAATTTTCATTATCGATATCATATATAAGATAACGCTCTGGAATAGGGGTAATAGCTAAAAAATATTTTGGCCATGTGGGTACTTAACTAACATACTATACTATTAGATCTGCAGTTAATGTGATAATGGTTATTTTCTTTACAATAAAGATACTATATACACACAGAGTAAAATAATGTTAAGAATAAAGTATCCTACCTCGCAAATATTATATGAAGTTGTTTTGTAAGCAATAAATTAAAACATAACAGGTAAACTCATTTCCTAACAGTAACCATAAAGGAGTACTATTACTACCTTTTATTTATCTGCTGGAATAGCATGCTACTTTATACTAAACAGTAGTTGTAACAGTGCTGTGCTACCTCTTCAAAGTAGCTTTAATAACACAGAAAATTAATATGATATAAAAATATTTTTAAAAACAATTGTTACAGTTACACCCAAGGAATGAGTGATCTGCTGGCCCCAGTGTTATGTGAGATTAACGATGAGTCTGACACGTTCTGGTGCTTCGTAGGACTCATGCAGAGGACTATCTTTGTCTGCACACCGACTGATAATGACATGGACATCAATTTAGTAAGTTTCATTCTCAACAAGTAAATATTTTTCTTTGTAAGAGAATTCTATCTTTGGTCAATTTCCGATAACTTTCAAATGAATATTTTAAAATTGTCATATTTTAATACTTTATTTATTTTTTTAAATTAAAGATTCCAAATAATAATAATATACTTCAAATGAATATATGTGCATAGCCTACTGTTTTCAAATTTTATAAATATTAAACTGTTTTAAAAAATATACGCATAAAATTTGCCTCATCAAAACTTAACCAAAGATCGCAAACATTAAAGGAACGTATCATAATATACAATAAATAGGGCAAAACCCGTATGGAGGTTGTCATCAAAGAAAGAATACGAGAATTGAATTTTGAATACAAGAGAGCGAGAGAGGAATACTTAGATTCTCTGCGAAAGTAATTCGAAATTTGAATCTCGGTGAGTCCGTGATAACTGAACGAATTTTAAATACCTAGCTAACAATTTTTGAACCGGTGTAAAAGGGGACGATGTATAAATGATATATATAAACAAATTTTACATTTATGAATATATATTTTCATAAATGTAGAATTTGTTTTACTTCCGTGAATATTTCACAGGCTGCAACTAGTCATAGAGTAAATGATGAAATTATTTCCATTTTACTTATGTTTTTTTTAGACAATTTGAAAAAGAAAAATTATTTCTTAATTCTTTTTGTTTTAAAACTGCTAAATTATTCAAAAGAAATATTTAAAAAATGTTGAGAAAGTTAATTTGTGATATAAATGGAGGATAATGTGATAAAGCTTCTGTCTCTTTTTAGTTTTGGTTCTTTTCTAAGCACATATACAAAGAATGCAACCGTGTAACTTACTTCATTTACTTTTGTCTGTTTGGTTAAAAGAGATTGTCGCTTGGCAATAAGCCTTCCAGATTGTATTTGCAATAAAAGTGTTAAATAAATAAATAAAAATAAAGAATAAAAATTATCTGTTAATAATCGGAATTTGTTTTCAATATCACATTTGGTAACCAAATAATTAAATTAGAAATAAGAAAACCGTGATGAGTCATAACAATAGGATATATTACATTACAAGGTCTTTGGAAGTTTAAAAATATGATGGAATGGACATGGCAGAAGCAAAATGCTTATATATGTTAGGGTACACAAAAGTTGAAATATATTTGATTGGCCAACCCCAATAGTGACATAGCGTCATTTATGATTATGATGATGATGAAAACCATTTGGTTTCAAAATATAATAGATTCTATTAAGAATATCACATTTTATCTATCGTATTAGTTGGCTCACTGAATGACACATTATAAGCTACATTTTATCTATCGTATTAGTTGGCTCACTGAATGACACATTATAAGCTACATTTTATCTATCGTATTAGTTGGCTCACTGAATGACACATTATAAGTTACATTTTATCTATCGTATTAGTTGGCTCACTGAATGACACATTATAAGTTACATTTTATCTATGGTATTAGTTGGCTCACTGAATGACACATTATAAGTTACATTTTATCTATGGTATTAGTTGGCTCACTGAATGACACATTATAAGTTACATTTTATCTATGGTATTAGTTGGCTCACTGAATGACACATTATAAGTTATATTTTATCTATGGTATTAGTTGGCTCACTGAATGACACATTATAAGTTACATTTTATCTATGGTATTAGTTGGCTCACTGAATGACACATTATAAGTTGCATTTTATCTATGGTATTAGTTGGCTCACTGAATGACACATTATAAGTTACATTTTAATAATACAGAAAGGTTTATTTTTTTCAATTTTTTCAGAGTTACCTTCGAGCATTAATCCGGGTCATGGTTCCTCACTTCTACAACCATTTGAGTAAACATACTGATGCTCTGGAACTTTTGTTCTGCCATAGATGGATATTATTGTAAGTTATTTAATTATTTTAAAGTAAAATAGATTTTTTACCTTAAAAAGGTAAAAACTTTTCCTAGGTACATAACACAATGTATTTATGGTAGATAGTAATTAATCAATTATTACTCTCCTCTGTTTAACAAATTTTAGTTTATTCTCTCAGTCCTTTTTCAAAAGATTTGTATTAACTTTTATGTCAATGTTTTTTTTTTTTCAAAAACTTGTTTTTTAATGAAAATATTTTTTCTGAGACCAATGGAGTAAACAACAGGTTATTAAGTGGATCACCTGCAATGGACTTCTCTGAAGAGTCTGAACTTGAGATTTTTAAAATCTTGTAAAGATTTCTTAAGACAGCACTTTTAAATCAAAGATAAATATTGTGAAACCAGAAGAAAAAAAAAGGTCAAATGTTCACTGATCCCACAGTTGAAGTATTGGGTTTCTCATTACCAAGAGGACTGTGATATGTTGTGTTAACTGTACACCCTTCCATCTTCATACGTAACTGACATCAATGGCTGATTACTCACTGTGGATAAGACTAGACAACAGATAATGTGTTGAACAAGTCTTGGCTCATCACTGAGCGATATTAATCCTATTACCGTATTTTACGGACTATAAGACGCACCCTAATTTTTAGGCATTTTTTTTTTTAAATAACATTTTTTATTATTTGGTTGCAAAGCCAGACTAAAAAAAAATTCTTAGTTTATAAAACCGAATTGATAATCGCGAATGGTTTTTTCTGTTGGTGGAGGGCCGAAATGTCGCTCAGCTGCTCTGTTTCCATGTTCTTCTGCATATGCTATTACTTTCAATTTATAGCCCGCATCAAATGAATACCTTTTATTTTTTTCCATTGCGAAACTAGCTACTAACAAAAATATTGTACTGTTACCGATAACACAAATCACTTTCAATTCAAGTTCACTGGCACCGTAGACTGCAATGACGCATCATAGGCTAGACAATGTTCTGGGTTTGTGATGGCGGGGCGGGAGGGAGACAGTGTTAGCAAGCTTGTGAATCCCCGCAACTCATGTTCGTCGCATCGGTGCACTGCTGCTGCCAGTTGAATCCAATGTTGCCAGATAGAGATAGGTTTCCCGCAGCATCGAATATATGGCCATTTTTAAGACTGGCGGGAATTTTAAATCAAACACTGGCCATTTTTATATTAATTTCGAGTATAAGACGCACCTGAATTTTGGAGGCAATTTTTTAAGAAAAAAGTGCGTCTTATAGTCCGTAAAAAATACAAAAGCTGATAATCAGTTCTGCAGATTTTAGCTTTCCGAAGTGTACCATTTGTTAAAAAATATTAACAAATATTTTTAAAATTACTTTTTATATGATTTGTTTAACTTACTGTTTTACGTCTTATGTAAGATGTAATACAGTAAAAAAGATAGTTCTGGCCAGTACATTTGAAAACCGGCCGCTTACTAAAAGGGTTAATTAAATAAACATGCATGATTTTGCAGAACTTAATACACAGTAAGCATACCAACTATGCATAGTTAAATTTTTTGGTAGAAATTCTACAGAATTGCATGTTAAATACGCAAACTAAACAGACACTGTTCAACTTAGGGAATAAAAACTGTATTGTATATTCTCAGGTGTTTCAAACGGGAATTTACTGAGGCAGTGGCACTACGTATGTGGGAGGCTTGCTGGGCTAACTACTTAACAGATTACTTCCACCTCTTCTTGTGTCTGGCCATCATTGCTGTATATGCTGATGATGTGATTGCACAGGACCTCCGAACTGATGAAATGTTACTTTACTTCAGCTCCTTGGGTAAATCAGATAGACTTATTTGAATTTTTTTCTTGAATCTTAGAAAAAACATTTGTTTCACTTTGTGGTGGCATGTTTATAATTTTTTTAATAGAGTTGATAAAACATTTATTTTTTTATTTTGTATTCACCACTGTTTTGTTACCGGTTTCAAAAACCTCCGTCTTCCTCATCAGGTGAAGATGAACTAAATTATGTCTAAAATATTTTTTTTCTAATTGTAAAAGGTACAATACAGGGGAAGGGGAGTATTAGCTAATAAGGGAAAAGGAGTAGGTAGGCGTAAAGGATGGATTTTGATCAGAAAACATTTAGCAAAGGACTATTATTGAAATTAGCTTGGTTGTTTATAATATTGAAATTTTATTTAAGGTTTTTTTCAATCTCAAGATTTTCTAAGTTGTCCAGCTGCTAATAAAATTTTAAATTAGTCTAAATTTAATGTCCTAGGTCATTTAAAAAATAATTGTAATTTGTTTTATCAAACACTGTTTATTCCACTTTTTGTAACGGTATAACCCTACCGGTGTCAAGGCTTTCACCTCATCTTCAGGGGAGCACAAACAAGACTGAATTCTGTTCAAACTTGTTCAGTCTTGTTTGTGCTCCCTGATGATGAGGTGAAAGCCTTCAAACCGGTAGGGTTATTCCGTTACAAAAAGTGGAATAAACAGTGTTTGATAAAACAAATTCTTTAAACCTTCACAATGTTGATGCTTTAACTATAAACAATATATCATTTAAAAAAATACTATTTTAAATGACAACTACTTCGAATTGGAACCCTGGTTATTTCAAAAAGGATTCCAGTCTTCTTTTCACTTAAGGCCTCTAACATCTTTCTGGTTACCTAGAAGAGATTGCCACATGGCAATAAACCAACAGGTTGTACTTTATACAATGAAAGTATAATACAATACAAAATAGTTTGAAACAATTTCTTCCTGGTTTTCACACTCAAAATTGAGTTGCACAGCTACACTATGTTTTAAATCTAGTCAAATTTAAGCACGTGATATACCTAATTAGAAATATAAAATTTTGTTTTGAATAATCCAAAATAGACCTACACCGCCTTCTTATTAATAGAAATCATGACATAAATGGGTTTGCATATAATTTCTGACTATGAATTTCAGCAATGTACATGGACGGTCAGCTGATTCTTCGCAAGGCTCGAGGGCTTCTTCACCAATTCAGACAGCTGGTGAGAATTCCATGTTCTCTGGCAAACTTGTGCCAGCGTTGTGGCCCTGGAATATGGGACTCTCCGCATCATCCTTGTATCGAGTGTATCGGACATGAAGAAGGGGTACTATGTGAATATGCCGTGCAGTAATTTCTTCAGTGTTTCATTTTTAAAACAATAACATAAAATTCTATATAAAACAGATCACAGATAAATAACACAATAATAAAAAAATCCATAGATTTGATATCTCATCCCAAAAGCCTTCGGAATTTAAATTCAATCATTGGTTCAAGTCATAGTTCTTAAATAAATCAATTTCGAGGGTCTGTGGAAGAACAACGTTTAGAAGAAAAGTTTTGCCATCGAGACTTTGTGCAAACATATAACTTTATTTGTTTTGTAGGGTATTCATGTTAATACATCATATGGTACCGAGAGAGTACTCTGTTCTTTGAAGTTTGAACGTATATCGATTGATTTATCAATGATGTGTCATGAACCAAAAAGTAACATATTGAATAGTATCTCAAAAACCAATGAACCGTTGATTGATTCATCAATAATATGTAAAAAATCAATAAATCAATAGATGTAGAAAAGATAAATAGGGAAATATGCCAAGGAAAATAAAAAAAAACAATAATGAATAAAGGTGATTATAAAAAAAAGAAACTTAAAACGAAATACGAGCAATTGAGGCCAAAATCCACACTAAATGAAGGCACCACTGATGATGCTCGATAAAATGTTAACATTAATTTTGAAAAAATCATAGGCCTAAATACTTTAAACTTTAAGACCCTCGCAAAGGATACATTCTAGAATATAATAAATGCAGGTTTATGCAACAGTAAATATACATAATTATTTTCAATATTCTTATGCCATTAAGTCAATACTTTATGAATCAAATATTTATATATAAACAATAGAAAAACCTGTTAACTCAACTTGAGTAAAGTGGTTTTGCCATAAAACTTTTATAACATCTGTGGCATTGTCTAGACTGGGCTTTGTACTCAGACTACTGTTTAATTCATTCAAAATATTGTATACTTCTCTGGTAAAAACAATTTTGGATTACAATTTGGTAATATGGTCACCCCACTATGAAGTACATGTTGATAAAATTTAATGTGTACAGCTGAGGTTTTACTATTTGTAAACTTCAAACTGCAGATCCCAATAACTGAGTGGAATTATATGTTGTTGAAAGTGATGAGGCTTACATTACAACCTTGTGAGATAGAAGAAAGATGTTTGACCTCACAACATAAAATGCAAAGAAGTTATTATTGCCAAGATGAATTTATTGAATTATATGTATGGATTTGCTTTGTTCGACTTGTACTGTTTTTTCTTATTGTATAACACTGCTTACATGTCAATGTCAAATTACATGTTATGTTTCAATTTTGTATCTAAAGAGTCAGTTGATCATTGAAATAAAATTAAAAATAACTATAAAGCCTTCATTATTGACTGGTTTAAAAAAGTTTTGATTACTCTTAAATAGGTAACTATACTCGTATAAAAGTTTCAATAAATTTTTTTCAAATGTGTTTTTTTCTGAAGATTGATTTTTTTAATTACAAGTGGTCTTTTGCATTTAGCTATGATATTCCTTTTGTATGGTGTGTTTCTCTAAATGAGCAGAGTAGCTTCACCACATAATCCACAGCTTCTATGATTTTTCTTCAGAAGCATCTAGAAACTTCCTTTAAGAATGTTTTACTTGGCAAATATAAAATGATGAATTTGTATAGAGAATCTAAATTTGTAATGTTTTGTTTATGTTTATAAGTACTCGTATATAAATATTTATATATTTAACAGGCCATGTAAGATATAAATGATGATCTCATATATTTACTGAAATTAAAATTTAAAAAACATTCACTTTTAATATTAATTATTGAGTTAATTAGCAAATGATAATTTAATTTATTTATATAATAATAAATTTCAAGTAAAGGAAAAATAGTTTTACATTACTAAAATTTTCTAGTAACTCCAACATGTTCAGTATTTTGTAAAATATAAATTATTGTATTGATTATTTTAAAATATATTTAAAACAATATAAAATAGCAAAATGCTGTAAATATTTAGCAACCTTTCAAAAAAAAAAAAAAAATAGGCATACTAGTCAAAAAGTTAAATTATATAAACATTTAATAATATATTATTTAAGCTTAAATTATAAATATTTATTAAGCTGCTTTTATTCCTTTTAGGTACAAAATTGCATTTTTACTTGATTTTTTAAGTGAGTTAATTTGTGTATAAAACATTAGTTTTTTGCCTATTTAAAAACAGAGCCACTAAGTTTTGTAAATATAAAATATAAACCACATTTTCAAAAACTACAAAAAAATAAAAATGGCAGTAAAATGTACTGAGCATAAATCAATAATAAATTATTTTTCATTGATTGTTGAAAAATTTCTTTATAAATGATGTCTGTACTAAAAAAAATCCCATATTTAATATTCTTGAAAAAATTAAAAAGCTGAGTATAGGTATAATTCATTGTCATATATCCTTAAAAACTCTATCAGTACTGTAAGGCCACTTCAGGCCCACCTGTTTTTTTTCACTCCATTTAAAGAACTTTGGAATAGAACAGCATTAGGCATTTTGAATCCAGAAAAAGTTTATATGAATTTAATTTTCACAAAGATCTTAAAAAGTAAAAAAAATATATATATATGAACGTTTTATAATCCTAAGTATATTTAAAAAAAACTGAAAAAAATGAGAAATTGTCTCATGTTGGATGTTAACTTATGTACTCATGACGAACAATACTCATTATGGCTGCAAAGACCATAGAAATATATAGACCGGAAACTTTGCTTAGCCAAAATTGCTTAACTGTTAATAAATCAACAGATGTTGATCCATTGTCTCTGGCTCTGGTATAATCAAAATATACGATTTGAGTGGTTTACATTTTCATTAGAAAACAAAGTGTATTGTGTTTAAAAGACTAATATTTTTTTAATGAAAAAAACTTATTGCAAATCTCATTAATATAACTTGACTCATCAAATAACATGAGATACGAAATGTCAAATAATGGACATCAATTTTACTCATAATATTTCACAGCCAAATCTTTGAATACTGACAACCTGCTCTGCCATACAGATCTGGGGAATGATCACTTTCATGTAAAAGTAAAAAAGTTAATGGTTTTTATATTTCTATAATATTGTATTACGGGACAGTACGATAGTTCCTAATGCCTATAGTAATTGATAATCATCATAGCTGTTTTGTCACTCTTGTATGAAATATGTTAAAATATTTGTTTTGACAGTAGCAGGTCTCAAAAAACACAGTTTGAAGTATGCATAATGAGGCAGATTAAATAGAAAACAGCTGATTAAAGTGACACTAGTATTTAAGGTTGTCAGCCAATAATTCAAGAATGATAGAAATTGATGTATATATATAAACATATACCTAAGCCTAGACCTTCATGGCCTAGTTGGTAAGACACTTGTCTTTCAACTCAGGGTTTATGGGTTTGATTCTCGTTGATATCCATTTTTTTTAAATGAGCTCCAGTGTAGTTTTCACTTAAGGCCATTTTAATAGATTTTTTATATTGTATTACACAGTTGTATATAGTACAACCTAGCGAACTTATTGCCATGTGGCAATATCTTCCACTTATCTAGTTGAATAAAAGAGATTGCCATGTGGCAATAAGTTCGACAATATGTATTGTTTGCAATGAAGTATACAATACAATACAAACAAGCAAAATAAACACTAATAATTTTAAATGCAATTATTACTTTTTGGGGCTTGATTGGAGGAGTCCGGTTAAGGGTAGAAGAGAGTGGGGAAACTCCTGGAGGAAGTTTAATTGACCTGGGTTGTTTAGTCAATAATGATGATGATGACGAAAGATGAGTTGAAAAAATAAGACAAACAATGACACATTATTCTTGAATAATGAACTTTAAAACATTTTTTATGTTAGAATATGCCTCCAGTACAAAAAAAATTATATATAACACTGTTTTTTATAATTGTTATTGAATGTAAAAAAATATAATACAAACCCTAGTTTGAACTAGTAAATATTGATTCAAATGTAAATTTACTTTATAAATTCTATAGTACATATTGTACGAGTATGTGGATTTCTTAAAAAGTCATTCAAAAGTTATTTTAACATTGATGTAAGGAAAATACTAACTAGATAAATTAACTATTGAAAATCACAAAGCATTCTCACTAGGATGAATTGCCTGAATACTTTTTTTAAAATTAGGCCAAACAGAGGCGCCAACATAAAATAAAATAATTGCGGCATCCAGTTCTAAAATACCTCATGTTTATATTTTTGAATTGTTGGAAAAGAAAATTTCGGAACGTTTTTGATCACAAGTGAAGTATTTTACACCTATATTATGTATTTGGTACCCTAGAATCATTCAGGGTGGGTTCTAGTC
Organism: Odontocerum albicorne; assembly: GCA_949825065.1. NCBI lineage: Eukaryota > Metazoa > Arthropoda > Insecta > Trichoptera > Odontoceridae > Odontocerum > Odontocerum albicorne. The sequence continues at coordinate 35,139,822 of OX463848.1, forward strand.
TTTATTAGTCATCAATTTTCCTTAACAAATAAGTGTTTTCTTGGACAAGAAGCATTTTGAAACTGTAAATGAAATTCTTTGGAATAGTGTGAAATGGACAATGTGATTTTTTTTTGCACAACCTTGGAAAAAAACATTTTGGAAATAAGCTTTTCTTATCTAAAGCCTAAGCTCAATATTGGACAAGGATCTGTTTGTGTTTGTAATTTGGTTCTAAATCTGGTTGAACATTTTTTATTTAAGATTATGTTCATGAGGCAGTTTGTGTCTTCGATACTTTTAAATGCTATTTTTACAGGTTTTGGAACTTTAAAACCTAGCTAGTTTCATAGAGTAAGTTGGGTTGAATTCCACGAATATGGTTGGTACAAATAACTCAATTTTAAATTTAAGTGGGCAATATAAGCCTTTTAGAACTGGATAAAAAAAATGTTATACCAGACCATAAACCTACTACTGAAGGAAAGTGTTTTATTAAACTGTGAAATCTCACCATTATTCATGGCCTTAGTGACTTAGTTGCAGAACTCTTGTTTCCAACCTGGAGGTTTTGATTCGCAGTGATATACTGACTGAATAAAAAAAATATCCCAGTCTTCTTTTTAGAAAAGAAATAATGGACCGATATGAATTATCAAAAAAAAATATGAAAGAATATATTATATAAAGAGTGTGTCTGTAACCCAGTACATTTATTCTTTACATAACTTTGCAATTGACTAAAAGAGATTGCCAACACAACAATAAGCTCACCAGATTAAGTCCATGCACAGAAAATATAATAATTATCGCTGTTTTATTAGTGTCAGGTTTATATAAAACTTTTATTTCCTGTTTTTGAATACATATTGTACAACAAATTCATATTTCAAGTTTATTCAAGATGATTAAGTAAGTATATTTCATTGTTTTTTTTATATATTATATTAACTAGGAAAATATTTTATAAATTGTGAGTATTTCAAAAATTAAAAGCACACTTGTATACCGATATTTTACTTATTAATGTAAAAAAATAGATTTCTCTCAATGTGTGTGTGTGTATGTAAATAAAATGTATGTGTATGTATTATATGTTAAAAAATATTTTTTCATATGTTGCAATTAGGTAAAAAATTATTCCAGCACTTATGATAAAAATGCTTTTGTACTGTGCCTCTTATATTTATCTATTTTATGATATGCTCGTCATAACAAATGTAATGAGAGAATATATCAAGATTTTTATATCGATAGAAAAATTCTAGTCATTAAAAATAAAACACAAAAGTCATCATCAAATTATAACATTACTAACTCGGTGTGTCAGTATTTTATAGTACAATAAAGATGATGAAATTTTTTATTTCCAAAAATGTAGACTTCATAAGTATTGTATATGCCACTTTTACCACTAACTAAACTTGGATAAATATTAAAACTTTTAAGTAAAACAGCTCCTTTACTTTTCATAATTGTTTTTTAAACAATAAACAATAGACCTCAATTTATTTGGAGTACCTCAGATACTCAATCGAAAAAAATCTAAGTGATTTGAAATTATAAAGTCATAAGGTCTAATTACACATCAGCTAAAATATAACATTTTAATTATTAATTTGTTTAATAAAACTAGATCTTTTGAAAGACATTAATTCCCTCGATCCCTAATCTGTGATTAATTGAAATTTTACTCAGAAACTATGATATGAAGAAAAAAATAAAAGAAAAGAAGCTTTACAGGTTGAGGTGACCTGAAAGGGTTGGATTTAAACAATGTTTTTAAGTATTTAAATGAAATATCAAAGAGTATCAACAAAAACAGTTTTTTTACAATCAATGTGGGTGGGTCCCTATATTTGATTAAAAACCTAAATATTTCTTTGACTTTGTATATCTCTTATGTTATAGGAAGAAATTTTCTTATATTTTAGTTTACTCCTTTATTTGGTTAGTTAATTAATCCTTTATTTTGTCTGTACATTGTATATATGTATGTGCTATAAAATGGACGGACCAAATAAAGAATTAACAGGATACTTTTTAAATGCCGCATTCATAATGACCCAGGATCGAGGAGGCTAAAACAGCTGGTGCGCTAAATTCTAGAAATAGTAGAGATTATTATGACCCTAGCATTGACCACTTGATATGAAAAATAAAAATGTTCTGTAAATTTTTCCATGCAAGTAAAAAAACTTTAATACAGAAAATAACAAAAAAATAGACTTGAGAAAGATATGATAAATTAAAAATTAATGTGATTTGGAAGGACTGAAATTGGAAGCTTATTTTCAGATATTTTAGAGGTGTAGATGGTAAATAGCATTATATTTTTATTTGCAATTGATTGCTATATGTTAAATAGTTTGTTGAACTGTTCGAAAGATTCGATAGTAAACAGACTGAACATGGCTACAGCTCGACCAAAGTGTGTAGAAAACATAAAAAAATGAAGTGTAATGAAAAAACATTTAAGTGATAAGAATCCTTTTCTCTCGTTTAAGCAAGTTTATTTTTACATGGCATATTTTTCATATTCATTGACATAATATTATGTCAATGAATATAATGCTGTTTTTACCAAAAACTTCTAGATTAAAACTTTAATGAGGCACATATTTTTATAGTCGGAGGTATAATTAATTTTTTATTCTCGTCATAATAAGAAGTGAAATAATTTTTTTGCACTCTTTTTGTTAGTGTACTATATTAATACTCTCTATTCTTTTTAGTTTTTTATTTTGTTTTCATTTAATAATAAAACAAAATTTTTAATGTTTCATGTGATTCTATATCTTCACATTTCTTTAAAAAATTATAAGAAACAAATGTAGACAATTCCCTCACAATGATACATTGCCTAGTTGGTAAGATATTTATTATCGACCCCGGGGTTTCGGGTTCGATTCTAATTATAACCCAAAAAAATAAATGAAAAAACATTCCCAGTCTAATTTATTTTATTGATCAAGTATTTTTTTTTTTTGGGGGTTTTATTGTGAACACATACAATGATGAAATCCGAATTACATGACTACTGTCCCATTGTTATCTTCAATAATCTGCATCATCAATGCCAGTTACGCTGAGGAGTACCATACTACCTAATGATCCTCATATTATCTATCTGGAATAAAGAAAGGTAGGGAATTATCCTCGATAGTAAAGGCCATCTATTTTTGTGGCATGTAGAAGAATTGATTCTTAAAAGCTGTTTAAACTCGACATACGGATGTAAGAAAACTCCTCAATGTGCTGAGACTCTCAATCAGTTTCTTTTCACCCTCTTCTCCCATTAGGCATCACAAAATTAATGTTTATTTTACATGAGATCATCATAAACTTAATTTAAATTGGTATCTGTCTTCATATCACAATTTTGTGAATAGGTGAATTGAATGAATACTCTGAACTCTTCCTGAATCTTGTCATCCATTCAAAGGCATTTATTTTAAGTTCTGCTCTTTACCAATCTTTCTATTCAGATTGTATCCCGCTTTGTCTTCCTCTTTTTACATGACTCCCATATTTTAATCCAGATCAATTTTACGATTATTTCCAAACTTACTTAATGTTCCCTTTTTCATTCTTCTAACATTTAATTACAAGAAACATTGAATATTTCTATATCTTCCATACATCGTGTGTCTATATACCAAGTTTAAAATGAGTGTTAAATCATGTTTATGCTAACCAATAGTAAATATGATCAATTTTTCTTTCACACTAAAATAATCATTCTCTCTCTCTCTTTGAATAATGGCCGTGAACTCCTATATATGAAGGAGTATAAGCCAGTGTCAAGTGATGTCAGCTTCATAGTATCTAGGTAGCGAAATAATCATTCATTTTAAAAATAAATATACCGAGTTCAAAATTGTGCCACAAAATAATTGCCATATTTTAAAAAGTCATTATTAAAAAAATGTTTAATTTTAACTTAGTAAATGAACATTAAAATTTGAGTACAATAATAAAAAGAGATTTATTATTGGATTATTAAAGGAATAAGTTTTTTTCAAAACGCACTCATTATGCAAATGCCTCAATATATAACAGTTCTTAAAAGAGAGAAAATAAAATTATTAATATAGGAATATATAATACTTAATATTGAATGCATGAAAATGAAACATTTTGAATTATGTACATATGCAATTCTGTGTGCTTGTAATATGAAATGCAAATGAAATGCACGGATAGATATTCCTAATTCACTTATCATGTTAGAATAGATAAAAATATTTATATATACATACCTTGTTAGTTATATATGAAAGTTTGATGCATGTTTGGTATTGTAACATATCTTAAGTCTCAAAAATAATTTATACGTTTATATTTTTTATTTCTAGGAACCGATATATGTGCATGCAATATGGCAAGTTTTTTTTTTAAATTCTGCGTAATTTTTGTTTAATTTTTATATATTTTTTAATTAAACATGTTCTACGTTGCTGCATATTATGAGATACTAGTTGCAACCCGTGAAATATTCACGGAAGTAAAACAAATTCTACATTTATGAAAATATATGTTCATAAATATAGAATTTGTTTATATATATATAATATATCATTTATACATCGTCCCCTTTTACACCGTTTCAAAAATTGTTAGGTAGGTATTTAAATTTCGTTCAGTTATCACGGACCCAACGAGATTCAAATTTCGAATTACTTTCGCAGAGAATCTAAGTATTCGTCTCTCGCTCTCTTGTATTAAAAATTCAATTCTCGTATTCTTTCTTTGACGACAACCATCGTATGGGTTTTGGCCTATTTATACTATGATACAAAATAATTATTTTGTATTAAGTACGAGGTTTAAATAAAATGAATGTGGACAAAGAGCAAATTAATAAATAACTTAAGTTGACGGCACAAAAATTATTTTTAGAAAGGTTTACTATTCCAAATTTTCAGGAAACTTGGATACTAAATAACTGAATTTTGCTTTACCCAAATACAAAAAAAATCCAGTATTATTTTGTCAGAATAATATTCAACCATATATAAAATTTATTTAAGTTCCTCAAAAATTGTTTTCTCACTTGAAAATATTATTGTATTATTCACAGTTTAACACCCTACTAAATCTGATGTTAATTTAAATTTAAATTTTCTAGTCAGTGTATTCTTATGTGAAATATATAATACAATGGTACCTCAGTTAACAAGCTATCGCTTTCTTATCGTCTGATGTCAGTGGTACTAAAACTCTGTTGTGTTGCACTGCCACTCACAATGACCTAGTTATCCAAAGTGTATGTTACTGCGTAGCTTGAACAACATGTTAAGTACAACATAGATAGGTCCATTCTAAAAATACTTTATTATGATCTAGTTGAAAAGTATTTTCGATCTCATGGTCAACCCTGATTTTTATAGTATGCAAAAAAGGTCAAGTTTTGACCATCTTTATCCAGTCTTGAAGATTGTAGTTTTTTTTTAAGACCATTGGATTTCATAATTTATTAACTTATTTTTGTCTAAATATAATAGCCAGAACTTGACGAATCATAAAATCAAGCCCTCCTTGATGCAAGAAACTGGGTTCCTCAGGCACTGAAGCAGGTTGTTACATACACTGTTCCTCTCATAGATCCATCGCATAGGATACCTCATTTGGCATATAGCCCTTGATTGTATCCATGCTCATTCGGAGCCCGTTTAAAGATTTCCAGGTTCATAACTAGATGGTAATGTCTATATGAATTTTTCTATAATCTACTCGATGAAACCAGATATTTATCTCCACTAGTTAACTCATAATATCAGCTGTTTGTTCCTTAATGGAACTTCCTGGATACTCGGAAACTAAATTCTCAAATAAAAATCTTGTTGAGTAATAGAAAAAGTTTTGCATTGATTAAATTTCTCACTTCATTAAGAACTTATGTTAATCAAGGATCCATGGTTATTTTCAAAGTAACTATTTTATAAGACAACAAAAAACTTTATTTGACAATGACATCTGGCCATAATTGAAAATATTGAAACAGCACTCACTTTATCTCAGCTTATGAATTTTTATTTAATTTTTTTGTAAAATATTTTTATCAACTCTCGTGTAAATATGTGTATGAGGCGTATATTAAATAAACAGCATTATGAAAATACAGCCTTGTTTATTGATAAAATTCTCCTTTTAATACAGGTCAAAATTCAAATTATGGTAATTTTATTTACAATACGTATTGAGATACAATTCATCAGTCTTATGTGATAATTATGTGCAATTAAAAAAATATTCCTATTAGTACATATTTAAAAAAATCACATTTTGATGAAATACTTTCTAAAAAGACATAGATACATTGGAAAAAAATTGGAAGAGAAAAAGCTTGTCTCAAAAAAAAACAATTAAAAAAAAATAAGCATTTTTTTTTCTTGCTTGAACACAGTTTATCATTTATAAAATTTAACAAAAACTTGTAATAAAAATAAGCTTTTGACTATATATAAAAAAACTTGATAAAAAAACATCTGTTAAGATTTTCAGAAATTAATCATAGCAACATTTAAAAATTACAAATTTAACCTTGAACAAATTAATACATTTATGATTTTCAACAGTTATTATTATTAAAATCTTAGGATTATTCTTTAATTGACACTCTTCAAAGGTTGTAAATTTGAATCATCTAAAAATTTTGCACTTATCCTATCACATCAAGAATTAGATTTTTTTTAAGAAGTGCTTAGAACTTAAAGGCAGTTCTCGAGACCTGATCAATGAGAAGGAACTCTGGAACACAAGGTTTCGAAAAGTCGATCCCACATATTGGGAAAGAACTAGGAAGAAATTTAATATCTACATCAGCAATTATTCCTATGGGAAATTTAATTATTACAAACAACATACTTTAAATATCTTTATTGATATTTTAACAAGTGATTTGGCCAGGAGTTCATATCATTATTTAAATGTATTTCTTATATATAAAAATAGCACAGAAAATAATTTTTCATTTTTTATCCACAAATTATGTAAATGGACAAATTGATGTCTCAAAATAACAATTCTACACATCAGCCATTCATTCTGCCTTGAGCTATCTAATAATAATTTATAAGCTCTGTTTGCTTTATTGAAATTGTATAACCACATACATCAAATATTGATTTAAATTAGTAAAAACAGTCAAAACCAAATTAGAACTACACATACTTTTAGAGTTTGTTATGAATCATTAATGTCCCCTGAAATAATTAAATTGATCTAACTATATAATTAGGGATTTCTTCATCTCTTTGATTGTCAAAATAACACTAGAAATGCCCAGATTTAAATTACTGAATCAAAATATTTTCTTTATAAAAAAAAGAGAGTATACAATAATTCTCTTCAGATACATATTTTGAAAATCTTAACATCTATACGTATTTAAATTGCTTTCCATATTCTTGTATGAAAATGAAAAATAAAGCCACAGTATAAAATATCATATATATGTATATACACATATGTGTGATACCTTTTTTTTTAATCTTACAGCATTGATAAAAAAAAACCATAGGGATATATGTATGCAGTTTCACTTACATAGGTAATGGGTCATTATCTACATAGTTAATGGGTCATTCACAATATCGATTATAAGGTCAATTCTTCTATTTGAAAACCACAATCAATGTGTTTTGTAACGTACAACAAACGTAAAAAAAACATATTAAGAAAATGTTGGCTCTTAGATTTGTGTTAACAAATGTGATATATTTTTTGAAAATATCTATATAAAATTTTAAAAAATGTCATGACTACAAATTCTGCTCCTTTGGCATAAAACTTATATTACACAAAAAAAAAAACACTTAGCAATCAATGTTTTGTAGTTCACAACAAAGATCAGAAAAAAATATTTAAAAAAATTAGGTATTTACATTTGAGTTAACAAATATGATATATGCATTTGAAATATATAAATAAAATTTCAAAAAAGTCATGACTAAAAATTGTCCCTACGGCATAAAACTTTTTTTACACAAAAAAAATCACGTAGCAATCAAAGATAATAACATTGAAATTAGATAGTAGTAACATGTACATTTTTTTCCAGGAAATGCAATGAAACTAAAATTACACAAATAACAGACCATGCAATAATGAAAACAGCCCAAAATATATGACGAAAGGGACTCTCATACGGATTTCTTAAAGCGGAGCCAAATAAAATATCACATTGCTTCCTAGCGGCCAGCACGAGGAATGTTGGAATCAAGTATTGAATACCTGTCCCTGCGTAAGAGCCCGTAAAGCTCACGAGAGCTGTTACATCATCCATAAACAGAGTCACAATGATTGGCGGAATTATTGTCACGATAGGGAAACAAATTCTCCGTAAAAACAAATTATAGGAAGACAAACGTGACATGTTCAAAAACATGTTTTGTATTGTGTTTCTTAAAGTGATGGCTAACACTGGGAATGTTGTTGTCAATGTGAATACTGGGAATAATTCTAAGAAATAATCAATCACCTTCAAGAATAATCCTTGATCACTGGTTGGGATGAAATTTAATGTGTATAAGTCTTCCAAATGATTAAAAGCAAAAACTCCTGTTAAAGCCAGAAGAAGATAAAACAATGTTATAAGGAAGAAATCTATCGATAAAAATTTTCCTAACGACTTCTTACTTTTGATCGGAGCCACCATTCCTGGGAGGGAATGATGACACATAAAAGAATAGACACACGACCCAAACAGAGCTGGGATTCCCCTCATGTCGAATGCTGGCGGATTGCCTTTTGGTCCGCTTTCACTAAGCAATAATCGAACTGCTAGGGATATCATAATGATGAACGCTGCAAAATAAAAGAATGTTATCAATATCATTTTAATATTTCAATTTATTCAAATATGGAAGGGTGACAATAAACTGTCTTCTGGACAATTTATGACAAAAATTAAATTATACTTTACAAGTTGGTGGGTTTGCGAAAAATCGAAAAATTAAAATAAGCAGCACGGATATTTATATCTATTTCAAGTTTAACTGTCATATTTTGTGTATACATACCATCAAGTCATTTTCCTGTTGGGGTAGGCAGAGAAGAGAGAACATCAGACTTTCCTATCATGACACACATTTTTCACCTCTTCTACATCCATACAACTTCTATGATTTCTGACTTTTTAAATTTCCTTCTTTCAAAATATCATTTGCCCTGTACATTTATTTTGTAAGTTTTTTTTCATTCGTTAATTCTACGTGTCCAAACCATCTTCGAATGCTCTTCTTCATCTTACTTAATACATCAAGCCTTAACTATACATTCATTCCGTATCACACATTGTCACCCCATGTAACATTCAAAATGTACGTAATTCTGCAACATTTATTTGGCTTCTTTCAGTATTTTTTGAAGTTCATGTTTCACTCCCATACATCAAAGTTGGTACTAGAACATTGCTGTGGGCTATCATCTTAGTAGGCTTTAATACAGCCTGGTTCGAGTATATAGGCACCCTCAGCATCCCACACTTTCTTCTACTCATTCTACCAAAACTTTTCCGTACAGTTTACTTACTACACTTAATAAGCTAATGACTCTGTAACTTACACACCCCATTCTTGTACCCTTACTTTTATATAACGGAACTATCCCTGCACTCCTCTGGTTGTAGTCAGATTCCCAATATTTGTTGAAAAACTGTCTCACTCGCCCCCACACACTATTAGTTATGAGTTCACTTCATCCCAACTTAACGCTTTTCCTTTTTTCATTCTTTTAGTCATTTTTACTTCTTCTGGACTAATCTCATTCACATTTTCCAAATACTTGTCATTCTCAACTGTACCAGACTCACCATTGTTTTTATCCTTTCATCTCAAATTAACCATTCCTTCTTCTGACAAAACCCTTACATTCTTATCTTTGATTCCACTAATACCATCCATATAATTTTTTCATCGCATTTTACTTACTTCTTTCCAAAATATTTTCATATTTCCCCCGCATTCATACTTACCTTTCTCCCTTCTTCATATCTAAGTTTAATATTTTGTTTTATGAATTAAATTTTAATGATATTTTTTTTTAATTTTCATGGTAATTTCTTGGAAGTCACACACCCAGAATGAATTTTTGATTATTAACTAAGAACTCTTTAGTATTTGAATAAATTATGTTTATGTTGCAAAAAATGTTACAAACTGATCAAAATATTTGATATCAGTATAACTAAAAATTCAGTCTGAGACATGCAGAGAATCAAACTCAGGATGCCAGAATGCAAAGCAGCAATGGTAACCACCACCAACGGTATTTTAAAAATATTCTACTTTCAAGTATGACTTGGGAATGATTAATTCTTAATTTCCAATCAATAGGAATGAGCAAATTTTTACAAACATATATATATTTTTACAAACATATACATACTATAGATCTAAGAATTTTAATAAATATTAATAACTCCAATGTCATATCTAAGAATTTTAATAAATATTAATAACTCCAATGCCATATCTCATAATACATTAACCTTTATTGAAAAAATATTTTTAAATGGATATAAAATATGGTAAACTTTTTAACTAAAACATAGATATAATAAATCTCATAATTCTTTATGCTATATTTATGGGCGTTGACTAATTGCTGCTTATTCAATTTTACATTACAAATGGAATGAATAATATACATTATCAAAGGAGATAACAAATACATTATCAGCATTGAATGACAGCTGTTTGTACAATGCTTGTAAACATAAATTATATGATTAATTTATATACAAGGCTATTTTCAATTTGGTTTATGTATTATGAAAAATATTTAATCAGTATTTACTACATTTGACATTCGATAAACTTATTTAATATTCACTTCCTTTATTTGAAAATTTTCACTTTGGTTATTTTTTTGTTTAAAATCCACACCCATTACTATGATTAGGTATAATATGATGTCTTCAAAAGATGGACGAAAATAAAGAAGTTGCAAATAGCATCAAGAGAATGTAGCTGAAGCGCCTTGAGCAAAAAAGTTAATAAATCCAGCATCAGGGAGGCTAAGTTCACCACGTGCCAATTTTTTTTTTGCAAGAAACTGACATTTTCTTTTAGGAATTTTTGGATAGTGAAACAAATATTATTCATTTAGCTAAATGTGTACGTTTTCTATCAATCATGAAATATTCTTAGTAAATCATCATGGTGTTATCTCCCAGATGCAAAAATATAGAATATCACTGCTCAGTCTTGAGAAAAAGAGAGAAGGAAAAAAAAAGACCAGGAAATCGATGACATTCATGGCTGAGAAATCTGATGAAAGATTGGCTTAATGTTCCTTACATTGCACTTTATAGAAGTATATAGGAATAAAGTTGACATGTTAATTGTAATATATGAAAAATTGTAAATAAATATTATGAATTTCCTTTGAAAGCTGCCGGAAACTTTATAGTTAACCAAAAAAATATATGTCCAGTGTATAGTGATCATACAGCAATGAATCAAGTGCGTCGATGTGGTTAAAAAAATTCTGTAATGTTGATACGATATTCGAAGATGGTGTCCACTCTAAAAGGCTGATTACCACTGATGGTGATCAAATCAAGGCATTGATTGACAATAACCAGTGTTCTACGACACGAGATTGCTGAGATACTGAAAATATTAAAAACCCCTGCCTAAGAGCATTTGGTGCAATTTTGTGTTTGAATTTATCTAAAAAAATACGAAATTATTTTCTGGAAAATCTATTATTTGCAAATTATATTATAGTAAAAAATGTATTCCTTTTTGTTAAAACTTAAATCACATCATCATATCCTTCAATATTACTTGTCAAAGTGGATAAAGTTTGACTACTTTGCATTATCTATGAATCTTTTTCAGTTATATCTATTACTTATATCTCAGGAAATTTAAGTAAAGTATTGATCGAGTGCAGAAAAAAGAAAGTGTGTTAGATTATATTAGATACCCATGTAAAATACCTTCCAGGAGAGTTTGATGTCTACCTCTTTAGAGAAATTGTCTTTTTAATATTATTTTTATTATATTGTTTTTGGGAGAATTTACATAGGAACAGAAAAAAAACATAATATAATCACACAATATATTCCAAGTAGATGAAAAGTTGCCTGATGCCAATAGACATTTTAATAGGAAAAAATCATACGAGTGAAATGAAATGTCAGCCAAGTCAACATGACAATAACTTCGAAAAAAAATTCTTAACTAACTGACAATAGTGGTGAAAATCTTCAAACATACATAATAATAATACTAATCAAAATTAAACTTACCCAGCCACCTCATAACTGTGGTGAACATTTGAAGGTATTTTGTCTTTTGCACATTGAAGAAAACAAAAGGCCCCAAAAGGCACATGAAACTTAACAACACTAATTGGTATACTTTTAATCTGGTCATAGATGAATGTTTGCCTGAAGGAGTGTCATTGAAACACGGAAGATCAAGAGGAAGAGTGTTGGAACTGCTGTTTTCAGGAGCATATGTGCTAAAAAGAAAAAATCAAATTAAATCTTAATTCTTATCAATATAGGAAATGGAACTAACAAAAAAGTGATTTAATTATTTATCTAACTTCAAATTCATTCTATAGCAGTATCATAAAGAAAAACATTCAAACTCAACAAAGACACATAACACGTATGGCAACTGACCAAATATTCACCATCCCTAAAGTTACAACATTTTTTGTAAAAAGGCAATATGCCTATCTGGCCTCCATGACATACAATGAGATACCAAATTAAATAAAGCCAAAAGGTATGAAAGCAGTGGATCAGAGCATGGTTGTTACGACTGGAGTTTGAGTACTTGAGCTTGCAGGAGTAAGTTGTAGTGAAAATTTGTGTGAAATTTTAAATATTAAGTGTATGAAGGGCAGTGTGAGATGAGCTATTGCTTTATCCGAAATGATGAAGTACGCCGAGGGTTGACTCACGTGGTACAGAATTGATGACAGAGGTATTAAATAAATAATTAAAAATCGGAAAAAACATCAACCTATTTTTTCATGTTTAAACCCGGTCTATAATATGAAACCGGAATTTGCTCATAGATGGCTCTAGTTGTCAATGAAGTGACTGTCAAACCGCGTCATTGGCGCCTTTTTCTTGTGTTTACATTTGTCAAAGACTTTTAACTCACAACAATACAAGTTTAATAAAACTACATATGTTTTCATAGCATTGAACATGTCTGTTTTTGTGCCTGAAAACTACGACTTGCTGACAGCATTTATTTTCTGTTACCATTTGAAGAAAACTGCTGCAGAATCGCATCGAATGCTTGTCGAAACTTACGGTGAGCATGCCCTTGGTAAATAACAGTGCTTTGAGTGGACTTGGCTCCATCCGATTACTACTTATTTGCATCAATGGGACACGCACTTGCTGAGCAGCGCTTCACTTCTTAAGAAAATGTACGAAAATGGCTCGATGATTGGTTTGCCTCAAAAGAGCAACAGTTTTTTTGGCGTGGCATCCACAAATTGCCAGAGAGATGGGAAAAATGTGTAGCTAGCAATGGGCAATACTTTGAATAAAATATTTTTATCATTTTCATACGATAAATGTGTAATTTCTATAAAAAATTCCAGTTTCATATTTACAGACCTGATACATCCTCAGTAAGATACAGATTATGGTCTAGTTTACTGAAGATATGGAAAATGAAAGGCAACAAACCCGGATCCATATCAATTGAGTGTCCATTTTAAATTTCCTGTTTTTTGTTGTTGTTTGTCTTGTTTATTTTAATATAATATGTATATATATACAATTCGTCATCGTCATTGCTGGACCTCGTAGTCAAGGATCCCCTCGCCACTACAATGTTGGAAAGCGAAGCTATGCCATGGAGTTTTTTTGTTTCTTTTTGAGTAAGGCGTTGCAAACCCGCAAACTCACCGCCCACACCGCTGTAATGTAACCGATAGATAGATATGACCGAATTCATAGGTATCCTTATACCCTCGAGTACTAGGTGGAAAAAATGTCTGTCATTCGAGGGGAGCAGCAACCCGAGATTCAAACCGGCAACCTTCCACATGGAAGTTTATTGCATTACCGCGCGATTATGCACCTAATACATACAATTACTTATCATATCATGAAAATAAATACATAATACTCACAAATATTTAAATGATTTATAAGAATATGAAATGAAATCAGTATCATTAGGAAAACTTATTGTTATAAAGTATATTTAACAATTATCATTATCAATCCCAGTGTTTTAGTAAAAGAACTTGTATCCTCTGCGCTATTATTTTGGGTTTGTTTTTGATGATGCATGTATAAGTTATAGAAAAACACAAATTTAAATGTAAAAAAGTCTAAGAGAAAAATCAGTCATGAAGTCGATCTGCCAGGAGTAGAATCTGAGGCAACCGCTTTCTTAGTGAATACTATTCGATAGACCACCGCTGCCGACCTACAAACTATATTAGATTGCCATGTTTAATCCTCAATAGTGAAAAGTAATTTATATATATTTTTTTATTAATGTGAAGACTCAGTGACGAAATAGTATGTTATTGAGACATATTGGATAAGCTAAATTTAAAACAGGAATTTTAATAACAAATCTTAGAAACAAAAAAGATAGTGAAAGAAAAGTATGAGTAAGCATAATATAATAAGTATGTTTAGAAAATGATTTTGTGTCTAATATGTTTTTGACCACAAAAAAATCATATGTATACATACTTAGGAAAGAGCTGACTTTGCGCATGTGGATTGCTTACTGCAAAAGAACATTCTTGATAAGTTTTTTGAGGAGCAGATATAAATATTCTCCGTGGGTGGAGATTTGGCATACGTAAAAAAGTACTGGCCATGAAAATCAGATGTAAGAAACTGCAAGATGAAGGGAAGGAAAAGGAATATAGAAAGGGTGTGGGAAGGGAAATTGAGTAAGAGTAAAGTCAAGTTTGTGGATATATAATTATTGCAATATATCTCTTGTAAAAAAGAAATAAATTAAATATATTCTTACCATATAACATCCATTGTCGATTTGGAAATAGCTACAGAATATATGCTCAAATCTCCATAGAGGTAAACGATCATTGTAGCATAAAAAGCCATTCGACCTATTCGACTAAACAGCATAGTTGCCATCTCTCCCAATTCTACTTTAGTATCCAAATGATAGTATCTGGATGACAGGGATGGAGAGATAAGTCTCTCCTCACTTTCTGCAGCGGAACTATATGCATGTTGTCCCTGGTTTATTGGTGTGTTCTCGTCGGAGCTGTCCACCAAATTATCATCGACCTGATTAATTGACTGCAACAAATATGATGCAAGAATATTATCTTCTTTATTTTATTTATGGTTAAGGTGTTAACACTGAGGAGGTTTAAATATATTGCAATTTATTTAGTAAAACACTGTTTATTCCACTTCACATAACGGTATAACCTTACTGATTTCAAGGTTTTTACCTTATCATCAGGGGAGCACAAACAAGACTACTTTGTATTCATAAATTATGTATTTATAAAATTTATTGTTATGTATAAATTGATAAATAAAAACAATCTTACAGCATTAATCTTACTTTTATCTTTCTTCTGCCAAATCAAAGTTTCACTTCCATATGTTAATGTGCCCCCCAATACACTATTGTATATTTTTATTTTTGCAACTTTTGATACAGCATAGTTGTATATTACATTGAGTGCTTTCGTTTACCCTGTTTCCTGTCGCAACCCTTCTTTCAATGTTCATTTCAACTCGCTCATCACATATAAACATATTACCAAGTTAACAGAAATCAACCTGCTACATTTTCTCTGAGTTAACGAATAATAGTAACCATAAGGCCTCGGCCACACAGGAAGGAGCCTCGCTTGATGCTTAGAGCTATGTTGCGAGTTAGGCGAAATATCCTAGCGAACCAACGTACCGCATACTATCGCAGTGGCCATACTGCACGATTCGCGCCACGTTGCATGACGATGAGTCATCGAGTGAATCTCCTAGCGAACAGATGTGTTAGTTAATTTAGAAGATGGCGGAAGTTTTAATGACAGCTGTGTAGAAAAAGGAGCCTTTGTGGAACCCATCGAGCAAATTATACAAAAATGTACCTGTAATAAAATCACTTTGGAATGAAGTTGCACAGAAAGTAAATAAAGATGGTAAGTTATAATGAAATTGGTTAGTTTTGAGAGTGACATCGTGTGTTGACTCAACCGCTCCCAACTGTCAAATGAATTTGTGTGTAGCACTTTGGTGTGGCCATGCATGAAGTCATCTAGTATATGAGTCAAGTAAAATCTAGCTTAGCACCAAACGAAGCATTTTGGTGTGGCCTCGGCCTAAATGTGGTTATAATTTTTTTTTAATAAAAGCCTGACAAGAAGTTAAATGTAATATCCCTAAAATCATTATTTTGAATACTCAATAAATACTCACCCTGTTACGAGGAAGATCAATATTCCTCCATTTGATTAAAGCATTTGCACATGCCATGCACTCAACTATGTAAGTAGCCGTCACAAAGCTTACAAAAGCTAGAAATAAAATGGAAATTGTTCCCAAAAGCCATCCTGCTTTTGCAAATGCCGCAGGCAATGTCAGCGCTCCAGTTCCAACAATGATATTGAATATAAAAACGAGACCAACCTAAAAGTGTTTTAAATTGTGCAATTAGTATAATATTTAAAGAACTCGCATTTTATATTTTTATTTTCAATTTCCATTTGTAGAATTAAAGTGATTAAATTATATATTACCAAAAATATAACAAAATTAACTGTTGATTGAATAAAACTGTTACATAAATGTATTTATCTATATAGTAATTTTCTTTCCTTTCTATAAATCTTTTCACAAATATTTAATGTTATGAAATCATGCAACATTTTAAAATATATTACTATGAGACTCGAGACGATAAAAAATCCATTGGCATAATTTACAAATATCGATGATTCACAATACACGAAGATTGGTCAAAAAATATGGTAATAAATAAAATAAACAAATACCCATAGTGAATAACGATTCCCACTTTCAGCCTGAGGCATTTTTAAACTAAAACAATATCAATTAACTATTCAATCACGTTATATTATTGATATTCACTTCATTTTAATCAAAACGGAACGTGTTGTGTTTATTTATTCGTCGTCTCGGCCTTTGACACATGGCAGATTATAAACAAAAGGATGCAATTATTTAATCGAAATCATAGATGACACTTAGGTTTAAATCACTTGATAAAAGATCATTTCAAGATCTGTCAAATGTCAAGAGAGCGCTCTCATATTTTCATGAATATGGAATTGAAAGTACAAAGCGCTTAGATATCATTACCATATTTGAAACATATTGTCTATATTATTTATGGTAGCATTGGTGCCTACTCAGATGGTAGATTCGAGTAAAGCTATAAATTTATATATCACGTTATTTAAATTGAATAAAATCACAAAAATATTCCGTTTGAATAATTACATTTTCCAACATTATCAACATCTATAGCTAGCTTATTAAACAAACGACAATACAGGTTTTATTCTCAGCAGGCTTCATTTGATTTTTTTATATAAATAATTTATAAAAAAGTGACAAAAATAGGATCATGTGACTGATGAAAGCTGCAGCAAATTGAGCCGGACTTTCCTACGCGGTACATTTTTCGCATCTCCTATATCTACATAATTTTTACATTTTCTTGTTTCAAAATATCCTTTACTTGATTCAACCATATTTTCCTTGATCTTCCTCTTCCACTGTACATTTATTTTGTTAGTCTTTCTTCATTCATTCGTTCTACTTGTCCAAACTATCTCCAAGTGCTCTTTTTTATTTTACTTAATATATTAGTCGTAAGTTCACAATCATCCCTAATTATTTCATATTGTATTCTGTCATATATTTTGTAACCCCATACATTTCTCTAATCACGCATTTCTACTGCATTCATTTGGCTCTTTTCAGCATTTTCCCATGTCCACATTTCTCTCATGTACTTAATTCTTTGATTATTTATGAAATAATAAATTTTTTACACAGGAAATATTTTTTTTCAAAACAAAATATTCACTTAATTCCAAATAATATAAAAATATATGGAAAATATACATACATATCATCACGCTGTGTCCCTTGCGAGGTAGGCAGAGATCTTCAAACTTTTCTATCCAAGCACACAACCTTGTCCTCATACATATCATCATGCACAATCTTCTTTTATTCGTATTTCTCCCTTTACCTTCTTTTAAAATCTGGTCCATTTACGATTTCTTCAGTCAACGTCTTCCACACACACCTTGCACTTTTGATTTTTATATTATTGTAGCTTAATCATTCTTTCATCGTTCATTCTCTCTACATATCCAAATCATCTTAAAGCTTCTTCATCTTATTTAAAACATCCATTTTATCAATTCATTCCACCTTCTTTCAAACATTGACACTCCACAAATTTTCCTTAGTGCACGCATCTCCACAGCATTAATCTTAATTTTATCCTTCTTCTGCTAAGTTCAAATTTCACTTCCATACATCAAGGTGGGCACCATGACACTATTGTGTATTGTCATGTTTGATGCTTCTGTTGATATTGCGCAGTTGTGTTATATTACATTAAGTGCTCCATGTACCATTCTTTCAATGTCCCTTTCACGTCACCCATTGCACGTAAATTTCCTCCCAGATAACAGAACTCATTAACCATTATAAATATTTCATTTGCCAATCTTCATAATATCCAATTGTTACTATCACAATAGCCATAAATCGCCTCGGAACTAGCTTGACCATGGCTTTGAAGGATGTTAAGTGCCAGATGGTGAACCAATCTAGATAGAGATATTTCATGGCATCGCTGTGGTCCTGATGGAATTTACACAATAATAATCAAATAAAAATAATAATTGTTACCTCATTAATGTTTATCAAAAATAATGAACTCCAAAGTGAGAGAGACACAATTTAATTGAATTCAAAGTTCCAGATCAAATTCAGTTAACTTCAAAACTATTTTCGAAATAGGCGAAAACAATTGCCTTTGGAGTTTAAATTATTAGTCAGTAAAAACAATTTTTTGACAATTTATTACATCTTTTTATAACTGAGTTTAATATGTTATTTGCAATAGCTAAATTCTGATTGATATTATTTATTTCAGTGCATTGTCGGATTTACTATTTCGTTATTTGCTAAATATACTATATTTCTTATCATTTGACTTTAAAATTTCCCAGGTTAATACAAATTTTATGGTATTTACTCTAAACAGTTTTAATTTAAAAATTTCAATGAATTTACAATTTATTTAATGGTTCATGCACAATGGCCGGCTTAAAACAAAAACAACTTATGTTGCATAACGTCATAATATATAAAACTAATTTACAAATAAAATAATTAGTAAAAGACTCATGATGTGCGACTGAACTAGTTTTTCACACAATGAACTTGCTCATATCAACTTAGCATGAATCTTGTCTATAAGGTATGTAAGATGCAGAGAGAGAGACTAGAAAAACTGACATTAATTTTATAGATCGAAGTGGTGTATTCATTACAATTATGAATTTCATGACCTGTATGGAGCGCGTAATATAAAAATTACAGTAAGTGTTAATTAGAATGATAATTTAGTCCACCATTTTCTAGTTACTGAAATCGACTTTTCGTAATAAATTCTAATAATTCGAAAAACCGCATATTTCGTAATGTTTTTCACCAAAAAACATTTATGAATTGTAATCATTCGAAATTTTCCACACTAATGTATTATGCACTGGTGAAGGGTTAAATTAACGGGACTATATTCAAAGATCCATTATCAAAACATCTCAAAATTTATGAGGAATAAAATTAAGATACAATGTAAAAAGGATAGAATAAAAACATAATTTCAGCATTTTTGGTGTAGCTGTTATTTTTTACCATTCTTTAAATTAGCAATTTTTGTCTCTTATAAAAATCTTAATTCTGAGATGAAATTCAAGTATGGGGTTTTGAGTATTCTTTTGATATAAATTATTACAAGGGTCATCCAGAAAGTAAGGATACAACATTTATGTAGGATCGAAAAATGCTTATAATTTAATTGAAATTCACAGGATACTTCACAAATATATAAAAAAAAATTCAATGTAATCGCCGTCGAGATCGAGACATTTCTGTAGTCGGGGCACCAGCTTTTGGATGCCAGTGTCATAGACCTCCACCGCCAGCTCTTTCAGCCACTTCTTCACAGCTTCCTCGACCTCCTGATCGTTGGAAAATTGTTGGGGTGTAGTGACACACCCACGTCTCATCCACCGTCACAATAGAGTCCAGAAAAGCTTCTCCCTCATGTGCAAAACAATCCAAAAATTACGCGCGGAGGTCAAGCGCTTTTGACGGTGCTCCCGTGTGAGCATTCTGGGCACCCATCTAGCACACAACTTCTTGTAACCAAGTTTTTCCGACACAATATCACCAAGGAGACTTCGAGAAATGTCAGGAAATTCTTTATGAAGGTCGTCAAGCGTCACACGGTGGTCATTTCGCACTTGTTCTTCAATTTTTTGCACAAGTTCGTCAGAAATCACTGCCTTGCCGCGTCGTATCAGTACGGCCTTCTCTGAACAACCTAACCCACTTCATGACATGTTGTTGACTCATCACATCACTACCATAAACTTCCACGAGCTTCCGATGGATATTCGCAGCGGTATTTTTCTGCAGTCAAAAAACGATGACCGCACGGATCTCACACGGACGGGAGGTGGCGGGAGCGCGCGACGACCTCTCCATGGGAAGAATTTAATGTGACTGAACAAAATGACCGACAAACACTCGGGACCAAACAAACTGACCGTTAGGATCCCCCTACACGCCAGGTGCGCCAACTTCGAAACAAAAAATTTTCCCCGGCCTCAGGAGCCCTTGTAACCTTACTTTCTAGATGACCCTCGTACATATTTAAAAAAAAATATATATTTCACTCTTAATTAATAATTTCACAACTATGAAAGATTTTTTTGTCAAAAACTTTGAATAGTATTTCACAATATCATAATCAAATCTGCGACTAAATAAAACTCAGTGATATCTTTTATTACGCGTGCGTGTCAAAATCAAGTAAATGATTTCATGTTGTTGGCTGCTATTTTATGGGCTGTATTTTTTAAATTTATTTTACTATTAAATGTGTCATTGTCTCTATATTGTGGAAATTTGTCGACAAAACTTTATGGCCGTGATAATCCCAGCTATAGAAAAGTGGTGTGTAAATTCAAATAGTTTTTTTTTCACTCGAGCGATTTGTAATGTTTTTTTTTTTTGTAAAATTAAGTCCCTAGAATTTTGAATTAACGGACTTTTACTGCATTAAAATAGCTCAACCAAGATGGCCTGTATTATGTGCAACATATGGGTAAACAGTGACTAGCAAAGCAGATCATCCTGGCCAAATAAATTGAATTGGTTGAAAAGGTCTGAGCTCAAACAGTATGTAAGAGTTGCCAAGAATCCATATGGGGTATGTTTGAATTGGAGAAACAATATCAAGGCTCACTCGGGGCTGCTGCATCACTACTAATGATGACTAACATAGAAGGAACTAAAAAAGTGATAATGAATATAATTTGTGTTTTTATTATTTTTAATGCAGGAAATGAAACTTTAATTGAAACAATGTTTTCATGGTAAAAAACTTTATTTGCACTATTGTCAAATAGCTACATGCAAGGCATCTTGATCACACCCCAACCAAAACTGTGAATTATGCACAAAGTGAAATAAAATTTTTGATTGTTCATTTCCCTCCCCATCCCAAGAAACCCTTGACAAAGCCTGTCAATCCCGATCCTTGCTTCTTTTCACCTCCTATTCGGTCTTCTAGTGGTGGGAATTCTACAAAGTTGCTAGCCAAGTCAAAGAACAAAGGTTTGCATGGAATAGGTTGCATATCGGGAGGCATTTTGAAGACATTTGGATTCTTTGACAAAAGCTGAGGGTCTTCATAATATTCATCCAAACGTTCAGCGAGTGGCTTTTTGTTCTTATGTCTTTTTGCACTTGCTGACACACTCTCGTCATCTTCTTCTGCAAGAATGGCTTGAGCGTGTGCAGTTACCTTAGCAACCTTAATATTCTTCTGCATAGCAGTCAAGCCTTCTGACAACTTAGCATCTTGTAATTTTCGAGTGAGAGCTTCAGTGACATATGTATTTGCTCTATCGTACAGTGCGATTGCTTCATTCCATCTTTTCAATGTTACCAAAACTTCAGAAATATAGAAGCATCTAAATGCTCTGTAAGTCTTTGCGAGTGTTTCTATTTCACCTTGGTAAGAAGCGTCTTCTTCAAATCCTGTTAAAGTCTGCAGTTCATTCACATTTTGAAGTATAATTTCATAAAGACGTGTCAAATCATGAGGACGAACTTTCTTTCCATCGACAGGTATCTTCTTAGCAATGGCTTCCTTAGCCTGATCCACTAAAAATTGATTACGCTGGATAGTACGATTCAAACGAATATAATTCATATAAGATAGCAGATTCTGTACACCTGGTAAGGGTACTCCAGCGGGAGACCGTAGCTTTGGATCCGCTTTAATTTCATCCTTGATAGCGGAAATTGCATCTTTACAATCCATAAGAACATTTTCAAGCAGTTCAATCTTGGTCTCGTGATTAGGAGCTTTCAGTAGGCTCTTGTCCAAATCTTGCAAATTCAAAAGGAAAAGACGAGTTCTCTCTGGACGAACAGCTATGCGACGCCCACGCCATTCTACTTCTTGCATTGCACCTGCCCGGCTTTCCCTGAAATTAAAATTAAATTAGAAAAATGCAGGCTTACAGAGACCATAAAAAAATATTTTTATAATATATTTTATAATGCACTGGGTGAGATTTTATTTAGCTATTAAAATATAAAACCGGTGAGCCAGTGGTCTGATTCTAAGTTTGAAAGCTATGCTAGCTGTTGTCCTAGGTTCATTATCTGAAAATTTCCACTCATGAGCAGGTTTTACATTCTGACCTTATTTTATCCAAATTTATATTATTATGAAGTATAATAGTTTATTAACTACATGAAACAAATTCAAAGGGTACATAGCAATAAAAAAAGTTATTGCATCTACCCAACGAAAAGATCCAGCAGATTAAATGTTCCGATCGTCTTGGATTTCCTTGCCATGGGAACCTAAAGTATGAGCTATAAAGACTGCTTGTTGAAGTGCAATAGTTAACGTACAATAAATCAATAGCGCAAGCATCATGTGCTAGTACTTTTCCTCCATCATGTGGGATTGGCTATCATTATAAATACACAAATTGTATATTTTTTAATTTATATCGTAAGCTCTCTACAAATATGTATATAATAGGAGAAGTCTTTACTTTGATAAATGTGATTCTAACATTAATTTGCTTTGAGTGTATTTTTATTTTATTTTATATGAACATACTAAGTATAGTTATCAAGACCACATATTTGAACTAACCTAGCCTGTGACAAAAGAGTATCCAAATTCTCCAACATGCCATGTCCTCTGACTTGAAGAAGATCTTCAATGGCTGTTTCATCTCCAATGTTATATGCGCAATACCTCAAGCTGGGAGCAAGTTCTTCAATCTGAAAACGTAATAAAACTCTTTAATTCTACAAATATGGCAGGAAAAACTAAAAAAAACATACAGAAAAATTACTTTTAAATTTACCTTCTGCCTGTAAACGAGTTGCTCATCATCAGAAAGAGTGGCTAGAAGCTTTTCATAGACAACTTGAGCTTTTTTCAGATTTTCAGCAGCGGGCTTCCACAACTGCAGTTCAAAGTGTAACGAGCCATGCATCCAGGCTACATATGCTTGGGCTTCTAGCTTAGAACGTGCATCACAATTTGGACTCTGGAAAAATAAGATATATTAACAAATCTTAGTAAAAATTTGATCAATGGAAGGTAAAGGCAACATGAAAAAATGAGAAATCACCGTACATAAGATACTGGTGATATATAATTGTGGTTAATTTTTGACATAACATGTTTCTCTTTTAACAGCATTTTAATTTAACTGAAACCCCATATTAAATTGTTTTTTTTAAGCTTCAATTAAAAATAGAATTAATAAGATTTTATATATTCAATAAACTTCGATATAATCTGCCAACTTTGCAAAATTTTTAAGACAAGAAATTCATATTAAATTGTTAACTTTAGCTTCAATTAAAAATATAATTAATAATATTTTATATATTAAATAAACTTCTACGTAATTAGCAACAGATTTTCAGCAGCGGGCTTCCACAACTGCAGTTCAAAGTGTAACGAGCCGTGCATCCAGGCTACATATGCTAATAAATAAACTTCTACGTAATTAGCAACATTTTGAAGATGAGAATACTGATAGTTTAAATACTAAGATAGAATCCTTCGTGATTGAGCAATGCACATAATTGTTTTGTGGATAAATTGTTGCACTTCAGCGAGCAATTTCAACAGACTAAGTTTTACATCCCAATAGAGGATATTCAAGGTCAAAGATGATTCATAGGTTCAATCTACTACACTTTTGGCCAGCCAAATTTATACACACTAAGTAATTAATAACATGATTAATTTCATTTTACTCATATAGGGAGTTACCATCCTACTTCTTGACAGTTCCTCCATCTAATTAACTTCTTATCGTCTCTCAAACTCTTAATTATTTCTACACAGAGTTCTGTCACTCGGACAGCGCTGAGCGTTCCGAAATCAAATCTTCTTCGGTGCGAGGCATCGAGCTTCTCCAGCACTGCAGCAAGATACAGCGATCCATCACGTAATAATTCCCATTTCACCATGACGTCCTTGGTTTTCCCAACTCCTGTTTGGAGCAGTCAAAAGATTTTCAGGTCTTCCAGGGCACTTCAGATCTAATTAACTTCCAGGGCACCTAGATCAAAATGCCTTCATTACATGAGCAAAATCAACTATTTCACAAAAATTTAACAAGAAATCAAACTTACATCACAAAGTTCCTGTAGCTGTAGTGCATGAGTACAGGCCTTTTTAAGTCTGGATATGAGGTGAAAGCGCTTACGAGGCTCTGTGTTGGCCTCCTGGCGTAGCTGCATGGCATGTGCCCAGCAGCGCTCGGCCTGTGCTAATGGAGCCTGCAGAAGGCGCTCGTCTGCCCGGGCACCAGAGAGCAGCGCTGATGTTACATCACGCTTCTTGTAGTGACGCCGATCGCCCTTAATAGTTAAGAGATTATGTTAAATGTTTGAAAAATAAATTACCCATCTTTATAAATAAACCACAACTCGTAACAAAGTTATGAAAACTATTTTGACCACGTGAATAATAGTCCTTCATTATTGACTTGTTCAAGAAACAGTTTTTAAATACGTATTGTATTTTATAGCACTTGCATTGTCTAATCCGGTAACTTTCGTATTGGCAATTTATTCCTGTGTTAAAAGGAATGAATTTGCAAAAACTTGATAAGAACTTTTTTGCTTGGTCCCTATCGGGAATCAAACCCAAAAGCCAGGCTGGAAATCTGACTTCTCATCCTGAGGCTACAGATATTGTCAATTAGACATTACTTCTTGAAATATGATTTATATTTTTCTCTACAGCTGGCTGATCTTATTCGTAAATAAATAAGCAGTGAGACAAGAAAAAAAAACCAAGAACTAAACCTAAATGGTATTTTATTCGGGATTCTGATCGAGTGTTACCAATGAATGTTTTGATCAATCTTACATCATAAGCTGTATAAGTCAGCCAATGATTATACCAGTCATCTCCATAAAGCAGGTTAACCATGGATTGATCAAGAATGTAATGAATACTTAGTTTTTCTTATGAATTCTTCAGTTACATATTCCACAAAAAAGGCCTGTAGAGTCATGGTCACTGACAATGTGGAGGGTCACAGGAGCAGAAGTAGAACACCTATGTGCTGGAACGAAGACGTGAAAAATGTTATGGGTCTGCATTTTTCACAGGCTCTGATGACAGCAAAATGCCAGGAGGACTGGAGAACAATGTGCACAATATACAGCAGTTGAGTGCGGCTCACATTCCTTAGCATTGAGCTCACAATGCAGATGAAAGAAAATTGTAAGTATTATTGTAGCCAGAAACGTAGGTATTCAAGTATTTGCTAACAAAATATTGATGGATCTGTAGAAGTAGGGGGACTGGAGACAAAATGACTGGATACTTCACTATGGAGGTTAAAGTTTTTAATTTAAGAGTTTTATGAGTATCAAAAGTACAGCTTAACTCACCTGAGGTATTTTCAAGAGTTTTCTCAAACGTCTGATGCGCCTGGAGCAGTAACCGCGGTACCGCTGGTAGTCTCCATGGCGAAGACCATGCTGCTGCTGAGCATCTTTTATGACTCTCAAGACTGGGTTTTAATATTAAGGAATAACCAACATAAGAAATGTGGGCAAACAAAATTGCCTTTTATTATACCCTTCTCACTTTTTTTGACTGTTTTAATATTTTTAAAGCATTTTGGACATTTCTTAAAATGATTTTTTAATTATATCAGAGACAATTTATAAAACACATCTTCACAATCTATTCCTTTGAAACCATGGTTTATTATGAGAATTAAGAAGATAGAATTGTCAGTCATGTGTCGTTTGCAGACGGGCCACTAGATGGTGTCTAGTCACCTTTACAGAATGAGTATTGTGGAGGGTCCTGGCTGCAAGCGTGGGCTGGATGATGAAAATATAGATCATGTTTTTCAAGTTGTCCTTTACGGGACTGATTTGATTTATTAAACACTATATCTTTGCCGCATTCAACGAGTGTTGCGTTTCTTCTTTCTTCGAAGAACTTTCCCCCTTATAGATCGATTGTTAAATTATTCAAGTTTAGTCAGTTGAAACTTTAAATTGTTTATTTTTTTTAACTGTGGGACTAAATAATGAATAAATGCACTTAATGATTATTGTGCAAAAATAATCACTTCAATATACATACCATCACGTCATTTCCCTGTTGTGGTAGGTAGTGGACAGAGCACCCGACTTTCCTATCTCCATTCACATACTTAGCCTCCTCCACATATGTACCACAGTCTCATACAACTCCTACGATTTTTCATATTTTCTACATTCTATCATACATTATCAGCCCATGTATTCTTCTCAATGCACGCATTTCTACAGCATGTATTTATTTCAGTCTTTTTCTACGTCCAAGTTTCACTCCCGTACATCAAAGTTGGCACCAAAATACTATTATGGATTATCATCTTGGCAGATTTTGATACTGTCAGGTTTAAGTATAATATACTACTAATTAAGTTTAAATAAAATTATTACCAATAATTCAAAATGCTTTAATTTTATATAATTCAATTCACTTCTGGCACATTTTAAGTATTGATACTTTGTTTCTAATCAATCTGACAGTTGTAAGGACTTACAACAAGACAATGACCATTTACAACAAAAAATTGATTTAAAAATTAATATTTAATGTAAAAAGTACTTACTAAATAACGATATTGAACACAAACAATTTAAAAAGGATACTTTCTAAAGTAAAAACCTTCTGTGTTACATTTTCTTCTACCTGCTCGGGCGGAGTATTTTCCTTGTCAGTAGACTCGACCACGATTTCTTCCGCTGCAGCAACCATTTTTAGACTTGAGAACAACTATTTTAATATTTATCTTCAAATACTGCGAGGTATTTCTAGCTCCATATTTCAATATACGAACACTTTTGACGTTTATTCCTTCCCCTTTACCGGAGGACCGCAGCGAACGTAGACGTCAACGTGGAGTTTCCGAGATTTTCTATTTCAACATAGATGGCGTAGAGAATTATAAAATTCCTTCTTTATCGACTGAATATTTAAAACTTCCCAAACTATTATTATAATTGCCCTTTTAATTGTGCAATTCTTCGATTGTTTTATATTTTTATAAATTTGCTATCTTATGCTAAAAGCAAATACGAGTATATTGACATAATTTGTTTTGGAAATTTATAAAAAAATTTTAAAGTCCTGATTGTGTGTGTATTTAATATTATACAGTCAATAATGCAATCATGGCGAACATTTCTGTGTGATGCTGTCCGTGTGTTTTAATTCATTGATTCAGATAATTCGTTAAACAAATATCTTTCTTCATAAAAATATCAACTTATACTCATAGCAACATTTCGATTTTTTTAAATAGGCAATCCACCCAAACTAGAATTCGAATTGTATTTAATATAAATAAAGGCGCATGGTTTTCCAATACTATACATGCTAAAAACATGACACAAAGAGACCCAAGTGTACACATAACAACTTACTGAAGTCACTCGAGTTTTACACAAGGTTAGGGTAAGATAAAGATAGTTTCCATTTTCAAAATATTAACGACTGTTCATCATCATCACCATATATTTTCCACCTGGGTCACAGAAATGCTATAAAATGCCTCCATCTAAGTCAGTCCACAGATCGGCACTTAACGTCTTCCTTTACTTGACCAATCGGCTTTCCTATCGTAATACCAATTTATGTCCTTCCTATCGTTATACTACTAGTAATCTTCCTATGATAATACCAATTTATGTCCTTTCTATCGTAATACCACTAGAAATCTTCTTATCGTAATACCAATTTATATCCTTCCTATCGTAATACAACTAGGAATCTTCCTATCGTAATACCAATTTATGTCCTTCCTATCGTAATACCACTAGAAATCTTCCTATCGTAATACCAATGTATAATCCTTCCTATCGTAATACTACTAGGAATCTTTCTATCGTAATACCAATTTATGTACTTCCTATTGTAATCCTACTAGAAATCTTCCTATCGTAATACCGATTTATGGTGTAGAATGTGCATCCGATTTGTTGCAGACGATAAAATAGCGCAGCTTTTGATCAGCTACCAGGCGATATTCTCAATATGTGAGCCAGCTTCTCGTCTTTATTGTGGTGGTTATAGACTGCAGATGGGCCCTAAGACCAAAATTGCTGAAAAATATTTTATCGTGTACCATAGGTTGAATTCCAAATACGTAATTTCTAAAAGTTCGAGAGCCGATGGACAATGTTGACATTTTAACACGTGCAACTGCTTATTTCGTAAATTTTTGAAGTGATCTCGCGCGTCTATAATTGTAATAGTTTTCAACCAATAATCTGTTATCTATACTTTTAGTTGAATATAAAATATTAAACCAGCCGTGTTTAGTGTATTACGTTTTATTTTTTTTTTTCAAATATTTACTTTGTTAACTAATATTTAAAATAATTAAAACCATTAAGTTAACAAAACAAGTTTCTCATATATATTATATATTTTTTGATATAAAAATTGAATAATATATTTTGAACCATGGAGAACTTTGATAGCCGAATAAACGATCTAGCTATAAAACTATTCAATATAGAAGCTGTTAAATTTGGTAATTTCAAAATGAAGAGTGGATCTTATTCCCCAATATATTTTGACCTCAGAGTCATTGTCAGTCATCCTAATATAATGGTAGGATTTTAAAATATTTATTTTCTTTGATATACCTGTCAATAATTTATTATAATTCATAAGAATTATTCAGCTTATTAAAAATAAGTTAAGGCTGATGTTTTGAGTAAGATGAATAGCATATTTAGATGGTCTGAGCAAGTGAAATGAAGGAATGAAGAGAGGCTAACAAACAATTATGTGGAAGGTGTGGTATAGGAAACCCAAGGAGCGTATGTATGGTTAGATCAAATGAACAATAATTTGAAAGAAGGAAATCTAAGAAGTCAGAGGAATCGTAGGAGTTGTATGGATATGACACTCTTTCTGCCTACCCTAACAAAGAAACAATGTGGTGGTATGTATATGTAAAAAGGAGTTCAAAGTCTAAGTGTCAACATTTATTATTATATGAGTGGTGTCAACATTTTTTTATTATACTTGTCTGTACCACCAACCAATTTGTTTTATTATATTGTCTGTGCGGCACTCGGCTAGATTATCAATGAGGACCTTGGAACTAAGCCGAGTATATGGCACAACATATTACCACAACACCAAAATAGGATTAAATTATTTATTTATATTTTAAAATAACTCCTCTTCAAGACTACTACTATTATTATATTTTAAGAATTCACCTATTCCTATAAAATTTTATATTATAAAATACAAAACTTTAACTTATATGTTGCGGGTCCCGACGTTATAGTTCGGAAAATCTAGGATGACTCCTGTGACAGCTCACAAATTTGCCCCAATACAACCTTATGTAATGTATTTACCTAAATAACTTGCTATTTATTAGAATTGAGGCTTATATTAAAGTTGATAAAATAATTAAAATTACTGAACATCGTTACAAGGTTGAATTGGAGCAAATTTGTGAGCTGTCACAGGACTCATCCTATAATTTCCGAACTATAGTTAGGAGGTATGCCCCTGCCTTCACTGCATTCTGGAGATTATGTAAATTTATAATAATCTGTGGTTTTTGTGACCAGAAGACTTAGCCGACTGTGTTGCGTCATATTCAGAAGTCTGTACTCAAAATAATAAGGTAGTTTTGATTTTCAGAATTAACTCAGCACCAAAGGTAAAAACATAAGAATAATTAAGCGAAGAAAGGGTTTAAGAGTTCAATATAGCGGCATAACCACATCAATAAATGAAATTATAAATTTAATAAAATCATTCCCACTAGTATTATGTAAAAACATTATTGAGTTTTACAGAAGTACCCACTAATACATTGGGTTAATTACCAGGCTATCACTGCAAAGCAAAACAAGGCTTTTTTCAGTTGTGAGCAGGGTATTATTATAATACTATTGGACTAAAAGGGGATTTTTTACCCAGGGACTGAAAAATGTTCGCATTAGGGCCTAATTTTTTTTACGCCTCTACCTGAATGTGAAAAGGCTAAACTGAGATAATTTTTGTTTTATCGCCATCAGGAATATAATTCAAAACCTCCATGTATTCTACTGCTAGCCTATACAGATCATCATTATAGCTGAACAATAATAAGACAGGGCCAAAACTTGAATACTAAATAGAAAAGTTGGCAAAAAGACTTTTATTTTATTACAAAAAAAAATATTTTTATTTTGATGAATATCAATCGACCAAATGTTTTTAATCTTAATTTTTAGGAATCATTATGTGATCTTCTTTTGGAGCTCGCACCCCAGAAATTTAAGTGTGATCAACTGTGTGGAGTTCCTTACACTGCTCTGCCTCTTGCCACCATTCTATCTGTCAAGACTAAAACTCCGATGCTCATTCGAAGGAAAGAAGCCAAGGCATATGGAACTAAGAAGCTAATCGAGGGACAGTTCAAAGAAAATGATTGTTGTGTCATAATTGAAGATGTGATAACATCTGGATCCAGTATTTTGGAAACGGTTGCCGATTTAAAAAGAGAGAAACTTTGTATTAAGGATGCTGTGATAATTTTGGATCGTCAACAAGGAGGGCTCGAGAATTTGAAGAGTAATAATATAGAAGTCACGTCACTATTAACAATGTCAAAACTGCTTAATGTTTTATTAAATGCAGACCTTATAAATGAAGTTACATTCGAAAAGGTTAAGGAGTATTTGAAAAATACACCAACAGATCTCCCAAGTAAATATGATTTGAAATTTTCTTTCAATCCTTTTTCATTTAAATATACTTAACTGGCAATATAAATAAATTCTTTTTTTTAGACTTTTTTTAAGATTCATATCGTTGTTAAGGAAAGTCATTAATTACCATTTTTGCTCAAAATGAGATTTTTCATTATTTCTATCATTCTAAAAGTAAAAAACGGCATTATTTAAGTCAATAGAGAAGTTAGGCCACTACAAAATCATTAACTGTAAAAAATTATTGTTTGTTTGTATGGAAAAAGTCATTTTATTACTTGATGAGCTCCATAAAGTCTAAATGCAATTAATGACTTTTTCCTTAACAACGACAATATATACGAGTAAAACAGATAATTTAGTTTTCAATAATCGAAAAACTTTGAACCTATCTCACTTTGAAAATATGGTGAAAATGCAGTTGCTATCATATAAATCGAAATGTGAGAGCTCTGAATATAAGGTGAATCGTTATATATTTTGATCATGTTTGTAATTACCACCACTGTAGCTCACATCCAAACTCACTTTTTCAAAACTGTTAATTCTATTTATAAAATATATACTACTTTATTATTCCTCTAATTTCTATTTAGAATAAAATGAAAATTAAGGTTTAAGTAATTATGAAATTTTTTATAAATTTGTTTTTATTTTTCAGTTAAACCATCAATTGATAGAACAACATTATCATTTGATGAACGGTCAGAATTCACAAAAAATCCTATTGCCAAGAAATTATTCTCAGTGATGTCTGAAAAACAGTCAAATCTTTGTCTCGCAGCCGATTCGAGAAACGCTGCTGATATTCTCAACTTATTAGAAAAGACAGGTCCCTATATTTGTCTTCTTAAATTACATGTTGATATAATTGAAGATTTTAATGGTGGCTTTATCAGTCATTTGAAGTCTTTAGCGAAGAAGCATAATGTTCTTTTAATGGAAGACAGGAAATACTCAGATATTGGTAACACAGTTGCTCTTCAATATTCAAGTGGTGTTCATAAAGTAGGAGATTGGGCCGATTTGGTCACAGTTCATTCTCTTTCTGGCCCCGGTGTCATTAATGGCATTAGAAGTGTGATGGATGATGAATGTCAAGGAATATTTTTAGTAGCTGAAATGAGTTCAGAGGTAATTATTTTATTTTTCTCTTTTGGTTTGATTTCAGAAACTCCAAAAATTACCCGTAATATTTTGTACCTTTAACCTTACTAAATATTAGCAACTTTTCAAGCTGTTCTTTGTTGTTTTGTTAATGTATTTTTTACTGAATAATTGAGCTAAATTTGCTAGTAATCAATATTTATTTAATTCTACCACTAATTATATCCACCCTTTGTATACCACATTTTTGTGGAAATATAAAAAATCTCTTAAAATACAATTACTTGCAGCCATGCATACATTAATCTAAAATATTTAAAAAAATCTTGCATTATAGTTTTTGTGGTGTGAGTTCTTTTATGATTTTTTATATCGATTGTAGGGTAACCTGATAACTCCACAATACACTGAAGCTACAATGAAGATGGCAACTGAAGAATCAGATATTGTTGTTGGCATTGTTTGTCAGACAACAGGGATAGTCAATGCACCTGGTATGATTCAGTTAACTCCAGGAGTTCAAGTAAGCGACTCTTCTGATGGATTAGGCCAAAAGTATACATCTCCAGAAAATGCCATATTGAAAAAACACGCAGATATTGCTGTTGTCGGAAGGGGTATAATAAAAGCTAAGGATCCTGAAGCAGAGGCTAAAATGTACCGAGATAAGCTGTGGGAAAGCTATGAAGCTAGAATAATGTAGTAGACATGTCTTAGCAAGAGAAGTGGATATTGACAGGTTCAATGAAAAGTCATTAATTGAGTTGATTCAAGTTTACCTTGAACATATTAAAGATTTGCTATCCTGTAAAACAATTATTATTGTTTCAAGTCGGCAGCAAAGGGCCGAGTTGGGTCCATAATATCTTGTTGCATACATTTACAGTGAATTTGAATATTTTGGACTCGCATTTTGAATATTAATCAATATACACTTGAACTTGGTTATATATAGCGAGCATGAGGGGGCTGACTAAATTTGTTTGTTATAGCCTTTCAGTACCCGGCGGTAAGTAATACACATCGTTTGTAGAGCGTCGTCTCTGTCATTCATACACGTGTTCCGTCGCGATTTGTCAGTTGTTACCGGACTGGACTGTTAGCGCATCGTGCGACAGAGACGACGTTCTACAAACTGTGTGAATTACTTAGTGCCGGGTACTGTAATTAAATATACATACACAATGATATTATACAAAATCTAATTGTAAATAAAAGCATACCTTCATGTCATGTCTTTAAGAGCTCTTTGATAATTTAAATTTTACAAATTTTTGTCTTCTGTGGTGATAATTTTTCATTACACTACAATTTTAACTACACCACAATATTATGTTTTGTTTTTCGTTGGACCTGTCGATATATAAATTACATATATATGATAATATTTTTAAGTAATGCGTTAATTATAAATGTTATAGTAAGGGCAAATTTGTGATAAAATGAAAACTTTTGATAAATTTTATAATTTTGTATACTTTTTTTAGAGATTTTTTGTAATTCCACAGCAATGAGATTATATTGTGTTACATATAATTTCATACAGTCAAATCCTCTTAAGATGTTTTTCACAAGACGAGCGGATTCAATCTTCTTAAGCTGGTCTTATTTTTTTTATTTATTATTATTATTTATTATCCTAAGCTCGACAGCCCTGGGTGGGCCTTGGCTGAATCCAGGAGCTTCCTCCATTCTTGTCTGTTTGATGCCCTAATTCTCTAATTTCTCACTGGCAACACCGATGCATCCGTGTTGACACTGTCCATCCATCGCATTTTGGGCCTTCCTGGTCTTCTACGTCCCTGTGTTACTGAGAGCGTGAGGCGTTTTGTGGGGTTGTCGTCGTCCATTCTGATTATGTGACCAGCCCATCTCAAGCGCCCTACTCTGACGGATCTGAT
The DNA here is from genome assembly GCA_949825065.1 of Odontocerum albicorne. Classification (NCBI taxonomy): domain Eukaryota; kingdom Metazoa; phylum Arthropoda; class Insecta; order Trichoptera; family Odontoceridae; genus Odontocerum; species Odontocerum albicorne. The sequence continues at coordinate 35,174,388 of OX463848.1, forward strand.
CACATCGGGCTCTTTATAGATATCATATAGCTCTCGGTTATATCGACGACGCCATTTTTTTTATTTAATTGTGCATAATTGTAGTTTTTACTATGTTCATACATATTTTCATAAAAATTATATTATTGGGTGTACAAATAAGTCACCGCCGTTTGACAAAAGTTGGCGCCACCAGTAAGTTATGGTTAAAATTGTCAGATGTAAAATGTCATTATCGTAAGGTTGGACATCTGTCAACAACATGACCTTGAAATATTAGTGAATTTTTATCAGTATAACATATTTTTTTGTGTTCGAAAATGTCAAGTTTTGAGCCGAATAAGCGTCATTTGCGGGAACTTTTGATTTACTTCTTCAATTTGAAGAAATCTGCAGCTGAGGCGCATCGATTGCTTGTAGAAGCATATGGTGAGGCTGCCTTAAGTGAGAGAAGTTGTCGTGAGTGGTTTCAAAAGTTTAAGAACGGTGAATTTGACATCGAAGACAAAGAACGTAGCGGAAGGCCGAAAGTGTACGAAGACGCGGAATTGGAAGTATTATTGGATCAAGATTCGTGCCAAACGCAAGAAGAACTTGCACTTACATTAGGAGTGACTCAACAAGCAATTTCACATAGGTTGAAATCATTGGGAATGATTCAAAAACAAGGAAATTGGGTTCCATATGAACTGACACCGAGAAACGTTGAACGCCGATTTTCCACATGTGAAATGCTGCTTGCCAGGCATAAACGAAAGGGTTTTCTGCACCGTATAGTCACTGGTGATGAAAAATGGATCCACTATGATAATCCAAAAAGGAAGAAATCATGGGGAACCCCTGGCCATGCTTCAACATCTACAGCTAAGCCAAATATTCATGGAAAAAAACTCTTGTTGTGTATTTGGTGGGATCAGCTTGGTGTCGTGTATTATGAGTTGCTCAAACCGAACGAAACCATTGCTGGGGCTGTCTACCGAGCACAATTGATGAGATTGAGTCGAGCACTCGAGGAAAAGCGCGCCCACTGCTACTCCAGACACGACAAAATTATTCTCCTGCATGATAATGCTCGTCCACATGTTGCGGCGCCGGTCAAAACCTATTTGGAAACACTCAATTGGGAAGTTTTACCCCACCCGCCGTATTCACCAGACATTGCGCCTACTGATTTCCACTTGTTTCGATCGATGACGCATGGCCTGTCTGAGCAGCACTTCACATCATATGAAGATACCAAAAATTGGGTCGATTCGTGGATAGCCTCAAAAGATGAATCATTCTTCCGACGCTGTATCCGTATGCTGCCAGAAAGATGGGAAAAGGTAGTGGCAAGCGATGGGCAATACTTCGAATAAAACATGAGGTTCCGTTCTTTCACAATAAATGCCCATTTTTTTATAAAAAACGGCGGAAACTTATTTGTACACCTAATATATTTTTTTAATAATGCATATATAAAAATAAATTTATGTTTTACAATTTGGACTAAAATTAGATGTTCAATCCCCAATTTTTGGATTGTATCTACTGCTTGCATGTTCACACAAGACCATTTGTTCCTTATGATGTGTGAAAAATGGTAATAAACAAATTAAATACTGATCAAATTTAAAGAATGGGAAAACATTACAAAAAATATTAAACTCACGATTTGTTCGGAGCTTCTCGAGTTCAGAATAAAATAACTTCGCAAGCTGAAAATCTTGAATGGTAACATTTTAAGAGGGTTTCTTTGTATTTAACTGTTATTGCTCTTCAATTGCATTCCAAGCATTTAAAAAATGTTTTCGAAAAGACTCAAAGTAATAAATAAAATAAAATTCCTTCTATATTTCATTCCTTTATTTTAGAGATAAAATCATTATTCTTAAGTATATGGCATGTATTACAACTGAATAAGCATAATATTTTAAGTACAAAACCAAAACCTTGATAATGTATAGTATTATATGTGTTTAATTTTCTCAAAAATAAAATCACAGCTCTTTTTAATCCTTTTTTTTTAAATACAATTAATTATAAATAAATTCCGATAATAACTAAATAATATTCCTAAACTTAATACATTATAAAACTTATTCTTAATGGAATGAAATTTCATTATCTATTCTCATAAATGATGTCACGCATAGTCAAATAAAATCTACATTTATTAGCTTATTTCAAAATATGATATCACATAAAAGATTACTACAAACATAAAAGATTGTGATAAGCAATGAATTTAAGAGGAAGTATCTAATTTTAAATTGTTTAAAAAAAATACATTTGAACTCAAATTATTTAGCATTTTTGTTGTTGATTAACTATGAATTTAATATATTGGAATTTTATACAATGTGCTGCTGTTAATGTTGAATATCAATTAAATTAAAACGCATCTTTTTACCAAGTGCATTAACACATTCACTGCGATATGTATTTATAGAATAGTGTAGAGGTACTGAAAAAAATCATATTTTCGAAACCTTAAAATCTTACGGAAACCTTAAAATCTTAAAATATTCGGTACCATACAAACAAAGAGAATCGAATGACGCGCAACGGGCGTCATCAGCGTCTCTACAAAAAATGTGTTGACGCCCCAGGGGCTTTAGCAGCGAACGTGTTAAGGTTAAAATTGAAAGTTCAATTATAATATTTCTGAGTAAGATATCTCGAAACAATGTACATATCGTAAAAACAAACACTTTCCATATTCATATGCGTCTCAATTATTATCAGTATTTAATAATTTTTCTTAATGGAAAAAATCTAGATTCATTTTATTATTGACTTTAATTATATTGAATCAAAACTCGCAAACAAAACCATATAATTGGTTTTTTTCTTTATTTTTAATATCTTGGATATGAAAAAATATCAAGACTGTTTAAATAGGATTTTAAGGCTAAATTCCATCTTATGTTTTATTGTAAAACTGAGTGATGTTTTGTCCATTATCTCAGGTAGATGAGAGTTAGGCCTTTTTTCCATATATATGTCTATCTATGTTTTATGACTGACCAGTCTAATTGTAATCTTACTGTGCCTGTCCACATCCATGCAACAGTTAACAAATTATCCATCTGCTAAGCCGAGACTTCCGGAATTGATTCTGAGCAGACTCAAATTTATAAAGCTTGTTTTCACGAGCTCAATATTAATCACTCTATCTTTGGTTTGATATTAATCATACCAATACTAATAAATGTATAAAATATATTAAGGACTGTGGTATGGTCATTAATCATTCGCATTCTTGTTTCCTACTCCAGCGTATTGAGTCTGATTTTCGGCAAATGCACTTCTAGATTGACTTTATTTTCAAGACTTTTTCATCTGAATTTATTATTCTATTGCTTAGAAGTTTCCTTAAATAAATTATTTGAGCTACAAAATAGCACTTAACACATGCTGAATAATTTATTTTATAATTACTGTGCTGTTAAAAAATTTGTCCATATTTTAAAAAGGTGAAAGGAAGTACAATTCATTACCGTATACCCTTACGAATCCTATCAGTACCGTAAGGCCACCCTGGGCTTACTTGTTTTTTAATTTACCTAAAGAAATTGGAGATAGAACAACGATAGGTATTTTGAGCGCCCAGCAAATGAACGCCTATAGGTGTTTTCAGCGCTGAACGTGTTACTATGTCCTTATATGCGTTTGGTCACAGGACATGACTGTGGAACTAAGGGGGTGAATGTATATGAAAAGCTTCAGAATCACACCGCCCTAGAGCTTTCTTGCCATGTTGCCTATGATAAAGAAAATAAAATGGATGATAAATCCTCAAGAATGAGCTAAACTTGAAATAACACATTTTAAAGAATACAAGATTACTTGATGTAATGTCAAACAAAGATTATGTGTCTATTATTTGATAAAAATGAAAATTAATATTGTAAATAAGATTGAGGCAGTTTAAAATATAACATCGTATCCGCACAATCGACATAAAATGTCTAATACTTACGAGTCATAAATATTTTTGAATTATTGATTCGAGCTACACCACATGCAGAATTCCATATTAAACTATACAGATTGCATTTATTCGACTGACCTGCTTCATTCTTTAGACTTACAATAGCCCATTTTATGATATCAGTCTTAGATTTTAATTTGATTAATATAAACAAATATCTGATGGTATCGTTTTGTTCGATAATCTAGCAATTAATTGTGTTATCTAACGAATTTTCCACATCATTTGAGTAATCCAATTTTTTCTTTAGTCTTGCTATAGCCACATTTTATGATATATCAGTCCTATACTTGTAGTGATAAACAAATTCTATTATTTTTACAAATCCAGCATTTTAATTAAAAATTACTTAAAAATAATAGTGCATCTTATTGTTCAGCTTATGTTGTGGTTTGAAGAATAAAGTAAATAAATATACAATAGTCTATCAAATAATAATAAAATGATCAGACACCAGTAAATAAACATGTGATCAATCTAAACAATGTCTGATGATTCCGTATTGCGAGAGCTGTCCGCGCACATTGTGTGAAATTGCAGAGTTTCGTCGTATTCACTCGATAATCTGGCAAATGTGTTGTCCAAATCCAGATCATACGTCACTGCTACTTCTTTCTGCTGCAGCTCATCCAGAAGAAATTTGAGAACTTCCTAACAAGAATAAAGAAAATAAAAGTAAGTTTATATTTGTGTTATTCAAATGTAAACTTTGAAAAAAGAGTTAAGGGACATTTGAAATGTCTTAAGAACAATAATTTTTCAGAGTTCGCTAACCACTTAATAAAAAAAAACATTTGTTTGATATAGATCGTGGTTTGTGGATTCTGCACACGTGCCGAGATTCAGAACATTTTTTTAATGATATTGAAAACAATTGCACTACAGCAGCGGTGGCCAACCTTTTTGTATCATGTACCAAAGCCGGTACTGGATAAAGACTCGCAGGCCGCACTTTATTATTATTTTCTTCATGATTTATAAAAAATATAGTTCACAGGCCGCACACAATACTGATGAGCCGTGGGTTGGCCATGTCTGCACTACAGGGTGACTACTTTTTTTATTTTATTCTATCAACTTTTTTATATCCTTGGACCAGAAACTTTTGGCACTTACTACATAATATTGGTGATTAATTGGAAGGAAGCTTGAAAATAAAAATACATCTCACCGGTGTTTCGTTGAATGTGTTGATGTTTCCATAACCGGGCTCTTCGCCAGGGAAGTGAGTACACAAAATATTTAGTTTCCCCTGACTTTCAATATTCCAAGTGTCAATTGTCTCCTTGTCTGTGATATACTCGGAACAAATCCTATAAAAAATAAATTAAGAAAGTATAAAAAAAATCCTAAAGATGAATTTCATAAGCAATTGTTGCATCGGAATTATTAAAATTACATTTGATTATTTACGGTAAACATCTAAAACAATTCAAATATATTTTGCAATATATCGAAAATAAATTTTCCTTGATTTTATAATTTTGGACTAATTACAACTAAAGAAGTATGAATCAAACAAAACTCAGAGGACCAGTTTTTTTATTTATTAGGAGTGTGTTGAACACACAAACTGTTGCTGATCTATCGTAGAACAGTTATAAACTACAGCTAAACATTGTTTTGACAGACACAGAAATAATAAATTCGCAGTTACAATAATCAAGTACTTTGTGGCTGCTAACTGGAAATAGCGGTCTTGAAAAATTGCTTCAGATTTTTTCTAACCAGACTGATTGCATTTATCATCTTACATAATTATGTCAAAATCTTGATATCTGCACAAATATCAAAGACAGCATACTAGGTGCCAAATAGCCAATAATCTGATAAAGGCAGCATACTCAGTGCCAATAGTCCAATAAAGACAGCATACCCGGTGCCAATAGTCCGATAAAGGCAGCACATACCCGGTACCAACAGTCTGATTAGTTGTATCAGGGTTTCATTTTATTCATATGGTAACCCTTCAACATATCCAAATTGGTGATTCGGACACATTGAAGAGAATGGTCTGGGGCCAACATTGTCTCCGGCCCCATTAATTAAGCCTTCAGGTTTAGAACCACTTAGGTAAGGAACTCATGGTTCAGCATTGCATATGTTGGTATATTTACTGCACTGCGAGTCACTTTCCTTCTCCAGTGACGTCAGACCTTAAATCTGTCTTCACTGCTTTTCACACATGTGTGTCGCCACTGGATGAGTCCCTTAGGGCAGTTCCTCCTTCATCACTACTTGACATCATGATCATAAAAAAATATAGAAGATTTGGATCTTCTAGTGTAAATCACACTAAAAGGGAACTTATTTCATCCCCCATAACAGCGTGGGTGGTGATGGTATCGAACTGAACTGTTGGGAATACTACCTCGCATGTGAAGTGATAACATTCGCACACATCTAGTGAGTGTATTGTTACTGGACAAACTTTTTTTTTAAATACCCTTTTCGGGTACCATTGGGAATTGAACCCGAAATCCTTAGGTGGAAGTCAAACCAACTGGGCCATGGAGATTGTCAGAGGCTTACTGAACCAGCCCTATTGGATTATCATCCTATATCAATATTGACTCGATTAATCAGACGCCCATCTCCATTCAGTGGTGTTATGCTAAGAAGGTTAACAGTCTTAAGGATGTAGAGTGCCAGGCTATGGACCTACTTTAATGGAGGTGTTTTGGGGATTCTAATATTTCTGATGGAACGAAAAGTGTGTTTAGTAACTTAGACCCGAGACAGTAAACAAGAGTATCTGCCAATGTTGGATCTTAAACTTCTTCTTAAGGCTTAGGATTTAGGCAGCTTTGTTAGAAATACCTTTTGATTCTTTGCCTAGTGATGTCATCTCCATGCAGAATAATGAGAGAAGCCAGGGTTTCGGTGTCCCCTGGTCTTCCTCGGGCCAAGAATGAAGCCTTGCGTGGCACCCTTACTGTACAGCGCTGGGTGCTTCCTGCCGGCACTATGCATCTCTGGGGTATCACTTCAACTTCTCCAATCAATGTCCGGTACTTCCCTGAACAATCAGATAATATCAGTCAAGCTCATCTGCATATAAGCCAATGGGGATTAAACTGGACAATTTAGATATTAAAAATACGAAAAAGTATAAATTTAATTAAAACAATTTACGTAAATAACCAATTAAACTTTCCAAATAATCCCCTCTTAAACCTATTTCCTATTGAAATCCTATCTATATCTTTGACTCCAACCCCTTCCCTTAAAAACTACCATCAACAATTATCATATAGGTACTATCATCATCATGCCAGGTTCCTATTGGGTAGGCAGAAATAATAGATTTCCATTTCATTCTATCCTGGCACACATCTTTCACTACTTGCCACGTCCATGCACCTCCTCATACATACTTCTATTATAAAAGCTTTTTAATCTTCTTTTTTTCAGAATTTGATTAATTTGGTCAGACCACTTTCTTTAGGTCTTCCCAAACTTTTTGTACCTTCTATACTACTCGAATAGATAATTTTTGTAAATTTTTCATCATTATTATATCTACGTGGTCAAAACCATCTCAACGCTTCTTTCTTCATCTCTTATCTGAAGCACTGCAACTTAAATCTGATAGAAATTAGTGTGTTTCATAGAATGTGTGACAAAAAAAAGAATGCGGATTGAAAGAAGATGCTTCAAATACTATATAAACATTTGAAGCATCTTAGGTGGTTAATGGAATCTTAGTAATAAACATATATACCATATTTATTTTGAGGTAGGCAGACAGGATAAAGTGCCAAATCTCAACATACTTCCTTCGTAATAAATGTAGTTGTTTTATATTATTTAAAAATATTTTTACTAAAGCAATCAAAATATATAGAAGTTTCTAGGCTGGTGCTTATTGTCTAAACAGTATTTTTACTAAAGCAATCAAAAGATATAGAAGTTTCTAGGCTGGTGCTTATTGTCTAAACAGTATTTTACTAAAGCAATCAAAAGATATAGAAGTTTCTAGGCTGGTGCTTATTGTCTAAACAGTATTTGAAAATTAATATAAATGCCGTTCTTTGGGCATATTTCCAGATGTCAGTCAGATAACCTGAAGAAACTGATGGTCAGAGAAAGTGTGCCAGAAAGAAAAAGTAAAGGTAGAGACAGAGCGCCAACAAGACGGAGTGATCAGATAAAGTAATTGACTTTATTGGACACTGTCGTGCAAACAGCAAGTGACCATGAGGAGTGTCATCGTCGCAAACTGTAACACCAACATTCCATAGATAATCCTCAGAAATTAGTACAACAGGGATGATGATGAATTTAAATGACTTACATTTAAGTTCCAAATTGATCATAACAAATGCAGGGGCCTGTCCCTTGTTCCAGATGCTAAAGGTGATGTCTTTGGTGACACCAGAATCGTTTAAGGAGCCCAACGGAAGGCCTTGACTACCTCCATGCTTGAACACTCCATCCCTGAAGATCAAATTTGATGTTTCTCCAACGCCGTGTAATAACACCTGTAAAAAAATACAATAAATAAACATTGTAATTTGTTTAACACTGTTTATTCCAAAAGTTGAATAAACTATGTTTGACTAAACAAATTACAATATCCTTAGATCTCCACAGTGTTAATGCTTTAAATAATATATAAACATTTCACCCTTCAAGAGAGTCTGCTCTCTAAATGACGCTATATAAATTGTCCTTTAATTATTTTGAGTAATAATAATACAGCGTTTCTTTTAGAAAAAAAATATTCCTTTACAACAAATATACAGTACAGTACCCAGCGATAAGTAATACACATCGTTTGTAGAGCATCGTCTCTGTCGCACGGTGCACTAACCGCATCGTGACTACGATACCAGACTGTTAGCGAATCGTGCGACAGAGACGACGCTCTACAAACAATGTGTATTACTTACCGCCGGGTACTGTACAACTGTGAGTGGAAGGCATGGTAGAGGAAAACCAAGGAAAATATGGTTGGATCAAGTGTATAATATATTGAAAGAAGATAATGTAAAAAGTCAGAGGAATTGTAGGAGCTGTATGGACGTAGAAGAGGTGTTAGATGTGTGTTGCGATAAGAAAGTCTGGCGCCCTCTCCTTTCTGCCCGATAGGAAGATGGCGTTATAGTATGTATGTGTGCATTCCTTTTTTCAATTATTGTAAAAGATAATTGTATTGCCTAGCAATAAAAATGCCAGATGTAGTGTTTGTATACAGATTGAGGATAAGTAAAAGTAAAACTGAATATAAATAAAATAAATAATAAATTTATTAATATAATAGCAACATAGTACGTAAAAATTTATACTGAAATTACAAGTTAAGGCAATGTATAAGAAAATATATTTGAGAGAGAAACTATCAAACTTAAGAATTTCTCATTCAGAAATCCAGAATTTGTTGTTACAGTAGAGCATCGATTTTCCGAATACTGATCAACCGAAACATTGGTTAACCGAAAGTTCAAATTTGCGGCCGCTAGTATAGAAATTGAATTTTATGAACACTTTTATAGTATGTTATAATATGTATAGAATTTCAAATTGCTGTGGCGCTGCAGCACTTTTCTCCTCCCTACCAACCGGCCTACGTGAGCAACCTCACATCGTTAGTGGCGTGTGAGCCCTTCACTTGTGACGATCGGCTATCCGAAAAATCTGTTATCTGAACACCCCCAGTCCCGAATTGTTTCAGATAATCGATACTCTACTGCAGTGGTCCCCAACCTTTTTGTCGCCGCGGACCGGTCAACGTTTCATAATTTTACCACGGCCCACTGGGGGGGGGGGGGGACATTGAATGTAGTTTTTTTTTTAAATTTAATAACAATATATTTGTACAATATATAATAATATAATTTACAACTGTGGTAGATAAGTTATAGTGACAAATAATAGTAGAGAAAACACAAGGTTTGTGGGGAAAATGAAGAAAAAATATATAATAACAATGAAGGATTATTAAGTTTGGATTGATGGGTATTTTCAATATTTTTAAGGTTCAACGGAAGGTTGAAAGTATTTTTTTCCAAGATAGAGAAAAGAATTTTGAGAATGCTTAGGGTTTAATATCGGGATTTTAATGTTATTCTGATATCTTGCAGATATAGTATATTTATCTATTTTCTTTAAAAGTTTTGATGTTGAAGTTTTATATGTTTTGATTTAATATTTTTAATTGAATCGTGTTTAAACATGCCTTCAAAATAAAATACAGTTACCCCTTAAAAATGAATAAAAACAGATTTAATATTTTAACTTAATGCTAAATCAATGAGAACCCTGAGCTTGCTTCATTGAAACGAGATGGTTCCATCTGGGGGTAATATGAGTAGGAGATTGTGACACCCGAAGTGTCTTGCTTATGCCCAGTTTATTTCTTTGTTTTGTTTTGGTTGCTGTCACTGCAGAAAACCCCGCTTCACATAGATAGGATGTCGGAAATGGCAATAGGGATTTTAGTGCTGTGGTGGCAATCTCAGGGTATTCCGCCATGACTCTAATCCAGAACACCGGCAGAGTTGTTGTCTCGAACATAGTTTTAAGGCTACCTTATAATTAAGTTTTATTGGGTATGTTCGATTTTTCAAAAGTAATTTTGATTTTTAAGCAGGCCCTTGCGCGGCCCAGTACCATTTGGTCCACGGCCCGGTACCGGGCCGCGGCCCGGGGGTTGGGGACCACTGCTCTACTGTACTCTGATAGTCCTGCTCGATAGAGTCTTTCAAGACCCGTTAAAATACAAAATCACAGTAGTCGTGCTGCGGATGTAAACCACAGAATCAGTGTATGACAGTAGAAATTTAGATCAATGACTAAGGTGTTCAGTGACAAAAAGTTGCCGATTAAAGTGAAGAGAAGAATATACCAAACTGCTGCCAGCAGACCAGCTCTTCTCTACGGTTCGGAATGCTGTACCATGCATGATTGTTACAATAAGAATGTGAATACTGTAGAAATGGGAATGCTTTTATGGTCTGTAGGAATCACGTTCAGAGATAAAATTAGGCGTAGGCTGCCTTCCAGTCCTGGGGTTGCGGGTTCGATTCCTGTTGAAACCCAGGTTTTTTAAAAAAAGGTTTCCAGGCTGATTTTCACTATCTTTAACATCTTTCTGGTTGGTTGGAAGAAATTGCCACATGGTAAAAAGCCCACTACTGTATTTAAAGAAACAGCATCCAGATTTGATTTCCAGCCGATTCTAATTCTGGATAATTTTATTTTCAAACCTTATTTTGTCTAAATTATACAAATTAGCTGCTTCACATAAATTTTATGATTTTTGCATATTACGAAAATTAAATACCCTAGTTATGGGTCTCGCATTGTCCTTTCCTCTATGGTTTACCCGCAAGGACCCAGAATGACCTCCGGATCTGTACGGACGGAACTCAATCCTTAGAGTTCGACACTCTTGCGGCTGCAGGGAGAATATTGATGTAGAAACAGGACCGTTTTCACTGATGATCTGAAATATTTTTTGGTTTTAAGATTAAAGGTTACAAGGACGTGTACCAGTACAGATTTCCCCATCAGGAAAGGGTGAGGCAATTTATGAGTTGTTTTTTTTATTATTGTTTATTAGTCTTTTCATGCAGGAAGAACTAATCAGCTATTTGTAGCATATTTAAACTTTAGATTTTAAAATGCACCTAGTCATAAAATAGTCATCATCATTAAAGCTTTAACCCCTTAACACCTTGACCTTTACAGCCCGGGTTGGGATCTTTTTAGTTTTTCCCTATTCCACGATCTGCAATGCAATCATGGACTCCCTGCACTCCGAGGTCTTGTTTCACTCCATCTAACCATTGGAGTTGAAGTCTGCCTATGCTCTTTCTGGTCTAGTAAAGGTCAAGGTGTTAAGGGGTTTGGGCTCATTTTTTCAATGTATGTGTTAGGGTGATGCTTAAAAATTAAAGTTAAAAAAATCAACGGTTCACCCTCCCATTTTGATCTCTCATATGTAAAATGGAGTTAACTAAAATTTTGTTGGATTTCATTAAGTTTTAGGGGTCGCTACCAGGCTTTAAATTTCATAAAAAATGTTAAAATTTTCATAAATTTCATAAAAAATGTTAAAAATTTTTATGTGTTAATTGTGCCTCAAAATCTTTTTGAGGACTCTAAACAACTAATATAAGCTTATATTACAATAATTCTGTAATAAGTTTTTAAAAATTGTGACAAAGAAATTTTGTAAAAATCTGTGTTTTTTGTCTAATTTTCCTCTTGTTTGTTCACATCCCGAAAGTAAATTGTAACACATATATGATACAAAATTAGCTTTGGGTAACATATATGGACCTTAAAACCTCATTTTAGTTTTTATTATGTTAAAAAATATAATTTTATAATAAATACAAAAATTTTTAAATAATCACTTTTTGGGAAAATGTTAGATTTTTTAAATCTTTAGTAGCGACCTTTAAATTTTTTTCAAAAAATCTCAAAAAATTAATTTAAGTTTCTCTTATTAGGTATAACAAAATGGGAGGGTGACCCAAGAGAAAAGAAACAAAAAATATTTTTGGGTCTTTTAAGCATCACCCTAGTATGTGTCCAGCCTATGAATTTAAATGTCCAGCGTATCGATTTATGTGTCCAGCCTATCAATTTAAATGTCCAACCTATCAATTTATATGTCCAGCTTATCGATTTATGCGACCAGCTATTTAATTTATGTCTCCAGCCTATTGATTTATGTGTCAAGCCTATCAATTTATATATTCAGCCTATCAAAGGTGCTTTCAATGAAATGTAAGAATAATAAAGGAAAAACATTTTTTTTCCTTGTTTTTTGTGTCGAAATGGGGGCAACCCTATATACATTCCACCATAAACACAGGGACACCATGAAATGCCTCCATCCAGGCCAGTTCATAGCCCGGCACACATTCTTTCACATCAGACCTAGACCTATAGTGTATGGCGTAGAACAGGCATCCAATTTGTCGAGTACCTTGCAAATAATAAAACAGTGCAACTCTCAACCAGTTGCCAGGCGGCATCCTCAGTAAGTGACCAACCACCTCCAGTTCCTTACCATTATTATGGTTGTTCTAGGATGCTGCTGTTTTAGAAGGCAAACTGTCTTATTCATCACATGATCGTACCACCTGACTGACACCCATCATCTTCTAAAAGTATCTGTTCTCAAAGTTGAGACGAGACTTCATAAAATTTAATTATTTCCATAAAGCTTAAAATATAATAAATTAAATATTAAAAAATAAATCTAATGAATTTCTTCTCTAAAAAGTCAATTGTTTATTAATTTTATTACCATATTCAAAAGATTACCTTGAATGCTTCCCCACTCACAACAGTAACAACCCGAAGTTTTCTATTGGGTGAAGGATTTTTAATGGCTACATCTTCAATTTTACCATCTCCCAATTTTAGAGATCCCCATGAAATTTCTTTCCTCGTAGATTTAATTGCCAGCTCCTAGAAAGAATATATACCAATATAATTATAATTCATTCGTTGGTCTGTGTCTATCTACGAAAGATAATAGTGATGCAGGACACAAAGTCTTAGGCTTCGGCCACACAGGAAGGAGCCTCGCTTGATGCTTAGACCTATGTTGCGAGTTAGGCGACATATCCTAGCGAACCAACGTATCGCATACTATCGCAGTGGCCACACTGCACGCTTCGCGCCACGTTGCATGACGATTAGTCATTGAGTGAATCTCCTAGCGAACAGACGTGTTGATTAATTTACAAGATGGCGGAAGTTTTAATGACAGCTGTGTATAAAAGGGAGCCTTTGTGACACCCATCGAGCAAATTATACAAAAATGTACCTGTAATAAAATCACTTTGGAATGAAGTTGCACAGAAAGTAAATAAAGATGGTAAGTTATAATGAGATTGGTTAGTTTTGGGAGTGACATCGTGAGTTGACTCAACCGCTCTCAACTGTCAAATGAATTTGTGCGTAGCACTTTGGTGTGGCCAGGCATGAAGTCACCTAGTATATGAGTCACGTAAAATCTAGCTTAGCACCTAACAAAGCATTTTGGTGTGGCCTCGGCCTTAAGGATTGGACAGGTGCCTGAGCAAGATGACAATTAATCTTGATGGTTGTGTAGTTCTACTTTTGAGCGAAACCACCTGCCGCACAACCAAGATAGACCCTCCTTATCATCTGTAATTGGTTGCTTTGTCTTCCATCATCTCCTTTCTAAATATTTAAGTATTTGAGTGTCATAATTTTTACTGCCCAGCCAGAGCAATTCTTCCGTTTTACAAGATGAATTTTCTACTCAGTGATTTGTATTCTAAAATCTTTTAAGTTTCTTTTACAGACGTTCTTACAGCGAAAACACTGATCTCCAAGAGTTGTCTCTTCATCGTAGAGTTCCTCATAGAAACCATTCTTTATAATCCCATTATCCTGATATTCCTTCGGAGAGAAGTAGAACTTTGAGGTTGAGTTTGTCTTCATGGAATAAATTGATTGTTCCGAATCAGGCAGGGTATTACGATAGAACTGAATACTTTCATTGGTATATCTGTGAATCTATGTAACATTCAGAGTATGTGGATGACATCTCAGATAAAAACCATTGATCTTCGTAATTATTATAATATGTATCACTCAAATCTATAAAACAGTGATCAATTTTGTAAACATCCCTCTCCCCCTTTCTCAACCAACCACTTGATGGAAGAGGTTTTCACGATTTGTGAATTACGTTTGTGAATGAATTACGAGGGTCATCCAGAAACTAAGGTTACAAGGGCTCCCGAGGCTGGGGGAAATTTTTTGTTTCAAAGTTGGTGCGGTGCACCTGGCAAGTAGGATTCTAACATTCAGTTTGTTTGGTCCCGCGTGTTTGTCGGCCATTTCGTTTAGTCACAGTAAATTCTTCCGATGGAGAGGTCGTCGTGCACTCCCGCCAACTCTCGTCCGTGCGAGACCCACGCGGTCATCAGTTTTTTGACTTTGCAGAACAATACCACCGCGAATATCCATCGGAAGCTCGTAGAAGTTTATGGTAGTGATGTGATGAGTCGATAATATGTCACGAAGTGGGTTAGGTTGTTCAAAGAAGGCCGTACTGATACTCACGACGAGGCGAGGCAGTGATTTCTGAGGAATTTGTACAAAAAATTGAAGAACAAGTGCGAAATGACCGCCGTGTGAGGCTTGACGACCTTCACGAAGAATTTCCTGACATTTCTCGAAGTCTCCTTGGTAATAATGTGTCGGAAAAACTTGGTTACAAGAAGTTGTGTGCGAGATGGGTGCCTAGAATGCTCACACCGGAGCACCGTCAAAATCGCGTGACCGCCGCGCGTGAATTTTTGGATTGTTTTGCACAGGAGGAAGAAGCTTTTCTGGACTCTATCATGATGGGGGATGAGACGTGGGTGTGTCACTACACCCCAACAATTTTTCAACGATCAGGAGGTCGAGGAAGCTGTGAAGAAGTGGCTGAAAGAGCTGGCGGCGGAGGTCTATGACACTGGCATACAAAAGCTAGTGCCCCGACTACAGAAATGTCTCAATCTCGACGGTGATTACGTTGAAAAATAGTTTAATATATTAGGTAAAGCGGAAAGAAATGACAATTTTTTTTGATGCGACAAAAAATTGATTTAAACAAAAACTATACAATATTATTCCGTTAAATATTTACCATTGTTACCGATGATCTTCCTCCACAGAATAGGCAGTTTTTTAATACCTTATTCGTAAAATTCTGGCGGTTTTACGGTAAAATATGACTCCAAGTGATTTCGGAGTTGTTCGACACTCGTAGATTTTTTATCTCGAAGCGAATGTTCCATCGACTTAAAAAGATGGTAATCCAAAGGTGCAATATCAGGTGAATATGGTGGATGCTGCAGAACTTCTAAATCTAGCTCTCTTATTTTGTCCTGCGTAATCCTTGCTGCGTGTGGTTTTGCATTATCATGTTGTAGAATTCTTCTCTGATTCTTTACTAAAACTGATCATTTTTTAAGCAGTTCTGCTTTTAATCTTTCGAATTGGGGACAATACACATCTGCTGTAACAGTTTGACCAGGTTTTAGTAATTCATAATGAATAACTTCCAAAATATCCCACCAAACACAAAGGAAAACGTTTTTCAGAGTCAATGTCGGCTGAGGGGTAGACAGATGTACCTGATTCGTCGAAAACCATTGTTTTTTGTTTTTTTTTCTCCTCGGATTGGTGTGAAGGACCCACTTCTCATACCCAGTAACAATTTTTCTAAGAAACGGATCAGTTTCATATCTGGAGAGTGAAGATGAACAGATTGTTATTCGTTGTTCCATGGCCGTTGGAGAAAGTTCATGCGGCTTCCAAATTCCTTGTCTATTTTGTTTTCCGAGCCTTTTCAAATAGTTCTTCACTATTGATCATAGACAACCGATATCTTGTGACAATTCCTTGATAGTTTTACGCAGATCGGACCTCACTAATGAGTTTAAAGTGTCATCATCGATTTTAAGAGGTCTTCCTATTTTTGGTTTGTCCTTCGATTCCCTTTCACAACTTTCAATTTTTTGAAACCATCTTTGGCACTTCCGAGGATTCCAGATGTCTCTATAAATATCGCAGATGGTCTGGGTAGCTTATTTTGACTTCAATCCTTTATCGAATAAAAACAGCATAAAATACCGCAAATGTGTCTCTTCAATCTCTGGCTTTTGCAGTTTTGTACTTTAAACCAAAACCAAAAATAAACATCAAAACAGAAAGGATATTAATAGAGCTTCAAAACGATACCAACCACGACGTATTAGGTCCTTACATATGAAATTGGCGTTTTGCCGTACTGGCAACTTTGATCTCAAATATCTTCTCTTTGGTTAGGAATTCCAAATTAAAATTTATACAGCTATTTACTCAAGTATTTGTGTTTCGAAAATTATAATTCATTTGTTTTTTCCTCAATTGTTTTTTTTCTTTGCGTCACTCAGTTTACAAAATGGAAAACTTGAAATATCGCGTTCTTTACGAGTACGAGTTCCACCGTGGCACCAGTGCTGCAGAAACGGCTCGAAGGATTAATGATGTGTATGGCGACGGTGCCGCAAAAGAAAACACAGTGCGTTTTTGGTTCCAACGTTTTCGTTCTGGAAATTTCGACCTGCAGAATAAGCCCCGTGGACGGCCGGAGACCAAAGTTGATAATGAAGAATTGAAGGCTATTGTGGAAGCGGATCCATCGCAAACCACGTCCGAGTTAGCTGCAGGCTGCGGTGTTAGTGATAAAACTGTTTTAATCCACTTGAAGCAAATTGGGAAGGTGAAAAAGCTTGAAAGGTGGGTACCTCACGAATTGAGTGAAGCAAATCAACAAACGCGCGTTGACTGCTGCGTTGCATTACTCAACCGGCACAATAATGAAGGGATTTTTAATCGAATCATTACCTGTGATGAAAAGTGGATCCTGTATGATAATCGGAAGCGCTCATCGCAATGGCTGAACCCTGCCGAACCAGCCAAACCATGCCCCAAGCGAAAATTGACTCCAAAAAAGTTACTTGTGAGCGTTTGGTGGACTAGTGCTGGTGTCGTTCACTACAGCTTTCTTAAATCTGGCCAGACGATTACGGCAGATGTCTATTGTCAGCAACTGCAAACCATGATGGAAAAGCTAGCTGCTAAACAACCGAGGCTGGTTAATCGCTCTAGGCCACTGCTGCTTCATGATAACGCTAGACCACACACTGCACAACAGACGGCTACCAAATTAGAAGAGCTTCAATTGGAATGTCTATGACATCCACCGTACTCTCCGGACCTTGCCCCAACAGATTACTATTTTTTTCGAAATTTGGATAACTTCTTGCAAGGGAAAAAATTCAACTCCGATGGGGCAGTCCAAACCGACTTCAAAGATTTTATTGATTCCCGTCCGAATGGTTTTTTTAGTAAAGGGATCGATGAACTACCTATGAGATGGCAAAAGTGCATAGATAGCAATGGTACATACTTTGATTAAATAAATATATTATATTAAAAAAAAATCAACTTTATGTTCCTCCCAAACAAAACGCCAATTTCATATGTAAGGACCTAATATTAACCCAACGGTAACTGGTGGCAAACTGGTTTCAACGTGACGCCTAATGAAAATTGTCATTTCTTTTCGCTTTACCTAATATTTGTGAAGTATTCTGTGAATTTCAATTAAATACAAGCATTTTTCGATCATACATAAATGTTGTAACTTTACTTTCTGGATGACCCACGTATAAAAAGCAACTGTCAATGTATCGATATTGCAGGTTTTGGAGAAAAAAGGTTTAAAATATTCTAAATATCTTACATCTTTAACTTTGAGGTGTTCACAACATTTGGTAATGTATCGTATTACATTTCTATCACATAATATACAAACTGGCAAGATTATTTTAATGTGAGTATTTATTCCAAACAACCAAAAAGATTTTAAAAAGTCTGTATATAAAAACATTAGACACTTAATTTTTGGGCTTTTAACCAGAATCAAATTCAAAATCCCAGGATGTGAGAAAAACATTCTACTACAGACCACAGAGATTTTGATTTTTGGTGGAATATTTATCCGAAAAAAGAAAATTTAATAAATCGGTTATGATTCCAAAATTCGAAATACCAAATCTCGTACAAATTTGACCTGAATGGCAAAAAAATTTAATAATTTATTCCGTCAGTTAAATTCAAGTGAACATATCCAACATATAAAATATTTACTCATTTCTGTATGCTAGAGATGAAAAAAGTGATCGACACAATACTAAGAAAGCAATACAATGTTCTAGAAGTGTAATGCACAACTAGTATAAACATAAATGGTACAATTTCAGTACCCAGCATGTTAATACTGCCCAATTTTATTTAAATATCAAACTGACTTGTGGTTGCGACATAGCACTTTCGACACTGCACATGGACTGCTGCGAAGAGCTCCGAGAGCCAGGCGCTGCGACTAGAATGAGGACCGTTCTACTGAATGGGCTTTCAAAAACAAGCGATCTGAAAACAAAAAATACAGTATTAAATGCATTATAGTAACATTTAAGAAAATGGCTTCTATGTAAATTGATATTTTTATTTTTTGCTATTGGCAACATCATATGTACTAGGTAAGTCCAGAAAGTAAGTGTACTGAATTTTTGTAGGTTACAATTTTTTTTATTTAAACAAAAATATTACGTGGTTACCGTAGTACATATGTAAGCTATTTTTCGACATAGTCGCCATTCCTCTCAATGCAGGTGTGGAAGCGGGGTATCAACTTTTTGATGCCTTCCTCGAAGTAGTTTCCCGCCAACCCCTCCGTCCACTTCTCCACCTCCTCCTTTACCTCCTCGTCGGTTGAAAACCTTTTTCCACCCATGTGCAGCTTCAGGGAGGTAAAGAGATAGTAATCTGAAGGTGCTAGGTCAGGGGAATGCGCGGGATGGTTCAGGACATCCTATTTAAACGAGGCGAGCAGTTCCTTCGTGGCGTTGGCCGTGTGTGGTCTGGCATTGTCGTACAGCAGGCAGACTCCCTTTGTCAGCATGCCTCTCCTCTTGTTCTGAATCGCCCTCCGCAATTTTTTTAGGGTCTCACAGTATCTTGCAGAGTTGATGGTCTCGCCTTGAGGCATATATTCAATTAAAATTATGCCTTGACAGTCCCAAAACAATTTCGTCAGTCACAATTGAAGGTCTTCCGCTCCTCTGATCATCATGCACAGACGTACGACCGTTTTTAAACTCGCGACACCACTTGTACACACTCGTACGATTCATAGCTTTATCACCATATGCAGTTTTCACCTCATTATAAACCTCAACCGGAGGTTTTCCCTTCCAAACGAGATAACGGATGACGTCGCGTATTTCGCACTTGGCGGGAGATTGGACTGACATTTTTCACGAAACGTGTTGTCGCGTCGACACTTCTCAACGTACTGACCTCGAACCAGTCTCGTTGCGGAGGGGAAGGGTCAGGCTACACGGAAGTGTAGCCAACATGTCGAAAATAAAATCCATCCGGTTGTGAGAGCCTCAGTACACTTACTTTCTGGATACGCCTCGTATATTTTATTTGTCATTGAAGTGGGAAGGGGGGTGGTGCCTATCAATGAGACAGGACGATGTTTTCATTGGAGCTTTCAAGTTCCTTTTTTTCCTGTTGGTTGTTTTTATAGAGGCACTGTCCGTGTCTCCTCACTGGATGGTGTTGTTGTTAAAGGAGGAAAAAGTTATCTGGTGCGATAGGCAAGTATTTTTAAAGTTGTTATCGAGAGGAGAAGAAAGGAGAGGCCGAGAGGGCTCATCGCCATTCTACAGAAAGAAATAAACTCTCTGTAATGGGAGAAAAGTATGAGCTTGGAAAGAAAGATTATATTTCCATGACATAAATTGTTAAATATTTTTTTGTTGTTTTGTTGTTTGCTACAACTGTATAAGTGACAACAGTAACAATAGAATATAAATCCAGCAAGAGTGATTTTGAATAGCATATTACAGAAATTTTAAGTTTTGTAATATTTTTCTTCATATAAATCACACAGCTATCATCAAGATGTGTGTTTAGTAGTTATTAGTAATTGCTTACATAATTTTAGATAAATAATCAAAGCGGGAACATTGTGCTACATAAATAAAAATTCTTTCAAATAGATTTTCTCTATCACAGGTCGTTTTCTATCCAATGAACATTTTTTTCCTTTCTGCTTTTTTGAATAGTTTGGTCACATATTAAGGATGTCCCCTGGTAGTTGCTGGTCAAGAGCTATGATGATAATTAGATTTTTGGATAGTTTGGTCACATATTAAGGATGTCCCCTGGTAGTTGCTGGTCAAGAGCTATGATGATAATTAGATTTTTGGATAGTTTGGTCACATATTAAGGATGTCCCCTGGTAGTTGCTGGTCAAGAGCTATGATGATAATTAGGTTTTTGGATAGTTTGGTCACATATTAAGGATGTCCCCTGGTAGTTGCTGGTCAAGAGCTATGATGATAATTAAATTTTTGGATAGTTTGGTCACATATTAAGGATGTCCCCTGGTAGTTGCTGGTCAAGAGCTATGATGATAATTAGGTTTTTGGATAGTTTGGTCACATATTAAGGATGTCCCCTGGTAGTTGCTGGTCAAGAGCTATGATGATAATTAGATTGATTGCCTTCAAATTTGGTATGAAACTTTGATAAATGGTTTTATATCGTCACTACTTTGGAAAATTCAAAACTATCTTTTTTACTAGTCTTGAAAAATTTGGAAAAAATATTTTTTTCTCTTTGGTACCAACTATAGCGACATTATTCCTTATTGAGAAACTGTGTATAATTTTTGTTTCGGATTTACGAAAGGGTTCCAATCATGTCGACCAGCTCACCATCTTTTTTTTTTTTGTAAGATATAACAGCTGATATCTTGAATTTTCAATTTTTTTTTCAAAATTTTTTTTGTACATTCTCAAATCATCAATAAACAAATTGTAAAAAGATTTATACGAAATTTTTTTGTTTTTTTTTCATTTAGTCTGAAATTCACGCCTCTAGAGTAAAATACCCTTTTAAGTGCCAGTATAAACAGTAAATTCAGATGAAAAAAATTACTTGAAAGTAAAATATAGATTTCATTTTAACCATGTTAGTCTTTGGTGAGTGATTATTTTATTCTAAAGTTACCTTTGCATATGTACAGGGGCCATATCGCCTATAGCATAAAATATTCTAACTATCGCTTTCTCTCCCGCCTTTAGGAAAACAGTTGATCTGTCCACGGTGAACATGGCATTTTCACAAGGCCCATTTGTCTCTTGTGTGCCATCCTGCGGCATCGTCATATATAGCTTGTATTGCATGCTGATATTTCCCATATTTGACATTTCAATCTCCTCAGAGCATCCTAAAAATATAATTAAAAATTTATCGAAAACTTCTTATAATCTAAATATAGTAGAGCATTGATTATCCGAAACGATTCAGGACTGGGGGTTTTCGGATAAATGATTTTTCGGATAACCGATCGCCACAAGTGAAGGGTCACACGCCACTAACGACGTGAGGTTGCCCACGTAGGCTGTTGGCAGGGAGGGGGTGTGCTGCAGCGCCACAGTAATTTGAAATTCTATACATACTATAAAACACGATAAATTTTCATAAAATTGAATTTCTATACTGGCGGCCACAAATTTGAACTTTCGGTTAACCGATGTTTCGGTTGATCGGTATTCAGAAAATCGATGCTCTACTGCAAAGATAAAATTCACCTTTTATATGTAGTAAAAAATATAAGAATATTTAACAATAAATTATTTTGTTACTCCACTAATTCTATTAATCCCCACTACAAGTGTTTCCGCCTCCTATCCCGAGGCTCTCTTCAGGCAGAATTGTCCCAATTTGTTATTGTAGCAGTGCTTATATATCAGACTGGTGTCATGTTGTAATACTTAATTATGGTCCACAAGTAACAAAAGTGTGTGTGGTATATTTATGGAAGTATTTCTTTTTTAATAAATTAATTGAAATTATTTGTACAAATACTTCTTAGAATTCGACAATATTAATGCAGATGAAAAATGTTCAAGACTTTTTGGTCTGTCTGGAGTTTTTGGTCTGTCTGGAGTGATCAAGTGTGAGGAGTTTGATTTTGCGTGATGTATACATGTGTAATTGAATGTCACTGTTTGTCAGGTTGATGAGAATGTGCAACGGGGTTATATAAATTCAAAAATCGGAAAGAAGTATCAATTTATTTTTCCATGCTATATGTCCTCAGTGAGATACAGGCAAAAGCCTAGTTTACTGGGGACACGACAAATGAAAGGCAACAAACACAGATCCATTAAAATTATGTATCCAAATTAAATTACCTGTTGTTTTTTCACAAATTATGTATATTTCTTGTCATGTGTAAAATAAATAAAAAAAATAAAATACATTGTGATTCATTTACCCCACCGTTTATTTTGGAATATGCGACTAAAAGATATTTATAATGATTCAATGTGTTTTATGTCAATAAGGTACTCATTAAAAAAAAATCGTATGTGTAAAAATTTTACATTTAAAAAACTGTTATAATAAATTTGTATGTTAATGAAATCTTTTGGGTGTTTTCAAGAAATTTTGAGGAAATAACAGTAAAAAAATTGCTTAACACAAAATCGATGTTAATATAATTATATTTGAAAAATGATTGTATAAACTGTACTTATTATGGTAACAAATTTAATCATAAAATCTAGATGCTGAATGCATATTAATAAACACATCAAAATTTGTCATTTCAGACTGACCACAAACCTTGGTTAATCAGTAATGTACTAGACTTTTGCCTATTGAGTAGGCATAATGTAGATGTCCCAACTCCACCGATGGCACACAATGTTTTTATAGGAATAGGCGGGAAGTCTTCTTCAACTGGGGGGATTATTGATATGTTCAACGCAGCATCTAAGAATTGTACTGAAGATGGATCTGAAAAAAAAATGTTTGATCAATACAAAAAATATCTACTTCATGTTCAGATACTCGTCCTATAAGCTGGCCCCACTCAAAACGATAATCAGAGGTGATATGTTCTTAAAAATCTCCCTCAGGGTTGAGTTTATTGAGCCCAATAACACTTTAGTTCTGCCTCATCAATAGTGCTAATTTTTATAGAATAGTGCCAATAAAAAGATTTTGCATTAATGATATGCTTATTGTGGTCTTATTCCTTATAATGTTCAGGTTTTACAGTAAGAAAAACGACCACGATATTCCCAGTCGATAGGAAGCACTGCGTAAATTCGAATTGTTTTTTTAGTGACCGTTTAGTACAAAATTTGAGTTTTTTGTGAATTTCGGTCCCCTGATTTTCGAATTGATGGATTGTTACTGTATTAAAAAAAAGAGCTATAACTGTTATACTGGCATTCAGCTGTCTATAATTAAATCCTGAGGTGCTCTTGGTATGACAGATGTTACAAAACAGTTAATTTGTTTATACTCAATCGTTTTCATTCTTCAATCTCTTAGGGATAAATACTTTAAGACTATTCTAAGAATGGGAATAATATTTTTATTATTACTTCAATCATTTAAATATCTTTATTATTTATTGTTTCATAATTCAAAATAAACAATTTCAATTCACCCTTTCCGATTTCTAAACATTAGTGGAATGCCAAAAAATAGAGTATTTCTGTATATTCATGGTCATGGTACTTAAACTTTGAAAATATAAAGTCTATAATAAATGTTGTAAAAAATATTTAGCGTTGTGAAACGCTTGAATTGAAAAAAATATGTACGGTTTTAGTTTAAATTACTTTATAACAAATTCTTAAGCAACATTGACTGCTTAAAAATAAATAGAAATTAATTCATTAACCTCTAAGCGACTGAGATTTTGTGAGTAAAATAAAAAATTGATTTTGTAAGTTATATAAAAAGCGTAATTGCGGCCGCCATATACAAAATAATTGAATAGATAAAAACATTTGAGCCTTGTCCGTTTTATGGATAAATTCATGTATTCGGAAAAAAATATCGGACGTACCGTGTACGTCCATACTCTCTTAAGGTAAAAATTCACTAGCCGTACACTGTACGGCCATACTCCTTTAGAGGTTTTTAATACACTCAATTATAAATATTCAATGATAGGTTAAAAATAAAAACTTACTGTTAAATGCGCCCAAACCAGGAGCTTTAAAGTGGAGGAGTATTTTAAAACAGATTTTTGTATCATTGGGGACAATAATTGTTTCCTTATCATTTGTCGAAAGCTCTTCGCCTAGAGCTTTATCTAAATTGTGTTGCCCATTAACTAATTTATGTATTGATTCTACAGGAGTACTGAGGACTTTATCTGCTTCTTCACGAGATATGATTGTTACCTTTCCAATCGAGAAGACATTCCTATGCACACATTTTATATCCACTGTTAGTTGGAAATCATATTGAGAATCATTATATAAAATAACAGGTAAACAAACATCAGAATTCTCAGGAATATCCGGGAAAGTTATTCTCTTTTTATCCCCTTTGAAGCTCTTTACCGAAAGCTTTGGAAGAGCCGAGTATATTTTAATATCATGAATGACAGTGGAATTTGACCGCGTCACAATATCTGTTAGGTCTAAGCTGAGACATATTTTTAATTGCTTGTTCGGTATCATAGGGATCGCTTTCAAAATACATATACTTTGAGAATCCGCTTTCAGCAGGATTTTCGCACACGGAGCTTGCACCAAAATTATATCAGAAACATTGTCTTCGTAAATATGTCCATCCACATATACTGAATGGATTGAGAATTGGACTTCTATCCATCGAGAACACATAGATGTCAATTTGAAATTCAAATCATGCGAAACACCTGGAAAAGAAAAATAAAAAACATTATTTATTATGGTTTAAATATCATTATAATTAAACAATGATTTGATACTTTGAATGTGAAAAAAAAACTGCACAATAAACTTAAATAGACAGGTCTGTTTCACTTTACAAAAGTATTGTCAATCTGACAATGCTTTTGTAAAGGGAAAAAGGCCTTCACTTCAGTTCTACAATATACATATACCAAATTTATTGATAATCATTATAATCATTTGGTAAGATGCCTATCTTCCAGCCGGGGGTTATGGGTTCGATTCCTGTTGGAACAAAATTTATTTTAAAAAGTGTTCCAGTCTGGTTTTCACTAAAGGCCTCATTAACATCTTTCTGGTTGGTTGAAAGAAAATACCATATGGCAACAAGCCTGTCGGGTTGTACTATAAACAATGTAAATGTTATACTATACAATTTAACCCAATTGGTAAAAAGAACTGATCTTCACACCTTTCTGTTTTGTCATATTTCTTTTCACTCACATTGTTTCATCTTCCCCTACATATTCTACTATCTATCAAACTCCCTACTTAACTCCCAACTACCATTATTATAGTATTTGTTCAAATACCATTGTATTCATATTCTACCAATTATTTTAGTATTTGTTCAAATTTCACCATTGTATTCATATTCTACCAATTATTTTAGTATTTATTCAAATTATACCATTGTATTCATATTCTACCAATTATTTTAGTATTTATTCAAATTATACCATTGTATTCATATTCTACCAATTATTTTTATAGATGTAATCATTTGCCTAAACACTATATAAAAAAATATTTAAAAATTACAGATATCTTACCCACTATTAAGTCCTGTTCTTTCGATTTAACTTGAATCCAATCACCTAAAAATATAATAAATGATATTAACAAATGTAAACAAAAATCGCCTAAAAATACAATAAATGATATTGGGTGTACAAATTATTTCGGTCCGTTTTTTTGTGTTCAAAAATGCATTTATTTCTAAACAAAATGAATGACCAGATCAATTAAAGTATTGTCCATTGATGGCTACTACTTTTTTACATCTCTCAGGCAATTTTCGAATTCCATCTCGAAAAAATGACTCGTCTTTTGAGGCGATCCAAGTTTGGAGCCAATTTTCGGTTTCTACGAAAGAAGTGATCCAGTGACCTGCCAAATCGTGCTGCATCCTTCGGAACAACCAGTAATCAGAAGGAGCAATGTCCAGGGAATACAGCGAGGGCGGTAAAACATCCCATTTGAGCGTTTCCAAATATTTTTTACGACTTTTGCGACATGAAGCCGAGCGTTGTAATGAAGAAGAATAACTTTATCATGCCTTTGCTCGTATTCCGGCCGTTTTTCTCGCAATGCACGGCTCAAACGATTTAATTGTAGCCGATACCGATCGCCAGTAATGGAATCGCCAGGTTTCAGCACCTCATAGTAAACAACACCCCTTTGGTCCCACCAGATACAGAGCATGATCTTCGAACCATGTATGTTCGGTTTTGGTGTTGATGTTGAGGTCGATGGCAACGATTGACCGGGCTTAGCGTAGTATTTTTTCTTCTTGGGGTTGTCGTAGAATATTCACTTCTCATCTCGTTACAATCCGATGCAAAAAACCTTTTCTTTGTTGCCTTTGAATCAGCTGCTCGCAAGTGAAAAATCGCCTTTCAACATCTCTCGGTTTCAGTTCACTAGGTACCCAATTTCCTTGTTTTTGAATCGCTCCCATGGCTCTCAATCGTACGGAAACGGCTTGTTGAGTCACTCCCAATGATTCTGCAAGCTCTTCTTGCGTTTAACTCTGATCTTCTTCGAGTAATTCTTTGTCCTCGAATTTTTTAGCTTTCCAGAGCGAGGCTTGTCTTCGACACTGAAATCTCCATCCTTGAAACGTCAAAACCATTCCCTACATGATTTATCAGTTGGAGCAGAGTCACCATAAACTTCGACAATCATTCGATGGGCTTCAGCTGCACTTTTCTTCCAATTAAAGCAGAAAATTAAAACCTCCCGCAAATGCTGCTTGGTTAACACAAAATTCGACATTTTCAACACTACAAAACAAGGTTTTTGCATGAAACTTAAAGCGATATAAACTGAATACTATTGGCAGATGTCTAACCTCTCTGAAACCGCCAAAATCGGCTGTAACTATGACTTTTAGAAACGGACCGAACTAATTTTTACCCCTAATATTAACAAACGTAAACAAAAATCACGTGCTTGAAAACTATCATATATTCAAGTATAATTCACAATTTTAAGACATGTACGGAGAAGTCAATGTTGCCAACATAATCAGAACGAATAGTTTACTCTAGTCGAGACATCTCCATCACATGGAAGACCAGGAGCCTATGGAAAAAGTTTATCTCAGTAATCCCATAAGGCATAGGAGAGCGGGCATACCAAAATTAACCATTTTTTACTAAATATATTTTAAAAGACCCACATGTTCCGTGAAAAAATTGTGTATGTTTAAACTTATAATGAGTTTATAAATTTACACTAATAAAAAAAATCACAGGTGACAGACAAACATATAATACAATAATGGTATTTTTTCAAAACATTACAGATATATATTTGCTATATTAAAAGAAATAAAAATAGTGAAATAAAAATAAAATTTGAAGTAGAATGGAAACTGTTTAAAAAAATTGTAAACAATGAGAAAAAAATATTTCAAGTGTGTAGTTTACCATCAAAATGTTTTTGACAGTTTTATTACAGTCATAAGAAATATAAAGCCAAAGTCCACATTTAAATGTGCTGCCTACGGATCGGCAACACAAGCCTTTTAGTATTATATGATCAATGGAGTGAAGGTAGACTGTCATGCTCTAGGAGGAACGAGCTGGGAAAGACGTCACAGAATGAGAGAAGTAGCAACAGATCCTGCAGGCAGTCAAGACCCAACCTGGGTTGTAGTGCTGATGATTAAATTGTCAGTCACATTATTACTTGACAAAAATAATTAACAAAATGGTTGTAAATTACATTTACAAACTTTTGAAAAGACAAACTTGTCTGCCAACTTAAAAGCAGATCTCATTTTGGAATATATAATCATTATCTGTAATTCTCACAGCACTAAACTCTTACACACGTAATAAGTAATATTCCAAAACCACACATAAATTAAATAATCATTTATTTTATTTTAAAATATCTTTTTGTAAAGATTTTAAGTGGATCTTAAGTATTTTCAAAAAAATCATTTTATAATTGAAAAGATACACTCCTATAATAAAAATAGCCCACAAGAAGGTTAAATATTCAGTGATGGAATTTGCAAACCTGCAGACGGGACGTTTAACGAGTGGTCAACAAGATCAGATTGATTTTGACACATTTCATACTGGGGTGCTTCTAAATTTTCAGAACTGTTAAGGTGCTCCAACTTGAACGGTGTTTGGCCCGCAATACACTGTTTACCTGAAAAAATAATCATTAACTTATTTGGAAGAATTGAAAAATAATAAAAGCATAATTTAAAACGGGATTTAACTGGTTCACTGCCACGAGCGCATTGACGCGCTCTCCGATTCAGTGCTCGCCAGGCCGGCCATACAAAATGAACGCGTAAACGCGCTCTCCTTTGAGCTTGTCGCAAGCCAATATTAAATCCAATTGTAATGATTTATAAATTATAACACATAGGGACATCTATTGGGATGGTCAAGAAATACTAAAATATTACAATTTACCAATATTATCAAAGTTACAGTCACCTTTCTAAAAGCTTTCACTGACAGTCAATACGTGTCTCTGATACAGGGTTACCGACTACAGTTTTTTCCGTCGTAATTGCGATGATTTATAATGACTTCGTTTGTAGTTTTGTTCAATGGTTGATTTTTAACTTTTGTGCATTATTTTTGTTAATTTTTCAAAGTATTTATTTACAAAGTGTGTTTTCATGTATTCTTTGGTTATTGGCGGTAGTTTTGCGGCATAATACGACGTTTATATAGGCTTTTTACGGTTTTATTTTAGTTTATTTACTTACCTTTTGTGCTTTATTATACATCATACAGATAATTTGTTAATTTTAGTTTACAAAGTATATTATATTCCACTATATTTATAAGTAAACGTGTTTTCTGTGTCAAGTTGTGACAACCCTGACATTTTGTGAATATTTAAACTGTGTTTTTCTGAGTGAACGGCAGCTCAAACGCCCCACGGTGTATATATTTAGTAAGTTTTTATAATATCCTTTATATCTGTATACAAATAATATAAATTTTTTATGTTTTATTTTTGTTGAAAAAATCACGGCCTGCTGGGTACGTCCATACTAATAACTTCCGGCACTTAAAGGGTTAAACTAGTTTCGCGGAACTTTTCCATTTATCAATTGATTGTTCAATTTTTGAAGCTTAATCAGTTGAAACTTGAAATAGTCTAGATATGTCATTTTTTTATAATTGGTTTCATTATATCGACTCATATAATTGCATAATGACTTGAATTTGGTGTCACAAATCATCCTAGTTTGGGTGGATTGCCTATTAAAAAAAAACTAGTTTCGCAAAGTATTTACTCAAAATAAAAGTATTGTATGAACACCCTACTAACTTGTATTTACACAATTATTTTTTTATATATGCAATACTCATACAATTAGTTTTTTTAGAGTGGTAGGGTATCTATCGGTGAAACGGGTTGACTTTTCATTGAAGCTTTGAAGATCCTTTTTTTCATGTTAAGTGGTTGATTTTTGCTTTTATAGAGGCATCGTCTTTATCTCTTCATTTGATTGTGTTATTTTTGACGTAGAAAGAAGTCATTAGGAGCGATAGAGGAAGATTTTCGAAGTTGCCGTGGTGAAGTTATTTCAAGAGGGTTCATCATCATTCCAAACAAAGAATTAAACTCTCTCCATAATGAGAAAAATTGTACTGTATTCCACTTTTGTTGTATACGGTACAACCTGGCAAGCTTATTGCCATGTGGCAATCAATATCTTCTAATCACCCAGAAAGATGTCAAAGAGGCCGTAAGTGAAAACCAGACTGGAATCCGTTTTAAAAAAATCTGGGTTTCAACGGGAATCGAACCCACATTATCCAGGTTGGGAAATAAGCATCTTACCAACTAGGCCACGAAAATCACCTGATCATATAGATGACCTCCGTGGCCTGGTAGTAAGACGCTTGTCTGCCGATCCGGAGGTTGCGGGTTCGATCCCCGCTGGAATCCAGATTTAAAAAAATGGAATTCCAGTCTGGTTTTCACTTATGGCCCATTTAAACATCTTTCTGGTTGATTGGAAGAGATTGCCACATGGCAATAAACTCGCCAGGTGAAATAAAAAATTTAAAAAAAATTTGCAAAAATATTAAAATCTGAATATGGTATCTTATCAACTCTTAAGAATAGAGTTACCATTAAAAATATTAACAAAGTATTACGAAGTCTTATCAGGAAACAAATCTGAAACCTCCGAGTGGAAGACAAACCAACTAACCAATGTGGTATATTAAACATGTCAACAAACAAATAAGCGTATCTAATTTTAAAATCACAATATCTGTATAAGATGTTTTCAATAGCTACAAACTTTTGGCAACAACTCCAAAATATTTTTTCTTTCACAAACCTTTGATTTTATCTTTTTTCAAAACCAACAATACTCAAAACTCAACACTTTTCAGAATTGCAAGTTTCCATTACATAAAAAGAAATTAACAAAACCAAATATAAACTTACTAAGGTTATTCAAACCAGCTTGACCAGGAGAAATCCATCCATTGCTATTATCTTTAACATTCAATTTATCGTATTGATCTGCGAGTCTCTTTGGTTGAACATTGTTCGGAGGTGTGCCTAGAGACATGAGTTTGTAAATTTCTTTACTAGAATCCGACGGGGTCATAGTGTTGTTAGAATACTTCGAATTGGATAAATTCTCTTCAAAATTTGCATTAGCATCAGAAGGCATAATATTTTGTTCTGGATATATATTTTCATTAATCGGTCCAAGTTCATTAGTAGCTTTGACATGCACCACCGTTGCGCCACTTTTGAGTGAACTTTCGGTAAGACCACTGCTTCCTGAATTTGATTTTCCATAATTTTTCAAAGTCGACACAAAAGCAGAGCTATTTTCTTCATTGTTAAAAGAAGGCAGGGTGCGTGAAGAACCGGTGTTTGATTTTTTAGACAATGAAGATTTATTGAAATTAGAAGTGGAAACTACTCTTGTAGATTCGGAATTGGCGTTTGATGATTGTTTATAAGTGGCAACGGGAGATAATTTTGGTGGAGCTTTCTTGTTACTTAGAGATAATTTTTCAATATTTTTTTCAAGCAGATCTTCTCCATGTTTTGTACTATGAAATATATTTGATACGTGACCAAAAGAACTTTTTTCTGGCAATGTTGGACTAGTGTTACAAATGGTGCTCTCGTCCTTATTTTCAATAATATTATCCTTGCGTATTTTATTATTTCTGGCAACATTTATGTTTTTCGTAGTTTCTGAATTATCCAATACATTCTTTTTCTTTTTTGTAGCAAGCATATTATCGAGAACCATTGAAGGTCTTTCCATATCGATTTTACCTAAAAGAAATTAAATTAATAAAAAATGGTGATACATGAAAGAATTATTTGAATTTATCACTGGTTTAACTTTGTTGAACTCCATATTATAATATTTAATACTAAATTAAATTGTTATTTCACTAATTACATAAATATCCATGATACATGTTTCTTCTCAGTGAGATAGGCGGTAGAAACACACACAGTGGGGCTTAATAAAATTAATGGAATAATGGGTTATTTTAGATATAAAAAACAATATTATCTGAATTAACAATGTACATTATCTTACCAGTGTTACTAAAGCCATTTAGGAAAAGTACTCCTTTCATAGCTTTTATAAAAATCTACAGTGGCATGATACTAAATCAGCTAAATAAACAATAGTACGATTGCTACTTTACAGCTACTCTTAGGATGAAATGCGTTATTTGCAGCAACGTTATCTATAAGAAATACTCAACTCCAAAGGAAAAATCTTTTCTGTGTTGTTAGCTAACGCGTGTACTATCAGATAACTGATTCTGTCAAGTACTTTTAACATCTCAGACAACATTGGTCAGAGACAATCTGGGTTTTAATTCCACTATCAAAACTTATTCAGTATGAATTTATAAATTCATAAAAACATTATTGTTTTATGAAATAAAACTACACAAGTCATCTATTTATAATTATTGATTTCCATTACATTTATTTAACACATTATTGTATAAAAATCTAGCAGGAAATTTCCAACCAACCAGACAAAAGTAAATAAAGGAAGTTACATGGTTGGTAATAATCATTAAATTAACAAAATTCATGAAGACGTTGGAGATGAAAGGAATGAAACATGTAACATTAAATAAAGAGTTTTTTCAATAGCTTTTTGAAACATACTGTGGCGGTCGCACACTCGGAATACTGTGGGCGTTCATACATACGGTCAATGACCGATGAAGTGACCTTTGCATTCCTCGACAAATCTAAATAAACAAGTCCAAAGTTCACCCGCCGGCCATTCAACCCATAGCCCGGAGCGGACCGCATTCCATACTAGAGCGAGAACGCACCACGCTGTCTCGCCAGTTCCGTATTTGAATGATACCTACATACAACATTAATCGTTTCGCTAATGCAGAAACGAGACGAAGGATATCTTGCTCACATTCCCGCACACACGCGGAAATAGTATAAATACCTACGTTTACTAATAAAAACTCTTCTTCCGCATTGCGATCCAAAACGTGTTTTATTTATCAACAAATCATCATCATCTCTTCCCTTAAGGACTAGTTTCCTAAAATACCAATAATGAAGCAAGTCTAACATTAGATGATAACTGATTCCAGAGTATCACTGCATGGACAGTTAAGGATGACATAAAAAAAAATGAGTAGTGAACTGAGAAAGCAAATGCTTGAGTGTAGTGCAAGTCCATGACTGGAAAGACACTGAATATTTTTAGTGAGATAAGAGATTATACAATAGTGACAATAAATGAATTATGCATGTATTTTTCACATTCAACCAATTAAGTTCTTTCTGATATGAAGTGATATGACTGTAATTTCTCAGATTAAAGATAAATCTCAAACATTTTAATGATGCTGAAGTTTGACCTATAGTTCCTCCGTAATATTCTAAAGGAATGAAGATTGATTAAGGGGGTATTCTACTCTAGGAATGAAGATTGATTAAGGGGGTATTCTACTCTAGGAATGAAGATTGATTAAGGGGGTATTCTACTCTAGGAATGAAGATTGATTAAGGGGGTATTTTACTCTAGAAATTTGAAAAAATAGTTTTTTTTGTTTTTTGCATATTCTTAATGTTTAGACCCTTAAAAATATGTTCTCAAAAGGAAATTTTTAATTTCTTAATATTTACAAAGCTATAGCTATAAATGAGGCAGCAATTACGCCACACCGGAATGACTCAGACAATAATCTCAAAACTTTAAATGCGTTTTTGTCGAAACTACTTTTTTCGACCTGGTCGACATAAAATCTCAAGTTCTATCCAACCGATTGCCTTCAAATTTGGTATGAAACTTTGATAAATGTTTTTATATCGTCCCTACCTTGAAAAATTCAAAACTATTTTTTCACTATTTTAAAAAATTTAAAAAAATTTCAGACATTTACATCCATTTTACATTTAGTACCAAATATAACGACACTTTTTCTTATTAAGAAACTGTGTATGATTTTTGTTTCGGATTTACAAAAGGGTTCCAATCATGTTGACCAGCTCACTCCCCTTTTTTTTTTTTACAAGATATAGTTTTTTCAAAAAAAAATTTGTACATTCTCAAATCATCAATTAACAAACTGTAAAAAAAAATGATACAAAAAATATTATGTTTTATTTTTTAGTCTGAAAAAAACGCCCGAAATTCCCGCCTATAGAGTAGAATACCCCCTTAAGAAGTAAATATGGCAAAAAATAAAGAGAAAGCTTTATTCTGAGATCAGTCTTTGAAAAGGAAGGAATAATAGGAAATACACTTACCAACAAACTCTCTTATCTGTGAATAAGTGAGAGGACTACTGTATGTTGATTCATCAATTGAATTCATGCTGCTCAAATCTTTATAAGCAATAGACTCCTTAGGCGGGAGAGTATATATATTACTCATATGGGTTAGAACAGCGACATCGGTCTGCGTCTCTTGACCTGCGTGCGATCTGTATTCTGACAGAGCAGAATCATCACTAAGTGTTTGAAATGGTAGACCATTATCACCGGATTTTGATTTCTGCGAGGTCTCTTGAACTTTAGAGATAATTCCTAGATTATTCTTTAATACAGGAGCGGTTTTATTATCTAAAAGCAAAAGATCCAGTAAAAATAAATAATTGATTAGCAAATGTAATGCTTAGACTAAAATATATATCGTCGCTGATACTTCAGGAACACGTATCTAGGATTGCCCAAATTTTACAGGGGAGACAAAAAACTATTTTTCTGCAAAAATATAATAAAATAAAAACATCATTTGGTATTGCAGTTACGAATAAATGCATTTCGCGTTGAAAATAAATATATATGTTAATGCAAAAATGTGTCAATGATACAAGAGATGACAAAAAATATAGAAAGTTACTTATACCAAAAAATCGAGTTACGTGTTCCTGCAATATCGGTGACGATATAATAGATTCTCGATTATCTAAGGTGGTAGTGAAAAAAAAACCCTGAAAATCTATTTGAAAACAAATTGGAAAAAATAAAAATAAAATCTAAAAATTATCGTACATATTTACCCTTTTATTCAAAATATGAAAGTAAATAAGTTTATTTTTCCCTGTTGATATACCTTGAGAGTAGATATGCCAGAAGAAAAAAGAAGGGGAGATTATTACCTTCATATAATGGAGGGTAATGTCTTTCCCTCTCTGGACTGAGTGCTTTCATAATTTCATTGATGTTATCACTTTTTTTCTTGAAATAGTTACCCACTGAAATTCTGCTTAAATTTGTTCCACTAGTTATATCAGGCCTGAAAGCAAATATTAACTATTATTATAACTAGATAGCACTGGAATATTGACTCAAATTACTTTCCACACTCCTATTAGAAACACACAGAACCTTTTAAAATTCAAATGTGTCAAGAGCAATTTGTTAACAACTGTTGCATGTTGTAATTCATCAATTGCAAGAATGCAACAATTGGGTGACTCCATGTACGGTTCGGTGGATATTTTTAGTATAGATGTTGTCGAGTTCAAAAGGGTCCTTCTCCAGTATTTCCTCAATCTTAGATCTTGACTGAGAGACTAGTTATTTCATTTTATCTAAGGTATTTTTTTTTAATTTGCCTTATAATTTCATATTCTCATTACCTTGAGAGAAATTTATTTTTTTCCTACTCAAGTCTTGTATTGTTGATTGAATTAAATATTTTTTGTTACATTACGTATTTTATTATACCATTGAAATTTTCATGTATCATCTTTTTTACATACATGTATCATGAATTATTTTTGGAAAAAGATGAAACATTATCTTTTGTTATAAGAATTGTTACTGAGAGCGCTATACAAATGGGCACAATCAAGTCCACAGTATATGTCTTCTTGGTTGTTTTAAAACCCCTTGCTATCTGAGAGTTTGGTTTAATCTGCACAGATGTTCAACAGCACGCACACAAACAGTGCATCAATACATATACGTATTCAGTCAAAATCTTCACTAATGAAACTAAAATATGAACTAGGAACAAGATTGTTTGGTGTTCATGAATTGTTGGTATGGTGGGCTAGAGTTTTGCATGGTTGCTTAACTAGTTGGTTGCTAATCCAGGTATTTTGAGTTTGATTCCCTAAGGTTCCACAACTGATTTTATTTGTAGGCCTTTTTTCATTAAATTTTTCTTATGTAAACTCTTTTTTCGTAAGCGTTCTTAGATTGACAGGTGTTAAGAAAAAACAGTCATTTTTTCAAATTAAATCCTGTAATTGATTCTAAAAAAATTAATCTAATTATATAGTTCAGAGCATTACAAGTTAAAACTTATAAAACAATATCACTTACCTTGTACTCGGAAATTCTTGGGAAATGTCATTGAACTGAGACAATTGAAAAGTTCTGGAAAAGTTTTTGTCCTGTTCTGAAGAAATTGACTGTGGGTGGACGGGCAAATCACCGTTTTCTTTCATCCAACTTAGTTCTTCCCTTGAGAAATCCATCTGTTAATATTAGAGAATACCAATTATTGCATTTCCGTTCACATATTTTTAAACAAATGAATATGTTAAATTTGCAATTGGGTTATCGAAACCTTCATAGTATTCATTAATATTCAATACAATTAAACGATT
Organism: Odontocerum albicorne; assembly: GCA_949825065.1. Lineage (NCBI taxonomy): Eukaryota > Metazoa > Arthropoda > Insecta > Trichoptera > Odontoceridae > Odontocerum > Odontocerum albicorne. The sequence goes on from OX463848.1 coordinate 35,211,026, forward strand.
TTTACAATAGATATAATTTTACTGTACCGGTTCTTCAAATAGATATTTTTTTAGATACCTCAACAATATTTTTTTTTTTTTTTCATCAGCACATAGACAGACACACGCTACAACAGCGCTTTTTGACGACATTTCACGAATAATTGGTCGGGTTTCATCGTTCGAACTCTCGAACGTGATTGGTCAAATTTTATCACGCGCTCTAGCAATGAAAAATTCCACACATACTAGGCATGGGAAATATATGATGCGAACGATCGACACTATTGCTCCAAATTGTGACGAAAATTATATCCTGACACTGTTCCCCTGTTATGTCCTATTTAATTATAATACTTTGTTTTTTTGTTACTGGTCCTGTGGTACGGTATGGTCTGCTTCTACTATAAGTGTTGCTGATATGGTGGCATGTGCAGCTTAAGAAAGTACTTGAACACAGTCTTTTAGTACAGCAAAGGCATGCCAATAGATTGGCACATTGGGGATATATGGGTTTAACGCCTTTCTAATAATATGGGTTCTAGCAAATGGTAATTAATTTAGTTCCTAATTAATTTAGTTGATATGGTGAAATTTACAATACAAACCCAATCGAAGAAAGAAACTTATTTTGAGGAAATCACAAAAAGGAAAATAATATGACATTGAAAATAATAAATAGTCTTTTTGAGGGAATAGTAAAAAAAAAAATCATTTGATTTCAAACAAACTAGAAATAAATGTCTTGATTCTCAATTCATTTGAATTTATTTATAATACTCTTATTGTGTATCATCATCATTATTCTATACCAGGGATGGCGAACCTGACAGATGGACAATTTAGATTATCAATTAGTATATTAGTCACGTAGCACCTAGCGAAGCACTTTGGTGTGGCCTTAGCCTAAGTTCCTTGCAGGTGACAAAAAGTACAGCTACTGGACAGCATCCTCAAT